>CM056831.1:6697355-7297355 GCA_029853015.1 Chelidonichthys spinosus
GCACACAAAGCCATGACCCTTGCTAGTCAGAAGTGTTGTCTCAACCTTGTGAACTCCTCACTCCGCGCTGAGCTGAAAAAGATTGGATGGAAATAGTGTTTGGGAATTCCCTTTGAGCCATTCCACCCTTTGTCATGCTAATTGTAAACGAAGAAAGCATGGACATTTATTGGTAGACCAATACATCTAGCAGAAGGAAGGTTTTCATTCCATCATTGGTAAATTGTTTGCATTTGCGAAATAATAGTTCTTCATAATCTTCCGTGAATGATTGCGCCCAAAGTCCAGAATTTCAAAGCATTCATATTCAAATGAATCCAGTCAAACCTCGCTAGCATGAGGAAGTCATCTAGATGCCTTTTTGGTGTCTTTGAGTGCAGTTTGTTAAATGGTGAGCTGAGCTTATTTCAACCCACTTACTGTGTTTTTGTGGGATCTAGTAGCTATTTTTCATTCCGTAAAGGAGAAATATTAAATACTTCAAATCTGAGATAAAGAAGTCATTCATCTCCCTCTTAGATGCAGCCTTCTCCTTCCTCACCTGGCTGCAAGTAAAAACCAACCCTGCTGACCTCTCTGCCTGTGTTTTTGTCAGGTGCCGTGATGGATACGCAGGAAGCAGGTGCCAGTTTCCCGACCCGTGCACCACCTCGCCATGCATGAACGGCGGCACGTGTCGCGCCGTGTCCAAAGGGAACACGGTGGACTTCAACTGCACCTGCAAACTGGGCTACACCGACCGCCGCTGCCTGACGCCCATCAACAACATCTGCATCAGCTCGCCTTGTCGCAACGGAGGCACCTGCGAGCTGGAGAGTCTCCAGACGTACAAGTGCCGCTGCCCGCCCGGATGGTCAGGTAACACGCGGCAGTAATGTGACAGTAAAGACATAGATCTGCCTCTAATCTTAGTTTCTTGTCTGAATTATGATCATTTTATCTCTTCAAGACATTCTAGGGGAATGGGGTAAAAATATCAATTCATAGATATCAACATGAAACTTCACCATTTTCTGAAATATTGTGTCTTAAATATGCAAATCAGGCATTATTTACTATCTTTATGGGCTAGCTATTGGTAAAGTGGGGAGAAACCTACAGTCACTAATAGACAAAGTGAACATAAATGTGTATTTTGGATGTTTTCTTTGTTTTGTTGCTGTATGGAGGCAAATTGACCAGTACATGAAAAACAAAAGACATGTTTTTCTCCCCTTAAAGGCTCAGCCCATACTAGAACATGCTTCCTCTGTGCCCTCAGGTAAACTGTGCCAACAAGCCGACCCCTGTGCCTCAAACCCGTGCGCCAACGGTGGCCAGTGCTCCGCCATCGAGTCCCACTACGTCTGCACCTGCACGCCCTTCTTCTCCGGGAAGACCTGCAAGCAGGACGTCAACGAGTGCGACGCCAGCCAGTCGCCCTGCAAGAACGGCGGGCTGTGCATTAACGAGGTCGGCGGGTACAAATGCCAGTGCCCGGACGAGTACAGGGGCAAGCACTGCGAGAGCCGCTACCTGCCCTGCAACCCGTCGCCCTGCTACAACGGGGGCACCTGCATCCAGAAGGGAGAGACCAGCTACGAGTGCTCCTGTGTGCCAGGTAGGGAGAGCACACTTCATCCTGGGCTCTTTGTTGTTGTGGTGTTCTGCCGTTTGTTCACTGTAAGGCCTGGTCGCCTCGACGCTACCTCACCAGGCTTCTAGACCTAAATATTTGCTCTAGCTTGGAGGATTTCTCTCTGTGCCACCTTCAGGTGTTTCTGGGCTTTTCCATCGTTTATTGTTACGAAGAAGAAGAATGGATCAGATCCGCCATTTGTAAGCTGAATCATGCCATGCCCTTGAATTAAAGTGGGGTTATTCCTCTTTAAACACACTGTGTTCCTGAAGTTGAATTCCTGGAGTTGAATTTAAAATGCAACTTCCTGTAAGTTGCCGGTCAAGCGATGATGTCATTTAAGGCAGGGCTCTTCCTGCTTGTGTATATGTGTGTGTTTCTGCTTCGGTGTGTACAGTGTGTGAACAAGGCAGAGCAGGAAGACATCGGTGCTTATCATAAGGAAATGGTCAAAGGACAACATCCTTTACACATAGCGAAGTGGGGCAAAGCTTGCTGGGACCAAAGTCGTGCCCGCCACCTCATCAACCTCTGCACAGACTAACTTTGCCTTGTTTTCGTCTGCTACCGCGGAGTCCATGACAAGCTGTTCCTTGAAACATCTTCCTTGAAAATCCTTTTGTGTTTGAATGAAATCTCCCACGATATTTTAAACCTTACATGTCAGCTGACGCTCTCACTCCGTAAAGGGACCCTGTGAAGTGTTTTATGAGAGGGTCCCAGTTGTTTCTTTTGTGTGCCAATGAGGACGCATGTTTGAGGGTGACGTGGATTTTCACTCACCCATCCCAGTCCCACCAAAAACAATGTCCAAATAAATAATTATCAAAAACCCACAAATACCATCTGTAATATATTCACATTAAGGTACAGCAGCTATTTTGCAGAAATATCAGTTTCTTATGAAAATTATCCAATATAATTCCACATAATAGTCAGCTATACGAGCCGTATTCCTCGACATCAGAAACAAACAAGCAATTGTTTCCTGAATGTTTTCATAAGAACGCCTCCAGGCAGTGGAAGCAATTCTTTGTACTGGTTCTCATATATATTACCCATCATGCCAAATGTGCAGTCCAGCGGTTGCCTCTTGTGTAACTGTATAGCGGAGTGGATGTTATTACACAGCAAGGTTACCACAGACCTCAAGGAGGGTACAGCTGCCTCCTTTCTTTGGGAAGAAAAGAGTCCGTTGACCACATTTAACTGTAGACTTAGTTTCATTCCCTTTGTTGTAAATGGGAACGGAGCTGAAACCAGTAACTGAAAATCCGAAGCCCCCAGTAGGACTCCGTCGCTCACCTTTCTCTGTTTGTGTTAGGTTTTACAGGAAAGAACTGCCACTACAACATCGATGACTGTCCAGGTCACGAGTGCCAGAATGGAGCCACATGTGTGGATGGAGTCAACACCTACAACTGCCAGTGTAAACCCGAATTCACAGGTTTGTAGAGTCTCATGGTCGTATCACTTTGATGACTTGATGGGTAAACCAAGTAGGCGCAGGAGAAGAGTGAGCCGACTTCATTCCTCCTTCAGGTCAGGTCTGCAGAGAGGACGTCGACGAGTGCCAGCTGATGCCCAACGCCTGCCAAAACGGCGGCACGTGCCACAACACCTACGGCAGCTACCAGTGCGTGTGCGTGAACGGCTGGGCCGGCGACGACTGCAGCGAGAACATCGATGACTGCGCCAGCGCCGCGTGCCACCAGGGCTCCACCTGTCACGACCGCGTCGCTTCCTTCTACTGCGAATGCCCCCACGGCCGCACAGGTAGCCCGGCGTTTTTTTTTTTTCATTCAGATAAATAAAATATCACTTCAAGAAAACAGAATTTCAAGAGTATCTGTCTTCTGTATTTTTACGTATTTCTGAGTGAAACGGGATAGATGGGCGGGACATGACGTTGGAAGGAATTTAATTTGATGGTTTTAAAGATTAACCCACAAACTTCTCCAGCTCTGTGCTGAAAGCTGCAGAGTGATTGGTGGATGGATGTTGTGATACTATTGGTTTAAAATGTTTGGTACGAGCTGATGTAAGCAAGCGCCATATTTTAGTTTCACAGGAAGAAAAATATATTGGATTTTGATATATAAATACAAAGAAATTGATTTTTTAAAATTGTTTCGTTATATATTAGTGTTTAAATGTGATCTTACCATAAATGGTTGAAAAGGCATGTTTTGTTTCGGACATTCTGTAGTTAAGCTGTCTTTGACTGGTGTGGACTTTCGAAGATACTAATGTGTACTTTATAAAGTACTTCATACTTGTGTGTTGTGTACCAGGGCTGCTGTGCCAGCTGGACGACGCCTGCATCAGCAACCCTTGTCAGAAAGGCTCCAACTGTGACACCAACCCCGTCAGTGGAAACCACTTCTGTACCTGCCCATCGGGGTACCTGGGGACCTCCTGTGACCAGGACATGGACGAGTGCTCGCTGGGTAAAAGTCACAAACTCTGTCGTCTCCTTTCATCCCAAAAATCGGACAACTTGAGGGCGCATTTCAATTGTTGATACCTCCGGGAGCGGTTTGTGCTAAACTACTGTCAAGAAAGCTTTTCAACCATCACACATTGGTAACTCTTTTATATGAGCCACAATAGGAGCTCATTCTTTCCTGTTATTATGGATACTCTGGTGCCCATAATTGGGCCTATAATGGCAGTAAATAACACCCTCGGGGGTATTATTGTCATAACCGCACGCAGTCGTGGCTTTGGTTTGGCTTCGTCAAACAACACAAAAACCACCCAAATTACCTCATTGTCATGTCTTTACGGTTAAATTGCTCCTCGTGAGGTTGTGTGCACGCTGGTGTCGACCTATTATAGTAAAGCAAAAGTAAAAGTATTGTGTTTTTAAACAGGTTCCAACCCGTGTGAGCACGCAGGGAAGTGTATAAACACCAAGGGTTCGTTCCAGTGCAAGTGCCAGCGGGGTTACGTGGGGCCGCGCTGCGAGCTGGACATCAACGAGTGCATGTCCAGCCCGTGTCTGAACGAGGCCACCTGCCTGGACCAGATAGGAGACTTCCACTGTATCTGCATGCCAGGTAGGTTGATACAGAACATACTGATACTCAGGTATTCAACCATATCTTAGAGTGCCATTTAAAACATCGCAAAGCCTTTCATACTTTCCTGATTATCACTCCTAGAATGTGTTATTGTTACCCTCAAATAATATACAGGAAATGTTACTTTTTAAACTATTTTTAACTGACTAGAGACTAGAGACTCATTCATATTTGCCAATTTCTGTAAATCAAGGCTTACAAACAAATCCCATGGACCCACAATCATTTAAGACGTTTATAAAGAGAAAACAAACCTGTTCCTTACTTCTTAAGGGTGGAGAGGATTTTTTTATATGATTTATTATTTCAAATCTTTGGGATCTCAAACGTTGGTCAGCCATCTGAAGGTGTCACTATGGGCTCTTTTCCAATTTTCTGACACTATACATTTCAATTTAAGGGGATTTATTACAGCATCATATTGGAAAACAAAAAGAAACAAACATAAACCGCCAAATTCTGAACAGACAGATTATAAACTAACACCAATATTATTATTATTATAAATAACCATTGCATTTTGGAAAATAAAAAAATGGTCCCCTGTTTCCAGCACCCATGACTGTTGGTTGGACAAAACAAACAATTTGATGACATCACATAAATTATTAAGGCCATTCTCCACTATGAATGAATAATTGCTTTAAAAATAATTGCAGTCTGTCTGACTAATATGTATATAGCCTCAGTATATAATTGAAACCTGTTATATAAACAGCAGTGTGAAAATGCCCCTCTCTGTCTCACCAATCCATCTCCCTCCTGGTCCTCCCTTGCTAATTGGCCAGGTTACGAAGGGGAGTTCTGCGAGATCGATACGGACGAGTGCGCCAACAGCCCCTGCCTGAACAACGGCAAGTGTATCGACAAGATCAACGCCTTCCACTGCCAGTGCCCCACAGGTGAGGCTGCCGTGCTGCTGCAGAGGAGGCGGAGGAAGGTGGGGGTTGGGGAGGAGGCTTGGGGCCAGGGGGCACAGAGGTCGATCTCTACCTCTCTACCTTACTCCCTCTCTCTTTTTCACTCGAACACAAACACACACACACACAAACACCTTTCTTTCTGGACGGGCACTAATCCCAGCCCTGAGGCAGGCTTACGCAGGCCCGGGTAGCCCAGAACCAACGCAGCAGTCGAGGAGGAGAGAGGGGAAAAAAATCTATAGGGAAAGGCTTGAGGAAGTTTCCACTTCTTAAACAAGTTTCTTATCTCTTTTAAAGTCTGATGAGTGAGCAGAAACTTGTGGAACCAAGACTTTTGATGGTGACAGGGAATAAGAGAGGTCTAATAATAACAGCTGGTACTATAAGATGACATTTGTGATGTTGAACTAGGTCGTCGTTTGGTCTATTTTGAGGGCAGCCAGTCGTGTCGCTTCAGCCCCCTTTTCACCAGAAACGCCATCGGAGTTACACTATTCGGTCAGGACCTATTGATGTTTTGTTCAGGGGTGAAGGAATGCAACTATTGAATCTCGGATCGAGAGAAGACAAGAAAGCTCCCTAAATGTGTGGTGTTTTTTTGTTTTGCATTCTTTCATCGGGATCATCGAGGTGGAAGTGATTTTTTTTTTCTGTTCTTTCTTTTTCGGGGAGGAAAATAGAGAAGGTCTGAGCCGGGTGGATCAAAGGCAGCTTGGGTGGAGTGAGGCAGGATTCCTCCTGTTGAGACGGAAAAAGAAAGGGAGAAAGAGAGACACCCCAACAAGGAAGCTTTAGAATTGATAGAGGGGGGTACAAGAGTGAACACAGGAGCTTAACGCCTAAGAAAACTGTGCGACAGTGAGAGAGGGTTATGTGAGGAAGCGGCGCGAAGTGGCGGTGGTGGTGAAAGTGTTGTTTTGGAAGGGTAGATGGAGGGGTGAGGGGTGGGGGGGGGGTGTTGAGAGGCACAAACCGTTATGCTGAAGCAGGAAGGGAGGGGTGAAGAAGGGGAAGGTTTTTTTTTAACCGCCCTGCTTGAGATGTAAATTTGTCCCCATTGCGAGCCAGGCCCGAGGCGAGGGTCCCCTCTTATTATTTCTGTACATGGAATAGCCATGGAAACCCCACTGAGAGCCATTGAAATGCCTGATTCCATCAGTCTGGGGATAAATCCCTCTTTGGCTGCTGAGGTGTGTGTGTGTGTGTGTGTGTGTGTGTGTGTGTGTGTGTGTGTGTGTGCCCCTGAGCATGCTTACATTTCAACTTCAGCTTTTGTGTGTGGATGCATATGGGTGCATCTGAAGGAATTCTTTCATGGGACACTGTAACTGAACTGTGAAGAAACGTAACTTTTGCACCACATCTTGGCAAAAAAACACTCGATTTATACCGCTGAGGTTTTTTTCCAGCTCCTTTTCCACTGCTGGAAACTGGCAGCATCGCTCACAAAAGAGACTGGTGTTGTTTTCCCCCGCTCGCTCTCCAAACTGCTGATCATCCACTTCTGTTTTTTTTGTAATATTATTGAAGTTTCTTCATAATGATCTTGGCTGTTTTGTTTATTGTCGATTGGGAAGTCTTTCTTTGGTTAGCATCGTTCATTTCTGCGGCTCTGCTGGTTATCTCAGGCTGCATATTTTATAGTGAGATTTACTGTATGTCACATAAAAAAGATGGAAAAATACTAAGAAATACCTTAATAAAATGTTTATTGCTTATTAATATACACTTTGGTTAGAAAGTTGGGCTAAATGGGGCTCAGAGGAAGAGAAAGTAGATACAGTTCTTCGGATTATAATGGTTTAATAATGGTTAAAACATATTTGACTAACATAATAAAAACAGGCTTGCCAGGTTGTGAAAAATGCCTTTGACTAGTTCCACCGTTTGACCTTCTGGTAAAGGACTGCAGGACGATCGGGACCAAAATCCATGTTTTAATATTCTAGTAATCATTTATTAATGATTACGAACATTTGTAACTGCATGATTACCAAAGAGAACATTTTTTAACAAGCCAAAGAGATTTTTCACATCCAAAATGTGTTTTTATTATTATCTTTACCTTATTAGAAAGTGATACCAAATTTGTATTTTTAGCCACTGTTTCTTATGTACATACGTGTGTAAGTGAAAACGCACACATTTGCACGTCTCCACTGTTTACATTGCCGTAGTCAGTGAAGAGTTCAAGTCCACTGGGAGACATCAGCTCTCCGCCAGCCACACAAATATTTCCTCTCCGGATTAGCTTCGACGGAGTCTGTCTTATTAGCTCAACCCACCTGTGCGTTCCTGCATCGGTGTGTCAACAAACTACATCCTACCAGTCCTCGGACTGTACCATCATGTGACAGAGGGGAGACGAGAGGAAAATATCTGAGACGAGAATAACTCCAGGGAAAAGAAACTAGAAATGCCTGCTGGTTGATTTTGAATGACAAGGAGTTTGAATAGTGGAGGGTCAAAGGTCAAGCTGGTTCTCTTTAGAGGCGCGCAGGGAGTGGAGGGGGTGCAGCAGGAGGGGTGAAAGCAAGACAGGAGAATGCACATTGTGATGGAAAAGTTTTGGGGGACAAAGGAGGCAACGGGCTCCGTTTGGCGTTGCGTTGAGTAGACAGGCCCTCCATTGTCTCTCAACCCCTTGGTCAGGAGGCCTCGCAACTTTCATTCTTCCCTCGTTTCTCCCCCCCCGAATCGGTTCCCCCCACTCTCCCGTCTCCTTTTGGAGTCGTGCTGAAAAGCAGTGAAAGGGAAAAAAGAGAATTTGTGGTGTTGCGCAGTTGTTAATTAACATGCAGATTTCTGATTCGTTGAGAACTCTTGTAGTGTGGCCTCGGGATTATGAGTGGGCCCGGTTTGTAATGGTGAGAACACATTAGCCGTGTCTGTACACACACACACACACACACACACACACACTCCTTCATGCTCACATGCACACAGTAACGCTCCCCTTGTTGTTTCTCCAGGCTTCACTGGGAACCTTTGCCAGATAGACATCGACGAGTGTGCTAGCACGCCGTGCAAAAATGGCGCCAAGTGCACAGACGGTCCCAACAAGTATACCTGCGAATGCACCGAAGGTATACAACAAAAGCAGAAATAGAGATAAGATAGTTGAAATCCCCAAAAAGGCAATGAAATAAACAAGTGATACTGTGATAGTGAAAGAACTCTTTTTCCCAGGTTACTCTGGGATGCACTGTGAGACGGACATCAACGAGTGTTACTCTGACCCGTGCCACTACGGCGCCTGCATCGACGGCCTGGCCTCCTTCAGCTGCCACTGCAAACCGGGGTACACGGGCCGGCTGTGTGAGACCAACATCAATGAGTGTTTGAGTCAGCCGTGCAGGAACGGAGGCACCTGCCAGGACCGAGTGAACGCCTACATCTGCAGCTGCCCCAAGGGCACCACGGGTAAACGCCGCGCACACGCCAGCAGACATGCAAATGTCACTTTCTCCTGCAATGTGTAGGGATGCTGAAAGCAATTTTTGTCCTCAGGAATCAACTGTGAAATCAACATTGACGACTGCAAGAGCAATCCCTGTGACTATGGGACCTGCATCGACAAGATCAACGGCTACGAGTGCGCCTGCGAACCCGGCTACACAGGTAAGAGACCGGCAGCGAGAGAGCCGGTCACGTTAATGCTCAGTGTTGAAACGTGGCTGTTTTATACACAGAGGACTCCGCTAAACCTCTTTATAATCTTCTCACTACAAAAAGCTCAAATTAAAGAGTAGGAACTCTGCTGCCGAGGAGGGAGTGGGACGTTGCCAAGCAAATGCATATTTTGTTGCCAAGTGAAGTCGTTTGCTGCTTTTTCTTGTAGGATGTACGAGTTAATCCGTGTTAGTGTGGTGGAGGTGACTCCAGGTGTGAAATTAACTTAAGATAAATGTGGCCGTCGTCTCAGGTGAAGGTGAAAGTCTTTCTGGTGCAGGATTGGAGCATCGAACGTATGAGAGTGAGGGCTCTTCATAGGAGAGGGTGACAGACGGCGAGCGAGTCAGCACGCTCCTATGAGGCTCGACCGGTGTCACGTTCCAGCTCCGCCCTGTCCCCAACCTGCTGCTGTTAGGACACCATGAGCTGCCCTCCCACACAAAGAGAGGACACACAGACTCTGGCGCACACGGTCACCTGGGATTGGAGTCGGAGAACAGATTCCCTTGAAAAGATTCCTGAAAGTTGAGCTTTTAAAAGCTTGGAAGCCGGTCCCTGCTTTAAAGCTAAATGGGCTGCCTTTATGTAATGCGTGGCACCAGGATGAATGGCGTCAACGCTTCAAGTGGCCGACAAAGGGGGGGACTTAAACCCCCTCATGTTTCTGTAAATTGATACATTCTCTGCACTGAGGTATAGACTTCATTGTGTCGTGGCTCTGTCTGTTGCTGTGTGAGTTGGCCTTAGACTTCACATAAAGTGACCTATTCTGCTCCTTCTTGTTGCCTACCTGTATGTTGAGGTTTACGTGCTGTAATGATCAAAAAAGGCTTTATTTTTCCCATCAGGCTGTGCTGCAGCAGCTCTTCTCGTGCTCTCTCTAAAACGCTCCGTTTGGCTCTTGCCCCTCCCTCCCAAAAAGCCCAGTCTGCACTGATAACCAGATAATGACCATCATGCACTTGCTTGAATGCAACCACCAATTTGATTAATCTTCTCGTCAAACTTGCCGAAAATGGGCAACTATTACTTTCAGACTCCACCAGGAAACCAAACAAGCATCCTCGCCTTTCTTTCAGGTACCATGTGTAACATCAACATCGACGAGTGTGCTATCAACCCCTGCCACAATGGCGGCACCTGCATCGATGGCATCAACGGCTTCACTTGCGTGTGTCCAGAAGGTTACCACGACGTCACCTGCTTCTCCCAGGTCAACGAGTGCCTGAGCAACCCCTGCATCCACGGTCACTGTGAGGACAAGGTCAACGGGTGAGGGAGTCCACCAGGTCTACGTTAGTACGGAGTCTATGTTTAATGACTCATCACTGACATTTTCCCACGTTTTCCTCCTCGTCAGCTACAATTGCCTTTGTGATTCCGGCTGGAGCGGTAAAAACTGTGACATCAACAACAATGAGTGTGAATCCAACCCATGTATGAATGGAGGCACCTGCAAGGACATGACCAGCGGATACGTTTGCACCTGTCGCATGGGCTTTACCGGTCAGTACTGTGTGTGTGTGTGTGTGTGTGTGCTGATGTTTGGGCTTGTACATGTTCTTATTTGTCATCCAAATCACCCCACTTGACTGTTGACCTTCAGCTCAAAGTGAATAATAATATATCCTGTAACCGCAGGGCCGAACTGCCAGACCAACATCAACGAGTGTGCCTCCAACCCGTGCCTCAACCAGGGGACGTGCATCGACGATGTCGCAGGCTACAAGTGCAACTGTATCCTGCCTTACACGGGTATGAAAATATTATTGAAGATATTTGATACACCCATGTGTTGGCTTCATGTTCTGGCATTTCCTTGCTGGATATGCCAGCAAGGCATATACATAGCATTTCCTTGTTATGTATGGAAGTTATTGGGCAAAGAGGGGAAAAAACCTGCAGCGAATGAAATAACTGTTGAGTTAAGTTCAACAGCAAGACTTCCTCAGAGCTCAAAGACACCAGACCTTTGACCTCGGCTCTTCTGTGATACACAAGCCGCCCTGCTTAGAGAGCTGGAAAATATTTCCATGTCATCCCACCTATTATTTGACAAAACAGATGATAGAATGATAGAATGATAGAAAGGTTAAGGGCACATTTTCTTGCACTTGTCGAGTCGTCTTTTCGGGGAAAAAAAACCAAAGGCCTTCATTTGTGCCGGGGTGGGAACGGGGTGCTTGACACATTTCCTGTTTGCCTGCTTCCTGTCTCACAGAACAGCAAATGGCTTCACAATTGCCGGAAACTGGAGCCGGCTTCCTGTACGAGCCGTGTGTTATGGAAAGAGATAGGGAAATGTCTCCGCAGACCTCCAATACTGACAGAACCTGGTTAAAATCTTCTGATAGCACTGATTGAAAGATGATTCGTGTCCGTTTGGCTTGGGTTATCTCCAAGTTCATGACTCCTCCACGATATTGCACAGTGAAAATGTAACTTTCAATGCACTATGAGTGAAATTAATTTTAATTAAAGTGTTTGTGCGTTACAGGAGAGAACTGTGAAACCTTGATGGCACCCTGCAGCTCCAAACCCTGCAAGCATGGAGGAGTGTGTCAGGAGTCGGAGGACTATCAGAGCTTCTCCTGCGTCTGTCCTGAAGGATGGCAAGGTAAACATTAATGTCTGCATATCTGTGTCCAACAGGACCTGTACTGGAAACGGTCCTGCTATAAAATCATAACACATAAATAAAACGATTTTACAGTACACATTTTGGATGACTTTTTTTAAAATTTTTTTAAGGAATGAGATCTGAGTTTTGGTGTGCGACACACCCTTTTCTCTTTTTGTATTCTTTCACATTTTGTCTGACTGAATTCTTTTACTGTGCAGAGGATTTATACTTTTCTCATTGACATTTATATCAAATAAAAAAGAAAATCACATTTATTTTTCACCGTACAACCTGGAGTGAAATTATGTGCGTAGCTCCAGAAAGAACCTAACAAATAGAACAAAAATAGAGTCGATTTCCACAGAATAAATGATTCTACAAAAGAAACGATAACACAATAGATGTTTTATATAGTGATTGTGTGTCTTACGTGTGCTGTTAACCCTGCGTACTTGTTTTGTGCCACCGTTCAAAGACGAAGTGACTTTATCTACCTCTTTCCGCCCCTCCAAGGCCAAACATGCGAGGTGGACATCAAAGAGTGTGTGAAGAATCCCTGTCGCAACGGAGCGACCTGCCAGAACACTCTGGGCAGTTACCGCTGCGCCTGCAGACCGGGCTTCACCGGACGCAACTGCGACAGCAACATCGATGACTGCAAGCCCAGTGGGTCTCTCTCCATTCCCTTCTTGTGCTTAATTGATGTACTGTAGACCCACTAAGCCTTCCATCGTCCCTCCTCCCACAGACCCCTGCAGCAACGGGGGCCTCTGCCAGGACGAGGTGAACGGCTTCCTGTGCACCTGCCTGGCCGGCTTTCGGGGCACAAAGTGCGAGGAGGACATCAACGAGTGCGAGAGCAACCCGTGTAAGAACGGCGCCAACTGCACCGACTGCGTCAACAGCTACACCTGTACCTGCCCGCCCGGCTTCAGCGGGATCCACTGTGAAAACAACACTCCCGACTGCACTGAGAGGTACGCGGCTCACCAGGTGTCATGACAGCGTTTATGTGAAGACATCAGACGGGCTGGTCCCTGTGGGTACTCTCAGAGCATCTCTTCAGGTTCACTTTCATCAGCTTCGTTAACGTAGACCCCATTTTCTGGTCCACCACTGCCCCCTCTGGTGGAGTGTTGACATACACCGGCTGACTTCAACCTCTCTTATGGAGCAGCTGTCCCATAAACAGGAGGTTCAGTAGCCTGTTCTCTGAATGAGCTTCTAACTGAGTTATTTATTAAAATGCCAACACTGTTTTCCCTCAACCTCATCAGTGCAGCTCCCAGGTGGGAGTTTAGATATGAAGTAGGGCATATCTGTTCTTATGTAACTTTCTTTGGACACATTAGATGTGAGGTTGCATCGGTTTGCTCTCTTCCTTTCGTCCTTAAAAAATAAGCTGCAGAAAAATACACCACAACTCTTCGGCAACATCCTTATCCTTTTTATTCTCCTGCAGCTCCTGCTTCAATGGCGGCAGCTGCATGGACGGCATCAACACCTTCACATGCTTGTGTCCGCCGGGCTTCACCGGGAGCTACTGCCAGCATGACATCAACGAGTGCGACTCCAAACCGTGCCTGAACGGCGGCACCTGCCAGGACAGCTACGGCACCTACAAGTGCACCTGCCCACAGGGTTACACCGGACTCAACTGTCAGGTAGGAGGACAGAGAGGGCCTTTAGCCTGTTAGCTGTTTGACATTTTATGTCTGTCACTTCTCTTTATCAAGTGTTATCAAGTATTCCAGTAAACTTTGATTATGTGGTTAAAGAATCAATGATGTCCAGGATGTAATGTTTTTAATTTCTTGGATACTTAACGTACAGCTGTTATTTCTATACTCTATTATGTAGCTTGACACTGAAATACCATATAATCATTTTAACTCACTTCTTTTGACCCGGGAATGACCAAATCAAAGTTTTCTATCCAAATTGGTCCAAGTAAATGACGCCGTGCGTTTGCACCTTCAGAACCTGGTCCGCTGGTGCGACTCGTCACCCTGTAAGAATAGGGGGGACCTGCTGGCAGAGGGGAACCACCTACAGCTGCGAGTGTGAGACCGGCTGGACGGGACTTTACTGTGATGTCCCGAGTGTCTCCTGTGAGGTGGCAGCCAAGCAGAGAGGTAAGACGGGAGCTCCCCCAGTTTGGCCAAAGCTGTTCTTTTTGCATGTCGTGTCGGTGAAAATGAAAAAGCCTGCCGTCTCGTCCTCTCTGCTCAGGAGTCGACGTTGCCCATCTGTGCCGTAACTCGGGTCAGTGTCTGGACGCGGGCAACGTCCACTACTGCCACTGCCAGGTCGGTTACACTGGAAGTTACTGTGAGGAGCAGGTGGACGAGTGCACCCCGAACCCCTGCCAGAACGGAGCCACCTGTACCGACTTTTTAGGTGGATACACATGCAAGGTAAGCCCTGTGAAAGACTGGTTAACTGTCCAGGTGTTCCCTGCCTTTGCCCAATGTCAGCTGGCCGACCTTTTTAATACAGGATAGGTAGACGATGGATGGATGTCGGTTACATTGTGATCATTCAGGCTCTATCCTGTCAAAAATAGCATTGGCAGAAAAGTTATAATGCTATCATGCTGTGTTCACTTGTAATCATGTAAAATTAAATTGGTTAGAATCCAGTTGTTTGAAGTCAACATTTAGACATTAATGTGCAATAGATGGGGGAGGGAATGAATGAGCAAAGGCACAGTGTGGATGAAGGTAGGAACGATGTTTTGAACAGAAAGGACTGAGGTCCCATCAGAGAGTCCTCGTTCCATGAACTGACAATGTAAACGCACATAGGACAGGCAATTCTATTTGTGTATTACCTTTCAATAACAAGGCAATTCAAATTGCTTTACACAAAACATTAAAAGCATTGGAGGGGAAAAAAAGCCAATCAAATTAAATACATTTTAAAAATAAATAAAAACAAGAATATCAAGGAGTAGAAATGACAGTATAGTATAAGAAGTTAGAATAGAGTTTTTCTGTTAGTCCACGTTGTGGTCCACCTTAAGAGGACTGAGTTTCCATTGAAAGAGGACCATATGTGAAAATTCCTCAAATTAAACATAATTTAATGTTGTGACATAAAGTCTTAAAGTCTTAAATTTCACTCTACTTGGCATTTCAAGGTCTCATTCCATCATCAAACCTCATCAAATATTTTACTTTTTTTAAATCTGAGACCTCAGTTTCGTATCATGTGTTTGTTAAAATGCTGGAGTGTACAGCAGGCATCCTCTCAGCCTCATCGAGAGACCTAGTTATAAATAGAAGGCGAACAGCTTGGTTATGTAAATCTCCTCTGGAATAAAGGATCTGCTGGCCTTGGCAGGATGGAGGCCAGAAAACAGCCAGGTAAACAAAAAACATCTATTTCATGTCAGACATTGATTAAAGTTTCCCCTCTCTCCTCCTCTGCCTTCCTCCTCCTCCTCCTCCTTCTTCTCCTTCTTCTCCCCTCTCTCTCAGTGCATGCCAGGATACGTGGGGACCAACTGCTCCGACGAGATCAATGAATGTTTCTCCCAGCCGTGCCAGAACGGGGGCACCTGCATTGACCTGATCAATACCTACAAATGCTCCTGTCCCCGGGGAACCCAAGGTCAGCGGACCCCACGCACACTCCTCCACACCGCTCCTCCTCTCCATCCTCTCCTCCTCGTCTCCACGCTTCATTAATTAGGGCTTAACAGCAGCCAGCATGTCTGCAAAACTCCTCCTCCTGTCTTTCCTCTTCTCTACTTGTCAAATACGCCATTGATTTATTTTTAATCCCACACATGTCCTGTAGGTCAACCCAAAGTGCCAGCGTTGGGTGTATCCCAAAAAAGCAAGACAGAAAAGTTCAGGGGAAATCTTTTTTTGGATTTTTGATAGTTTTATTTTTTTACACGTAATATATTCGAAAAGCATCTAAACCTGTAGACTGTTATCCTTAATAATCAGTCCCTTCCGGTGTCATGTCCGGCTTCTTCTCTTTCTATTTCTGTCTTTCATTTCTGGACATCTTGACCCTTTCTGTCTTCATTGAATTTCAGGCCATAGAATATTGTTCGATGCAAGAAGCCCTGACACTCTATTCAGATATATTTTTTAACGGCACATTTAAAACGTGAGCTGAACAAAGTGCTTTACAAACAAAAGATGTCAAAACTTACCATAATCACTTGCACGCCCGATTTCCACACCATCACTTTTTATTTTCAATTTCTCACTGAAAAAATGTCTACAAGGAGTAGATAATTTTAAACTACATCTCACTTGGATATTGATTCTTGCCCTTTTTCTTAACTATGAAAACTGACATGACTCGTCCCTCCTCCCCTGCCATACCTGGCTCAGGTGTGCACTGTGAGATCAACATGGACGACTGCAACCCGTTCACCGACCCGGTCACCCACGAGCCCAAGTGTTTCAACAAAGGGATATGTGTGGATCGCGTAGGAGGCTACCACTGCAACTGCCCTGCTGGGTACGTGGGGGAGCGCTGCGAGGGCGACGTCAACGAGTGCCTGTCCAACCCCTGCGACCCGCGGGGCACGCACAGCTGCATCCAGCTCACCAACAACTACCGCTGCGACTGTCGCACCGGGTACACAGGTAAACAGCCGGACGGGGGGGGGGGGGGGGGGGGGGGCAGATGGGCAGCCAGTGTGTGTGTGTCAGAGAGCCAAGGGGATGTTTGATAGTGTGTGCTGCTGCAGATTAGATTTGGGCTTCTTTTAATGGTATTGTAGGATTACAATCATTAACATTTGTTTCAGGGATTTATCTTTGAAAATGATCAGTTGAGGTTTTCATTTATGAAAGGGCCTTTAAAATTAAATATTGAGCTCATTAAGAAAATATACGATAACAGGTATTTAGTCATTTTTCAAAATATACTCAGAACATTCTCAAGTCGAGCTTCTAAAATATGAGGATTTACTGCTTTTCTTCGTCTTATTTGATAGTAGATTTCACTTCTTTTGGTTTTGAGCTGCAACAACTTGAAAACTTTAACTGGTACATTTAACCATTTTCACACATACGATTGATTAATTGATCATTAAAAAATAAATGTATAGTAAGTTGCTGCCTTAGACTGAAATCATGGTAGAAATCAAATGTGAGGATATTTTTGTAAGTGTTCTTAACATTCGATGTGTCCGACTGTAGGTCAACGCTGTGACACGGTGTTTGATGGATGCAAAGGAAAACCGTGTCGCAATGGAGGGACCTGCGCTGTAGCTAGTAACACCCCACATGGCTTCATCTGCAAATGTCCTTCTGTGAGTACCGGCTGTACACACACACACGCACGCAGACACACACACACACACACACACACAAACGCACACACACACACGCACACAAACACACACGCACGCACACACACACACAGAGACAGATCTTTGTCATGTGAATTTTCATTATCAGGATAATCATAAACATCGTCACACGTCACTTGAAAAAGCTGTCTAGGTCGTTATCATGGTAGAGAAGTGAAAAGGCTGAAAAAATAAATGTATTTATTTATTCTTTATTGATGCATGGAGACCTTATGATTTAAGATTATTTTCACTTAAAAAGGATGTTCACGAAGAAAAGATGTCTTATCTGTGACACAATAAAAAATGTTTATTTCTTATTTCTTGTAAAGTGATACCAGCATGTTATAGTACCTTTTTGAGAGTTGTAAGCATATTATGAAGATTATTAGAATCTCAATTATTTTGGCCAGTATAATTATGACATTTGACATTTTGACATTTTCTTATGGTCCCATACCTACTATGTAGTCTAGCTCTCTGGGAGAATGAGAGGGTGGGATCTCTCTTTTATTCTCTAAGGCTAAACTGACATCTTTGAAATATCGTATTAATAATTTATTTAAATAGATGTTTTATCATTTGAGGACTCATGTATTTCTTATTTTACTTGTGCCCGTGCTCTACAAACTAAATCCTCTGGATTTCTTCCGACTATCGTTAACTCTGAACTTATCCTCTAAGAAACGGTTCATTTTGTGGACACCAGCTTTTTGTCCTCATAATGTAAGCATATGAATAGATTAATGTCCCCTGATGAACACTCACACATACTTGACTTACCTGCATAAATTATGCTTTTAATTGTCAAAACGATTTGTTTCAATAGAAAAACAAATAAGGAGCTCTGCATATGTTTTGGTCTTGTCAAGGGCTTTACCGGCTCCACGTGTGAATATGACGCCCAGGCCTGTGGAACCCTCCACTGTCGCAATGGAGGCACCTGCATCTCCGGCCACAAGAGTCCCAAGTGTCTGTGCACCCCGTCGTTCACGGGGCCCGAGTGTCAGTACCCCACCGACAGCCCCTGCAACTCCAGCCCCTGCTACAACGGCGGCACGTGCGAATACACCTCCGAGGCGCCGTTCTACCACTGCGTCTGCCCCGCCAACTTCAACGGCCTCCGCTGCCACATCCTGGACTACAGCTTCCCGGGAGGGTTCGGCCACGACATCCCGCCGCCGTCCGAGGTGGAGGTCACCTGCGACATCCAGCTGTGCGAGGAAGCCAAGCACAACAAGTTCTGCGACGTGCTCTGCAACAACCACGCCTGCGGCTGGGACAACGGCGACTGCTCGCTCAACTTCGACGACCCGTGGAAGAACTGCTCCGCCTCGCTGCAGTGCTGGCGGTACTTCAACGACGGGAAGTGCGATTCGCAGTGCGACAACGCCGGGTGTCTCTACGACGGGTTTGACTGCCAGAATCTGGAGGGGCAGTGCAAGTGAGTGGTGATAGAAATTAGATTGGTTCAAATCATAATGAATGAAACCAAATGAGCCTCATTGAACCTTTTCCCTCCAGTCCTCTGTATGACCAGTACTGCAAGGACCACTACGCCGACGGCCACTGCGACCAGGGCTGCAACAACGCCGAGTGCGAGTGGGACGGCTTGGACTGCGCCAACAACATGCCGGAGAAGCTCGCCATGGGCCAGCTGGTCCTGGTGGTCCACATCACCCCCGAGCAGCTCCTCAACAACTCCTTCGGCTTCCTGCGTGAGCTGAGCCGCGTCCTCCGCACCAACGTGGTGTTCAGGAAGGACGTCAAGGGCGAGATGATGGTGTACCCGTACTACGGGAACGAGCACGAGCTGAAGAAGTACAACGTCAAGCGCTCGGTGGACTCGTGGCCGGAGATTCCTGACGAGGTGCTGAGCGTGATGAAGAGGAGCCTTTATGAGGCGACGGACGGGAGCGGGAGGACGAAGAGGGAGCTGGATCACTTGCAAATCAAAGGGTGAGGACTGATATTCAAACATAGTTCGTTCTTTAACGACTGAATGATTCAGCGTGTAGGATTGTTTTCTAATGGATGATACTCAGTCTTCATGTTTCTTCCGTCTACAGTTCAGTCGTCCACTTGGAGGTGGACAACCGTCAGTGCTTCCAGCAGTCCACTGAGTGTTTCCAGAGCACCAACGATGCTGCAGC
Source organism: Chelidonichthys spinosus (assembly GCA_029853015.1). Classification (NCBI taxonomy): domain Eukaryota; kingdom Metazoa; phylum Chordata; class Actinopteri; order Perciformes; family Triglidae; genus Chelidonichthys; species Chelidonichthys spinosus. Next base: position 6,716,757 of record CM056831.1, read on the forward strand.
ATTCCTCGGGGCTTTGGCCTCCAGCGGCAAACTGGACGTTCCCTACACCATCGAAGCCGTTTATAGTAAGCACATCCCATACAAGTCTATAGATCCTTGCACCTTTAGATTTTTGGATGATTCCCAGCATCATCGCCGGGTCATTTTGTGCTGATCTGCAAACACTATTAATAAGACATGAATGAGCCGCATGGGTGACATATTCCTTCACTATGATGGTCCTTAATCTTGAGTCAGTTCCACGTCACTAGAGCACCAAACGTGTTACTCCACCCCTGAAACTAGTCCCCGACAAATTTAGTTTTACTCTTGGTTAACATTTGCTGAAAACTGCAGTTCTGAGCTGTCAGGGGATTATGTTGCCATTTAAAAAAGTAATAGAGGGATTTATTTTGAAGTTTTTGAAGATTATTATCGAGACAGACTTTTATTGTTGGTTTTGGTCTTCACTCATTTGTCGACAACCACAGGCGTATCGAATGTCGCCAGCCTCGTCCTTTTCACTGCATCACCACGTACCAAAGAAACCGTGACACAAATGAGATGTTCTCTCTGTGACAGTCGCACTACTCCAATCAGTTCCAACAGTCTGGTAATTGATCTCATGTGAGTGGAAACCAAACGCTGCCGGGAAAATGGTTGGAAAAATAAAGACAAAAAAAACCCCAAACTAAAACTGGAGGGAAAGGGTTTGCATAATGATGGGTTGTACTGTAAGATAAACATGATCCACTGGTATGATCTTCTAAGGCCTCCCTCTCGTGTCCATGCATACGTAGGACACGTGCTCCTTCCACGTCCACTCGAACTGAAAGCATCCGCCGCGCCCTCCGGTCGGGTCCTCACCCTACCGCTCTTTGATTGTGTATTTGTTATGCAGCGGTGAACAAATGCAATTGTGAATCTCATGGCCTAAACAATCAATCCTTCTCTCTGTGCGTAAATCCACTGGCTTCAGGCTCCAAAATGGTTAATTGCTGCAAATCAACTCATCCAACCCCCCTACTCAGACAATGTATCTCTCTCTCTCTCTCTCTCTCTCTCTCTCTCTCTCTCTCTCTGTCCGTCTCCCTTCCCCTCAGAGACATGTACACATATACATCCACAGATAACACATCCTCACATGCACGCACACACACTTCATCCGGCAGTGTGAGGGGCTGCTGCAACCTTCACCTCGCTGAATGTAATACCAGGACTTAATGCATCTCTAAGGGTTTAGGTTGGGGGAGTTTATCATTTCAAAATCGTTAGTGGAAAAAAAAGAGAAGGGGAAAAATTGATCGGGAGTGTGCTAGAAGTTGGGAGTCTTTGTTATCTCGAAAATCCTAATAAATCCTTCGTCTTTACAGCTTAAAGCGCGTGCAGTAATTTGAAGTTCATTAATCCCCCTCCTTTTTTTCTCTTAAAGAAGAAATGGTAAAGTTGTCTCTTGGTACCCTGGGTTGAAAAGGGAGAGAGGAGGTGTTGCTTTTTTTCCTCCCTCATTTTTTTCTTTTTTTTATCACGCCCCATCCCTTTTTTTCCTTTTTTGATGAAAAGTGGTTAGCAATTCTGATTATTTCTGAATAGATAGTAGAAGCTAGCTTTACAAACGGTGAGGATCGTCAGTCGGTTTCTGGCGCTCGCTGCTGGTCGCGGCGTGTCTTGGAGTGGGATCGGCTGGGGCGAAGAAGAGCCGGACTAGCTCTGCTCGAACACTGAGGCGGATCCCGGGTGTCCCGGTCTGTCCTCCGTCGGTCCACGTCGGTTCCTCGTCCCGTCTTGACCATGCTGTCCCTTTTCCTACCAGGCGGTGTGGGCCCCCAGTCCTCACAGGACCTCTACCCAATCTACCTGGTCCTGGGCGGTGTAGGGATGCTGGCCTTCCTCGGAGTGGGAATGGTGGCTGCCCGAAAGCGCCGCCATGAGCACGGGCGCCTCTGGCTCCCCGAGGGCTTCAAGACCACAGAGACCAGCAAGAAGAAGAGACGTGAGCCTGTCGGAGAGGATTCGGTGGGATTAAAGTAAGTTTCCGTTTATTCACCAGCGGCGCTCGCCGTCATCAGGCACCTGTTTCTTTGCAGGTCAGACGAAGTGCTACTTCTGATGGTCAGAAATGTCCGTAACTGGTTATCAGTCAAATTTAGGAAAGGGGGGTTTTGCCTGGATCATTAATGATAATGATATAGCAGGTTTAGGTGCACATTAATTGACTTGTTGGGGCAGAGGGGAGGGGTATGGGTTTAATCAATGCTTTTGTTTTTCGGCATCGCTGCACCATTAATGGTGAGTGCCTCGGACGAGATGGAAGCAGCAGAGAATGTGGATTTTTAATGGGTTTTCTGCTTTAACACAGGCCACTGAAAAACGCCTCGGACATTTCACTCATGGATGACACCCACAATGAATGGGGAGAAGACGAGCCTTCGGATGCAAAACGCTTCAGGGTAAGCAAACTGAAATTATACACACCAAAAGAGTTTTTAAGGATTTTGGATTATTTATTTATTTATTTTTGTTTGTTTGTTTTTTACAACTAGAGCAACAATTTCTTACAAAAAAGAAAATATCTTCAAATTTTAAAATTCCATATCTGGAATTTGAAAAACACATTTTAACATTATCTGAAGACTGAATTATATTATCATTGATATAACAATTAAGTTAAAATGTAAAAACATGTTTGTAATTGAATTTGACTGGGACCCGCTTGCTGTCCGTCTTCCAGCAGTTTGACGAGCAGGCTATCCTGGAGGCAGACGACCAGACGGACCACCGCCAGTGGACACAGCAGCACCTGGACGCCGCCGACCTGCGCATCCCCTCCATTGCTCCCACTCCCCCTCAGGGCGAGATTGAGAATGACTGCATGGATGTCAATGTCCGGGGACCAGGTGGGTGACTGGACTATTAACAAAATTGTAGGCTGTTCTGTGCAGACGCGTTTTGACAACGGATGTGGACCTAATTATGGTTAATTTTCAAGATGGTGCATCATTTCCAAGATTTTATTAGAGATAAAATATAATTTCTCTGACAGTGTCAGAAAATATGGAATCAGTTTTCAGAAGGAATTCAATCTGTTCAGGACGATTAAAGATATAGATTAAAATAATTGATTTCTGTTACATAAAATGTAACATTTTTCTTATTGTTGCTTTTTTTGCTTGTTTCCTCTCGAGAACTAAAATAAATACTTAAAATGAATCTATTTGACAAAGAAAAACTTCTCTTTTGTAGAACAGCTCACAACGTAGTATGTGCACAGTAAGGTCATAACTAGTGTTGGTGTGTCACAAGCTTAAAAAGCAGCCGGCTCATAACTTTTTAAATGAACAGTGTGTGTGTGTGTGTGTGTGTGTGTGTGTCTGGATTGATTCATGCCTTTTCTGAGCAAACGTTTCACATTTCTGGTGTGTGTGTGTGTGTGTGTATGTGTATGTGTGTGTGTGTGTGTGTGTGTGTATGCGTGTGTATGTGTGTGTGTGTGTGTGTGTGTATGTGCGTGTGTGTGTGTGTGTGTGTGTGTGTGTGTATGCGTGTGTATGTGTGTGTGTGTGTGTATGTGCGTGTGTGTGTGTGTGTGTGTGTGTGTGTGTATAATAGCACATGTAGGAGTAGCTAAAGCCTCATGTCCTCAGGGTAAAGGATCTTCTTCAAAGCAGCCGGCTGGAAGCCAGGCGCCTGGGGGAAAACACTGATTCCTGATCAGATTAATCATTTGACCAGTTATGGGCCTCTGTTTTTTTTTTCTATTCCACATTACAAAAACCAATGAGGGCATCAAATGCAAAAGCCCAATTTTGTAGTAAATGCCAAATTCCCTGAAGACACGCTATGAAAAATCAAAGTAACAGGGTTAACAACTTGAGAGCACACTTTTCCCCCCGTTGTGGATCGATGCACTTGAATCGACCAAATCTGCGAGATCTGGGGCTTGCTATCCTTTTGAAGAGGAGAAAACCTATTCAAGTCGACTGACTGAGCTGCCTCTCCCAGTTAGATATTAATGCTTCGTTTTTGCAGCAGCCTAGCTTTAGCGAGCCCCGGCCTCTATCCCCCCAGCTTCGCTTTCCTTCTGAAGCGTCTCCTGTGCCGGGGCCTTGATCAGAATCCATTATCGAAAGGAGAGAGCTGTGATGATTCAACCCAGGCAGAAGTGTCAAATCCACCTTCGATTTGTTTGTTGCTTTGTTTTGATCCGCCTGCTGCTTTGAAGTCCGGGCTCCGGTAGCAGCGACCTGTGCTGACCACGCAGGGCCTGCTCTCATATCCCCCTCTCCGTCTCTGTCCAGATGGATTCACGCCGCTGATGATCGCGTCCTGCAGCGGGGGAGGTCTGGAAACGGTCAACAGCGAGGAAGAGGAGGATGCTTCTGCCAACGTGATCAATGACTTCATCTACCAGGGGGCCAACCTTCACAACCAGACCGACCGCACGGGTGAAACCGCTCTTCACCTGGCCGCTCGCTACGCCCGCTCCGACGCCGCCAAACGCCTGCTGGAGGCCAGCGCTGACGCCAACGTCCAGGACAACATGGGCAGGACGCCTCTGCATGCTGCCGTGGCGGCTGATGCCCAGGGGGTCTTCCAGGTGGGATGTCATGCCAGATGGATTTCCTAATTATTTCCCTTGGTGGTATAGTTAATAAGTATGAAGTAAAAACATTTTTTTTTAGATTTAACATTCAGTCATAATTGTATAAGTCAACATTTGCTGTTTCCAGCTTCTCAAATGTGTGGATTTTCTACTTTTCTTTGTTTTTATTATTTGTATATATATAGAAAAAAATCTGTTAAGCAGACAAAACAAGCTATTTGAAGATATCACCGTGTACTCGGGGGAATTGTCATATTTTAGCAGCGGTTCCAATCACTTAAAATTACTCAGAAAATTAATTGCACATTTATTAGAATATTTGAATCAGTTCTTTGAAGTTTTGGAGGAATTTAAATTCTGACAGTGGATTCATGTTTACCTCAAATGGAGTAAAGTGTTTAATGTCTTTATAGATTCTGATAAGGAACCGAGCCACAGACTTGGATGCCCGCATGCATGACGGCACTACACCCCTGATCTTGGCTGCCAGGCTGGCGGTGGAGGGCATGGTGGAGGAGCTGATAAACTGTCACGCTGACGTCAATGCTATTGATGATTTCGGTAACGTTTGTCTCTTTTATGCCACTTATGAGCCTAAAAACCTATGCAAGTTAGCGTCAAACACATTAAATGGTTATAAAAAGTCTCAAATTAATCAAAACAAAACTTGATCTAATAACCTTCTTTGTCTCTGCAGGTAAATCAGCCCTACATTGGGCCGCAGCAGTAAATAACGTGGAGGCTGCGATTGTCCTTCTGAAGAACAGCGCCAACAAGGACATGCAAAACAACAAGGTATAAAAAACGAGCCGTCTCTTCCTGCTCTGTAGAACAACAGTGGAACATCTTTCCGAAACAACATTATTCGGTCGTCTCTGAATCTCTGATGGTGTTTTCTCCTTTGTGTCTGCCTCAGGAGGAAACCCCCCTGTTCTTGGCTGCCAGGGAAGGAAGCTACGAGACCGCCAAGGTCTTGCTGGACCACTTTGCCAACAGAGAAATAACCGACCACATGGACCGGCTACCCAGAGACATTGCACAGGAGAGAATGCATCACGACATCGTGCGGCTGATGGACGATTACAACCTGGTACGGAGTCCTCACATGCATGGGGGGTCACTCGGCACCACGTTGTCCCCCCCTCTCTGCTCGCCCAGCGGCTACCTGGGCGGCATGAAGCAGCCGCAGCCTCAAGGCCACGGCAAAAAGGCACGCAAGCCCAGCGCTAAGGGCATCGGCTGCAAGGAGGGCAAAGACACGAAGGTGAAGAAGAAGAACTCGCAGGATGGGAAGTCTGGGAACCTCCTGGACGGCTCGGGTGTGCTGTCACCGGTGGACTCGCTGGAGTCTCCACACGGCTACGTCTCCGACGTGGCCTCACCGCCAATGATGACCTCGCCGTTCCAGCAGTCGCCTGTATCCCTGAACCACCTGCAGGGTATGTCTGACCCACACCTATCCGTCAACCACATGGTGATGCCCAACAAGCAGGAGCTGGCTCGGATGCAGTTCGACCCGCTGCCACCCCGTCTCACCCATCTGCCCGTGTCTGGCTCTGGAGGCCAGGGCGCCATAAACGGCCAGTGTGATTGGCTGTCCAGGATGCACGGCAACATCAGCCAGCCGGGCCAGTTTAACCCCATGAGAGGAGGTCCCGGTAGTCAGGGAGGTCTGCACCCGGGAGGGCAGCACGGGATAATGACCGCCCTCCACAACGGCCACCCGAACGCCAGCTTGTCTCAGATGATGACCTACCAGGGGATCCAGAGCACCAGACTGGGTCCACAGCCCCACATCATGCAGCAGCAGATTCAGCAAATGCAGAACCTGCAGCAGCTGCAGCAGCAACAGCAGCAACAGAGCATCCAGCTGCAGCACCAGAACTCTAGCACCACCAACAGCCAGAACTTCATCGGCGGGGAGCTCAGTTCCCCGGAGCTCCAGCAGGGCACCGGCAACTCCAGCATGCCCATCCACACCATCCTGCCGCAGGAGACCCAGATTATGCCCTCCTCCATCAGTCAGTCAATGCCCAGCACCCAGTTCCTCACCCCACCCTCCCAGCACAGCTATTCAGGCCCCATGGACAACACCCCGAACCATCAGGTCCAGGTGCCTGACCACCCATTTCTGACCCCCTCCCCCGGCTCCCCCGATCAGTGGTCCAGTTCATCTCCTCATTCCAACATGTCTGACTGGTCAGAGGGCATTTCAAGTCCACCGACAAGCATGCAGTCTCAGATTGGACATCTACCTGAACAGTTCAAATAAAAAGCTTGTATCTTTACGCCCAGATGAGCTGCTGTATATTTTTTTATAAAAAAGGCACTCTTTGTGGAAAAAAGAAAGAAAGAAAAAGGGCAAAGCTGTTAATGTGATTTAATAGGACATTTTTATATGCTTTTATACTAACAGCAACACCTGTGTTTCATCCATTCTTTTTATTTATTAATGCCTTATTTATACACATTGCCTGCTTACAGAAATTTGGGGGATCCATGGTGCTGGGTCAAACGGAGAACAGAGAAAGTCCTTTAGAGAGACTCTTTTCTTTTAGCATTTCTTTTCTGCAGTGAAGCCGCAGCATACACACTGGGTATTTATTTCCTTCAGGACTTTTAGTCTTTGCCTTTTTTCATATGATTTCTCAATCTTTGTTTATATTTTGTTAATTGTTTTTTTTTGTATAATCTTGTTTATAAATAAACGTGATTATGGGGCATTTTATATAGCACATTTTAAGTTTCAGTGTTATTTCAATTTGTGTGGGATATATTCCAGTCAGTCGACGATATACAAGTTGTGAATGTTAGCAGAACACGTGTCCTGTAGTTCACACAGGTCCTGTATGTTTTCACAATTTTCCCTTTTTTAAATATCATGTGATTCTAAGTTACGCTCTGCAGCTGTGTACATTTCTTGAATGGGTGGGACGTCATGATGTTGTGCCTCTAGATTTGAATGCATTCATACGTGGAGATGTGGTGGAGATGTGATATGTTGTACAGTGTACAGCCATCTTGGAGAATGGCAGTTAAGACAGGTTTGAGAACTGGCCCGTTGGCCACAGCGTATTGTCCAGAGGGAAAAGGAAACTTAATTTTCCCCTCTCCCTCCTATTAGTTTGAGCCTATGGCTGTGTTGTTTCTTTTGTAAATATGATATGCATTTCCCTTGAAAGCAAGATTTTGTTTAAGAAATCTGATGTCTTAAGCATGCGATTTTTGATAGGTCTCGCACCAGTCAACAGCCTCTAAAATGTCAAACAGAACAGAATATATATTTTGTATTTTACTGTCCCTTATGCATAAATAAATTTGAACTATATACAAATAGATACGATATATTATTAGGAGACATTTTTCTCATAAAATGGAAAAATACATAAATATTGAGGTTTTATAAATTCATATTTATTTACTGTTCTGTAACATAAAAATCCACTGAGGCAGTCATTTGTGCAAATTCTTAAATGTTTTTGTTACACTTTGGTTAAATGGAATAATTGTTGGCTAAGTTCTCATTTGTCTCCACTTCAGTACTTTGTGAGACACTCCCTGGTATAGTTTGCAAAATGTTATAATTTAAAAAAACATTAGGTTGTAGTGAGATTGTAATATCTGCAATATGTTTCCTTCCTCTTATACAGATATAATTTGCAAGAAATGTATTTCTCCTTTTCTTTTTAATCTGTAAAAAATGTTTCTTGTTATAATAAAGGGCACTTGTGTGTCTCAACGTTATTTGGACTGTCTTTTCTTTTTTTAAATACTTTAAAAGATCACTAAAGATACACAGTATAAATGATGTGCCTCCGGGTACTGCAGGGAGCAAATTATATACATTTTTTTAATTCAAAATAAAATTTCCCTTCTCTTTTTTTTAATTTCTCTTTATCTTTTGCATCTTTTTGTTGACCAAAAGGGCCAAGTATTTTACTTAGTGTGTCTCCCTCTAGTGGTGGTAATTATTAGCCTTTACTATCATAATGGACGTAAATGAAAGTTACAGCTGCAGCTTAAGTATACTGTGGATACAGGTAGAGTCAAACTAAATAAAGAAGTCTTTGCACGAGTATTGCCATGGCTGGATTCACCTTGAGGGACCCAGGGCAAAGACTGATTTGCTGGTCCCAAGTAAACCCTGTTTCTTGCTTTGTGCTTTTCTAAACTACACTATTATCTGACCCCACCACATATGCTGCGTGGCAATTAAACACATAAACTATCCAACATTTAAGCCCAGAATTGTAAAAACGTCTATGTGTAAACGTTGACCCAACGTTATTCAACACATGGCCTCAAAATCAGGTAATGAAGCAGGATCCACAATAAAGTCCTTGATTTTTCTTGCATTAGTGTCAACCCTCTGGTCTTAGTTCTGTTCATCTCTCTTTTCATTGTGCCATTGTAAGATGCATATATTTGGGTTTGCGGCTGTTTAGAACCCCCAAAAAACGTTTCAAGATACATTTTTAGACACATTTCTTCATCAATTAATTAATTAAAAATGTTTTTACAATGAACTTTTTCAATATCTTAGATGCTGAAATTGCACTGTTTTGTTGTCATCCTTATTATTAGTGTGTTTTTAATGTTGATGTGAGTTTACTGAATCGGGACGATTTGTTTATCCCTGTGAGTCAACACAACTACGACTCCCATGATGCACCGGGAGTAGCATCATTGAAGTTCAAAGTTCAAACATTACAGTAAAAATAGGGTATCGTTACTTGCTGGCTGGCTGCTTGTGTGCTCGCTGGCAACAATACGCGACCTGCTGGTAACGGAACACTCTGATCGGCTGCCACCGCACCGAAACCCGGCAGAGGAAACCGAAGATGGCCCTCAGCTAATCACCGCCTTCTGCTGCTCTGTTGTCGGCGGATTTACAGGACGACGGCTAGCTGGGTGCTAACGCTAGCACGCTAGCTTTGCCAGGAGCACATAGCAACTGCTGCTAGCTAACGTCACTGGACTGGTACTCCTTACTCTCAAGGCTGCAGCTATGTTCGTCCAGGAAGAGAAGATATTTGCCGGGAAAGTGTTGAAAATACACATCTGCACCATGGACGGCACGGAGTGGTTAGAGGAGGTCACGGAGGACACCACTGTTGAGAAACTGAAGGAGAAGTGCTTGAAACATGTACGTTTTTTGATTGTTTGTGTCTTCGCTTGTTGTTTTTTTTTTGTCCTGTCACTCCTCTGCTCGGGGTGTTTGCGTTCTGCCATACCCTGTGAGTAAACTGTCAGTGTCCGTGTCGCTGGCTTTGTATTTATGGTAACTGGGTAGACCTTGCTATTTATAATTTAGCAGGTTGGCTGCCCCTCTCAAGCTAGCGAGCTAACAGTCCGACTTTGCTCCTTGTGTGTTCGCAGCGGCGAGCCTGGCATGCTGCTTTACTGGCTGTCTATTATTACAAAGCTGCCGTCTCTTCTCCTTCTATGGCCTATAGCATAACCTCAAGTGGAAGTCAATGTTTCTCATGACTCTCATTGTGGTTGCCCTAGTTGTTTAACATCCAACACATGGGTACAGATTTCATGACTAAAGTTGAAATTTCGTATCAGATTCCATCCTATTTTTGCTGTTTTATTCTGTCTGCCCTTTATGGGTTTAGTTCTCAAACAACCATTTGATGAATTGTCTATTAAATTAACAATTTAGTCTGTAAAACATCACAATCATTTTCCAGCATCCCAGGTCAAGTTTTCAAATGTTTTGTTTTGTCTGACCAAAGGATATTTAATTTGACGAGAAGGAAAATACAGTAAACACTCACAGTAGAGTTTACGTTTTCGCTTAATATCAAACTTAATATCAAACTATAAATATTCACTCAATTGATTAATCAACTTGTTTTTCTATCAGCTCTAGTTCAAAATAAATCAAAAAAGCTATCATGATGATTATAATACTTGTATTTACACTATTTACATTTAGGGCATATAGCAGACACTTTTTCCAAAGTGACTTACAATAAGTACATTTGTTGAAAGAAAGAAATCACAACATATCATTGCAGAAAAAGCGAAAAAGTAGAAACACGTGTTAGGTCCTCATCTGAGTACAGTAGCTGTTCAGTAATAATACCTTAAGTACAACAGTTCTATGACCAAAGTGTATAGTTTTGCAACAAAAACACAAATTTAAGATGTGACTTTGTTCTACCCTTTTCCAGACCGGATAATAAGAAGAGTCAATACTTGAATCCCAACTGTATTTGTGAGATGCCTTGCATTGTGCTTTGTTTACAGTATGTGCACGGAAGTCTAGAAGACCCCAAAACTCTTACCCACCATAAACTCATACATGCTGCTACAGAACGAGTCCTCACAGACACTAAAACTGTCGCTGATGAAAATCTCAAAGATAAAGGTCTGTAAATACCTATTTGACAAGTTGGGGATTCCAATAACCCTACACTGTCTTCCACCTTCTGACTCTTTCATATATGTTGTAGAGGTTTTGCTGCTCATAAAGAAAAGACCCCCACCGACCCCTCCAAAAATGGCAGAAGTTAGTTCAGATGAAAAGGTAAGCGTACAAAACTGAAAGCATTCCTTTATCATTATTTTAAATGCTCCAGAATTATCTTTATTTTTCCTGTTTTAATATTGTTCATCCTGGTCACCACAGAAAAAACAAGATAACAAGGCTCCAGACAAAGATGCGATTCTGAAAGCCACCGGCAACCTGTCCACACGCCACACTGACCGCACTGTTACGCAGCACAACATCAGAGATGTACGGCTCAACAGTTCAATTTGACAATTCAATTGTATAGATAATAATTATTTTACTAGTTGAGATGATTAAAAATGGGGTCATGCTGCAAACATGTTCATGATTTTTGTTGTATTTGTGTTCCAGTTTCAGACGGAGCTGAGAAAAATCCTGGTTTCTCTCATTGAAGTGGCCCAGAAGCTTCTTGCCTTGAACCCTGATGCTGTTGAACTTTTCAAAAAGGCCAATGGTAACACCTACAATCCCTCTAACTCTATTTCCACGTCAGGAAAGTGAGAGTCTGAAGAAGACATATTTTGTTAAAAACGCATCAATCTATTAATGCTTTAGACCTCTTATGCTATGCTTATGGAGGATTGTGGGTACACCCTGGACAAGTAGAGAGTTTATTACAATACATACACAAAAACACATTGACAGGGAAACCAGAGTTTACCAACACAGAGTTTGTGATTACATGCAAACACCACATAGCCGGCGGCTGTACATGCCATTCTGTAGAAGAATAAAGTGTATTTTATTTGAAAATGAAGTATGACATATTGTACTGTTTAGTTTCTGTCATCAAGCTCAATGACCCTCATTTAGATTATTTCTTCATAAGCCACATATCGATATGTGTTGTTGCTGGAAAAATAGATCCTGATGTTTGTTGCTGGAGACGTTTCACACACATGACCCAACCCTTAGTTTCAGTTCTCTGATCTCTTTGTGATTCTGTATCTTGCAGCGATGTTGGATGAAGATGAAGAGGACCGGGTGGATGAGACGGCCCTTCAGCAGCTCACAGAGATGGGTTTCCCCGAGAGCAGAGCCATCAAAGCTCTTAGATTAAACCAGTAAGGCTGAGTTGGTTCAATAACAACTTCCTCACTACTGAAAATGAGTAGGATATATGGAATATGTCTACAGCAAAAAATAGACTTGTTTTCCTCGTGTTATCCTTTCTTCCTGCAGCATGTCAGTCACCCAGGCAATGGAGTGGCTTATCGAGCATGTAGACGACCCCACTGTAGATGCACCCATACCTGGCCAGGACTCTTCTGGTGCAGCAGGAGCCACAGCCGCTGCCGCACCAGGCCCCTCGGCTCAGCCTCAGCCTCAGCCTCTGGCCCTAACCTCCTCCGCAGCCTCTCCAGCCAGTCCAGTACAGAAGACAGCACCAGGCAGGACGAGCTCACAGAGATCTTCAAGAGGATCCGCAGGAAACGGGAGTTCAGACCGGACTCGAGAGTGGGTGGCTTTATCCTGTCCAAGCTTGCATTCACTACTTACTTTTATATAACCCATCTCCGTTACTCTGTAGTTTGTCATAAACCTTTTTGATTTGCATGCAGTATGTGGGACTGGAACTGATGAACAGAGGCTGCTTATTGCATGCAGTGAACTTTGAAACGTGTGTTCATGTTTAGAAAGTGTGTCAGTTTAGTCATACGGTGTTTTTATCAAGTTAACTGTGTTCCTATGATCTCATTTCCCCTAACTGAAGCTTAATGTACCTCCTTTTCCAAAACACTGCTCCCCAGTATCTTCCAAAATAGAAACAAATCACCACAATTGAAGTCGTTCCCAGCTATTACTTCCACTGTGCACAAATTGTGTTTTTGTGCCCCAAGACACCTGCCAGGCTGCGTCGCACAATGGCTGTGTTTGTTGCCGTTATCAGATGGAGAATTTCTTAAACGACGAACTAAAAAGGTATTTTTCTTTGTTTCTGCAGGCTGTCATTGCATTGATGGAGATGGGGTTTGATGAGAAGGAGGTGGTTGATGCTCTGAGGGTCAATAACAACCAGCAGGATGCTGCGGTAGGTTTACATGAACACCTCCAGTATTTGCAAGCAGATTTGAGAAATGGTCCAACTGACTTAATGATTTTACTTCACTTGTTTTGATGGCAAGCTATACTGATGACCATTTACACAAACTCAACAATGCTGGATTTGCTATATTGACTTTAAGGAATGTTGATTAGTTTAAGAATAATGATCATCCTGCATTCTGTAAAAATATGAATGTTTTTAAAAAATAGAAGTTTGATTTCTCCCTGGGATTTCTTTTTTCTTGCTCCTACAGTGTGAGTGGCTGCTGGGAGACAGGAAACCTTCTCCAGAAGATCTGGACAAAGGCATCGACACCAACAGCCCGTTGTTCCAAGCCATTCTGGAAAATCCAGTGGTCCAGCTGGGTCTAACCAATCCCAAGACCCTGCTAGGTATAGTCGATAGTAAAGTTAGTGGAAAAGCCGGGATAGTAGGTCACTTAAATGTCATCATTGATTAAGAGGGCAAATCTACACACTTGTCACGGTTTTACGTCGTGCACACAGCAGCACAGACGCTAACATCAACAAACATCATTCTGTTGCTGAGGAAGTTCTTTAGCGTGAATGAGGAAGACATAAAGCTTTGGATTCGGTGCATCCGTTAATTTCACTTCATGTTCACGTTATGTCTTTGGTTACCAAATGATTATTGCGCAAGATGTTTAGCTTTTAGTGCTAAACTCATCTTACTCTCCTGTAAATCCTGTGTTTAGTCGGCTTTGCTTTCATACTACAAACACATTGAAATCTCCCTTTCCAAAGTGGTCTCTCGGTCAGGTTGGTTGGTATTATATTCCAGAACTTGATTGATAGCTTCTCATGGCCTAAACAAACAGTTTGCTTGAGCCGAACCGAACAGGTCCAATGTGTGAAACCCAGAGAGTCGTTTTTCCTTTGTGCTGAAACCCTCAGTCCGAGTCCTGCAGAAGGACTACACCGATTCATAATTTAAGTAGCTTGACAGAATAGGGGATGACTTTCTTACATTTAATTTTTAAGAGGCTTTAAGAAGCTGCTGGTTTCTTAACAGTGTGCCTTTGTGTTTTTGCGCAGCGTTTGAAGACATGCTGGAGAATCCTCTGAACAGCACCCAGTGGATGAACGACCCCGAGACCGGCCCCGTCATGCTCCAAATATCCAGAATCTTCCAGACCCTCAATCGCACATAGAGCCTCCTGGTGAACTCCCGTGTGACTGTGGCAGCTTGTGTATGTGTGTGAATGTGTGTGTGGCCATATTGGGTGGTGTGTGTGTGTGTGTGTGTGTGGATGGGTGTGGCAGAGACACAAGTATTGTTTTTGCCTTGTAAAGACAAAGCTGGAGGATTAAAAGTATGAATTAAGATAAGTTACACCTATAACTATTTATAACAGTACAGTAAAAACACTTATACAAAACAAATGTTAACATAAACACTATTACAGTAATAATAAAAAAGATTTAGTATGTTGTTTTTACATTTTAACGAGAACAGTTTATAGTCGTGACAGACGTGATTTATTTTATATAATTTCTCCATGTGCAGAAATGACATCCGACATCAATTTAATGTTTACACTTCAAAGAAAACTGTTTTTGTATGTTTTGCAATATTTAAATATCAATTACAGTTTTGTCTGTCTCTTTAAATTGTTACATTTCATCTGTGGTGAATGTGTGGAAGACTACGTCAATGTCATGTTATGTTATTCTTCCCCCGTGGTCTTGTGTTTTTGTTTTTAATCAAAGTAACTGCTTGAAATTGAGAGGCCGGTGGTCACAGTTGAGTGTTTGTTGAACTCGTTGAAAACGGGCCTTTAGACACATTACCTCTCTCTCCATTCACGCCTGCGAGGGCACTGTAAGTCTCTCAGTTTACAGCAGAGAACATTTGTCCTTGAGCTTCTTCGAGAATATTTATTTGACTTTCTTGCCTTTTTTTTTTTTTTTTTTTTATAGACAAAAGCTGTAATCAACTGTTTGTCTTAGTCATGTTTTTACAAGAAAATGATATATTAGGCCTATGTGTTTGTCAATGTGCTCTTGAATGTCATATTGTCATGTTGCGCTCATTAAGCACTTGTTCACCTCTATGAATATCACTCACTACAGCACTGAGGGAGGGAAAAGAAGGCTTCCTGCTTCGTCTCTAAAGGCTGTAGTGGGCTGTCAAATGAAGCTGAGCCTAATCAAAAAGGGGTTTGCCTTTTCAACCTTTAATTTGAATGATGAAGATGCATGTTCACTCCTTGCTGCAAAGGTGCAAGCGTCTTTATACACACAAATGATAGAATTTGAGACACAACCAGTGTTGGTCTTTTGGTTTACTTTTTCTTCTTCTTTTGAGAGCAGTGAACATTTATGCTGTCAAACCAAACAAACATGTCTCTATATAACCTGCCTTGTCATTAGTTGTGTCCATTCAAAATACCCTGTTTTTCTGTGCAATAGCAAGGACTTCTGTTGACCTGTAAAGAAATATATTTGATTTGAGTGTTAGAAATGTGTGAACTGGAATGGGTAGTGTGTTCTACAATATTAGCCTTTGCAATGAGTACTTAAAATCTCCAGCTACAAGAAGGCGAGCTTAGCCTCACCTGGCTGTACCGAGAGGGATAAACAATATGGAGGGCGGTGTGTGTTGCCAAGCTTTTGAGTGTTTTTATTCAATATTTAAAAAATGTGGAATGATGTGACTTTCTGCTCAGGGAGGCTGAGATTGTTTTTCTAAACCTGTCGTTATGGCAAAACCTCTGCTCACCCCCTTCTAGTTTGGCATTTGAAAATGGCTTTAAGTAATCTGTCTAGATCTTTATGAATAAGAGCACTACAAGACATGGTTTCGTAAATGCAATATTTGGAAATATTTAAATGTTTTTAGAGAGAAGTGTCTGTTTGAACTATGTATTATTACATTATTTATATCGAAGCCAAACTAGTAACTTGTTCTTATTTATAACATTTTTAGCAAACCTCAAACCTAATCTACAAATGTGAAGAAGAAAAAAAAATTAAATGATTCAAATGTTGTTTTTACAAACCATTGTAACAATGTGCTTATGGACTGGTAGGTCTCAGTGTGATTGAAAGCAGTGCAACATGCTTGAATGAAGAAGGATTTCTACACACGTCTCTGGAAGCCTCGCTGCACACTTTCTGCACTGCAGTAGACCTTCATCATAGCCACAGTGACCAGCCGTCTCCGCCTCCATGCTTTGCATTAGGACGCACACAAAACTCTCCCATAATATCTCAAAAACATTGGGAGATTGTACGTAAAAAAAGGTCCACAGGAAACGCAGATACCTTCCAAGCGGTCAACAGGAACAGAAAAGAACAAAATGAACTTTATTGCTTAGGGACGCTGAAGGATTGTTTGAGTCACAGGGTTTTGTTTTCACTCAGCTTTCATGCAGGACTGTCCCCGATTAACAACCTATGCAATATACTCTCACAGTCTGTTCGTTCAGGCTCGTGGCTACTGGCATTTAAATCACTATTGCATTAAAGGTATTTTTTGTGGCTGTAATCTTTGGATTCTGTGTTTTCCTTCAGTGAATGACAAACCACAGGCAGGAAAAATCCCCCTCTAGGCAGGATCTGTGTTTAGAAGAGACTGAACGACTGGATTGATCATTTGGATGAGGAATGTATTGTCTGGCAAGCTTACGAATGAGCAAGGAGGTCGTTTGGAACCCAGAAAAGAACATTAAACATGTCAAAGTCAGAAAGGCACGCAGGTGTAATTAATGTCCACAATACATGTGAAAGCTAAAAGTCCTCACCACAGCCTTACAATTTAGATTTTGTTGCTTTCAGTGTTTCAGTTGATTTCTGTTTTAAGATCATGCACTCTAAAATTCAGTTTGTGCTTTCCAAACCTCCCAGAAAAGGGGAGGATCCCTCTTCCACCATGGACAGAAAGGAAATAGAAAGAAAAAAATCAGCTTTGAGTTTGAATTGAGGTCAGTAGAGCCTTCATGCTATCATCCAGGGCAGTTTTCTGCTGGTGGAGTCGGAGCTCTGCGTCACTGTCATGTATCAACTGAAAGTTTGACGCAATCAGCCGTCGTTCCTAAGGCCTGCAGTCATCGTCCTGAGCTTTCTTGAGAGCTATGGCCAGTTTCTGATTCTCCAGTATTTCAGTCTGCTGGGTCAAATCCTGTCTGAGCTTGACTCAATGATTCTTACCTCAGTCCTTTTGTTTTTCAAGGGCAGAGGTGATCAGATCAACTGTGCTGCATCTCAGAGGTCCCTGTCTTGCTCTGTTTTAAGGCATCTTCAAGTTCTGCCTGTCTTGTCTTGCTCTCCGACTGTTCCATGCTCTGGAGATTCCCAGAGATATCATTTGTCTTTGACATCATCTCTAACTCAGAGTGAGCAAGTTAATGATGCTAAAAACAGTTTTTAGGATACAAAGAAAAACAAGTACAGTAGGTCAACAAAAGAACTGTTGTGAGAATGTTAATATTATTTCTAATTTTTCTTCACTCATAAATGTTTAACCTCTAAACTCAGACATGGGGGACATCCTGACTATTTGCCAGGTTTTAATCATACACCTGAAAAGGTTGCAGATTTGCATCACAGTATGAAGCTATTGTTTTACTGCAGGGCTGCTATTTATTTTTTGGTTTGTTATGTGTCCTCCTCATCTCCTCCTTGTATGTCTTTGATTATAGATTTCTATAACTCATTGTGCATGCTTATGACGTGTGTGTTGTATGTGTCTGCCTGCTGCAAACCAAATGTCTCTTGCCATTGGAGATATAGTAAAATGTAAATGTAAAAACAATAAATAATTTATTCATCATTTCTTAATTATATAACAGTTCACTTCATAAGATTGACAAAACCACACTTTAATTTACACCCTGAAGTTTGTAATTGTATTTAAAACACACTTTCACAAGTGGTCGTTCGTCATTGGAATAACAATTGTTTTTTCATTCATATAAATGAGTGTTGCGCTGCTTTGCAAAGGCACTGAAATGCTTCAAATTCTGATACAACATTTCACCACTAGATGTCGGCATTAGTCAATGTCGCGAGGACAACACAGGACTATAACAATAACAACGTGGACACATTGTGATAAATTCATACAAAAATCAAGACATTATTTAGGAAGGAACAACTGAACCTGATAGTGTTTCTAGTCAACTTGTCAAACTAATATTTTTAGATTAGAGTATATTCGTTACAAGTGGAGTCAAATCAAAACCAATACGATTTACAACATAACACAAACTGTAGCAAGTCAGTGTTTTAACTTTGAAAAGCTACAATGAAGGAAATTAATGGACACATGGAGAGTGAGTTAGACTTCTCGGTATATTATTGGCAGTTATTACCAGCACGCTGGAAGGTAATCACGCATGCGCAGTTGTTGCATCTACGAAGGCTGGGATAATTACATTTCTATGGGCTGAGCGCGAACACACCACCGGTTCTCGTCGCAAAGCCCGAGACTCATACATATGTGTCTCTCTGTTGACGAACATGGGGCGTCTGGTGCAGTGGTAGATTTCTAAACGCTACAGCCTCAGTACGTCGTGTTTCTTCGCTGGAGAGCCCTCCCATTTTTTTACCTGGAGTTTGTTTCAGAGGAAAGCCTGCCGTGGAGCGGTTGTCACACAGGCCGCGAATCGGGTCTTGTTGCTGGGAGGAGACCACCCCGACTCGCCTACCTGCTAGCATTATTAGCTGGCTATGATGCGCTGCTGCTGGTGTGTTTTATACACAGCAGGCTACTGTAAAGCGAGGCAGGTCCTTGGATAATTATTTACCCCAACGGAACTGAAGGGTGACTTGGAGATACACCACACCTTTCAAGGTAATGTCCTCCCAGCTAGCTAACGTCATTCACGGGGCCGATGTATGCAGTGCTGCCCCTGTAACGTTACAGTACACAGCAACGAAGCTAATGGTTAGCGGGGCAGTTAGCTGCTTTATATTTGCATACGTTGCCGTTAAGCTAACCTAAAGTCAGGCAAATCTGTACCTTGTCACGTAACATTCCTTCCCTCGTTAACGAGTTTTCATAACTTCAGTGTACTAACTAATATGACAAATATAGCGAATATAGTTAATTAGCAATCCCCTAGCTTTTTCATCAAGCCAGCATTGGGCCGTTAATGGTAACATAATGGTGATGTGCTAAGGTACCGTTAACGTTGAGCTAGCATGCTACAGGTAATATAACGTCCACTTTACCGATGACAACTTCCGTTTTATGGCGAAATAAAGGACCTTAGTATGAATTGTCTGTAAGCAGGTGTATGCACTTGTTTCCACTCAAAGTCGCCGTCCTATCGTGATGAATGTTAGTAGAAATGCTTCGTTGGACATATTCTTACTGTTTTGTTAAATTAATATCAAGCATTTCAGTCAAGCAAAAAGTGGCCACTGTAACACTGAAGGAACTGTTTCGGCAAGACATCACCCTGGAGGTGAAATTAAAAGTGAAAGTACGCTTAGCGTCACCCAGGCACTGATTGGAAACAGGTCTGACTGCAGACGGTCTGTAATCGTAATAATGTTTTTTTCTTCTTCTTTTTTTACTGCAGCAGAACGCTTTAACAAGCAAAGTTAGAAACTGCTTCAAAGGAGAAATGAATAAGTAAACAAAAACATCAACCAAATGATTCAAGAGAGTTAGAAGAGAGAGGTTGCTGAACGATATAAAGGAGATAGCAAATACACGCTTCTCTTATATTAGGTGTGTTTTGTGTCTGTCTGTCAGTGTGAAGGTTTGAGTAGTTAGCTTCATCAACTTCCAGGAAAGTAAATAATGCAATAGTTTTTTGGGAGGAGGAAAAAGTTACTGACCAACAAGTAGCTACTTATGCATAGACACTGTTTCCTCTTTGTCATCAAACATTCAACATAATGAATGTGATCACGCCATCGAGGAAGATACTACTTTTGTACTCATGTCTCATAACCAGTAATTGACTTCTAATGGGAGGATTCATGGCGGCACTTTATTTTATAATAAGCAAACACCAGGTGAGGATTTATTTAGTTATTTATTGAAGGATCACTCCAATAGCACATCTCACTCATGCCAGTGAGATTGCAATTTAGTATATTCTGGATGGCTTATGTGCAGTTATTTGATGCTGTCCCTTACTTGGCATTATGTTCAGTATAATTGTGACTGTAACATCATATGTGTTTTTATTTTAAAGGATGGATGTTGATTTGTGTGCTGGCGGGGGCAGTACCAGGAGAAAAGTGGATTTGCCGGGGGTTGCAGAAGGCACAATGGACGTTGTGCCATTGGAAATGTACGACTCCGCTCGAGCAAAAATAGCTGCCAACCTGCGGTGGCTGTTTGCCAAAGCCTATGGCATTGGTAAGTAATTCAATTTACATTCATGCTACACAAATGCTACCTATAGCTACCATTATTGTTTTAACAGGTGCACCATATTTTCCTCATAGGCTCATTGTTATTTTAGATGTTATTGTTGCAGCAGTGTGTTTATTCTTGTCCACATACGCCCGTCAGCAGATTGTGTAAAGCGCCAGTAACGACGAACAAACATTGACAGGAAAAGAGAAATATTTATGTGTGCTCTTGAGCCAACACCAATATCCCCATGACGCAACTGAAGCCTCCCTCACCAACTTAACAGATACTTTCATTCTTGTTGGTTTGCCAGTGAGATTGAACCCAAATCAGGCTGAGTGACAGGCACTGAGGATTAGGCTATATTTGTTAGACTGAACTCATGGAAAATACTGATCCGCATTGCCAGTCATTCACACTCTCTGTTAAGATGGTATCAGCATGAGCAAGTGGGCCTTTAGGTCAGACTGTCTTGCCTGCAAAAGTCAAGTGTGGAATGGGTTTTTTGGACAACCCTTAAGGAGCCATTTCCTTGTGACTGCATAACTTGCAACCTTGAAAAAAACAGCACTATCACAGCTTATCTTCTGTCATGTAGTTGATATCCTATGTCCAATTTCTTTTTTTTCTGGGTGTAGCTGGGGAAGAGAGCAATTTACCAGATTTAAAAAACTGAATTATTGGTTTGCTTTATGTGTGTAGATGAGTTCATGTAATTTTCCCTCTTGCAACCAGCCTTCATTGGTAAAGGTGGGGGTGAAAATTATAAATCCTTGAAATATTGAGGGTGGCTTGTGCCCTTCTAGTTGAAACACTCACTGAATCGCCCATCCTTCATATCTCCAGCCAGTAAAGATTAGGCATGTTTTCAGATTAGACACACTATGAATTATTGTATGCCATGCAGTCCATTGTTTCCTTGTGCATGCTTCTAAATTAACCACAAGAGTAGTGAGGATGTTGGCCTAATTTTTCTCTGACAGCCTTCACTCCCATAATACATTTTTAACCTCTAAACTCAGACATGGCAACAGGGAACGTGCTGATGTTTGGCAGGTCTAAAAAGGTTGCAGATTTGCATCAGAGCATGAAGCTATTGTTTTACTGTAGGGCTGCTATTTACATTTTTGGTTTGTTATGCTGTATCTCCTCCTTATCGTAGAAGTTAAGCTTTGTCAGTGTAAGCCTCGGTTATCTGATGCGCTCGGCCCATTATTTCATGCGTTGCATGTCTAGTGCATCAGTGTAGTCTTTGGTCAAGTCATCTGTCATTATTTCAGAGGCTCATTCCCTTGTATTCTCCAGTTCCTTATAGTCATTACACAGATGTCTTAATGCCAGTGAAGCATTCATATTAAACAGCTGACATTCAGACTGGAGTTTTAGTTTAGTTCATATGAAAGCTTGGAAGCATTTGCTTGCTCAGTTGGCTTTCTGTCATCTTAGACCCTGGCTAGCAATGCAGGCCAGAAGATGAAGCATACAAACAATGCATCACAAATTAACTTGGGTGGAGATGCAATTATAATAGAAAGCATCCATTGGCCCCAAAGCTTTGGCAGGGCAGAGGGAGGCAACTCAGGTGCAGCCGCAATTATGGGGACTGAATATGCTACGCCCATTTAATTCTCACCCTATGGCTCATTTGGTGTCTGCTACGTTGCTAAAGCTGCAGACTCGTTTGATTGGCTCGTGCAATGACTGACAGACACAAACCGAGCCATGTGAACCATTGGAGTGACGTAGTTCCATTTAAATCAGTGCAGCAATCTCCCGGTGTTGGAGGGTTGTCAGGGTTTCATGTGCATCTGCTTTGTAGTCAGCTTTCAATCCCTGTTCAGTTTTTGATCGTGCATGTCTATGTTTGCATACATCATACTCTCCAGTCCTGCTGGCCTGCATTTGCCATTACTGCTCCCAGCCTGAGCGACGGACACTGAGACACTGCGAGAGTGAGCACCTGTCATGGTTGCAGGCACACGGCTTTACCCTGCTCACCCCTCCTGAGCCTGTCGTGTTATGGTACTCATCGTGGTTGACTTACTGTGCTGTCGCACATCCTGGAGCTTGCTGCCAAACCCTATCCTCATGCCCCACCCCATCCCAGTTAGTGAGTTTTTCAGCCTGGATCCCGGTGGAGGGGGGGGGGGGCTGCCACACGACATCAGTGTCCGTCGAATGAAATCAAACGTGAAATCTCGCCCCAGCCAGACCCCTTTGTTTTCATACACAATCATTCCCACTGTTCTGATGTGTTTTTATACTCGGATGAGGAGGATGTCTCCAGGAGCGACCCACGCTGCTGATGGTTATGCTCATAATATAATAATGCTGTTGTACAATTTCATCCTAATTTGCACCATGTGCACGATGGAAGACAGCATCTCTTATCTGAGCATTAACAGCTACTGACATAAGGGCTGCATGCTTAATCATAATCACTTTTATTCAATCTCATTCTTGCATTTGAAAGAAATATTCACAATTGCACTGAAATGGGGACTTGACACATCAAACAAAAGGCTGAGCTATTAGTGTTACTACCCAATAGAAAGAATCAGGAGAGCCGTACTTTCTAACGCTGCGTACCCACCAAACGCGATGAAACTTCATCGCGCGACAAGATTACATGTAAAGTCAATGCAAAGACGCGATTAGACGCTTCATCGCGCCGGGCGACGCGATGGACGCGAAAAATCGCTTCATCGCGCCATCGCGCCATCGCTTCATCGCGCCATCGCTCGAGTTGAAATAATTGAACTTTTGCGGCGAATTCGCGTGAAGACGCGCCGCGACAGCCTATCAGCGTTGAGATCGTCACCCACGTGCTGACGTACGGACGTCCTGGTGTTCCCTCGCTTTTTGCCACAATATTTATATATTATATTATATTATATATTGCCCATAATCAAAGTTGGGGGGCGCACGCACGCGCGCACACACACACACACACACACACACACACACACACACATACATACATATCAATCCCAGCTCTTTCACACACAGAGATCTTTTTTTTTAGCGCTTGTTTATCACTGGGGCTTATGGCCGGCTATGAAGCACCAGTTCTGGGCAGAGCAGCAGCTAAACCTCCCGGTCCTGTACCCTGGTTAGCAGGTCTTCAAACTGGGCAACAGTCAGCCTGAAGTACCGCTGGAACCGGCCGTCGTCCAGGCGCAGCTCCTGCAGGAGGCGGTGGAACTCGCCGAGCTCACGCCGCCTCCGTAGGGTAGCATGCACCCAGAACCGACGTCGGCGCCTAGCCCGCAGACGAAGCTGGGAACTTCTCCAGAGTAGATACAGTGCAGCGATGGTGGTTATCTCAGCCATGATCAACGAGAGAATTAAATGGCGGAAGAAATGTTGTTGTTTGGGCGAGCTCGTCGCGCGACGCGATGCCGCGATGAGGCGTTTTTTGGCATATTGGACCGGCGTCAAAACTGGAGCGTCTAGCGCGACGCGATTTCATTTGTCGCGCGATTAAATCGCGTTCATCGCGTTTGGTGGGTACGCGGCGTAAGTTGTATCTGTTGGTGACTGATACACCTTGTGATGATGATCACAGGCAGAAACAAAAACAATGTGTGAAGAGAGAAGAGTCACGATTGTGTTTTTGTGATTCCTCCTAAGCAAATACTGAATGTGTTCCCCCGTGATGTTATGTATGTGATCTTATGCAAGCCTAGTTCTGAGTAATTTTTTTAGGTACTCCATAAATGGTCACGTTCATTAGTATTTTTGGATTCAAATGTAGCGGTGGTCAGAAGCACAAGCGACACTGCAGGCTAACACCACAAATGTATGTGAATTACAGAGGCTAGATTTTTTTTAATGAAACAGCTATTGTGATGTGTCTTTGCTAGTTCCTGTTTCAGGGCTGCCCCCTCTTAGTCAATCGGTCAACTAATCTGCCATGCTGAATGACTTATTTCCAAGGAATTTATGAGCACATTTCTGGTACACGAGATTTTAAGTGGTGCTTTTGTGTGATTCTTTGTGAAGAAGTTACATTTTAGAGACATTAGTTGACAAAATTATTAGTCAACTAATACTCATAGTAATCGCGACTAATAATTTATCTTGCCGTGGACAGCCCTAGGATGTTTTAAACCTATTTTTCTTTATTTCTCAATACCTACTTTGTTGCCTCCTCACTTGTGCAGTTCAACATTTGTGCTTTATATATTATCATAAAAAAAAAAACAGCCGAAGAAGCTGCCTGCCGGCCTTCCTGTTTTTCGTGAGAAGGAGATTGCTGACGAGTAGCTCCCTTTATCATGCCAGTCAGAGCAGACACATCACGTACACACATGGCTTATGCTGCGTTACTGGAGCTCAGGCACAGTTGAAAACAGATTTAACAGAACACGGTTGTCTCCATCACCACACCAGTTTCTGTAGTGCAGGATTTTGGAAAGGTTTTGTCCATCAGACTTATTTTAAACCTCTATGTGGTGTACCTTGCAGTATAAATTTGGTTTGTGCATGCCTGAAGTCAAGTGCTTCACCCCTTGCCCTTATATGGCTTTGATTTCTGGTTTTGAGAATGACTTCACATCCAAAGCAACAACATCTCTTGTGGAGGTCTTTTTTTCCTTAGTGCTGGCAAAGCACACCCTGTCACCTGAGAGGCCTGCTCTCACTGAGGAGTCAGCTAAGAAAGGATTTGTTTCCCAGTGTACTCCTGAGGCAATAAGCTGTGACTTTCAATTACAAATTGTCATGTTTGCTCCAAGTAAACCAAAGGCACAGAACAAATATTACATGGAAAGTTGTCTCAGCCTGTTGACACTGAAGGCTTCAGGTTCGTTGGGTGGAGTGTGTAGTTTAGCTCACAATTCAAATGCTAGACTGCACCTATTACTTAGGAGCCAATGGCCACTGGTTGACCTAACTACTCTCTTCATTGCAGACCATATCCCAGAGGACTTAAGGGACCCATTCTACACAGACCAGTACGACCAGGAACACATCAAACCCCCTGTCATCCGCTTGCTGCTGTCCTGTGAGCTCTACTGCCGTGTCTGCGCCCTCATCCTTAAGACGGAGCAGGCGGTGTCTCTTCAGTCCCACCTGTCTGTCATCCAGTCTCTGTCCAGAAAGGGCATATATGTGGTGGAAAGTGACGATACGCCCGTCACAGATGAAGACCTGGCCTGTGTGCCCATCAAAATGGTAAGTGGATGGACTTGTGGTTGGGATGGATGTGTTGGTAGTTGTTTGGGTGGGAAAAGGGTTCTCAATCTTGGTGCACAATAATTTTCAACTGCAGCTGCTGCTCTTTCTAAAATGAAAAGAAAATATTACCGATTGTTTTAATACTCCTACAGACACATTCAGCACCAGGCAGGCCATAATGTTGATGTAGCTTTTACCAAATATAACTTGTAGCACAGACTGCAACTTTGCACATGACATCCTAGGCTTTCCTGCTTGTGATGGAAGAGGGTGTTATTCTTATCCAGCAGCACAATCAAACTCAGCCACACGCGTTTGAGCTATTGGGAAGCTTTTCTCTACTCTGTAGAGTAACTTGGAATTTTCACATCATACACTGCACATCTGTGAGCTGTTTTGCTTGACTTTCTCAAGATTATTTGGCTGCAAGCTTATCCATTTTTTAAATCCAACTTAAGAAATGGAATTTGACCGCCACACATGCATGTCATAAGTACTATTATACAACATACAGGCTTACATTGTGTTTGTTATTGTTCTATGGCACTGTTGTTTCCGGTTTGTCTTGGGCCGTTTTGGGTCAGACTTATTTTTGCTTGTAAAAACATTTAATACAGTTTTCCCACATCTGTTCTTTCTCTGTTCTCACTTTCTATATCACTTTCACTTTCGATTTTAAAGCTAGTCATTTTTAAACAATACTATCTCTAATAGTTAACAGTTGCAGTGAACAATATTAAAAGACATCATTAAATCGCCAATGTTTTTACATTGCAAACAATTGCAAAGGTTGAAGTGAACTACATTATTACGGATTATTGCCATTTTGATTGCTTCATCGCTTTTATCTTTGAATGAAAACTATTGGAACTGCACATATTCACTTTTGAGAAGCTGGGACAAATGTATCTCAATTTTGAGATAATTTGTCCCAGCTTGACGAAAAACAAAACAAAATCCTGATTAAAAAAAAATGAGGCCTGTGCAGAACAGGCAGTTTAATCATCAGCGTTAAGAGAGTTACTCTTGCACTAATACTACTTAGAATGGATTGTATTGTTGGGGATATTTTTCTCACCTAAATCTTTGCCAATCTGTTAAGAGCATTTGCTGAATGCTGGCACTTGAAAATCTTCCCCCTTTGTCCCTGAATGCCCAGTTTCAATGCCTTTTATCCATCCTTGCTTCCTTGGCTCTACCGACCCTTTCTGTACTCACCATACGGGTGTAGTGCTTATGTTTTCACAGATCGGCACTTAAACAGGTTAAATGTCCTCAGTGTGTTACCTTCGTCTTGTACGTCAACACCTGATTGACAGCACCACGCCACAGTGTTGTGAATGACCCCCTTTCTTTAGCGATGAGATCTGATGTCTCACAATTTCACCAAGAGGACTTGAAACAGGATAGCATGAAAGCCAGCCATGCTCTCAGCCATTTCCTACCCTTTTGTTACCATGGAAACCAGTAATGGTGTTTAGCAGGCTCCCTCTCTATGGCAGTTCAGGGATGTGCGTCTGCTTTTCCTTCTAGCGGCCTGACAAAATAATCCACACAGGCCTGTGTGTGTAAGCAGCCAGACACAAAGCCTGGTGAGGGGATGGAAAATCCTGCACAGGACAACGCTTATCTCTGATAGACTGTTGAAACCCCCTCCCTCTCAGTTTGCTGACTTGACAAGGCATTACCATACCAACAATTTCTACTTCTGTGTGTGTCTATGTGTGTGTGTCTGAGTGTGTTTGTCTGTGAGTGTGTGTGTGTGTGTGCGTGCGCGCCTGTGTGTGTGTGTGTGTGTGTGTGTGTGTGTGTGTGTGTGTGTGTGTGTGTGAAATGAAACAGCTTCTGTCCCTGCAGACGGTTCATCTTCACCTTGTCCGACTCTTGTTGAGGCAACAGCTGGGCCTTGTAAAACCTTGAGAAGCTAGCCATCCTCTTGGGTCTATTTAAACCTTTGTAAGTGTGTGTGTGTGCGCACGTGCACACTGTCTGTCTGTCTGTCACACACAAACATGCAGACAGCTCAGGGCAACAGCAGCCCTCTCCATGTGGCTCCATGCTGTGCTGATGAAGGGCAGGGTGATTGTTTGAAAAGAACAAACGATTTAACAGCACATCCTCCTGTTATATTTTGCCCTTGTTTACTTCAAGACCTTTTTTGTGTTTGTGAACAGCAATGACATACTTCGTGGGTGGAGCCAAACTGGTAGCAGAAAGTGACATTCCTGTAGTAGTGCTGTGTAGTGTAGTGCACGTGATCACAAAATCACAAAGGCCTTCTCCGATTATTTTAGTGGTGTGCCGGCAGAAGACGGGCTGTTTTACAATAATAAGCAATGGGTTGAGTTTCCTGACCTGTTCGCTGTACAGATCTAAGTTATAGTGTCTGGATATCTACGTTTAGCTGGAAGAAAAACCCAATATCTATACAAAAGAAGAACTGTAGGCTTTCAGATCTCTTGCTTAAAATATTGTTCTTTACAGTCGGGTTCAGGACATGCAATACAGATTTTTGTCAAATAATTTTAGTGTGTTAAGGACTGCACTGACCACATCCTCAATCATTATTACATTGCAGCACCAATGATATGTGTCTCAAGGCACTACTAAATTTGTGCTCCATCATAGTGTAAAATGAATGTAATATCACAGATACAATATCGTATTCCCCATTGATTCATTGAATGCTTGCAGAACTACTGAGAGGTGTTATAACTTTCGCTTCCTAAACTGTCTCACACTTTCACACTTGCTAAGGTTGATCCATGGTGTTTACCACTACAATGTATTGAGAACATCAGCTTTGTGGTTCCTGCTGTTGCTAATTTACTAATGTTTTGCCATTGGTATATGGATCTGCATTTATATAGTGCTTTTCTAGTCCATTCCAAAATGGTCTAGCACTATTTATTGACACGTATAATGCTGTACACCTTTATACCCCTTTCTTTTTAAGTGTAGTCATTTCGTCTTTTGTCTTTCTACATTATCATACTGAACATACATTATGAGCTGTATTAAGTATTTTTCTCTTCACACTGAACTGACAATTTTACCTGTGTATGAAAACAAGAACCTCACAGATTGTGGATTATTAAGGTGGTATATATCTGAGATTAAAAACATAACCGATGGCCTAACCTTAGAAATAAGAAGGCAAACTCCCTACATAGTGCACTATATAGGGAGAAGGGAGTGATTTTGGACACAGCCAATATGTTTCTGGTAGGCACCAGGTGTTAGGCCACTTGGAGAAGAGAGACACCCCTGCTGGGCCTTGTTATTTCATTAGGATATCGAGAGTGGGTTTAAGGTTTGACACCTGTTGTGCTGAATGGGAGGTGTCACCATTGATTAAACTTTGCTTAAAGCTGCACAATTGTCTAGAAATCTCAGAATTGTCCCACTAGAGCTCTGAATTATAACGCATCCTTATCCAGAAATGTCATCCATTTATCCATACCTGATAGTGGCTGTTAGTCCAAGAATCCACTGGGCACTGATTTTACACAATGCGACCTTCAAATGATGCTTCATTAACTGCAAAACTTATGATTGGGATAACCTTGAAACAAACTAGTTTTCATTAAGTGTTGTCATGACATAAAGGGAAACGCTTAAAGGGAAACTCCACTTATTTTACACATCAAAGTCTGTTTACAGGTCTTGGGGAGTACTTATGTATTGTAACAACTGGAGACTGGGTATTTAAAATGCACTAAATAAACTTCCATTATTTTAAGCATAGTCCTCTTTTGCTGGAATTTCAAAGTAAACGTTTACATTAAACTAAGATTGGACGAAATGATTCCATACGCAATGTTGGAAATGTGTTCACAGCTTTAGCAAGATTTTAGCTTCATTAGATAATTTTCAACACTAATTGGCTAATAAGCCACAGTGATTTATATTATTTGGGTAAATATTCATTAGAGTGCAATTTTGCTTCGTTGCCATCAGCTTTGATCTTGATTGCATTGGAAACTAGGAAAAATCAGATGAAATTGAATTGGCCTCCCTTTGTATTACTCCCTCCCCCAGAGTGCTCACATGCCCATGATCGATGCCCTGATGATGGCTTACACAGTGGAGATGATCAGCATTGAGAAAGTGGTGGCTTCTGTCCAGCGCTTCTCTACCTTCAGTGCTTCCAAGGACCTGCCCTTTGACCTGGAGGACGCTATGGTCTTCTGGATCAACAAGGTTGGAGCACACACACACACACACACACACACACACTTCATATTCATGACAGGATCACCATTATTAGTTATTCTAATTATGAGTTATTCTCAGATGGATGGTGCTCTTTTGTTGTGTGTGTATAGAGTGTGTGTGTGTGTGTGTGTGTGTATATAGAGTGTGTGTGTTGAGCAGGTCAAGAGATGGACTGTCTCAACAAATCCTTGTGTCTTATTCTATATATTGTTCTATTTATTTATTGATTCATTTGTAAGCCCTCATCTAAGGAAATATTGCTGTGATTGCTGTGATTGATTTTATGTAACTTTTGCACATTTTGTTGCAACTTTTGGGAAAATCCCTGGGTTCCGATTTTGATCCTCTCATTAGACAATAATAGCAAAGTCAACTCCAATATGAGTAAATGATACTGGCAAGTTTAAGGGAAGTAAGACAGCTTGTGTTGTCATCGTCGCTCCCCTTTCCCTGCAGTTTAAAGACATTTCTGGCTGAGATCTGTTTCTCACCACCACTTGTTTTTTTTTTTTGTTGTATGTCACCGGTGTTCAGAGTAGGGTTGCACATCTCTCTGTGATAAACGGTTCGATATGCATCTAGATACACAGGTTACGATTCGATTAAAAAATGATATCCTTTTTATTACAGACCGATTCAATTCAAATCGATTCCATACAGTGTAAGAACGATACGATTCGATTCTATGGTTAATATTTGTTGTAGATATTTTATAAAATAAAGAAGCCGATTCTATGAAAGTGACAGTAAAATAGTTTCTTTTCAAATATGTAAAATACCACATATCCCCAAACATTGTGGCTGTATGGAACTGACAAAAAAAAACAGAACAACAAAATCACATGTCAATGTATTTATATTTAGACATGGAGCAAATAAAAGTCTGGCTGAATGGTTGGTTGGCGGTCACAGGACAGTGTCGTGGACGCTACCCGTGCTGCGGCCGCCTCTTGTGGCGCAAGTTGAGACACAAGCGATTGACATTCAAAGCCTTCCGTCTCTCACGTGCGGTCGTGGAGTGCCTGTGGTCACACGGCAGCATCGCAGCCGCATACCTGTGCTGCGCCCGCCTCTCCACCTCCTCCATGTTCCGTTTTGTCTCTTGTTTATCACTCATACCAGCTAGGCAGCTACGCCGTTTCGCGGGCAGCTTCAACTCTCACTTTGTTTTAGAGACGCTGGTGTAATGCCACCAACCGCTTCAAAGTCTTGCGATACCCGATCCATGACTCTGTAACCGATTCATCTAGGAATTCATTGATAAATCGTATCGATTGAGGAGGCTGCTACCGATGCAGCCGTATCTCTCACTTGTTGAGCCGAATATCCGGTCGCATCGGTTTATCGTTTACAACCCTAGTTCAGAGGTGGGCTCACAGATAGGATTGTGGATCTGGTGCACAGTAGGGTTGCACGGTATACCGGTACTAATTTACTCGCCACGTGACGTCACCGCGTTGTAACTACAGCTGAGAGGAGCGAGGAGCGAGCCACAGCTTGGGGAGAAAAAAGGAAAAACCAAGCAAGCCGGAGGAAACCGCTAGCAAGTTAGCGAACAGCGTGGACGGTAGCAACAAACGGAGCAGGCGGAAAGCTTGGAGAGAGCAGAGAGCGCGAGCGAGAGAAGCACGGAGAGCTGCTGCAACCGTCACCACGCCGCAACTTGCGGACAAACCAGCGCCGCGAAGTGTGATATGGCAATACTTTAGCTTAAAACAAATGCGCGAAGCGAGGCAGTTAACGCCGATGCACCACTATGTAAACGGTGTTTAAAACATACATGGCTTACGGCGGAAACACTTACGACTTAGCCAAACACTTAAAGGACAAGAACCCAGACCTGCACACTGAGCTCAGGGAACGACAGGTCATTTACTCATGAAGAAAAGTCACATTCAGTGCTAAAAGCAAGCGCCATCCCCCTTCACTCTTAACAAAAGTAGCTCTGGAAGAAGAAAAAAAAGAGCTGGGTTATTTATATTATTATATTTTATATTATATTATTGTATTTATATTTTAACATTTTTAAAATTGTGTGCATTAGAAAAGCTTGTCTTTGTGGTATTTTATTTTATTTGCTGATTAATGTTATTGTTTTAAGATTTTCTATTAAAATAAAGTCAGTAATGACATTTTTTGTGTTCACTTTTTATTTGAAAAAGTATCGAAAAGTACCGAAAAGTACCGAAACACATGTTGGTACCGGTACCGGTACCAAAATGTTGGTATCGTGACAACACTAGTGCACACACAAGATGCTCAGGCTCATGTTGAAGGTCTGAGGCAGTGAAAGCTGTGATGCAGTGTCCATTAATCCTCATGATGTCCTATACCATCACAGCCTGGGAGAAAGAAAGTGGCCATTTGGGATTGAGTTTTTGTTCCCAACACGTGGAATAAAAGATAATTATTTTTGATTAATCTATTAATTGTTTACCTATAAAATGTCAGAAAACACTGACTGCCCATCACAATTTTTCATGGCTGAGGTTTGAAGTTTTAAATCATTGTTCTGTTACTACCATCCAGAACTGTAAACAATTCACCGGTGAATTGAAGAGTATTTGTAAAAATACTGGCCTCCCACTGAGCTGTCAGTCTGATGTGACACAGACACCACCAAAGAAGAAATTAATAACCCAGTTAAAACAAGTTGGCTACTCTTCCACAATAAGGTCGCAGGTAGGGGAGACCTCTGATCACTGACCTGTTGCCTGTACTTGGATTTACATTAGTCGAGTACTACAGAGCATATATACGCATTCTAAAATGATCTAAAAGTTACCTGGTCTGTTGAGTACATGTAAATATACTATCATTATTTCAACTGCAGGTGAACATGAAAATGAGGGAGATTGCAGAGAGGGAGCACAAAGTCAAGCACCACCCCCTGGAGTCTCCCAAGCCATCAAAAGGTAAAGCCACTCACGGTGTCTTCCACTGGCCTCTTTTACAGGCAAAAAAAATCCTAAAACACCGGAGCACATTTCTGGCATTAGCCTCATATTTCTGGCTTTTGGGGATTTAAGTAGTAACTCCTTTTTATTAAAAACATTTTCATCATACCTCTTTATCCAGGTATCATCGCAGTACAAAATCTTGGTTCAAGACCCTTCGTTTTGATAAGCAATGTTCTCCCTGATGGTTTTTTGGAGTTGTTCTGACCCTGCTCTCTTTTTCTCTATGTAAACCGGTAGCAGATCCAATCCTTTTTGTCTGTGACCTCTGACCTGTTAATCTTTCTGCTCCTGTTCCTCATCTGTCCGTCCCTCCTTTCTCTTATCCCTGCAAACTGGATAGTCTCCCTCCAAATGGTATTGGAAGCTAGTCCCTGTAAGTTGAATGCCAGTCCCCCTCCCCAAACCCCTTTTTCTTTCCTCTCTCCCCCTTGCACGCATAGTTCTGTGTTGATGTGCGCGCACACTCCACCATGGCTCATTCAAGCTCATTCTGTGCTGCTTGTAGCCAGTGTGTCAGCAAGGGGGAGAAAGCTGACAGCTTTTATTGTTTATTTTTTCCCCTTGTGGCAAACGTGTCGTCCAGGTGTAAGGTTAATCTAACTTTTTGTGAAGTGCTGAAAAGATATTCTTTTAGCTACGCAATATGTGCTATCTCATTTCAAGCTCAAGTAGGCCATGTGGATTTTCTGTGCGTGTGTGTACACGTCTGTGTGTGGTATTTGCTTACCCAGAGAGAATTAAGAGGAAATCCATGCCCACACCTCTGCTTTGCTTTGCAGTCCCATCCCTGGCCACCTCCTCTCACTGATCTGCTTTGTCATTCTGATCTCTCTCTTCTGCTCTCACACACTGTTTCCTCCATGTGCACACGGTCTCCTCTGACAGTATCTCTGCTCTCTTGTGTGTGTGTCAGCCTGATGTCATTCACGAGCTGGCCCACTGCATGCTGGAGACAGAGGAGCTCTTAGAAGCGGTACAGTGTTCCCTCTTAGTCAGGAGAAGTTTGTAGTAGAGCTCCTTCAGTGTGGTTGGTGGTTTCACCTGTGATTTGTGACAAAAGCTGTTTGAGTACAGTTGGTATAATTTTGTGAAATGGCCTCCCAATGCACTTTAGATGCATCTGAGTAAATTTTAGAAGATGCTGTACATAACGCAGGTTAAAGATAAATGTCTGCTGTGTTGTACTGTTTGTGATCTTTTTAAATTGTGCATAGTCATGTCACAGATTGCCATAGTGCTAGAGGTTTGTCATAGTTGATCAGTTTGTGTTTAGAATAAAGATTTGATCTCTTTTATTTAAGGGTTTTCTGTTGCCTATACCCTAACCTATAATACAGTACATTTTGAGGCCTTCACTGGTATTGATGTTGGAGAAAACAAGAAAAATAATTGTGACTGATGGTGATACATACTAAGCAAATTAACTCAACAAAATAATCTCTGTTTTGGACGAACTATGAATGTAATGGTACCTTGTTTGGTATTTCTATGCTGAAGTTTTTGTTGTTGATCGACCAACATATACACATACCGATATATCGTAGTAAAAAGCTAATATCGGCTTTATTGAAGTCATCCACACTTCTACACTTCTGATACAACAATCTCACACGTCTCTACGCAGGAGAAATGGTAGGGCTAATTCGATCTGCATTTCTTCATAACTTTCATTCATTTTGATTCAATGGGTGTGGTGTTCCCAGTATAAAGGGCAAATCATGCAGAGGAATTTTGGAGTTAGAAGTAGCAGTACCAGTCAGTGCAGTCTGTTTTGGTATCCTGCATGGTCTATATTTATGTTGCTCCAAATCATATGTAGGTCTGTAATTGACCTCCATTTTCAGGCTCTGTAATGGGTGCACACGCCTATGTCACATCGTTTTAGTTAATTTGTGCTGGCTCTATTTAAAATGCACATCCTTATCAGATAGCATATGCATCCAAAACTGATGCACCCTGGGTCACTGCATTCCTGGATAGCCTCAGTTTCCCTTCCAGTCAGCCCGGTCACATTACCTAGTTTGACTGGGCTCCACTGCTAGCTGCCTTCCCACTGAGCCCTGAGGAAGGCTGACGATCCACTGCGTTGTTAATAGCACTGCTCTGACACTTCCATCTCCATCTCCTCACAGTTAACTGTGACTTAAGTTTTCTCCCTAAACTGGCTGATCATGAATCAGAATGTTGTGTCATCATTTTTTTTTAAAATAACATTATACCTGCTTGATCAGATGAAGAGTATCATTTTAAATATAACAAAAACAAACCTCTTTTGCTTTGAAACTCCAAGGGAGAACCTTGATCTGATGCTTAACATTTGTTAGAGCAAACAAAGTGAAACATCCGTCATCAATATATGCCTTGACTCGTTCAGACGTGACTCTCAAAACAAAAGAGATCTGTACTGCTGACACTAGTTTGATGTTGTGTCATTCCTTGGTAGTACCATGGTGGTGTGTGTTGTTGCTGCTTTTCTTCTCATAAAACCCATCATCATCTCCCCCTGATGGTTAGGTTCGATATCGTCGGGAGCATGCTTCAGGCCGCCAGCTGCCCTTCTTCCCTCTTCTGGAGGACCTGATGAGGGATGTTTGTGACGGAGCTGCACTGCTCACTGTGGTCAACTACTATTGCCCCGACCTCATGAAGCTGGAGGGTATGCTGTGCTTGCATGCACACTCATACACCCAACTTCAATAGCTATCTCCCTAATTATCTGTTGCCCTCAAAGTATTTTTCTGTAAAGAGCATCAAGCTTTCTTTGCTTACACATTGAATTTAATATCCATGTGTGATACTATTTTTAGAGCTTGCACATGGCTTGCTGTGCCAGTTCAGTCAGTGTGACATTTATAGCCATCAGGTCATTTGAGTTATGTCCTGATCTGACTCTGCTTTCTGCATGTCTGATCAGATATTTGCCTGAAGGAAGTGCCGTCCATTGCTGATAGCCTGTACAACATCCAGCTACTCAAAGAGTTTGCCAACGAGTATCTGAATAAAAGTTTCTATCTGACGACCGAGGACATGCTCTACTCGCCACTTGTGCTCAAGGTACAAAAAGTGACTCTGCAATAGAAATGTATATTTAACCTTTTGGTACAAAAGCCAGCCATCATATTAACCATTCTAACCATTCTTGCTATTATTTTGAGTCTTTTTAATGTGTCTCTTTTGTTCTATATGTAGCACAATGTGATGGTGTTCATTGCTGAACTCTTCTGGTGGTTTGAGACTGTCAAGCCAGAGTTTGTCCAACCCCGAAATCTGCAGGAGTTCAAAGATGGTAAGCATAACGATGTTAGCTAAAGCCTACAGATCACAGTGTAAAAGCGAACCACCACATCAGTTGGTGATCGAGACGGATCACAATGAAATTAAGGAACTGGGTAGTTTGTTTTTTTTATTCACTGTTGCAATAATTTAAAGCAAAACCAGCATGTGGATACATTCAGTGTTCCTTCAGTAGATTGTGTAGCATAGAAGTGCTAAATATAGATAGATGATGATGTGCTAACTCTGCTAATGTCTGTAATGCCCCACAGGGCTTTGCATAGTGCCATAATGTTTCAGAAACCTCCCGCGACCTGCTGGAAATCCACAAAATGAGTATTGATCTGAAACAATTACATGAGTGCCGGGTAGTTGTCGAAGCCTGGTTGGAGCTGGCTGATGCTACGCTGTGATTGTCCCAAGTTGAGCTTTTCTAATGACAGACAACATCAGTCACAGAGTATTATCATGACCACCCCTTTCTTCCCTCTTCCCTCAGCTCGAGCAATAGCTCAGCCCAAGTGTGCCCGCCCATCAGTGCCTATCTCAAACGCCACCAAGCGCAGCTTTCTGGCCAGCCCTGGTGTGTCTGATAACCAGAGCAGCCCTGAAGTCTGTAACAGGTACTTCCTGCACCCTGAAGACTCTGACCCCCTGTAAGTCTTCACTCGCTTGCCTTCTCGTTCCACCTCATCATGATCCTGTCTCCTAACCAATAACAGTAACCCTACAAGGATGGGTAGATATACAGCATTGTCTGGCCTTCACTCTCATGTGTCCTTCCCCTGTAACCCTCTTTTGACTTCACCACATTGGATATGGATTTACACAATGACACGATGATTATTGCACTTTTTGTCTGTGTCAATTTCTAGTGTTTATGTGACTGTTAAACGTCTTGGGCTGTGCACTTCACACTGTCTGTTCTATTTGTTTGTGCTTATCTGCTCTGCAAATAAGGTTTGAGTGACAGTTGTGATTTTGTGACATGCTAAATGTTTTTAATTTTTTGTATCTTTTAGTAAAGGGGGTCCAACCTTCAGTCCTTCCCACCCTCTCCTGCCCCTCCGACAGAGGCAACAAAAGCAGCAAGGAGAAGACGGTGCAGGTAAGGACAACAGTAGTAACACCAACAGAAGATGAAGGCAGCAGGTGTTTTTATATTTATTCATCACTTGTATGTGTGTTCCTGGTTAGGTCTCAGAAACCGCTCCAACTCCCTTACTCAAATGGATGGACAACCCAGAGGCTCTATTGTTGCATGGCCTGACAAGAGGCAGAGGTACCTGGAGCAGTTGAAATTAAAACCTGATGAGAAATGTTTTTACTTGTGTGTTTGCTTTGGAAGAACTATGACACCCTTTTAAAGCTCAGAGGACTTTGTTTGAAATCTGCTGATAAATATTTAAATTGCAATCGATGCAAATATTCTTAGGTTACAGGTTCACTCCATGTCTCTCTTTCGTAGGATAACATTTCAAATTATTGACTGTTAACAATTTGGGATGTTTTAAATTACTTTTCATGATAGCCTAGATAGCCTTGCTTTCAATTATAGCTCTAAGAAAGGAAATCAGAATCAGCAGGTCAGAGATTTAAAAAATCTGAAATTAGTCAAGATAATTTACAATCAGTGTAGTTTGTAGGAAGTACAACCATTCCATGTATTTCAAGGTGTTTATCACGCTGACTTTACAAATGAGCTTTTCCCCATGTTCTCTTTCTACAGGCCACTGTCCACACTGAGCCCCTACATGTTTCATTCGGCCGCAGACGGTGATGCAGACATTGCTTCTGGCGACAGTGTGAGTCTGGCTCGCTCCATCAGTAAGGACAGCCTGGCGTCCAACGTCATCCATGTCACACCCAAACACCAGACTTCTGTCCACCAGCATTCACAGGCCGCCGTGCATCGAGTCAACGGCCACAGCCTCCTGGGTAATGTCAACATGGAGACTGAGGAAGAGACTCTGGTGGCAGTTGCCAGGACTGATGGTCCCGTCATCCCCACACGGGGTGACGGGACGAAAGCAACTGCCACAGTGGCACCCAAACTTTCCACTGAGTCCAAACCTGCACCAGATAGCTTTTACTTAGAACCATTAATGCCTTCCTTGGTCAAAACAGCTAAAGAGAAGTCTGTATGCCTAAACAAGCAGGAGGAGAGTGGTGAGGGGCCCCACTCTTCAGGAAGGGGCTCTCTACGCCGAGGAGATGGATCTACGTCAGCTGTTCGTAGGAAAACTCCCTCCAGCTTGAACCAAACCTTTCATCTTGCTGGTGAGGAGGCAGACTTGTCAGAGGAGCCTCAACAGGCTCAGGCAGATTTCTGCCCCAACGTCACCAGCAGCGTGGACCCCTCGTCCAGAAATCCAGCCGGGGGTTTCTACCTTCATTCAGATTCTGAAGATCCAAAGTCAGGCCAGGGCCTTGATGCTGAGCTTGAAGATGTGAATGAAGAGGAAGAGGATCTGGATGAAGCTGTCACCACTCAAGACCCCAATAGGCCAACAAAAGCCTTTCATGAGGAAGATGAAGAAGAAGAATCAGCCAAACTCCAAGAGGACATGAATGTGAAAGAGCATGAGGACAAAGACATGAATGGCGGCAGCGGGCGCTCCAGCCCCTGTCTCAGCGGTCATTCCCAGGCAAGCAGCATGGCCAGTGGCAGCGTGCGTATGACTTCCTTTGCTGAGCGCAAAGCCCAGCAGAAGCGCTTTGGCAGCAACCATGACCTACACTCCAGTGCCTCCAGCTCCCAAAGAACCACCCCAGATGGATCAGAGAGCAGCGGGCCCCAGGCGTCCGCCTGGAGAATTAAACGGGACCAGAGCCCTTCCTCACCCATGGGAGGATGCATTCGTACAGGCGACGGTAGCGGTGGTTCTAATGTGCTGGCTTCTGAAATTGTCCAGCTCCGTATGCAGCTGGAGGAGAAGCGGCGTGCCATTGAGCACCAGAAGAAGAAGATGGAAGTGCTGTCGGCGAGGCAGAGGCAGAAGCTGGGAAAGGCAGCCTTCCTGAACATCGTAAAGAAAGGCACAGGCAGGAGTGACACGTTACCCAAACCGCTTAAAGCTGACATCTGTAAAGATGAGCTCAGTGGGGAGAAAGTACAATCAAGTAAAGATGACATGTGTGTTGATGCCCTCAGAGGGGACAAAGTGGTGGCGGGAACCACTCCGCCAGGTGCCTTAGAAACGGACAAGAAAGAGACCGGCGAAAGCTTCTATCTAGAGGAAGAATTGGACCTGAATGAGTGCAGCCGCTCCATTGATCTGTTGAATGATGCCATCGGCAGCATCCAGCAGCAGATGATGCAGCTGTCACAGCAACAGGAGATGTTGATGAAACAGAATGTACAGTCCCCCCGAGTGCAACACCGCCTCCCCCTCTCGCCAGCGACAAAAACAGTGACTCAAAGGGGAGGGCAGGCTTTCACTTTGTGGAGCACCTCTCCAGCACAGGCACCACTCCCACCAGGAAACCCCCCAAGCTGAGCTCAGGACGGACTTCCAGGTCCAAACCATCAGACCTAAAGATAGCCAAGGAGCAGAGCCGGCAGCCCTCCAGGACCCTCACCCCCACCCACAGTGGGTCAGAGACATTACCACACCCAAGGCAGTTAGCTGGGGGCCGGTCCCCCAGGGCTGACCGCCCCGAAAGTCCCAGGAACCCCACAGCAGGAGAGGCCGTCGACAGGCCAGGCTCTGGCCATGCTCGGAGCGCCAACTTCCGCCTCCACGACGAGGCCAACGTGCGTCTGCCGACCCGGGTGGACCTGAAGGCATTGGTCGCTCAGCAAGTTTCCTTTGACGAGTGTCTGTCCAGCACCCTGAGAGAGTCTGAACTCAATTCTTCAGACGGTTCAGGGAAAGAGAATATCCCATCAGACGAGGGGCAGCGCAACAAATCCCACCTGATCGAGGTCGATCTGTCAGAGCTGAAAGCCCCTGAAGGAGATGGGGACACAGAAGGAGGAGACGGAGAGCATAAGTCAGTCATGGGCTTCTTCTTCAAGGTAAAATATGGATATATTTCTTAACTTACATAAATTAATCAACAATAATTTAGTATGTGGATATCAGAAATATTGGCAAATTAATTCATATTTTTCATGCATTTATTTTGTGAAACCACATTCTAGAGATTTATCATTGATTATGTTTTATCATGTCCAATGTTCTTTTATGTCGGCCATAAATGTTGTTTCATGTTTCATGTTGTAGGATGAGCAGAAGGCTGAGGATGAGCTTGCCAAGAAGAGAGCAGCGTTCTTGCTGAAGCAGCAGAAGAAAGCTGAGGACGCTCGACTTCGTAAACAACAGCTAGAATCAGAATCGGAGCTGAAACGAGACGAAGCGAGGTGACTTCCTTTACCATCATTAGCATAGGATTTTGATGTTATTCTCTCTAAAAATGCTCACACCGTTTGGTTTCAAAAACAGACGGAAGGCCGAGGAGGACCGCTTGCGTAAGGAAGAGGAAAAGACACGGAGGGAGCTGATAAAGCAGGAGTATCTGCGGAGGAAGCAGCAGGAGATGTTGGAGGAACAAGGCCTTGTGAAGCCCAAAACCCCCAAACCCAAGCAGAAACACCGAGCCAAGTCTGTGTTCAGAGAGGAATCCTCCAGCGATAATTTATCCAAGTGCTCTTCTTCCACGCGTAAGATGTTACATCATTAGTCTGACATTTAGCTGATATTCTTCTTCACGTCTCAGCAAAGCTAGCGCCGTTCGTTTTCAACCCAACTGTGGCTGATTGCTAATAATACACTCCTACTGTTAATAAAACCACAGCGTTGATAACATGACTGAGATGAATTTCCAATGTCCTTTGATTAGGTTATGGGTCTCAGTCATAGGTTAGCTATGAAAGAGAGTAAGGGTTGTTGAGGGTGTTTTACTGGTGCTGTTGGGCCACCTCTTCTGAAATAAAGACTTCCACGCTAACATCATAAAAGTTCCGTATTTTCTATCCTACTGCGATGCGGCTGCATTAGTTTTGTCCTGTGGATGAAGTCATAGCTGTGTTTTTAGCAGTTGTTACTAAAGTGACAAAATAATTGAAAGTGTCATCTGTGTATTTTACATAGCTGACAACCTGAGCACTGCTCAGTCGGGCTCCAGTCTGTCCCTGGCTTCTGCTGCAACCAACGAGGCCGACAGTGTCAACTCTGGAGGGGCCGGGTCTCAGCGGTACGTTGGTTACTTGTACACTTTATCTATTTATTATCTTTTTTTACTGGGGACACACAGTGCAAATCACAGTACAGAATTACAAGTGTTACCCCTTTTTTAAGGTATCAGGAACAACTCTGTCTCCACACTAAAGGGAAATAGAAGCTAAATACATAAACATGTTAAATGTTTTCCAAAATAAGACATCATGTCATGCGGACACAGTCGGGTTGTTTTAAGAGATGCTGTGTTGCTGGTGTTGTCTGCCTCGGTGTTCAGCCTGTTCCTCCTCTCCTTATGTCTTCCAGCTGTGACTCTGTGGAGTCGTTTCCAGGCACTCGTAACAACAGTCGGACTGCAGAAAGAGACTGGGACAACGGCTCCACGGCGTCTTCCATCGCGTCCATGGCTGAATATACTGGTGACTTTATTATGTTGTGTTTGACTTGTTTGGAAGCAGACCAGTAGTGATCTTGTTTGATCGGTGACCAACAGATCAATCAGTCGGAACACAATCAACATTCTATATCACTGTGTTGCTTGTCTTCATTTTTAGAACTCAATGAATGGATACTAGTTACTCACCATAGTGACTGTTATTGTTACTGTGATTATTATTTCCCTGTGTAACACGTCTGGGGTCTTTTATCCTTTAGGTCCCAAACTATTCAAGGAGCCCAGCGCCAAGTCGAATAAACCAATCATCCACAATGCAATCTCTCACTGCTGCCTGGCTGGCAAAGTCAACGAGCCTCAGAAGAACCAGATCCTAGAGGTCAGTGCTCTGCAAGACTCGTGATACGGTCGCTCAAAATAACTAAATAAATGGGGGATTTTGCTTTAACTAGAAGGATGAAGCTAACAAATTAAGTTGAAAAGGAGATTAAAGCGGGTCATAACTCCAGTCCTGCACAATCGGTGCTGAGGTTGTGCAGGCGTTGACTGTTTCAACAGAACTCACAACAAGGAAAATAAGATCACGACTAATAACCGACCGGATGTCCATTAAAAATCTAATCTGGTAATCTCATTCTAGTTTCTCATTAGCATGAAATGGACAGAAAGGGAAAGCAATCTGACAAGACTGAAACAAACACTGTTTTCTGCTGTTACTGTGGCGTCTTCCTGACTGTAGCAGCTCTTCCCTCCACTTCTCACAGAATTTCATCTGAATCATTTTGTGGAGTATTTTCTTTATACATTGTTTGAGTAGAAATAAGCATAATTCTAGGTTTCATGTGTTGTCATTATTCTATACATTTTCTTGGTGTTTGAATTTACAGTGATATTAAGACATGGTTGCTATAGGATTTGGACCAGCAACTTTGCAACGACACACCTGTTATATACTTTAAATAGATAGTAATTGTTTCAATATTTCTGACTTCCTGACCCCCGTCCCCACTAGGAGCTGGACAAGTGCGAGTCCAACCACCTGATGATCCTGTTTCGTGACGGTGGCTGCCAGTTCCGGGCGCTCTACTCGTACTTCCCCGATACCGAAGAGATACTGAAGCTGACGGGAACGGGACCCAAGAGCATCAGCAAGAAGATGATCGACAAGCTGTACAAGTACAGCTCGGACCGAAAGCAGTTCACCGTCATCCCCGCCAAGACTGTGTCAGTCAGTGTGGACGCCCTGACCATCCACAACCACCTGTGGCAGGCCAAGAGGGGTGCTGTGCCAAAGAAAAGTGGGAAATAGCAGATGGTTGGATTTTAAACCCTCTATCTTCCAAATCATCCCCATCTTGCTTCTTTCCTGATTAGACTGCATTGATGCCCACAGCCGAGCTCCCTCTCTGCTCGGCCTGGAAACCTTCTCGGGAGAGGCCGCTCTAATAGACATGTGGTCCTCTATCGGGCAGAAACGAGGGTAAAGGTGTGTGTGTGTGTGTGTGTGTGTGTGTGTGTGTGTGTGTGTGTCACAGGTGGTCCGAGGGTCTGGTGCTTGCAACAAAAAGAGGAATGCCGGCTGAATTAGCTTCTTCTCCGTGCGGTCTCAGTGCGATCGGTTCCGGTTTCTGTCGGTCCGGCTGGGTTTTTCTACAGAGATCACGACTCAAGCATGTGGCATTTCTTTTCTCTCTGTCTCGCTCATATGTGGTGGATGTTCCTTTTTACATGAAGTATTTATTAGTTCAGCACTGTCATGGTCGAGAGCAGCAGCAGCATTAAAAGTCCTTCCTTCTCTCCGGAAAAGCCTCCTCTTCGGACAAATTTGGACAAAAGGAGCGGACGTCGGGTCAGTTCTGTCGCTCTTAAAGGGAAAATCCGAAGCAAGGGACCTTTGTGCAAGCCTTTGGGACTACCGGTCTGCTCTGCTGTCCCAACAAGACAACAATCTCTCCCCGCGTGGACTGTCGGTTCCGTCAAACCAGGCTGGCATTGCCGATTTTGCCTCACCAGGGATCTCCAAAAAAAACCTGCTGCTCTGAACAGTTTTCTTCTTTTGTCACGGGGATTCCTCAGGTCTCCCTCAGACATCCGTTGGCCTTTCACGCATCGTGGTACTATCGTCTATTTATTCAACCGCTTTTAAACTAGACGCTGATCGTGTAGCACTGGATATGTATAGCAAAAAAAAAAAGTTAACAATGGTCATTTTAAATACTTTGATTTGTCAAAAACCCTTTACTGGAAAAAAGGGTGATGGATGAGTTTTAGTACAGAAATTATGCTTTTTTTTTTTCTTTAATCTTTTTTTAATTTTTTTTATGATTAAAGCAATGTGGTTTAGAGTCTGAGCTGATGTTATGTGTTTTCATCATAACGGGAATTCTCTCTGATGTTTAGAGCTTAGTTGTGTTTTCTCTCTCCACCGGGCACTCTTGAATTGTCCCGTATAAAGGTGCACTCATGAACACTTGTCGACGGCTTCTTTCATGCAATGTAACCCTCCTTCCCTCCCTGAGTGCTTTTGTCAGCCTGTCCCGTCTTTAACCACCGGAGCGGCGCACACACACTCTTGTTGTGAAGGGTGTTTCCGCTCTGTGACCGCTTCGAATGACGGTATTTGATATATTCAGAAGGGGTTTCCGTGCGGGCGGGGCAGGGGACTGTGGTCCGGTTATGTACCAACATTAAAGAACATTCCTCTAAGGTGTTGACAAACACTGCCACATCGTCTCTCTCTTCTCTCTGTCTTTTAAAATGAAAAGAAATCAAAAGTGCATTTTTAGAAACCGTTCGTTGGCCTCGAGAACCACCACAAGTGTTGCACGAGCACTTTACTTTCTGTTTGTTGGGGAATTTGACCTTTTTAACGGGCTTAAGAACTAATTGATAACACTGTTGTTGTGCACTCGTAAACCTGTCCAAACTAAACCAAACACTACCGTTTAATACTGACATTTAAAGCTGGAGGGTCTCCACTGATATGATACTACTGCTGTCTCCAAAAACAACAGAATACTTGATTTCTCATTTGCTGCACATTGATTTGTTCTTGGTTGGAGGAGGTGGCGGATCCTTAATTGTATGTGAGTGTATTTTTATATTCACTAAAAGATTGTACTGGCA
Source organism: Chelidonichthys spinosus (assembly GCA_029853015.1). Taxonomy (NCBI): domain Eukaryota; kingdom Metazoa; phylum Chordata; class Actinopteri; order Perciformes; family Triglidae; genus Chelidonichthys; species Chelidonichthys spinosus. Next base: position 6,761,582 of record CM056831.1, read on the forward strand.
TTTGGTCACCATTTGTTTTGTTACACTAGTGTAATTTTCATCCATGTTGATTTTATCTTTGACCCCATGCCATCTATTTATTTTTAAAATGGAAGCACTGAGACAATAAATTCAATTTCAAGTGAATAAAAGTCACATTTTTCATTTTTATTCTTTTCTCATGGCTTGATTTGTCCATTTGTGAGACTCCACTGTTTAATTTTATTTTGCTAGTTTTCAACACCACACAGATTTTTATTGATTTGTATCTTTACACAACGGCTCACTAAGTATTTATTTTTCATGTTGCTTTCACACGCGGTATCTTTTCACTGAAAAGTTTTTTCCTTCCCATAATGGAGTTGGAACTTCTCAGACCAAAGAGGCAGAAATGTCCCGTCCAACATGACGCTGGGTTTCTAAATCAAGCCGTGAGCATCGTTGGGCCTCCCCTGGTGATAACGGCCTCACACTCTACCACCCAACTGGAACAGCGGCTTCAGCGCCTTAATGCCGGGCTCATAACCATGGTGAACTCTGATCTGCCATGGCAACAGTGTTTCTATTTCACACCTGCCTAGTTCAGGTGATCACAAGACCCCCCAAAAAACCTTGAAAAAACTTGCCCTGTCCTGGTAGAATCCAAACTGTAGACCTGCTCCCAGAGTTGATCTGGCCGCTCACCATGAAGGGTAAGTGCACCTACTTCCTACTTCCTACTACTGCTCATACAAAATGTAAATGATGAAATGCTGACTTCAAAGCTGATCTGATTCCTCTGTGCGTCCACAGTTTTTGCTCTTCTCGTTTTGATGCTGATGAATGTGCCTTTGTGCCGTTCTTGTCGAGTAGCGGAGACTTTTTTGTTCTGTTCTGAGATACCACCAGGTGAGGTCTGGCAAGACATCTTGATCTGACGTTAGCCTTTGTAATTAAATGTTGTATGATAACGCACATTTATAAAAAATAATATATCTTTCCTCAAAATCATTCTCAATGTTTGTTAACCCAAATGTACTGTCACTGTGAGGATCTCAACCTGGTAATGATGCTGTGTAAAGCATGGTCAAATATAAACTGATGTTACACCAACTCGACCACTAGATGGCAGCATAAGCAACTTTGAAATTGCTCGATAAAATAATGTAATAATTGCCACTAAATGCACATTTATGTAAGTACTGTATTATTGTACATCTGCCCTGTTATTTTGTCCCATAGAATCTATGAAGGTGTAAATTAAAAAGGCTGCTCAGCCAGAAAGCATGCATGAATGCTGCTGGTTTCATGTGCTGACTAACCACCGTGCTCTCAGCTTCCAGGCCCGGTTATTCAACTCTGGTGATGGCTGTGCAGGACGTCGGGGAGATCAACGCCACCGTGTTTCACAGTAACAACCTGTCCTCTATAACCAGTCTCAGTATCGAAGACGCCGGTGTCACAGGAATCGCTGAAGGGGCCTTCGGTTCTCTGGAGAACCTCACGAGTCTCAGTTTGAACCAGAACCTGCTGGTAGAGGTGAACCCACGCTGGTTGGCTCGGCCACACTTCCTCAGGGAGCTCGACGTCACAGAAAACCAAATAGAAGTTGTGAGCGAGTCGATGCTGAATGGTCTCAATGGTCTCACGCAGCTCAGGCTGAGTCACAACAGGATCAGAACAATCCATCCAAATAGTTTTCTCTCTCTCACCAACTTGTCTGTGTTGGACTTATCTGAGAACCGGATGACTCGGCTCTCACCTCAGGTCTTCGGCTCTCTCACGACCACCAGGATCCGACTAGATGGGAACCCCTGGGACTGTTCCTGTGGAGCTGATGAGTTTGTTGAGCTCCTGAAAGGTTTGTGAAATGTACAGTATAGACAAATAAGTAACCGTGGAAACCTAAACTGCTTCTCTTCTCAGACCTACAAAGCAGATCTCTGCTAGACCGACAGATGGAGGTGACCTGTGAGAGTCCTCCATCTCTGAGGGGTCAACCTGCATGGAACGTGTCCGTGTGTGATTCCTCAGCTCAAACAAGACCACCGATAGTGACGCAAACCGTGCAGCCCAAACCCACCGATGACCTCTCAGCGATCCCTACAGCCACATCTGGTACGTCGCCTTTTAGTTTAGTATCTCAAACCATTACGATCAGGATATTTGTCTGGATAAAAGCTCTTACAATAAGTTGATAGGTGGTAAATTTCTACAGAAAAATAGTCTGGTTTTAAAAAATTCAGAATGCAAAATGACATTTTTAATGTATATCCTTTATCCTGATGCAGGGAGACATTATGATCTATGATCATCTTATTAAGATTATTTTCACAAAAAATAATGTCCATGAAGAAAAGATGTAGCTTTTCTGTGGCACAATAAAATATTTCTTTCTTAACAAATCTAACATTTGCAATTTCAAGAAAAAAGTTGTAAGAGTGAAAAAGAATCCCTTCTGGTCATATAATTCAGATATAACTGTTTAATTCTTGAAATCTACATTGTATTAATTTATGTGGTCCTAAAACTACAATATCAACATTTCATTTGTTACATTTAGTTTAGTAAACATTTAGCTTATTAGTTAATTGTCTGTTACTCTAGCAGGTTATTGCAAATAGACACCTATACTAAAGTTAAATGTACTGAAAGGTAGGAGGTCGTTTTTGCGGACAGCACCACCATGTGGTCATTTATAGAGACTGCTACATGCTCATGCATCACCCCGTCAAATGTAGTTTTTATTCTGGATTCCGTCATTCAGGACAGATATCTTGCAATAGCCTCTCATTTTTATAATGTCCCATAGCAATATGTTTGTAATATTTATTTCTTATATATTAATTAAAATATTATTCATATTAATATTGAATTAGTATTTTTGATTCTTGAAGAGCTTGACCATGAAAATAATGTTTTCTTTAAAGATGATTATTATTCATCATGATGGTCTCTAACTATATGTATTTTCATGTAACCAGGAGCAGATTATGATATTGGTATTTCAATAACCCAGTCAGTAGAGTGTGTTGCCTCATTGATTTGACTGTTGCTTCCTTAAGCAGCTTATGTGACATCACCTCCATCAGTGACGGAGATTTCTGTCCTTCCTAAACCCTCTGAGCTGCCCACAACTCTGTCCAGACCGACTGGTACGTCTGCTTCTTCTCCATGCTTCAACCTTTTAGATCATTTGTGCTTCACATGTCCATTTTTCCTTCCAGAAGCGTGTGTGACATCATGGCCATCTTCGGATGCAAATATTGTCCTCATGCTCGTTGCTGTCATAGGTTACGTTTAACTTTTCCTCTTTCTGTTCGATCCAAATGGAAAGTTTCACCAGACTCTGAATTTGCCTTCTCACGTCTTGCTCCTGCAGTGGTTCTGTCTTTGCTCCTGGTTGCGGCGTGTTTCCTGGCGGTGCTGCGTAAGAGGAAACGCAACAGCAAAGCCGTGACGCCTGGTCATCCGGAAGGAAACAGGGATGAGGTGAAAGAAGACGGCAGGTCCAGTCGGTCTCGGTCTCCAGGAGGCTCTGAGAGCAGAGAAGACGATCCGTGGGACTCGGAGACGGGATGGAGGAGATCCTTTACTGGAGTCAGAGCCAAGTCTGCCCATGCTATTCTCTCTCTGTCTCCTCTTTGTGAACATGTGACTCTACAAACTCAGGCTCGGTCCAAAGATGCAGAAAATCAAGATGAAGAAAAGCAGAACCCGGGAGATGAAAGTCGAGTAGATGGAGGAGTTGAGACGAAACAACCAAACACAGGAGCCGATGTTAAACCAGCCGATGATAAACCAGCCCATGATAAACAGGCCGATGTTAAACCAGCCCATGATAAACAGGCCGATGTTAAACCAGCCCATGATAAACAGGCCGATGTTAAACCAGCCCATGATGAACAGGCCGATGATAAACCAGCCCATGATAAACAGGCCGATGATAAACCAGCCCATGATAAACAGGCCGATGATAAACCAGCCCATGATAAACAGGCCGATGATAAACCAGCCCATGATAAACAGGCCGATGATAAACCAGCCCATGATAAACAGGCCGATCCTGGGGGAAATCTAGTTTCTGTCAACAATGACATTGCACCTTATCTGAGCATCGGTACAAACCAGAAAAAACACCCGGCCCCGATGGTGTGGATGGTATGGAACAGTCTGCCGGTGGTCCAGGTCAAAGATCACACAGAGGTAAAGTTATGGGGAGGATCTCCACCTGGCCCCCGACTGCAGTCCAGTGGCAGGCGAGATGTAAAGTGGACGAGGACGAAAGGGAGACCGGTGTCTTCACTGTTTGGACGCCGATGTTTCCGGGTGAGGTGGAGAACGTGTCCCGGTTTGACAAAGAGGACGATGGCATTGAGAAACATCAAGATTTACGAACTGCTCCTTTAAACGTGGCTGAAGCCCACATGGAGTTGGGAGACACTCGGTCCTCAGAACCAGATGACCAGACCTCTTCTTTCAGCTCTGACAGCAGGCCAGAAGAGCAGCCACAGGCAGTCCAGGACCCTGTGTGGCGGACCCCACATCTGGATCAGCAAAAACCTGGTCCTAGCCCAGACCTGAAATCTGCAGAAGATTCTGCACACAAGAACCCCAGCAGTAAGGCAGAAGAGAGAAGCGAACGGCAGCGAGCTGCGACAAGCAGACGGAGGGCGGGAAACAGAAGCACGGGCCCAAAGGCGCCCTCTGGTGGCGGCTCGCCAGATGACGACACGCTGCCGTCTGGCGCCTTCATGGACCTGCTGCATGAAGTGGTGCAGAACAACGGCCGCTGGACCAGAGACAGGTGGAAGCAGGTACAGGCCAACAAGCAGAGGGGTCACGCAGAGGCAGCAAAGACGGTTAGAGAGGAGATTTAACTCTTTGGACTCTTTGCTCATTTCTCAGCTGCTGCTGCTCACATTTCTACTTCATATTTACCATACAGTCGTCTTCATCTTCTCATCCAACTCTCAGTTAGAAAGTTTCCCAAAATGTTCAACTATTCACCTAAGAAGATTCTTTGTTTTACCTGCTGCAGTTTAAATTGAATCGTGTCACTGTAATTGTAAATAAGGCTTTAATAACAGCGCTTTAATCAAATGAAATGACACATTATCTCCATATCCTTAAAGATGTCATGTGACGATCTGAAATCAAATAAAAGGGCCTTTTCGTTCATAGTCTCCGGCTGCATGCAGCATTTATTTGTTCATATTTTATACATCGAAGGACACTCGCTCCTCATAAGAAATAGTACAAAATGGATCGACCCCTTTTTGACAACGACTTAAAAACAAAGTGGAGGTAAACGTAACACGTGGGCTTCTGATAACACCTGGACACAACATGCATGTTCCATTCATATAAATACACAGTATCAAATAATGGCTCCAACTTGCAAGCAGTTGACTTGATTATGGGTTTCTCTAGCCACAGGACGGCCCACTAAATGTACAAAATGTGTCATACTTGGCAAGCTTGTATATCAAAAACATGCTGTTTAGTGTTTACATGCCCCTTGTGGTATTTGTAAGTGTGGACAGTGGGAGATGTGGAGTGAGGACCAAGAAGGTGTTAAATGAATGGACCAGCACACCGGTCGGGTCTTCACGGCGCCACTCCTCGACTCCACTGCCCTGTAAACTGACACATCTGGGCCACCGAGCAACAGACATTTCAATGGGACTCTGCTAAATACGTCATGTTAAACAGAACAAAGCATATGCTTATTCCTCAAAAAACTAAACAACACAGATGTCAAGGAGAAAACGAATCCATCTGCGATTTCTTCATCAGCATTACCGTCACTTCATATTTCTTCAACAGATAAATAAACATCAAAAGTCTTCAAATGAATGCAAAGGATGAAATGTGCGTCACAGGAATGGCTGAATACTGTCCGCCGTACAGATTCAGATTAAAGGGTCATGCTGCTGCTCTGCTCGTCCCCCGCAGAGCTTAGTGCAAAAATACTTCAAGTCCTCTTTCACTTCCATCACACAGAAGAGACCGCAACAAAGGAACAAAAACCATGTACAAAGTCACTCTTTACAACCATTAAAGGAAGAGAACTCGAGATCAAATACTGCACACCGACGCTGCCGCACACACAAGGTGCGGCCTGTAAGTCTGGAGAGGGAGCACTTTGTTTTTAGAAACAGGTTACAGGATAGAAATCAACGTGACGCGTCCGTCGCCGTCTGTGCAAAACGATTCTGCTACCGGTGTGACTGCAACTCGTTAAAGAGTTCTGAAACTATGAATGAGTATTTACCATCAGCTTCAAACGGGTAAAAAGAGTAAATCAGAGAGAACACCAGAGCCTGACTGAAACTGGGATTTTTGGATATGATAATGAAATGTCAGCCTGTATTCTTATTCGATATTTCTTGTTCAAACGCCTTAATCAACAGTTTTAGGCTTCTTTACGTTCTTGCTGAGAGTTAGATGAGATGATTGATAGTGTCTGCTAGCCAGTAGACCGTTAGCTTAGCATAAACACTGGAAGCAGGGGGAAACGGTTAGCCTGGCTTGCAACTCAGCAAGCAGCTCGTCAGTAAAAACAACATATTGTACAGAATAAATCAAAGAGGTCCTGCTAGCTGTTTCCTCCCTGCTTCCATTAGCTTAGCCTTTATGCTAAGCTAACTGCTATTTGTGTTTACCATACAGATATGAGAGCGGCGTGAAACTTCTCATCTAACTCTCTGCAAAATGGCAAATACGTTTATTCCAAGATTTCAAACAATTCCTTTAAATCTTCTTATGAAGGAGTTTTGTTGTTGACATGTTTATGTATTCAAATGTAAAATGACTCATACCTACACATCTTTGTCACAACTGTAAATAGAGGCTATAAAAACAACACAAATCAAACATAAATATACCGAAGTTCAACTAAGAACAATAAATAAATGAAGTAGAACTTGTTGGTGGGCAAATTTTAAATTTGCACAGTAAATACATATTTGGTTTTCATCTGCTCGGCCCGACGCATCGTTGATGGGCTAAAATCAGTTGATAATATCGGACAGTAAGTCGGGCAGGCTCTAAAATAAAAAAAACAAAACAACACTGATATCACAAAATGGATGTAAAATCATTTGAAATATACTCACAAAGCAATACAGTAAACAAAAGAATGGCACATAATATATAGCAGACGGTACTTTGGATGCTTAAAATGGAGAAATAAATTAACAATATTCTTTCTTTAGCAGTAACCCCAACAAATGGAAGAAAACAGTGTCCAAAACAACACGAGGAGAGAAATGCTGACCATTCCACTGTGGCTGATAAAAGTGCCACGTCACTGTGTTTGTTCACATCTGACAGCTAGACGTGAAAAAGTTTGTGCTCACACAGAAAATGGAAATCCTGTCTGATTAGAAACACGGACATTTTGTAATGAATGAAGAAAAGTGGTCATGGACTGTAATGTCATGGTAAACTGTTAAAGTCATAGCATGTTCCTGTAGGCTTACAGCTAAGATGTGGCGGAGGGTGCAGTTGCCCCGGATTGGGTTGTTTGCGTGTTTAGGCAGGAACAGGCGTAGAGGAGGTCGGCCCGCGAGGGCAACTTCACCCCAGAGTGAAATGATCTGATTTCCTGTACAGTGTGTGCACCGAACCCTCCTGTACACTCGTCTCCTCTCCCAGCATCCCTCAGATCTCGGCCCTTTGGTTGGAAGGAGGGGGCCGGTTAGGGGGACGTGTGCGAGGGGGGGGGTCGTGGCTGATGACGAGGCACTCTTCATGCATCCTCCTGTAGCAGCTCAGTGGGGAAACGGCACGTCTCTCAGGGCCATCTTTAAAAGTGATTCCATTCTGAGAGACAAACATTCAGGACAGCCTGCTCTCGCCTTCAGCGGTGCGAGGCGAACGCGCTCCGCCGGCCCGGCCTTCCAAGTTAAGGTGTCAGGGTGTGGACGACGGAGGCTGCCTCAGAGGTGAGTCTCGTCTCTCGTCTCAAAGTCCTGCCGGCTCCTGGTGCCGCGGGGCGTCTGGCCCGTCTGCGAGTCCTCTGGCATGTGAGCCAGGGGGTCAGACCGGATTATGTACCTAGAAGGGCAAAGGTCAACATCGGACAGCAGAAGTTACCGGCACAGTCGCAACCTAGAAGCAGACGGGACGCGGCTAAAGAGAAAAGGTGTGGTCCTTACACGATGTCGTTGAGCTCCAGCATGGTGTCAGGAGGAGGGTTGATGAGGACGTAGGACAGCGTGTTCTGGTGGTCGTTCATCTCGTCTGCAAAAAGAGAGGGGAGACCTTCAGCGCTGCTCTGGAGCCCTCCCTCGTCCTCCTCCATGATAAATACATGTCTAACCCTGAACATATGACACGCCCTCGTTTTCAACCTTTCACTGACCACAACGCATTCCTCGTCTGGCTGTTCATCAAAGAGATCCTTGTTGCAACTGTTATTTACAATTTAACGAGTTAACCCCCCCCCCAAAAAAACCCCAAAAAACAGTCCCGTTTTATTAGGGAGTAAATGGCTGATATTACAATTAAATTTCGCGGTTCATTCAATTGGTATTTTGACTGTTTTTAAGTGTGCGAGAATATGCAGACTACAAGATTATTTTCAATAGTTACCAAGAACACTGAGTGGGACATTTAAAAGTTAAAAATAAAAATGTGTTTCTAAATGACGTAAAATGTTTCTGTACTGCAATTTCTTGTTACCTATAAGCCAGCATGAAGACCAAATTTATTTATTTTGGTGTTACACAATATTTCATTAATTTCATTATCAAGTAATTCAATTAATTCAATTCAACTAATTTAATCTAATTTGATTAAATATTTAGATTTGTTTTCATTTATCTTATATAAAATGAACTGATGAATCACTAAATTAATTGTACGACGCTTTCAGCCTCCTATAAACACCTGGACATTGTCTCGGCATTGTACAAACATTAACAGTTGCAACAATATTCTTTTATTGCTTCCACGATAGAGTTAAGATGTGTAACCGTGGGGTTTGGCATTCTGCAGGTCTTATATTTGATCAAGAATCAATAAGAGCAAACTGACTGACATTAACTCGCCTGATGAGTCACATTACTGTGTGTGGTTGTCTGTGTGTGTGCGTGTGTGTGTGTGTGTGTGTGGGGGGGTGTCTCTGTGTGTGTGTGTGGTTGTCTGTCTGACGGCGGCTCCTACTTGCGTTACGTGATGGACGGAGGAAGGGAAAGGAGGGTACATGTGTCTCCATGACAACCCACCTGCTGGTGGCCCTTTATAAAGCCAGGCGGGGTGGAAGAGAGAGAAGGGCTAACCGTTACTGACAGGCCACTCTGTGGAACAAGGGGAGGCCCATGCTGCCTGCTGACTTACAGCACCTCATGCGCAGCTTCTGAACGGAGCCAACATGCAGACGACGTCCGCGGCCACGCCACAAATCCATCTCCATCACATTCTTTTTTTTTTTTAATCCTGCGCATTCCACACTGGACCAAGGCGGCAGGTTGCCATGCCAACGGACGACACTCAGCCCCAAAAAATCCCACTCAGAGGGACATGTGACACATCCACAGACACAGAGAGAGAGAGAGAGAGAGAGAGATAGAGAGACATGCTCCAGCATCCGTCAGACTGGACCAAACGCAGAACGACTTCAACCAGAGGGAGTGAAGCAGGACGCATTGGGAGTGTGAGAGTGGAAGAGTTACGCTCATTCTGTAAAGCTGTTAGACACTGTTATCGTAGCCCACTCAGCGTATTAGATATAGATTATACCATGGTCACAGAAAAGACATAAGCATTCATCTTGTCTTTTATGAGAAAGGAAACATTAATGGTCAGTGAGGTTTTTATTATTATTGTTATGACTCTGCAGTCCAGGATGATCAACTGTTTCTTTGATGAACCATAATTAAACTATGAATCTAATACAATGCAATTCCTTGTACTCCAGTCGTCTTCCAAATGTGTTCATTTGAATATTTAATGCTAGAAAATAAATCATATTTAATATGCTGGGTTCTATTCAACATTGGCTATGCTTTTAGAATCATAAGTCAGAAAATACAACCTTAATTAATTTATGTTGGTCTCGTTTAAGTTTAAGATCAAGGATGCATTCATGCAGCTAGCACTTCGGCCTGTAGGTGTCGCTGCTCTCTCGCTCCCTCTCTAGAGTGCACATTTGAAGTTAAACCACTGGAGGTCAGCAAAATCAAGACTTTAAGCTAATTTAGGTTCTTCAAATTCAAGCTGACATCAGCAAATCCAGTGTGCTGGACTACAGAGCCATCAACAGTGTCTTCATGACGGGTTAAATACTCTAAATCAGTGCACTTTAAACTGCAGGCAACAATACTTGTTAAGTCTAGGTAGTAAAACAGGCCAAAGCATGCTTTAAACCAACAAACTTTAATTTAAACGCTGCTTCTCTTTTCCTCTGTGGTCGAGTGGCCATGTTATAAGTGTGGGAATACACTTGGTGGTGTCCATATATATGGCAATGAGAGAGTTCTATAGAGAAAATACTCTATCAAGACACCTCTCATACACGTTTCTTTATGCATAACTATAATAACTACGTCTCTGCACCTTCCATCCACAGACATAATGCGTTCCGCTCCACCCTGTAAGCCATACTCTGATGCCCTGCAGTACTCTAGCCAACTGGGACGTCACCTCACGGGAACACAATGCAGAAAAGACCAGAGAAAGAGATAGTAGGAGATTGGCTGCTGATCTACCACTTGTTCTGGCAGAAAACAAACACACACATAGACACACACACAGACACACACACACACACACGCACGCACACACACACACACACACACACACTCATGCAGTAAAGTTGCAGTACTGTGATCATCCAGCTAACCTGACGGCCTGGTCCCCTCTGTATACGGGTGCTCTGAAATGTCCTGCAACTCTAAGCAACGCATTCACTGTTAACTTCAATATCCTAATTTGTTCATTTAGAATTAACATCAAAGAAAATAGGGGGGAAAAACAACTTAAAATTAAATAAAAAAGATATATCAATCTGTGGTTTAATTCAGTGATCTGATCTACAATGGATGCTGGTGAAAGGACAAACTCCTTTCTCCACAAGATGGAACGCAACCACTCACATTGTTGTAAATACGTTATAAACAGCACACACAATTACCTTGCAAATATCCTAGATTTACTCGATTCATGACATCGCTCGCAGTGAGATTAGAAACATCCTCTACAAGCCAAAGGAGGGAAGACAGAAGAGTCAGAGAGAGGAACAGAGGAGGGGAGGAAAACAAGGAAAAGAAAAAAATCAGGCAGGCAGCGAATGCATTTGCAGTTTCAAAAATAACTTTTTTTCCCCAAAAGGTGAGAGCGATGCAAAGAAGCCATGCAATGGTGTGTGCACAGAATCACTTCCAAATGATCCACATGTTATGACCCTGTCGCAGTAATCCTCACTGACATTCATGGTTCATAAGGTGATCTTGAGCTTTTGGGGTTCTTCCTGAAACGTATTCAATTGACATGTTATATAATATTTAGCAAGTGCAACACATCTGGAGCATGATTCTGCTTTTGTTTTGAAGCGTGAAGCTGGGAGGAGAGAAGAACTCAAGAAAAATAAAAACAGCTACAGAAGTGAGCAGATAAGAGTGCAGGCAATTGCAGTCTGAGATCAAATGCAATTGAGACGAGGTCTGGTGCTCCTGCAGCTCCATGCATGACCTGTTCACATCCACATGGAGGTATGATGGTGACTGTGAAGTGGCGTTTATGTGTGATGACATGTTCGATGAGTGTGGAACTGATGTGAGAACATAAAGTTTGATGGAAGATAATGATGATGTGGTTTGATGTTAATGATCTACTATCAAGACCAACAGCATCGGGTATTAATAGGTACTGAGATGAAATAAAATGCCTGGAGGCACGAGTTGAAGATTTTAAACACAGCTGCACTCACGGCTGAAACAATAATTGGTTGACAGTGGGCGGAGCAAAAGAATCACCTGAACACCATGCTGTTCTATCAAGTAAAATGTAGATCGATTTGAATGTGTTGTTTCTCAGGCACAGGCCAGATTGGAGCTGAAGCTAAGCTACGAGTAGCTTTGGCCCTGTTTGTGTCAATTAATGCAACATAATATCACAGATAGACAGTAAACAATATGAGACTACAGCTGCTAACCAGACTTGTTGTTTTGTTTTTAAATTGCATTTTTACTGTTTTAATGATCATTTTTTTCAACATGCTACATTGTGACTTTATTATGATTATTTTTACATGCTATACTATGACTTTTTATGAATTCATAGTATAGCATGACTTTTTTGACATGTTAAACTATGACCTTTTTACACATGCTGTACTATAACTTTTTATTACTTTCTTTTTAGACAGCCTATACTATGAATTTTCATGTCATTTTTATATAACATACTATACTATGACTTTTCATGTAATTTTTATATAACATACTATACTATGACTTTTTATGTCATTTTTATATACAGTAACATACTATACTATGACTTTTTATGTCATTTTTATATAACATACCATACTATGACTTTTAATGTCGTTTTTATATAACATACCATACAATGACTTTTTTATGTCATTTTTATATAACATACTATACTACAACTTTTTAAAGCCATTTTTATATAACATACTATACTATGACTTTTTATGTCGTTTTTATATAACATACTATACTACAACTTTTTAAAGCCATTTTTATATAACATACTATACTATGATTTTTGTCATTTTTATATAACATACTATACTATGACTTTTTATGTCATTTTTATATAACATACTATACTATGACTTTTTATGACGTTTTTATATAACATACTATACTATGCCTTTTTATGTCATTTTTATATAACATACTATACTATGATTTTTATGTCATTTTTATATAACATACAATACTACAACTTTTTAAAGCCATTTTTATATAACATACTATACTATGACTTTTTATGTCATTTTTATATAACATAATATACTACAACTTTTTAAAGCCATTTTTATATAACATACTATACTATGATTTTTATGTCATTTTTATATAACATACTATACTATGATTTTTATGTCATTTTTATATAACATACAATACTACAACTTTTTAAAGCCATTTTTATATAACATACTATACTATGACTTTTTATGTCATTTTTATATAACATAATATACTACAACTTTTTAAAGCCATTTTTATATAACATACTATACTATGATTTTTATGTCATTTTTATATAACATACTATACTATGACTTTTTATGTCGTTTTTATATAACATACTATACTATGACTTTTAATGTCGTTTTTATATAACATACCATACTATGACTTTTTATGTCATTTTTATATAACATACTTTACTATGACTTTTTATGTCATTTTTATATAACATACTATACTACAACTTTTTAAAGCCATTTTTATATAACATACTATACTATGACTTTTTATGTCGTTTTTATATAACATACTATACTATGACTTTTTATGTCGTTTTTATATAACATACTTTACTATGACTTTTTATGTCATTTTTATATAACATACTATACTATGACTTTTTTTAATATATGGTACTATTACTTTTTATATTATTATTTATAAAACACTATACTATGACTTTCCATGGCATTTTTTATAACATAATATATTTCATGGCATTTTTTTAATAACATACTATACTATGACTTTGTATTGTATTTTTTATAGCATACTATACAATTACTTTCTTTTTATGGATGTTTTTATAAAATACTATAACATTAATTTAAATTGTTTTTAACAAATACAGTATATCGCGCAACAAAATTAAAATCTGTGGCCTGACACGTATATGACATGTTGATCGGCTAAAGGCGATGGTGTCACAAAATCTCCTCACCCCAATGTTGAGATTCTTAGGCTCTACCCTCTGAGGATAACTCAACCAATTACATAATTTCTGCCTCCTGCTGCTGTGGCCTTAAAGAAATGTTTGACTACAATCTGCAAAAAATATTACATTTTATATTATTTTAGGCACATTACCACTAATGATGGTGAAGTAACTATAATTTAAATTAAAAAAAGTTAATAACCAACACAATTGTATACATTAAGTAATTTATGGTAAATTATTGCATTAGTTCACTTCCACATAAAGTAAAGACTGCTCATCACTCCTCTACTTCTCAGGCCATCAGCCGGCCCACTCACCATATCCCACGGTGGGCAGGCCCAGGTGCTTCATGCGATTCTTGACGAGCTCAGACAGCTCCTGACGCTCCGAGCGTCGGTACAGGTTGAGTCTCTGCTGCGAGATACGCTCTGCTCTGCTGGACGGTTTGGTGCTCTTCCTGCTCAGCCGCCGTGCCCACTGCATGCTCTTCTTCCTCAGCAGCGGGTGCTCCGATTGGTCGCTGGTGGTGGAGTTTCTGTGAGCCGTTTTCTCCTTCCAGGACCCTCCACGGTCACGATGCTCCTCGCCCTGCTGCATATTGATGGACACCTGAGACTGGAAAAGCAGGGTGGCAATGTTAATTCTGGATACTACGTGTGAATGGGTAAAAGTGGGCTTGACTGGGCTTTTGTTTTTTTGTTTTTTTAAGAAATACCTCACAATAAAAGCATGTGATGTTTATGAGCTTCACATATTGATTAAAGCACGAACATTCCAGTGTGTTTTTTTTTCACCATTGTTTGCTTTAAGCAGGTGACTAAAATATCCAAATTAAAAAAACATTTGGATCATTTGGATCTTACCTGTGTGAAACTGTCTTTGCACTGAAATAAGAGATGGACAAACAGACATCCAAACAAAAAGAGATGCAATGAAAGATGGGGGCATCCAAAGCAAACAAAACCATCCAGAGGCTCAAATGTCAGCACATGAAATAATAAATATGGTGTATTTTTAATTGTATTAAAATGGAGGGGAAATAACACTAGCTCATAGAAGGGAAGTCCAAAACAGTTGTTTCCAAAACAGACTGAGACGATGGCAGCCAAAACTGAAACATTCAGGTGTAGATATGTTGAAAAATGATGTCTATTCTTGCAAACTTATTTTCTAAGTTTATTTTGTAATGTTTGCTGATGATATTATGAGGACTATGCTTGTTAAAAAGATGATTAAAGTTTCTGGCTGACATCACATCAGGATACTCTAAATGTTGCATGGATGCGATAGTATTAATATCACATATACTGTATACTTGGCCTTTCCTGAATACCATTTTTGGACTTTCAGTGAGAAATGTTTGAAGCTGTCAAGCCTTGTGCAAACTTGGGCTCATTATCAGACTTCAAGATTTTCCTTTTTATTGAAAAGAAAACGGCTACAAAATTTGCAGTGATAAAAATTGAATACGAAATTACAGCGGTGGCCCATGACTCTAATTTACTCATATGAAGGTCAAACAACAAATGAATAAACAAACCATTAAACAAATAGAAGAGAGAAATGTACAAGGGAACAAACTAGGACAGACAAAAAGGAGCAAAACATTACAAGTAGCTAGTTAGGAAGGTTCAAAAACAAAAACAGGAAGAGAAAATGCAAAGCAAGGAAGGACATCATATCATTCTTTAGAAAACAAAAGAGAACACAAAATGAGGGCATGAGCAGCAGTAGTGCCTCAGCTGAAGCCAAACCAGGAGCGAGGTCTCGGGACATTAAGCATCTGATCAGACTGGACTTGCCTCTGAAGTTGAGAACATGTGCGACTCGGTGCGGTAGATGCCTATGGGGATCTCAGCGCTGGATGAACAAAGCTTCTGGAAGAGTCTGCCATAAGTCCTGATCCACAGGTCCTCCTCTGTGATCTTCATCTGAGGACAGAGAATGAGAATCAAGGAGACACAAGGGCAGGCTTACAAATGCTTATGGGTCTGAACATTCCTACTCACAGCACAAAGGTAGCCAGACCCGGGCGTGGTGTCCAGACCAAGAAGAAGCCTTGCAATAGCGATCATATAGTCCTTAACAAATGACTGGGGAAACAGAGAGAATGACTACAGGAACTCCAGTAAACAAGGTGGTGGAGCTATAAGGATTAAACATTAAATTACATTACATCAAATGCTCCTACATGGTTTCATTACATAAATATGTGTTCCTCAGTACGGGCTCGGAAATACTCTCTTTCCGCCAAAGTATTTCCCTTTTACTTGGCGAGGTATTTGTCATTTAAATATCAGATGTGGCTAAAAACAAATATGCTCATTGCATATTTTCAATCTAATAATTCATAATTTAATTTGCCAATTAAATGGGTCTGTAAAAACGACGTTTATGAAACATGAGCGTGAATGGTCTTTTAGAGGCTTTTCATCTGGGACCTTACCTCTTGCTGTCATCAAATATCCTTATGAGACAAACATTTCAGCTTATCCTTAAACTTGAAATGTAACTTAACACATGAAATGTGTGCAGGACATATCCCCACATTTATCTTCATATATTTCATCATGAACCACGAGCTCGACCCCTAAAGTCAGTCTCTGGCGTCCCACCTGGTAAAGCAGCGTGTCCAGCATGCTGATACTGAACACCCTGCCTGCAGCAAACGGCAGCCGGAACATGAAGGCCAAGTTGGAGCCTTTATCACGCTCGATCTGAAGAGAGAAACGGAACAGAGCAACCTGATATTAAAATCTCACGTATTGGAAAATCACTTAGATTGTGCAGCATAATACGTCCTGTTCCCTTTTGGGGACTTTGAAGTAGCTTTTTCTTATTATAATTGTATAAACAGATCAGTTTCACCCCGATCATTCTGAAGAACGCAGGGGAGAGACAAATGATATTTTGACCACTTTATATGCAAAACATAATAATCAACATTTACATTTTACAATGTATTTGCATATTCAAGAGTGGTTTTGTGACTTTAGAAAAATCAAAATAAACTGTTCCCTTAAATCCTGAAGACTAATTTTAAACACCAGCGCTACAGACTATTTTCTATATTCCAGCTCTGACGGTCGAATGAGAACATGGATGGACCACAGTTTCACACTTTCAGACAGAAAAGAAAAGAAACGTCAAAGCCAGGGAGTCGTATCGTGGTCCTCCCTCGTCAACAGCTCACCTTCTCCAGTTTGGAGAGAGCGAGGGAGTAGCAGTCCTTGGCTCTGAACTGCATGAACCTCATGTTGGATGGATGTGTGAGCTCAGTGATGATGCTGAGGCTGGGGAACAACCTGAGCCACGAGGAGATTTAAGAGAAAAGGATGTTAGTGGAGAGAAAAATGGATGTGCTGAGGGGAAGACCCTGTGTGCCACTGATTGATGCTTTTAATTTTGGTTGTTAAATAGAAGAGAACTTTTGGCAACTGCAGTTTGTCTTTTAGAGGAACTCGTTTAGCATCCTGGCAAACCTCGAGAAACAAGCATTTACTTTCCAGCAGCATCTTGATGAATACAGATGGGGAAGTTAATCAAGTGGAGTCACTCGATCCAAATCTCGTAGGGACCGACGGTACCGACTGTTTCCTGTTTCTCCACAGCGAGCGGCTCTCTCTGTGTCTCTCTCTCTATGTTACCTGAACATGGTCTGGACGTTGACGATGGTCTTGGCGTCTGCCATGTAGTCCTCCTCAGCGCTCATGGTGCTCTCCTTGTCCACAACCACCAGGTTATCAGCGTAGATTATGCCGCACTGTAGCAGGTTGTCCAAGCTGGTCCATTCACAAAACAACAGTCTTTATTACAGCATTTTTTAAATCAATTATTATTTCTATTTTTTTTTACAACATATTATACTTTAAAAAAGTAATTTAATGTCAAAAACAATTAAATACATTTCTATGACTATACTTTGACTAAATTTAAATTTAACTTTGATGACAAACTATTCCATGACCTTTTGAACTATATAGCCTTTTACGACATACAATATTAATACTTTGTTATGATGTATTTATGACATAATATACTATGACTTTTAAACATTTTATCAACTACACTATGACTTCTGGAAAATGTAATACTTTTCTATTTAATGAGTCCTTACATTTTTAATAGCATAGCATACTATGACTTTTTGAATGGCGTTTTTTTTAAGTTGTATGTAATTCTATGACTTTATATGACATTGTTAAGGCATACAATACTATTACTTTTCATTATTACTTTAATGAACTTTTCTTTCTTTTTTTATTAATGTTATTGCCATAATATACTATGAATTTTAACATTTTAAGATACATTTTTATGACATGCTATACTATGAATTTTCATCACACGATGTACTTTGTTTTTGTTAATGATACAAGGAAATATTTTCTAATGGACTGGCAGTTTTTTTTGTGGCAGGCTTAATATATCATTTGCCCACTAAAAGTGTGCAGTTATGCAAGTTATGTTATGACGTTGATGCCACAGTGACTTCCTGTTTACATAGTTGATTGCTTTTAATTGGAGAGCACAGCCAGTGTTTCCTAGCAACCACATTAAACATTACGGTATACTTTACTAACTAAGGTCCCTTAAGATTTAAAAGTGTGACCTGAGTTAATACTCATGAGTTAACAACTGTCAGCTAAATGTGGAAATAAGAGCTCCGCTATGATGGGTCAAAAAATCCAAAGCACATCTCCGATAGCTGTGTTGTGTTTTATGGTGATTCTTTCCTCTAATAAGATTCTGAAACTAAGTTTTTTGGTTGCCAACACCCACAAGGGATTATATTACATTTTATTGTACTGCTGGTAACGTGAACAAAGATGGCAAAAACTACCACTGAGATGAACATGATTATTAAATGAGTGAATCAAGTCGGAACGTTTTTAGAATCCAAACACATACTTATCGATGGTGCCAGCCATGAAGTAAACCATTGGAAAGCAGCAAATGGCCTCTAAGAAGTGGTTGTCTGGCCTGTGGGAAACAAGAAACATCATGAATGAGCCTCCCACTCTAATTATCTCTGTAAAACCCCAGTGACATTTTATGATGCTGTTAATGGGATTTCCAGAAATGTGCTTGCTCATCTGGGCGGGAGCAGATACCATCGCAACTATATTCATGTTGGTGGAGAAAAAAAAGAGGAAATGTATGTTTAATTCTTAAATTCAATGGGGGGGATTTAATTGGTTGCTGTGGAAACCCCCGAGGTCATGAACTAGCCAGAGCTTCCCTGGCTTTCTGTCTGTGTAGACACACAAACATATACATATATATACACACAAACACACAAATGTGTTTTCTTATGCAGAAAGAACTGTAAATAATGCAAAAGCCATTTCTTTCCATATCTTGGTTGTTTGGAATTGCAAACCACTGTGTCCATGAACAGATGCAAATAAACACTAACACACAAAACAGGAGCCCCTCGGTCCTTTTTTCATCTTCATACATCTTTTGAACTGAAGACTTATCTTTTTTAAACTCTGAAACAATTGATGAACTAATCCGCAAGACAATTGTAAAACAATTAAAAATTAAACACACTACTAGTTATTATGACAGCCTCAAGTGTTTTGCATCCGTAGGAGTAAGAAGGAGCGAGCAAACAGACAGCTCTACGTCTTACGGGTAGTCCAGCAGCAGCACGATGGGGTTGAGCTCCTTCCTGGGCCGGTAGTACGCACGCAGAGGGACGATGAAATTGTAGAGACCGTTTCCTGCCGTCTCTGCTGACACTATGATCAGCTTATTCTTGAAGCCGTATGCTTTGGCATCCTCAAAGCTGCTGTGTGTGCAGCCCTGGATGGAGACAAATCAACCAGTCAGGTTTGAGTTGTGCTTTAAGAGACATCACATAACAGTTAGGATTTATTTCTTGTGATGTTTATAGTTTGGATACTAAAATATCTCAATACGTTTATATATATATTGTTTGGTCAAATTCAATGAATATGCCAGAAACTATAATATATATATGTTAGGAATACATGATGAAAAACATTTCTTTGTAAGATACTTGTTGAGCAAAGTTACAAAAAACAAAAACAATCTAATGATAAAGAATTCACTAAAAACATAAGATACAATATACGTATGACAGAGGATATGAATTATGGTGAAGGGAAGGGGTGGGATTAATATATTGTGTAATATTTTGTTTTCTGTATGACACTTTCTGTTTTAAATTTGACATGTTTGAAATAAAAAATCTAAATGTAATTTATAAAAACAATATTGCAAAAGAGGTGAATGCATGTTTTTGTGGTTAAACTGTAAGCTTCTGTGTTGTCATTCACCTTGTCGAGGCGAAGGCAGCAGAATGGAGCTTTTTGTGGCAGGAGGTGGCACAGAGTCGGGGAGCTGCCGATGTAGGGCGAGTTGGGAGGGTAGCCCTTCACAAAGCTGATGGAAGAGAACATTGACTCTAAATAAAAAGTGCATTCAAACTTTAACAACATTGTAATGAATTAGCGTTAAAGAGCTGAGGCCTCGTGGTTTGTTTCTGTCCAAAAATCTGATCACTTCTGCATTTTAACATTGGTGTAAAGTTGTCATAATTAGCACATGGATTCTTGAGTTGTTGAAGTATTAGATGTCCATCTTATAAGTGAGAGCTGCCTTCCTCCTCTCCAGTTATTCTGTCTCTGAAGGAACTGCTAAACACACCCTGACAGAGAAGTAGTGATCTTTCAAAATGTACATACATATACATGATGGTATAAATGTTTCCATTCAATCAAGAAGTATCACTAAATCCTGCTCCATTACTTTCATTGTTATCCTATCAGACTAAATATCACACAGAACTATTGCCAAAATAACAATCTTTCCGTTGTTCTGTTTATTATTAGATTCGGCAGCTGTTTTGCTCAAATTATGTTTATAAGCCCGAAGGTCTCATTCCTGCTTGATACCCTCGACACGAACAATTACGTTTTTGCAGCCTGTTAAGTTTTAATCTCCTCTCATTTCGTTTTGCAACAATAGCGTCAATTACGGTCTGTGTCACCTGATTTGTAAAGTGCCAGTTGCAATTACCCGACTCAGTTTCACGGTGCCCTCTAGTCTGCCATAAAAAGAGATTTGGATTCTCATGGATGCACCTCCAACCTGACCGCCACATGGGGGCACTGTGGGACCTCGAGCAGCTCAGACTGTTTGCTGCAGACTGTGTGGTTGCCTTGATCTCCACAGTTTCTGTGTCTGAGATTTCTTAAGGAAGAAAAACTACTCAAGTGTCACGGGGCGCAGTAATAGAGGCTCAGTGGACGATGTTAACTCCAACTGAATGAGACCCAGCAGTTACTGTTCCAAAAGACTTGTAAGAGCTGGGGTCAGTCTGTGGGGCACGGAGGCACCGATCTCTCCTAAAGTTATCTCCACCTCACCAGACCTCATACAGGGAGGCAAGAGAAGAACAAAACTGCTGTGATCAACATATTACTCTGACTTGCTGAATCGCTACCATGCTGACTGATAGATGAGAGCTGAGGATCTATGTAATGATAAGGAGCTGGAGATTCACCCGAGAGATAAAGTGCTGACCCTCGCCGTCATGACGTACACATTCATCACTGCCATGTCAGCGCTTTACAGCATCATGACACACACATTACACCCCTATTTCAAAGCCATCCATCTCTCCTCCTACAACCACGGAGGCATGAAGAAGAGGAGAACAGGGGACATCAATCATGTGTATAGCAATATGAGGACATTTCACTTTTCTACTGCCGCCAGACAGGACACACTGTACACTACAAAACCCTCTAATCTCTTCGGTCAGTAAGGTCACTTACTCTGACCCTACGGAGCCCTCCTCGTCTGATTGGTTGGTCTCATCCTCTGATTGGTCGCTGAGGAGGTCGCAGGGCAGAATGGCGGAGGAGTCGGCGATCTCAAGGACGGGCGCGATGCTCGGCCTGCGGCTTCCAGAGCCATTCTCCGTCGGCAAGGTCAGCTTGCCGCTTTCCTCGGGAGGATCGGGGTTCTGGAGATCTATGGCTACAGTGCCTGAAAATGACGCGGCGGTTATTGTATGTGGAGAGAAGTCAAAGTGGCTGTGTGAGCATAGATGTCTTGGTAAACACTCCTGTCCTTCAAATTCTATAGGTAAAGTAATAAGGTCTGTGTTCTGCCACACAAAGTCCCATCTCCTCCTTCAGCTCAGCCTAGTTTGACCTTCAGGAGAAAATGTGTTGCTTTCCGAATAATGTTATTGCTCTCTAGAACTAGAACAAGCAACATGCTAAATATGTCTCTAAAGTACATCATATTGGCTGTATGTAATATGATGTATTATATATGCACAATACATATATCAGGAATATCAGATACAGTATGACATATGCACAATACATATATCAAATACATGATATACTGTATGTACAATACATACATAATCTTTTATGTGAGAATTGTATTTAAAACAAACAAAAAAAAAAAACACAGACTTACCATATGCAGTGGCCTGATCAACTTTCACAGATCAAAGAAAAAGCACAACACAATAATGTCAGCCAAGAAAATAAAAATGCATTTAGGAAAAAAGGTCATGCATAACAGTCAGCGAAAGCATACAGCATCACCAAGGCAGCCACGACTCCGGAGTGTGAGTAACTAAACAACAGCAACGAAGCATCCAATTTCTCTCCGTACATGAAAGCCCTTTAACCCTGACAACACATGATTCTTTTTCACTTTATTGTATGACATGTTATGATGTGAAGCACTTTGAGTCTGCCTTGTGCATGAAATGTGCTATACAAATAAAGTTGCCTTGCCTTGAATCTACAAGCATCTGCTATCTTCCTGTCTTTTCCCCTTTACAAACTTCCAAACTGTGTCCGAAATCATTCCCTACTCCCTACTCCCTACTCCCTATATAAGGTAGTTCTATGGAGGGCACTATATAGTGGACTCAAAGGCAAAATTAAAAAACACTTTCGGACACTACTCGGGGGATTTCTTTCGGCGCCGTTGATGACGTTGTCCTGACGCATAATTAATACGTGTCAGATTCCGCCAACGGCTTTTAAAAGTCTCACGCAGAGAAATAACCAGGATAATTATTTTTTTAATACATATTCGTTGCGAAAATTCACAAAACCAAAAGAACGAGTCCTCCAGCAGGAGGGGGATTCCGTGGCCGTCTCATTTCTTGAGAAAAAAATAATTTTCAATAATGAGACGATCACTAGGCTACATCGTCCTCATTGATATTTTTATTTTCAACGATCCCGATCGGATCCAGGTGGACTTCAGGACCAGGTTGCAGCACTACCGGCACCCCACATCTCCGCGATCCACCAGACCTGAACAGGCTGCAGTCCGTCCCCGACCCCAAACTCCTCAGCGATCGCTCGCCACAAAGTTTTTTTTTAAGTAAATAAAGGATTTATTATTGTACGATTATTCATATTTCCTCCGCTTTTTCCTGCTCTCTCTCCTCCCGTCCCTTCGCGATTTGTCTTTCTGCGCAATGCATGATGGTAAAATTTGGTCGGCTAGTGACCATCGGCTGTACACTACTTTTCACGATGCATTGTGGGAAACTTTGAGTGGACTATATAGGGAATAGTAATGCTCACTACACATTCGGACACCCCTACAAAATGGCGAACTCCCTATATAGTGCACTATATAGGGAGTAGGGAGTGATTTCGGACATTGTTTTTTTTTCGGCCTCTGGCTCCGAGTCTCACCCATGCTGGCGATGATGCTGTGCACGGGCAGCCTGGAGGGGGCGTCGTAGAGGCCGGTGACGGGCAGGCCCTTGCTGTGCTTCTCCTCCTGTTTGAAGTTGAAGGCCGAGTTCTCCTCCTTGGTGATGTTGATGTAGTAGCAGGTGTCGGCGGCAGCCATGATGTGGCGGGGGCCGGGTTCAGGAGGATGCTCTTGTTGTCCTCCCTCTTCACTCCGATCAAACACACACCATACCTGGGAGGTGAGGGAGGGGGGATGCAAATTTCACAATGGGCATTTTTTGCTCCCGCAGACATTTAAACAGACAGAATATCATTGTCGTGTTTTACTGACTTCTTGTGGGCGTGGAAGGAGGCGTAGGTGAAGCTCTTCCCATCATACTCCCCAAAGAACTTGCTGTCACACAAGCGGATGTGGTAGACCTCGTTTCCGGAGCAGCGTCCATACGTCCTCTGCCACTGCTCTGGTGACAGCTGCCCCTCCCTGAAACAGCATTATTGTCATGGATACTACTGAAATAACAGCAACATGAAGTTTCAGACACCTGCAATGTGACTGTTAACAAACAGAAGCCAAGTCTTAAACAAAAAACTATAAATTAAATCTATGTTTTGCTTGGATTAAACGTCAGAATATAATATAAAGCAACTGAAAAATAATTTAATTCATAAAATAATGCACTTTTAAGTTTTTGGGGAATTTATCTGCAACGTAGCAGCTCTTATCTCCCGTAAATCTGACCGCAAACCCGATGCTCGCCTACTTCCTAAATTCTGGTCACAATATGAACAAAAGGAGAAAAAGGATATGAGGTCTTTTTATTTAGGCATATTCATGCCCTTGATAACTTTTAATCAATGTCATAACATCTATTCTGTGTCCAGTCACCTTCACAGCCCCCAGCCCGTCCGAGTTCCCATAATGAAATGAGAATGGATGTGCTGTGAGTGGTGAAGATATAATGGTCACCTTGCACAAATATGAAAAACAAAGCCAGATTTATTACCCAACAAGAACCAGAGTGATGTTCACCGACTCTGCAGTGCTGACGAAGGAATTTCATCTTTTTCTTACATAAATCATCAAGTATGACTGACTCCTCATCATAATAATGATGTTAAACATTTGAGAGATCAAAAGTTGACTCGGTGAAAGTTACCAGAGAATTAGGAATTCAAGCTCTCTTGCTACTTTTTAAAAACACATCAAGCCAAACAAAGTTATCTGGCGTCGCTATAAAGTTTAGTTGACGTTTTATGAGAAAGCCATAAACTCAAGTTACAGTTTTATCTTAAAAAAACGTTTTAGGAATAGTTCTACCTTTTCAAGAACCAGCATCTCTAAAGCTCCCCATTAAACACGTAGTACCTTGTATGTTTTAATGCATTCAAAAACCTGTTGGCGGGCCCATTTTGTTAGCTCTGGACAGGGCTAGCCCTTTCCCCCTGTTTCCAGTCCTTATGCTAAGCTAAGCTAGCCACTGCTTCATTTATGAGAGTGGTAAAGATCTTTCTAACGGTTGGCAAGAAAGCAAGTTTATTTCACAGGAGGTTGATTAGATTACTTTGGCTGTATGCACTTTTTAAAAAAAATATTTGATAACTTTCAAATCACCTCAAGTGAAATACATGACTTTGGCAAGCCCATAACTCACACAGTGATAAAAGGACATGCTGTCAGTGGCTACAATCCATAAATGCTAATGTTGAATGAGGTTATTGTAAAACAGTAGCTGTACTCACTGTCCTCTGGAGGTGTGAACCAGGAGTGTGACTAAGGTGGACGTGGCGGGACACACACAGTTCAGAGCCAACATGGCATACTTGAACTCCTCTTCACACACGACGTGATCTGATTGAAATGGAGAATTTGCGTTAATATGGTATGTCCGAGGGGTTGCACCAACAAGGATTCCTGTTAAACTTCATTAAATCATGGTATAACCCTAATTCATGTTCCAACAAACTACTAAAATTAAGATTTAAGATAATTCATTCTTTAAATGTTGAAATTTAGTTTTTACGCTCTACTTACTCCAAGGTTTTAATGCAGTCAGGCATATTCTGTTGCACCTAAACTGCAATTTAAACTTAAACTGTTGGGGGGGTTGAACCTTTTAAATAACTGCCTTTTTGAGCGTCTTACTGTGAAAAAAAGCTTTTTTCCGATATGTGCAGTTTTCTGCCGAGCCATCATGAGCAGCGATCAGTTAACTAACTGTCTTTTTAGTGAGCAAGCAAACAATGTTTTATTAAGGACTACAAAGCAGCTGAAAGTTAATGGTTTCCCCTCTTTTATAGCCTACTTACTAAGAACCAACAGCACACACATTTATTTACCAATCCATTCATTTTAATTTGGGTAAGCAAGCATATCATTGATGATGAGAGGTTTAAACTTGGATTTACTAAACAGAGATTGGTGTGTTTATGCAACAGAGCTGTGATGAATTTAAAATACGGATTAATTGATTGTAAACAGAGATTTGCTAAACTCTGATTAGAACTAATCTTTTAGGATTAAATGAATCCTTGTTGGTGCAACCAGTAGACGTGTACATGTAAATGACTGTGCTTGTGTAAGTGCTTGTGCACTTACCTGCAAACTTAACATGGAATTTATTTTCCGGTTTGAGAATTTGGACGTAGAGAGGGCAATTTGGAGCGAAATCTTTCGCTGCCCAAGCCCTCAAAATGGTCTGGTGATCCTGTGGGAGACAGACGTAGCTCTATTTTAATCATCCGGTGACTCATTTGTAACGGAAATCAGAATTTTATGGACCACAACATGTGCCTCTGTGATTGTATTGGGAGTCAATACCCATCAAAATCACAAACTCATCTGAATTCTCATATTCTCGCCCCTAATTTATAAAGCAGGCAGAGTGTGAAGGGAAATCACTCCATTTGAAGTATTGTTATTGTGAGAGGGTTTATACTGGAACTTTAGTTCAGGACTCACAGCAGCAGTCCGGTCGACCTCGTTCCTGCTGCTGAGGATGAAGCAGGCCTCAGCATCGTCCATCCTGAGCACAGACAGAGAGAAGAGACTCAGACAGGCAGGTTGATGAGATCAGTGCTTTCTAGAAAAGCTAGGGAGGGTGAGTACTAATGTCCCGTGACAAACAGCCCTCTGCTGTTACCTGACATAAGAGTTCAGTGCTGGCGACACGCGAGGGAAGAGATCATTCATTTGTGACTGGAAACTTACATGTACTGCAATATGAAATCATTCAAATCTTTCAGGGTAGCAGGGCTGATGTTCCCATGAGGCTTACCTGGCTGGCTGATTTTATCCCATTATATGTTAGTGCTTGAAATTGCCATTGCATGCAATTACCTGCACAACTTTGTCCATGGAAGAGGGACTCCTGGAAAGATGAATGGTTTTGATTTCCTACTCTCATGTGCTAGTGGGAGCTACTTAGACCTCATTTCACCCGTTTCACATCACAAGCTGCAAAACCTCTGCCAGCAAGCAGAAAGATCCCCTGAAGGTAAAATAAAACTCATGAGTGGCACACTGGTGCTGCCATATTTTGTAAGGACGGGGAGAACATTAAACAGGTCAAACATACTCCAGTGTAATCCAACCAGAGTCTCTGTTGCTGCCTGTTTGGCTATTGATGTGAGCAGATGATCAGTGTAGAGTGAAATCCCATTACACTGATGTGCAAGCAGAGGGCAGCCAAGTGGATTTGTAAGTTCCCCATCCTCTAGAAGTCCCAGAGTCCCACCTGCCAGTAGAGGACTTAGAGTTTACATTCAAAGTAAGTTTGGAGATTCTTACCCAGAACCTAAAATGAATCAAATATGGATGATGTGCTTGACTTCTCAAAGTCAAACCATTCAAGGACCTGACATGGACCTTGAGTGAATGACTCAGGCAGTAAAGCAAGTCCTGGTTTCACCCGCCGTCAGGACAGGAGGCCGTCGTTTCATATAGATCCACCATTCGGTGCATACAATATATGCAGTTTTATAAATAAAGTTGGAAGATTCCCATCTGCTTAAAGGAGACGTCAGGTTCATACAGTATGTAGTGGTATTCACAGTAGAGTTCTCAACGGGCCTGAAAATTACAGCCCGACCCGACCCGGCCCACGGGTTTTTAAACCCGAACCCAACGCAGCCTGACACACCAGCATGAATTGTCGGCCCGAACCCGACCCGAACCCGACCCCCCGCGCGCCTGCATTGTTTTCCTCATACACTTGTTATCACGATCAGACAGACAGCAGACGTGAATTCAAATTAAACTTTATTTAAAATTAAAAGATTTAACACAAACAACCGAAACTTTAAATAGACAATATAAATAAATATGCCGTAAATAAATATTAAATTAAATCTTTCGCCTGTGGCAAGTTTACTTTTGACCAGCTCCATCTTCTCCAGCCAGGCTATAGGCGTGAGTGCGTCACGCAGCGTCGTCAGGTGTGCGTCTGCCCCATGAAGCAGGCAGCCAGATTGACCAAACGTGAACAGCGATGATTCACAGCAAACAATATATAATTTACAACCTACAATTTTTTTTATTTTTTATTTTTAATTTTTTAATGAAATGTGTTTTATAAAATGACCCGACCCGGCTCATTTGCGTATTTTTTCGGCCCGGACCCGGCCCGAAACTTCGGGTCCCGTCGGGTTTGTCGGGCTGGGCCGACCCGTTGAGAACTCTAATTCACAGGTATATTCAGCCAGACAGTAAAGGCAAAATAAAATCATGTAAACACGTACTAGTAGAAGATCAGGTATGAACCTGGAAGGAGCGTAATAAACATGTTGTGTTTGTCTGAATGTAATGATGAATTTCACTCACTTGGCCCGCATCAGGTCCTGGTCTTTGAGGGCAGACCCTTGAAGGTAGATGACCCTCTGGGACCACAGGGGGATTTGGAGGATCCGACGAACCTGAATGTCTATCTCCGTTGGACACAGGATCACCACATAGTAGTCCTGCAAACAACAAGGTTGATTATTTGAATCATATATAGTTATTTAGAATATGTAGGCTTTAAGAGATAGTTGCATATCTTACATTCATTCCACAGAAAAACTTTAAAATGTTATGAATCAGAATAAAGTTTGTCTATTGAAACATAAATGTATCATCATTGGAACTCATGTAAGAACCTTTTGGTCATTTCTTTCTCTTACTATTGTTCATACATTGGGCTCATAACTTCAGATCTCTATAAATGACCAGCGTAAACCAGATGAATGCCAGCTGTGCTTCAGCATCATTAACTCCCAAATAGAAGTCCTGCTTTCTCATGCATAAAAGAAAGTCTAGAATCTTTTTAAACAGCATCTGCAGCAGAATTTAGGGACCAGAATGGGAGAAAAATAAAACTTGGATTTTTCACACATCTGAGTCTGGCTTCGTCTGTTCATCAACCTCTTGAACGGCGACATAATTGTCATTTAAATAAAGTAGAAATGGCTTGATATAAAAAATTATTTTGTCAACAGGAGAGTCCAATGATTTAATGTTAATTTTGATATTGTAGTGTTAAATCAATAGAGGCATCATTAGGCTACATGAATACATTAGAATTTTATTAGCCTATTCAATTCAACAAAAGTGATCTTGATTCATTTTCAAAGTCCTCCATCACGTGGAGCAAGCGTTACAGCGGCGAGAAAAAACTGACTTTTAGGCAGAAATCTGGAGCAGACCAGGATCTTTGGTTCCATCTGCTCATTATTAAAACTGCAGACATGCATCATAATTCTGAAGTGTAATTTATGTAGGGATTTCAAACTCAATAGTGCTTCAAAGTCATGAAATATACAATCCATTATATCGTGGAATGATAAACTGGTCTGGATTGATTAAGAACATTGTTGAATGTGTCAAGTTCCCACACTCAGCATGAATCTGTACAAGTAGCTCTTGCATGAGGTCCGTTGCCTATCACGTAACCATTCGTAGGCGGATGATTTTTACCTGGGGTTGTTAGATACCGACCACATACTCGACTTTCTGAGAAAATAAATCAGCCGTTTCATGTTGGTACCTGTAGTCTCGGATGAGCGTAGAACTCGTTGAGAAAATCCATCAGTAGGTCGATCTTCAGCGAGCTCACACACAACACCACGTGCTTCTCCGTCTGCGCCCGGTGGCGGCTGTAGTTCCCTCCTAGCTTTTGGCTCTCCATCCACAGGTACGCCAGCTCTTCAAACTGACACAATGATAACAAGCTCAACAACGCAACACGAATTAAATGAATAATAAATGAGCGATGGATTAGACGTCTGGCCGGTGAACTGCACTGAAGTGGAGACTGCTGATGCAGTAGCTTGCTAGCAGCAGGAGTTCAGTTCTGTATCTTACCCAGAACATTTGAAGTGTTCGTGATGTTAAAAAAAAAAATAGCAAATAGGTAGACTTATCATTCAGTGAGTGTGAGCCAACATTACTGCTCTGAATTTTGAGTAATGTTTGCAGGGTATTTCTGCAGTGAGGTAAGCACTATTATTGTATTAACTTTCTGTAGCCTGTGATAGCTGTAAGAAAATGTAATTTAATGCCATCACTAGATGCAGAATATCACAACAACCCCTTATAAGACAGGACCCAGTGCCAGGTTAATCAAAGTGTGGAACCCCTCGCTGCTTTGGGGGAAAGCACAAGGTTGGTTTACCCTCCAGTCCTTACCTGCAGCGGGAGAACCACCAGGGCAACACAAATGAGGATGACCACCAGCAGCTGGGAGGGCCAGATCTGCGGCGTGACGTCCCCATAGCCCACAGTGGAGAAGGTGACGATGCAGAAATAGAAGGAGTCAAACAGGGTCAGATGCTTCCCGGCTCTCTCTAGATGCTGGATCCCACAAGCTCTGCAGAAGGACGAGGAATAATAATAATAATAATCATCATAATAAAGTTAAAGTTAAAATTTGGACAGTTCAAATTAGACCGTGCAATTTAAATCATAGTGAAATGGCAGTTTTAAACAGGTGGGTTTTCAGTATCAATTACACTTGATACTGCTATATCAGACATGTCTCCTATGGGAAAAGGTTCATTCAAATATTTAACCTTACTGTTATTTAAGCAAGGGGACTGGATACCAAATTAAATTTGGCCAAAGTACAAAGGGCAGTGGAGTTAATACAGCTTAGGCTCCTGATCAATATGTCAATTAAAGTGGTGCTATTGATTGCTCTGTCAGTTCCTCCTCTCTGCTTACGTTAAGTAATTTAGTTTAAATTACATTGATGAATCGGAGAGTTAATGACACCCGGAGGCAGAGGGGAATAAAGGATGGGGAGGAGTGGAGGAGGGAGATGCTGGGTGGTGGCCAAGGCACAAGAAGGATGTTAAAGGTAAATGTACAACAACAACAAGGTCACTGCTGTATTTAAGTCTAAATTATGTTATTTTGTGTGTTGATGGAGCAGCTAGAAAGTTAGCCTAGCCTAGCGCAGAACGAGCTGAACTTGACAGAATATTTTACAATTAGTTTGGCATCATTTTAATCAATTTACTGCAATTAAATAACAGTGAATGTTTACTTTAGGTTCATACCATTTGGTATTGGTGCATTCATCCTTTATAGAGCTACAAGACTAAACACCTTTGACTTAAACATATGTTTTTGGTCTTCCTATTGTATAATATTTTTGGTCATAAAATAGTTCAAGCTTCAAGATAACACATGCCAGGGTCTTTATTATTATTAACATGTATATACATTTTCCAGGTTAGATTTTATTATAGGGAGATATATATATATATATATATATAAAACCTGTGACTGTTTCAATTTCTACTATTAAAAACATTTATCACTTCTTCCCAATAATCTTCTTTGTCTGAGACTTGCAAACTACTGAAACTGTACCAGAGAAGAAGCCTTCTGGGCCATTTGGTACAGAGTTCAGGAAACTGGTCGTCTGTGACTCACACAAAACAAAGGTTCACTCACCCTGTGAAAACCAGACACAGCAAGGTGCAGATGAGGATGAACACCTGGTTGAACATGGCAGAGTGGGTCCTTTGGATGGCGCGGTGGAAGTCATTCTGGACACCGGAAAACACATTAGTTAATAGATAGCCACGTTTTTATTATTATATCCATAGCAATGGCAAATCATTGAAATACATTACCAATGATGTTATCAATGAAGACATAAATGAAAAACAATACAATCAATCTATATCAAACTCCACTGCCCTCGTGTTCATGCTATATTGTTCCGGTTGCACCTTGTTAGCATGTTCTGCCTGCTGCCGCCTCACCACACTGTCCCTGTTTTCTCTCCATGTGTTGCTCTGCTTGGCCTCAGATTCTACCATCTGTCCAACTACCGCCTTGGCATGAGGCATCTGAATCACAGCGAGAATAACACACTACACCAGTTGGATGTCATCTAATTGCTTTGTATTCCATTTACCGGCACCTACTGGATGGCAACTCCTGGACAATATTGACAAAACAACACCAGATCTCTGCTTGTTGCCGTGTTTGCTTGTGTCTCCGTTCGCTGTCGGTTCTTCGTTTGTTTAAATGTATCATTTTTACGTACCGTGTATGTAGCTACGGTATATTAAGTATGTGCACGCTTTGCAGTTGCATCACAAACCCAGGCGAGTGCAGCTGGTGGCGTGATGACGATCAACTAAATGAGTGCGGGTCATAGCTCGCTCTCTATGCAACCATCCATACAAGATACAAACCTCCTCAATCTCAAACCAAAAGGTGCATTACCTTAATTACATTTTGTTAGGCAACAGTGAAAAATAGCCTCTCTCTCTATCCCCTCTTTTCATTTCTCCACATTCATGGTCACTATTAACTTTTTAATTAGCCAGCAGCCTAATGTATCAAAGTACCAGCAACAATGTTAGACTAGTAGCTTCAGATACACTAGCTGGTGAACTGTGTCAGCTCAATTCAGTTCTCTTCAGACTCCTAAATTGTATAAACCCACTCAGCCCTTACAGCCAGCGTTACTCAGGAGCTGTTCTCTCGGTGCCCTTTTATGCAATACAGCTACGTTTGTACAGAACTGAAAATACCCACGATCATGTTCTCCAGGGCTCCTTTGGCCAGCCAGCAGTTGAGAAACACAGGGACGAATATGTTTCTCAATGGATGCCAGAAGATCTGGAGCAAGAAAGGAAACGGAGGAGACAAAAAGGGTGAAATGAATCAGTGCCTGAGACATGGACGGAAATCATTTTATCTAATTGCAGCGAAAGAAAAAAATAATAAATAACATGGCCTTGGATGAGGTACACCTAATGATGAGGTATCAACATGAGATTGCTCAGAGCAGTTCAATACCAAAAAGACCTTGAGCCTCTGCTAATACATTTCTTATGGAACATATTGACATTACTGCTCACTTATTAAATAAATTACTCACTGTGATTATAAATGGCACCGAATTGATCATCTCCAATATGAAGGATATCTGGAAGATCTGCTCCCAAATGTTCCCCTGGAAAGGAAATTGATGTGAAATAATTAAATGAGCCAGTGAGGAAGCAGATGTTTTAGAGAGAAAGTGTAACTCCAGGTAAAATGACGGGATAACAATGCTGCTGACAGGCAAGAGGACAACCGTTGTGAGTTGTACATTCTTCTTATGTATAATCAATTTCAGTATTGATCTGAGCGAATCCAAGCTGGATTGGAGACGTTGTTAATTAACGTTGGATCAGGAAACGATGCTGCCCACTGACCTGCTTTTGTTCTTGAGGCATTCAAAGCAAGAGGTTGTTTGCACAGGATGTTATTAATGATGCTTCGCTAATGTGCAACAGCTCATTTACAGAAACAGAATCATTTCCTTTGTAATAAAATCACAAAATGCATTCTTTTATGACTTTTTGAAGCATTACTTTGTTGACTGCTGTATGCTGCATACCCTGCTCTTGCTTTAAGACATTTAAATTTATGTTGATTAGTAAGCTTCCATTATTAAATGCTGAATTATGTATTCCATAAGGCCTCAAATGAATGAAAGCTAATGTATTTCCAAACAACAAAGGAAAAAAACTGTAATTTTAAGAGTGAAAATGTGTTGTGGACATTGGTTGATGTAGGCCAGATAACACAGGTGAAACGCACAGAGATATGTGGTTGCAGCTCATTGGCCAATCAGCATGTGGGCCTGAATACTAATCTCATTAGTACATCCTTACTTTTGTAAAACGTGGATTTACTGCTGACCTGATTGACGGTTGTATTCCAAGTGCTGTACTGGACATTGCAAGGTCTTTTTAACATGCTGTCCATCTCAATAACACACTCTGCTCATCCCTGCTCATTAGGGGAGGAATCTCACACAAAGTCTGACCCTTTCTATTTGCAGGAACTTGAGTTATTTGCATAGAATACATAATGCTGCTATCTGCACTCCCTACTTATGCATTCCTTTAAAAAGCCCATGAAAAGCATTTAAAAAAGGACCAAAGTAGCCCTTTAGATGACTCCCGTAGATGAAACAAAAACAGCACTTGGAGCCCTGTGAACTGGCTTATGTAACTTGCGAGTGTGCATGATGTCCGAGTCTAAAATTAGTGGCGAAAGTCTTCTAGCCCCGTGTCTCTGAGCGGCGCCTCGCTCGGCCCCGGCTCTTGGACTGGATACTGAAGGAGGCGAGGCGGCCTCAGCAGGGAGAACAAACAAAGGTTGTGCTGGACTTTGATCAGACAAATGTTAGACATCGACTCGGATTAAAGAGAGAAACCGTGCACCCCGTTTCTTACCTTGTAGCTGAGATATGTGATAAGCACGGTCTCCAAGAAACTGATTAAGGCCACTGTCACCTGCAGCAGAAGGGAGAGGGAGATGAATGGACCCAGCAGCATAGACTCTGTTCTGCAATGCCTTTATATAATAAATGCTGCTAATGCGTTTGGGCTGAATCCTGCATTAAGATGCAGTTCAAGCATCAGAATGAGATTTATGTGACTTTCAACGGAGCCTAATTAGTCTCACCTGTATCGCCCAGACAGAAACCCATCTGTCAACCCAGAAAATCAACGACCTGTCGAAAACCAAATGAACACACTTTGGTGCGCCTCCATACAATTATGACAAAGATGATTTACACACTTCGGTTTGCTATTAAATGCCATTCTGACTGAAACATACCAGTCGATTTCTGCAGAGTCTGTTGTATTGCTCTTGTTCTGACATATTGCACTGTGGAGAAAAAAGGTAACGGGGGAAAGATGAAGACAGCGTGAACGCATGCGTGTGAACGTGAGTGGAAACACGGCCGCTGGGAAACATTTGGCTCAGTTGGTCAGTTACCAACATCGCTTTATCACCTCAAAAAAAATAAGAAAACTTTATCCCCAGGCAATCTTAACCCACAAGAACCCAGACCCATTTCTCCTTAAAGGAAAGGATGTGTATATTTGATTAAATGTGCTTTGAATTCAACAACAATATATTAAATCAAAATAATTGAATATGCTAAATTAATTAAGCAGCTCATTATTATTATAATAATCTTTCTTATTGTGTGACATGACAAGATTTTTCTTAACTTGTTTTATATCAATTTGTTCAAGAAATGTGGTCGGAAGTGTTTAAATGTAAGACAGGATGTGCTATTAAAGCATTACAATTTAAATGGGCTGAAACTTAATTAAATGACAAAAAACAAGCTAATTCTGTCAAATGTTCAGCAGATGTCACTGAGGGGCTTCATGAGTTGTGTGTTTGTATTTGTTCTGGAGGGTTACAGTTATCAAAAACCACAACATGCAACTGACTTAAATGTAGTTTTTAGTTTAAAGTTTAGATAAAAGAAACAAAAATGTGTTGACAGCAACATTTGCATATAAATAAATGCTCTCTTCTTTCACATTTGTTTCTCACCAACCAATGGAAATATATTATTGGCACATGGATAGTCATCTGTTTGGCTTGGAATAAAACAAGGAGGGAAATGATGGATGGCATGAAAAGGGATAACAGAGAAAGGAGCTTTATCTCCAAAACAACATTTCTGCAAAGTTAACGCCTTTTCTGAAGCAAATGATGATGAAAAGCTATCAAGAAAATACAGACACATCTGGAATAGGGGAGAATTGATGAAAGGAGAGCAACTGCAACGGAGTGTGGCTCTCACCCTGAGGTGCCGTTGCCCTCCTTGGGGCTTTCCAGGCTGACCCTCACTATATAGAGGGCACAGGTGAGGATCTTCAGAGAGAAGTTGAACAGGCGGATTCTCAGGCCTGCGGACCAATAAAGACATACGGTCTGGTTTAATGAAATGATGTGATGATCACCTGAAAACGGGGTTTGTTTAGGTTTCTGTAAAGCTTGTCCACGACCTAAAGCTCAGAACCTCACCGGCAGCCAGAACTCTCCTCAGCGTAAAGTTGATTCTGCAGTTATTTAGGTGTGTAAAGCGCCTTCAGTGAAACGCCTAAAGCGATTAGATCCGTCAACGCTCCAAAGCGTGAATAATGTAGCCCATTGCTGCTCTGGCACCCTGTCACAAAGCATTTCCTCTGACGCGTAGCTTTCAAATCCTCCAAGAATAACACAAAATAACAGCAGCACACGTGTGGGCTTCTAAAATGAATATGTGCAGCAGGATTAACATGACTGGTGGGACTGCACAGAAATAGGCAGGAGGGATACTGATGCTGAATCGCTAACAATTCCTGTTTGTATTGCTTGCGTAGACATAAACTATGGAAGCACAAACTGCTTCCCAAATATGCAGAAACAGAAACTTGGCTGCAGAAACACCCGCTGGGCAGCGGGTGGTGCTAGTTGTATTATCCTTTTTCCGATCAGCTACCTAATCTGTTGTGACATGCCCTCTTCAGATGACAGCGTCAATGTTAAAGAGGTTTTGAAACGGGACAAACAGACAACACTGCGATTGGAACGGAGCATCAGACTCCCGCAGCCCGGCTCGACATTTTCATTCGCCGTCACCAGCTGAGGGAGAGACGGCAGATGTGGGTGCAAAGGATGTCGACGACAGGCTCTGCCAGAGACACAGAGTTCCTGCGGTGTACATTTTTTTTTTCATGCAAATGAGAGGCAGTCTTGTGTTGTTGTGGCGTCGCCGGTCTTATCTGCTATTGAGAAATATACTGCAGCGCTGCCTCATTTCTCATCAAACGAGCTCTGCAAACCTAAATATACGGTAGTGTTTTACAGCCAGGCAGGTAAGGGAATAATGAAACCCAACTGAGACACAAATGGGGAAGGAATATGATACGAGACGTCGCTTACTGCAGTTTCCTACATTATGTTTTTTATTTGATCATTTAGCTCTGGGGCGTATCAAGCGGCGGCGAGCCTCGTTGCATTATGGGAAGAGGGGACAACGGTGTCAGCGGTACTTACTTGACCTTTGGTTTTTGATGAAGAAAAGCTTCAGCCTCTCCTTGAAGGTGTTTTCGTTGACATAGAACTCCACCTGCACCCTGTGGGGAGCAGTCACATGGTGTCAATGTAAATGTCCACAGAAAACATTTGAGCCGTCAGGGTGAATCTTTCCAGGGTGCTACTTCCACTCAGCTGTGAGAGGAAGACAGGAAACATTTGAGTAGACAGAAACAGTGTTGATTTCATACCCAGCCTTTGTTTGCATCTTAGTATTGATAAAAAAAAAAAGTCACGTGAAGAGTGTCGCCATAATTGTGTTGACGAAGTTCTCCAGTACAAAACAACAAATGCATGTGCTTTATATGGAAATCCCCTTCCTTTACCCTCCCCTCATTATTCAGAGCTCCCCTTCAGCATGCAACAAAAACAGTGTGCAGCACAGGTAGATGGTAGATAATGCAACGCATTAATAAGCATTTTTCATACATTGGTGCACCATTTCATTCTCTTAATGGTGCACCAGCTGTGACTTATACATAAAGCACAAATGCAAAGTTTTTTATAAATGATCTACTGAGATATTCATCCAACTTAATCATATTTTTTCTCTTATATTTCATATACACAGTTTAGTACCCAACCACAGAATCGGAACTTTGGTTAACAGCCTATTTATGTACTGTCTGTGCCACTAAAGGCGATATTCCTCACATAAATAAGTGAATATATCCATTAATAGATGATATTCCCCCCATCCCTAACAATTACGAGCTGTTAACTCACTTATGACACATCTCAAAATCTAAAACTATAAAAAGTATGAGCAGACATGATGCACATTAAGAGGCTAGGGGGCCTGACCTAACGGCCGCTGCAGTCCTGGAGATGGAGTTAGATGAACAAGGTAGTGAGACGGGCCTGTTAACAGCTTCTGAAATGTAGAGCGCTTGTTGGTGCTAATGAGCATGGAGGGGGAAGTAACAATGACCTGGAGGTTCCAGCAGGAACCCATTAGAGCCTCCTTCCTTGTCTGACAAGAGAGGAGGGAGCAGGAGGGCAATTACAGCAGCCACGTCCCAAGGTATATACGTACACGTAGATTAAGAGCGTAGGTGGAAGAAAGAACATGAGATAATATATGCACCATCTTCCAGCCATTACCCTCCCTCCCTCTTACGGCTGCATCACCATGGAGACAGCTTCCAAGGCAGGAAATCCTCACCCACGTGTTTCCAGTACAAGGAATTAGCCGTAGCTATGCACATACATGCATTTAATGCCATTTTCTTGTATACTGGCCAACAAACCCCCATCCCTGTGAGTCCATCCCACCTGAACACAGTTCCAGAGTAAACCACGTTGGCGAGAAGCCGTGAAAGAGCATCACAGACAACATAATAACGTGTTTTTCCACTGACACGGCCGATGGAACAGGCATGAACAAAGCTCAGCAGGCGTCGTGTTTACCCAGCTTACCCACAAGCACCTGCAGTTACAGTTCACATAGGAACACGGCAAAACCTGAAGAGTGACTCCAGAGTAAACTCAGTGGCACAGTCATTGTTGTGTTATTTTGCATGAAAATTGCACCGACATTGGCTTGACTAAAAAAGGCTGCTGAGCCCGGTGTTTGATGACAACCATTACAGTGGAATGTTCCCTCTTTTTACCAAACTTTAAAGTGAGGGTTGTTCTGCTTATCTGAATGTAAGGTAACTTCAGACCTGGAGTAGTCGGTAAGCATTTGGACAGAGGCATGTATTCTTGTATTGGCTCTGTACCCCATCACATTTATTTTATTTCAGCAGGTGCAGCTGGATCGTGGTTGCACCTGCTGCTGTGCTGCTTCTATTTTTACTATTAGTTATATTTCTATTATTGTTTTGCATTTTTAGCATTCTTATCCTAAACTTCCCTTACTCATTTTACAGCAATTACTGACAGCAATAGAACATAAATTATGATAACGATTTCTGCCAGGCACTGATCCGGTTGCTTAAGTAGCTCTGACTAAGGCTGCAAATGGCACACAAGTAACTGCAGACCCACAGTACCTTTTAAGTACTTACATTCCTTTCTTGGGCATCTCTGTAGTCTGTAAACCATCACCACTAGTCTTTGGACATCAGCCAGACGTGGCGAATGTAAACATGAGCAGTTGGAATATAATAATAATAGCATCTACAACAGGTTGTATCTGCTTAAAGATGGCAGGCAGGAGGCGGGCATATCAAGATAGATGGAGAATGACCTTATGACCTTAATTCACATGTCTACATGGTATGTAGAGCCTTTTGTATATATGACAGAGATTCAGTGACAAATTCATGTTCATTATGAAAGTGATGGAGGAAAAGTGAAATCCAAGAGGCAGATGAAGTCCGGTGGGAAGGAAAGCTTTCAAGCTTCCAGCGCTCAAGTGACACACAGGAACACAACGACAAGCCATCGATCAATTTGATGCATCCTTGCTTGCATCCTCCCTGCACACTATATCAAGTTTTACGTACACTTAACCTACTTATTTACTTTTTTCATGTTAATAAGATCCAGGCTTTGGGCCACAGAATCAGAAGAAAAGCAGTACAGCAGCAGTTTTTCCCATCATAACCTAAATACAGGTTTTTTTTGTTGTTATTTCCAGATCCAAGGTTTGCTCTGCCCCCCCCCCCCCCCCCCCCCCTGCTTGTTGAAAATAGAACATTTCCCCTGCACCACCCTCAGACATGTGCCCTGTAAATCCTTCAGGGATTCTAAAAATATGACACTTGGATATGAATATTCAAAAGCTGCGGACATCTTTGTTATCCTCTGCTCCTGTCCCACCGAGCTGCATCTAAAATTCCCATGGGTCAGACATGTGCTGTTGCAACTGCAAAAGTACTTTGTCAAATAGATAGCGAACACAGGAATCTCAAGTCTGTCACAAACAGCTGTGGGGAGGATGATGTGATTTCTGGTCCTCTAAGGCATCCGTATACTCGCTGTAAGACGCTGTACTTGTGCGTGGGAGTAGCCATTCTGTATGTGTGCAAGGACAGAAGACTTCCCTGAAGCATTTAGTTCTGTGTACAGTGTGCACAGTGTGTACAGTGTGCACAGTGTGTACAGTGTGCACAGAGCCACAACTGATTAAAGTTTAGTCAAAGATGCTGATTCAAAGCAGTCGTCACGTCTTGCAAGGAGCTGGATGAGCAGTTATAATGAGAGTGCCGCTCACTTTGTGGTTGACCACGCTGTTTCTGTTTTAACAAATTCATCTTCCTGTCGACTGAAGTTTTCAAGAGAGCACTACAGATAATGCGGTCGGCAGCCCCTGAGAAAGACAAATCCACATAAAAGAGATGTTCCTCGCTCCTCAAAGGTGTAAAGAGACGATAACAGAATGTGTCAAACCCAGAAAACGGAGGGCATGGCACTTATCGCTCCGTGTTGGACAGTTCTGTGAAAGAATCCAAATTTATATGGAAGGTGGTTTTTATGGATTCCAAACGACACGCCCTGGAGGTTAAGGCTCAGCACTGTAAAAAGTAGGAAGACCTCATGGCCTGAAAGTACAAAGCTGTCAGATTGGATGATGGGATCTTTGACACCTTGCACAAAGGTCACAAAGGGTTGTATGAGATCTGCTTGCCTGGCATTAGTCTCTCTCAGAAATGTCTATCTACGAAGATCCCAACATATTGGGCTCCTAACTATAAATGGCAATGTTAAACTTAAACTGTCTGAAAAATGGGGCAAGGAATCAGACCCAAGAAAGAAACGTTAGAAAGCCCAAGAGGCCATTTTCTTGTATGAGAAAATGTCAAAGCATGTGGTGTCAAATGAAAGCTGGGACGCCCCAGAACGAGCAGCAATTTGTCAGGAGAGACAGAACTAAATGTAATATCATTATGTGAAAGATGCCTTGAAAATCACTCCTTCCTCCCCTAGAGCACAGTCTTCTGTTCATTAGAGCAAATAATGATGGGAGTGATTCTCTCCTGGATGTGACTTTGTTTCATGACCAAATTAAAGCTAATTTGAATGTTTAATTTAACAAAAATAACAGCAACAAAAAACAAGCTGTTTATACAAAAAAAGGCTTATTTTGACTAACGCCGTGTTTTCCACATGGTTTTGTACGTACGGGAGCCACCCAGAAGTCCATTCATTACTATAGGAAGATCCGTGATCTCCGATTTGTTTCCTCCTCGTGTTTTTTATTATTTTTTTTTTAACACTGGTCAGCTAGTGAGAAGGACGCATGTGTCAAACCTTTGACTTATAAAAAATGGATTAAATGAATGTGACTTGTCTAGCCTGGATGGCAGAGAACAGACAAAATGTGCTTCTGTCCCATGTCGGCAGTGGTGTTTCTATCCATCCATAAAGAGATGCATTTCCTGTGTAAAACACTAAAGGCGTAACCCATATACTAGATACAGAATTAAAGACACAAACTAGGCATAATGTGGAATCAACTTGGATTACTTTATGGTGAAAATGTTAACAAAATAAAAGAAAGACATTGTTGTTTGATTTCAGTAAAAATTGGAAAATATAAGTAAAAAGTAATTCGTTATGTTGATGATTTAGGGGTCTTCAACTCTAAATGCTTTATAATTGCAAGGTCTAGAAATCATCCTCCCATTCTGGGGTCCAGATAATTACATACATTGAAATAGGGGCATGCTTTTTACAAGATCAAATCAATTGAATTTGCATTTTTATTGCACCAAGCTCCTTTTGTAATGTTATATAATCATTCAAATACAAACTATGTACGCCTATGATGATGGATAAACATAAAACAAAGTGCATTAAACATTTTGTCTTGGGATTTGCATCGGCCTACATTCCTTTTATCCATAACGATGCAACATCCTCAAAGGAAAACATACAAAGTGCTTTTTTAGGTTGAACTGAGCTTAACAACCACTTAAAGACCCGCGTCCTCACCTCAGACTGCTGCGGCTAAGAGTCTGTGTTTAGTTTTATAATGGTTTAAATTGCAGCTTCTGATAACCACAACATACTCAGAGCAAATGAGACACAGTGGTCTCCTTGAGGTTGTTGCAGTCAGAATAAACACATACTTTTCTGTCCACTCTGTTCCTAGGACTTGGTTTTTAATATCGACTTCAATAGTTTGGTTTGGTTTTTAATATTGACTTCAATTTCTTCTCCATCTGCATGCTTCTCTCTACCCCGGAACCGAAATAGGACACGATAGCAGCACAGCACTCAAGACGTTTCGTTTTTCGGAGTGACGAAGCAGGGCAGCCTGGATTTGGAGTCCACCAGTTGGTGACCCTTGCTTTAGAAGAAACTCCATCCCAAATTCATGAATGGAAATCTCTGGAGGTAAACATGATGTGTGAGCCCGTCTTCGTACAGATCACCATTATGATGGATAATGCATTCCAGGAAGTATTTTTTTTTTTGTTAGAACCTGTTACCTCCCTAGTTTAGCTG
Source organism: Chelidonichthys spinosus (assembly GCA_029853015.1). Taxonomy (NCBI): domain Eukaryota; kingdom Metazoa; phylum Chordata; class Actinopteri; order Perciformes; family Triglidae; genus Chelidonichthys; species Chelidonichthys spinosus. The sequence goes on from CM056831.1 coordinate 6,803,930, forward strand.
CTCAGCAACGTCTTGGTATAAAGCGCCTCCATATTGAGAGGAACCAGCTGAGGTGGTCTGAGCACCCACTTAGAATGCTCTTCGAGCACCCTTGACCGAGATGGAATTCTCCGTTTCGTGATGTTGCTGAACATGACGAGATGCTTGTGTTAAGGCGGGTCCACACCGCACCGACTGCCCGACTCGTGAAGTCGGGCTACTTAACATGGCCGATTCGAACAACGACATGGCCGGCTCACACCTACGGAACTACAGCCGACGCCATACGTTCCACGCTTGCGTGAGATGTAATGTCTCCAAAACAACAGGCGGCGCTAATCTGTATTGTGCGCCAAAAAACACGAAAACCGGAAGTAGGCGGTCCTCTCTAGACCACCTTCTTCGATTCTACTGGTTAGCTGGTATGTTTACATCGTCACTTCCGGGCTTCACTGATTCGCTAGTCAAGCTGCTAGCCTCCACCAATCAGAATGGTAAAAGAGTGACCGACTCGCTTGGCGGATTTGAATCGGCTGAAATGAACCCTGACGGGGGCTGGTTCGAGCGACCACACCAAGCAGACTCGTGTCACGGACGCCGACTCTCACAACGACGCCGATTATCGGTCCGGTGTGGACTCGCCTTTACTCTTTGATCCTGATGAGTTAAAAACCAAACATGGCGGTTTTCTAAATGTGTATAGAATGTGAACGTGCTCTTTGATAAAATACCATGTCCTCTGATGTTATTACACAGTGTCAACTTTTCTCCAGTAGTTGAATATGTGTTTATGAACCTCAACGCTCAGTCAGCCTTAACTTCTACAAACAGAATCAACGCATGAGGAAAATGGTGGAGAACAGTCAAATGTGTCAGCTCTTCACTTAGCACGTCCCCGAGGATCCAAATCCACTTTCCAAGAGCAGCACAGCAAACACCACACTAAAGAGGCAACCCACCCACAGCTGAGAGATGAACCCTCTGCAGCAGGTCTGCTGGTGACATGCAAAACTGCCACTATGTCTCCATTACACGCTGGGTGAAGACCGTTTTAAGAAGCAGACTATTAAGGATATAAGTGGGGAGTTAGCCCTCAGCCCATCTCAGTCAGCCGTGGTTGTCGTTGCTTGTTCGTCCTGAATTAGCTCAATGCACAACCGGGATTTCATGGCTTCATTAACACCAACGATCACTGCAAGCCATTCCCCAAAATAAACACTTTAAAATGCCCTTTGAAACAGAAGTCCAGAGCTCCGAGGGGCTGCCCAACCCTGTCATTAATCAATTTCTAACTCATAAATGTACATGCTGCTGGCCCTGTAATAACGATTGGATTTCTGATGACATCATCTGATGGTGATGTTGTTTTCTTGTATAAATCAAGCAACCAGCTGAAATAGCCATGTAGTAAAGCAAAAAAGTAAAGTTCTGCCAAAGGGGGACAACTAAAACCTGATTTTAAAGAATGATTTCCATAACAAACAAAAAGAATAAAGCTTATTTTCAATTACTGCTGTGGCCTCCATGCTTCGCCCCTTTCATCACCACATCTCAGCGGTAAGTCTGACATGGATGCTTTGAAGCTTCGACCGTTGCCATGGTTATCAACATCCAAATGAGTATTCAAATGAATCTTTTCATTAAGCTATGCATGACCCCAAAAAATCCCAAATAGCCCATGAAATAAGGACAAGTAATCTCACATGATTCACTATGCATCAACATGTGTGATTATTGGTTATTCTCAGATGCATAGCGCTGCTCATTTTTAAAGGACATGTGTCGTTTTGGTGTTGTCATGGGGACTGAAATGGCGGAGAGGAGGTTTGATAGACAGACAGACGGTCTCAACAAAGCCAAGTCTTTTGTTGTATGTTTTCAAAGGTTACTGTCATGCCTGCTTGACTTCGTGTGGTTCTCCTGACTGGACGGGACAGAGGGAGATGGCGTGCAATAGGATGGTCCATGCGTAAAGAAGCAATGGCAGAAGAAACAATCTGCCACAAGAGCAAAAAAAAATCTAGCACCTTTACATCTGAGTGAGATCTTATATTATGAGATATTCCTGTCCTGAATACTCCTATAATAAACTATGCTATGACCAGTGGCTGAGCAGCAGTACACAGCATGACCGTAACACAAAATCTGTCTTCAGCTCCTACTCCACCAAAACAACATGTGGTTTCCCCAAAGACTCTCCCGTCACATGATTAAACGCTCTCAGTGTGATGGAGTGAAGACTGGAGTGCACATTCAGGACAGATAACGAGCTACACCTGCAACAAGCTGATAAAAACACACACACAAGCTGCCTTTTCACCATTCACTGTGATGTGATCGAATGTGACACGAATATTTGTTCTTTACTCGAAATGTTTTGTTTGAATCATTGCCACAGAAATTGTTGAAAAGGTAGCCACACGTGAATGGGTTCCTCACGGCATTCTGCACCATTATCACAACAATCATCGGCCGCAGATGACGCACGGATAACGTGTAAAGGTGAAATTACCTCCGAGGCATTGAGCCCACATCAAGTCTATGCCACATCCAGAGAAAAAAATGCCATGTATGTGCTTTGGTGCTCAAAAATCAGTCCTGTGTGCAGTTACCATTGTGGATACAATCCATGCCATGCAAGCATGATGCTGCCAGGGACTTACTGGGCATTGGTTGAGTCCATACTGTACTCCTCTTGATACCTGGACGCAGCACACATGGACACAGATAGGCACAGGTTAGGAGAGAGTGGGGTCAAGGAAGCAGGAAAGGGAAGGAAAAGAGCAAGGACAGGATGCCACTCAGGATGCCACTGCACTGTTTGCACCCACTTGCATCTCGAGTCAGAATGCAACCATTTTACAACCTTGTGGAAGAATCTGAACTCAGATTTGTGCAGCAAGAAGGTTCAAGATGGGATCCGACAGCGTGTTTGCTGGCTGATAAAGGATCCTGTATCAAAGCAGCTGCTTCTTTTCTGCACAGTTGGAGCCTGAGCCTGAGACTTTTCCAACATGGTTTCACTGGATCACCTTCAAACTCCACATACAAGCAAATAGAAACGGGAATGGTGGTAGTTGACTGCATCCAAGCTCGACGGGAAATACACAGTGTATTTTGGGGACTATTAATTGACAGGGCGCATGCAAGGCAAACACTGCACATCGCGTTAGTCATAAAGAATGCTTCAGCTGACTGAAGAACAGATGGGACACCAGATACAAACCACAGGGATCAGTGGACACAGCCTCCCGGTCACTCTCATAGGTCGAGATGAGAGTGGAGGATAGGGAGGCGTGTGACACCGAGGGGACTGACGGACAGGAGACATACTCAGGTATTGATTTTAATGATCGACACAAAAGACAACCATGATGGACTTGGGGTCAAAGGTTGAACATAGTTTGATTTGACGCAAGACAAATTGTCTTGTGTACTTTACAGCTATGACTTCCTTTGGAAAGCAATTACTGAGGACGCACCAAGGCATTGTAATTGTTCTCTTACAGTTATCGATCACACATTCACCACAAATTAAATCAACACAGGGAGCACAGCGCAACATGGACTTGTTGGCTGAGACACAAGCCCACAAAACCAGGATTTAGGCAGAAGAACATTTAATTTGTTAAATAGGTGTGACTAGGAATGGGATGATATCAAAATTTCATGTCGCCATTATCCTGCAAAAATAATTGTGATTCACGTCATTACACCTATAATCATCAAAATATGTGTAAAATTCTTAATTTTTTTTTGCGAAAAGCAGTTACATTATCTTAAATAAGAGTATCATAAATGATACCGTCCCTTTGCATATACATAGGGGTTAATTAAATAGAACGTGTATTTTTTGCCCTTTATTTTTTAAAAGGGGCTCTTTTTTCACTCTCTACCATGATAGCCATGACACCTTTTTTAAGTCCCTTGCCAAAAAATTTACGATGATCCCGATAATGGAATCTCACCACACAAAAAACACTCAACTGCGAGTGTCTTTTTAGTGTGATCAGTGATAAAACCCCATATCATCCCATCTCTGGGTGTGACGAATAACATGAAGGATGAAGTGGACCTGTCATTAATATTGTTAGCATCATTTGCGTGTTTCCTGTTGTAACAAGTAAAATATGTGCTGCAACAGAAAACAACAGTGCCCTTATTACTCTACAGAAACGTATAAATAAGCATTAGATAGGATACATGAAAGGAGCGGACGACAGAGCTTTCACACCAACAGTTCTTGTTAAGCAGCCCATGTTTGAAGCCCATTCAATTGCAAATTAGGTCTGGTGTTGTTAAGAAGAGACATACAATTATTCAAATTAATCTCACAATTAAATAGATTCAGCTTTCACTCTATTTCGGTCCAACAATCCCATATGTACTGTATGAGCAAGACCATTTGTACAAATCCCAACTACATATGCCCTAAATGCATTAGTGTGTAGCAAATTAGTTATGATTCATGCACAAAATATTATGTTCATTCCCCCCACGGTTGAGTTGGTCTTCTGTGTAATATAACTCAAAGACATTACTGTACATTGAGCCTCTCACCCTTATGTGTAACCTGTCAGAGATATCTTTAAAACACTGTTAACAGAATTACTGATGAGTATTACATCTGTAGGTTGTTTCTTGCAATTGCAAAAGCAGTGTAAGCACACTGTAAGTCCGGTGAGTAAGATGCTTCAAGGTCTGGTCCAAAGCAGCTAAAAATAAAGAATCCAGCATTGGATGGATAAAAATATAATCTGGGTTGATATCCCTTTGAAGCTTGTAAATAATCAAAGCCTGTCTTCTGGTCGAAGGAGGAAAGCTGAAGGAATCTGTGTTGTAAATAGCTAATTATTGGACAGTTTAGTTGAAAGGTTTTTGACAAAATAAGGCATGTCATCGTCCCACTTCGGCCTTTCTAGAAGACCTAATGGAGTGTCCATTAAACCCAGGAAGTAGCAGGTCACAAGAGAGGAGCTGCACCATTCTACTAATTATCCAGGAATCTTTTGGCATCTCAACGACGAAGCACAGTCCATTATTGTGGTTCCTGGGAACCAACTTATTGGTCAGCTGTGGGATTCAGTCCTATGGCTTTTTGTGGAATTCAATTTAAAATTAATTAAAGGATTAATGTCATTGCTACTGATGTTCATGTGCGATTTTCTAGTTTTGCTCGCATAAAAGATGATTTAAAAGATATTCATCATTACCTGATGTTTGTCGAGTTTTTTGTCCCTGAATTAAATTTAATTACTTAATGCAGGTTTTAATTATCAATCAAATAATCAATCAATAAAAAGATTTTTAAATTTAAAAAGCCAGATTCAATTGAATATTTAACACTATATAGGACCCGTAGTGCATATAAGAGATAAAAAATGGTCCAAAAAAAGATGGATTGCAGGGCATTTTGGAAAAGTTCTGATAGCAGCAGGTTCAACAGCATTGAACTGTATTTGCCAGAGCAAAATTCCACCTATTTTCCAGATATATGAGTGGTGCAACGTATTCAGACTGGGCAATATATAAATATTATATCCATAGTGTGATAAAGGACTAGAAATGATCTTAGATTTTCATGTAGCTGTTCTTATTTTGCCTGCTAACTACTGATGAAAAAAAATCTGATTCGGTCTATTTTGTGAAAGCACCAATGGTCAACCCAATCATATCACTGCAATACTGATAGGGGTTTGGCAAAACTATTTTCTCTATATTGCTCAGCATTACACCTTACATTGCAAAAGACTATACAGTGTGATTTGCTGGGTGCCAACCGTTCCTTTCAAAACAAATGTTAATACTTCTTCTTCTTATTGTCGATACAATTCATAACACGAACCAGATCAACCCCTCTGCTGTGATCTCACTGTCCTTCTGTTGGCTATTTAACAACACTTATTGAAGAACAACGATTCTATCAGACTGTTAAGAGCTTTAGAGGCTCCCTTTGCCTCAATGAGCTTACAACATGCTGACACTCTTCCTTCCTCTGCTTGTTCACCAGAAAGAAATGCAAACCTAATACTCATGCCGTTAGCATCGGGTTGCCCTTCAAGTCTTGCTCCGATTCTGTTAAAACACACACAACAAAGACACTGATGGATCCTCACCTCTTTGCAGCGGATCTGGAGTCACAAATATGAGCTGAGCTGCTGAGACAACAACTCCACGTTGACCGACACTTTCAAAGTAACCATTCAATCACATTCACTGGGAAGCGCCTCGAGGACTTACTGATGAGGTGGGAGGGCCTCACACACACACCACCATCGCTGCAGCAATTTCAAGGGCAAATGGGATTTGTAGTTTTCAGCCTGCATCGGGAAGCTTGCTAATACTTCCTTATATACTACAGTTCTACTCCTCACTACCACAGAGACAGTTCTCCCCTCCAAATATATGAAGAGTCTGTTCTCTGACGTAACATCTGGAAGGGAATCTAACAGCAGCACTTAAATCTGAATTATTCAGGCCATAACATATATGTTAAAGTCACCAACATCTATATCCTCTATTTCTATTCTACTATTCTCACAGAGAACACCTGTTCCCCACTGGCTGGAAAGCATCAACTAAAACCTTATAATAGAACTGGTCTGGTCAACTTCCAAAATCGCTCTGCAGGTATACTGCTGGTAACCATAGCAACAGTTCCTCTGTAGTTTTGGGGCTTTTACTTTGAAAGTGACCTGACCAGGTGTTAAAATGACTACAAGACTTGCCTGTTGCCAGGGTATCATATTTCATATTTATGTACAAATAATATTTTATATTATTTTTATTTTATATTATTGCAGACTCTGCATCATCCATTTAGTATTGTGAGGTTGGACGATATGATGCTATATATCGCACAAGACAATAATGCAGCTATCCTGTTTATATCTCTGCTGCTGTGTGGATCCTTTGTGGTGTTCATTTCACTGGATGGGCTGCAAACACAAACCATTGTAGTTATGTCTCCCTTTTGCCTCTTTGTGCTCACATTTTGCACAAAATGAGAATTGTTTTTCTTTTTTTTACTCCAATGCCATAGAGATAAATGGCATTATCTCTATAGAAACGGTGCCCATAAGATCGTTACCACCCCCTTGTTGAGGCTCTGAGCAGTTATTGATGGAGTTAGTGTACAAGTGACTCATCGGGAAACATTATTGCTCATTGATAACATCGGATCGAAGTGCTTTCCCTCCCTTCCTTGCCGGTTGTGAGCGTTTTCTGGAGCACGGCTCAGATTCAGTCCAGCTGACGTCCAGAACTGACTGTGTGAGTCCTTCAGTCCGGCAGCGTCGCTCAAATTATCACACATTCTCACATTCTTAACGTCCCTGATCGATTGTCTGTGAAGTAATGCTCTCCAGAAGCAGGACAAGGCAAGTGAAACAGTGATTGATGATTTGGCCAAGGCATGTGTATAAGTACGACGTGCGTGTACACTTGTACAACACACAGCCAAGCACACATTAGTATCTCAGTGTTACAGACTTCATTAGAGGCCACTTGCATGCTTTTAGAGGTTTCCACCTGATATCTAACGTCTTTTTAAAGGAGCAAGAATCAGCAACCAGTGCACATTTTTCAAATCTCAACACTCAAATGCACTGCAGAGCAATTTCATCCTTAATGGACATTAATGATGGACAACATGCAATTCAACCCCACGGATGACATTAAACCCCTCATTAAACCTTAGGTACTCAAATCCAAATGAAAGCATAATTGTTCTGTGAAAGCAGGGCACTATAAATAAACATAAAGACAAGGGCAGAGGACACATGTAATAGCAGTCTGTGCAATAAATTCATCGTGAGCTGCTGTGCAATCACTTCCAACCATGGTGCAACTAGAGGCGGCGTCTAATTTGAAAAGAATGTGGAGATGTACTCATCTGGAAACTGATTGATGAATTGTTAAAAAGCATGATTTTACAGTTTTTTTTTTTAAGGACAGACAAATTCCTCCGTGATTAGCTAAAAAAAACATGGGACATTAAAAGCAACCATAATAAGGCCAACATGCAACTATAAAGAGAATAAAATAGTAAACGGCAGAGGATAAGAGGTTTGCAGAATAACACATCCTCTTCTATTCTAGTGCGTCTACATTCATCTTAGTATTTATTTAAACACTGGAAATATCCAATACCTTTCAGCTATTTCCCACCAGAACTCTGCTTACAACACAATTAGTTCTCATTTAGCTGTTACAGGTTAATGATGATATAATACCTAAGTCAGCCGTTCCAGGGAACCTAAACGTGGATTAAGAATTAACAGGATAATAATTCATAGTTAATAGCTCACCCTTAAATGTATATAAATAACTGTTTAAAATGCATAATGCAGTGTAGGATAGCTGTTTCAAAGGAGCAGAGGAGAAAGTTAACTCAAATAATCATACGCTTGGAGAGGTTCTTTGTTGCGTGACATTTCCCTCTGTGGCAGCTTTTCCTGTTCAACTGTTAATTAAAGAAAAATGCAGATGGATAAATATACAAATAATTAATGAATTAATTAATCAGCGTCAAACAAAAAGACAACGTTCATGGCAAAAGGCAAAGTCTAACGTGTAGCTTTGATACTGAGGAGGTGCTGACGTTAAAATACAGAAACAAGCAGAAGTGCTTTCCACTCACAGACATGTAAACTCTGTAGAAAGCTCAGTGTTGCTGAAACGTCAGCAAATGGTAGAAAGTCTCTGCTGCACATCAGTCAATCAAAGCTCTGCTCTTTTTTTATGAAGTTGGCCTGTATCCAGTAAAACACTCAAATCATCCCGTGTAATATACTTGTCAAGCCTTAATGAGACGATGACTAACAGCTACCGCTGGTCACAAAAATTAGGATTCAGTGCACACCAGCAGGCCAAGCCAAATACCTCTTTTATCAAACAGATTTTTCATGGAGAAGCAATGTGGTGGCCAGGCTGGACGAAGTCAAAATACATCTGCGTGAGTAAGGACCACATGCTGTGTTTAAAAGATGGTCACTCCCTCTGTAGTAAAGCTTATAGTCGCTTTACTACTCGCTATTTATAATAGATGTGAAATCTGTAGACAGAAGCCTATATACACAAACACCAAGATGATGCATAGGTGCTTTAAATTATGCAGTAATGGATAAATGCTTTATAAGCCGTGTGGTACAATGGGGAGAGTGATTGATCCTCTCACTCCTCCCTGACATCCTGTCACTCTCAAGGCTGCTGGAGTGGACACAAATCCCACGCTGATCACAACCTATAAAGCTCTCCGATTCCTGACAACGTCCTGTCAGCCTGCCGGCGTACGCCGTACAGGAAAATAAAACCACAAGTGACATTTATCCATTCATTCATTAGAGGTAGAAGAACTTGTTGCCAAGAGCTGATACCAAACCATATGCAATGGTTGACAGTGGTCCAAGTATGGTTGCCCAGGGCAACTGGCCAACTGAGGCATTTAGGGTTTCAAAGGCTCAGCTCTTTTACATTACACACAAAACAGTCTGGGGTTGCCAATCGTCATTTTCAACTTCTCCAAAATGACTGGGAGTCAGTGTGTTCTCCTTCCTGCCTGTTCAGAACAAGTGTCTGCTGACCTGCTGGCTTCTGATCACTCTGACTGATCTAGGATCATCACTACAACAACACACCAGCGTCTCATCTCCACCATCGTCATGCTCATTGTTGTTACCACTCACTGCTGTCACCATCATCACCATCATCATCATCATCATCATCATCACTGTCAGTTTCATCCCAACACACAGTGGCCATAATCAGTCTGAATTCTTGCTCTTTGGACAGCTCCCTCCACTGTGATCATTTCAATTGTTGTATTTTCATGTTTTATATACAAAAAAAGATTATGATTGATTTGTTATCATGCTCACCATATACACTCTACATAAACCTATACATCCGACTGCAGCTGATAATTAACCCATCTTTCTGTCATCTAAAGCTCAAACATTCATCATCAGTGTTGACATAAACAGGATTGTAGTAAAGTACAGAGGATTTTTTGCATCCTCAGCTGAAAAACGGTTACAGTTTTTGAAATTTGTATTACTTATGAAGCCGCAGTTTAAACTATAATTACTGTGTATACATACACACACATTTAAAACAACATTGCACACTTAAAGGGCAGGTCCATTATTTTATTTGAATATTTCTTGAGGTTTTAAATCATTCTGTTGTTTTCCAGTGTGAAAACAACAACAATGATTGCCTCGCTGCTAGTTTGCAGAAGTGACTGGAGCCTTGGAAGATGGCTACTGCACTGGATGCCACGTAGGTTCGGATCCAAAAGTCACACAATAACACAAATCAACTGAATGAGTCTGTGGTGGACCAGCAACTTCTGTTCTGCAAGATAAAATTTCTGTTTTGTAAATTGAGTCTGGTGGCTTTGAAGAGAGAATAGATAACAGCTTCAGTTCCGTCTAAAAGGTTTATTCGTTTATTTACAAGCACTCTGTGCATATAGCATATAGATTATAGCATATAGATTAGCTTGCTTTGGTGACCTACGTCACTGCTTTCTGTTAACGGGAGTGGCCGTTTCCAGAAAAGAACACCCTTTTAAATGTGCTGGAGATGAAATAAATAGTGCAAATCAAATCTAGATGATTATAAAAAAACAAGAAAGAGGGTGCTTAATCAGAGTCATCTCAAGCGTCAAGTATTCATGACCCGTCGTTAAGGCCAACCCATCTGCCTCATCAGAGGACTGTCAACTCTCAACACATCACAACATCCTTCAGGGTCCGTCATCCAAAAATACAGCAGCTAAACTCGAGACATGTTGCCCGAGGGCGAAGCTTTGCAGAGGTGCATGAGGATTGTATGACTTCAGATGGCTGACAAAACATTGAAAAGTGCTCAAGTATTCGGGGGAAACTTGCAACTCTTAAGATTTCTCAATGGGGCTCTATTATTGCTGGGGAATTACAGTGAAGGAGAGGAGGAGAGCACATTGATATTTAAAGAGACGTCACAGTGTTGAGCTTCATGTTTATTATTTAGTATTAATGATAATCCACAATTGTTTTACTGCATCACATATTGACCAACCGATCATTTTTTACACTATTTATGGAATAAATATTTTTCCCATGCCATCGATGTTGCTTTATCATCATACAGATGATTAAACAATAAATGCTACTGCATTATAGATCCCCAGTTTCTCATCCAAACCATACGCCTAAATGCCAATGCCCTCAAATAAATATTGACAAGAAAAATGTGTGCCGTAAATACCGAGAGAGAACGCGCTGCTGCACCACCTGCATACTGGCTGTGCAGTGGTGTCTGAAACACTGCCAACAAGCACACTCTTTTCATTTTTGTCCAAACCGACCTCACATAACCTGCAGATAGAGAGAGCCAATATGAGATTTAATGTCAGCATTTCTGCAGATCAAGTTCTTTTATGTCTCTGAAAGGGGGAAAAAATCCATTAACATTTTCTGGTTCGGCCCATCTCATACAAACCACAAGCTGATTTGTCTAACAAATGGTGGAGAGCGTCCCGACTGTGGAAGTCTTCATGCCGATGCTATTGAGTTGTGCAGGCATGTGCAGAAACAGGACACACAGCCATGGTGAAGGTATGTCAACACGATCCCCTGTGGTTTGCATTTGTATTCATCAATCTGTTTGTGTCAGAATTTACTTTGAATGCAGTGACATAATCACAAATTCTTTAAAAAAAATCCAGCTTCATAAAAGTGTAATGGGAATGCAGCATCCACTGGATTATGTAATGAGAATATAGGCTACTGCAGCCAGAAAATGAATCTCAGTGATGCCGAGCTGATGATTGAAGCAATCATTCAGCTGTCTGTCATGAGCGAAATACATTCACACCCGTAACGATGACCACACACGCCTGCAAATGTCCGTGAGAAATACCAATTAACGGATTGAATGCAATATTGATTCACGGCGCAACTTTGGCCTAAGGACAATTAGGAGCCAAGTTATTAAGAAGACTTCATGCACCATGCGCTCCTGTTATTTCGCCGATGCTGCATGTGTGCAGGCGAGCTGCATTCACAAAACATGCGACTTCTGTTCTGCGGCAGGCGAGCTACCTTTGGCCGGCATCGCTCCCGAAAGAGCCCGTGGTCCGTAGGGGGCTGGAGGGGTTGACCCATGTGGGCTCTGGGGGTTTCTGCGCCTCCGTCTTGACGTCCGGGTCGATCTCCGAGGGAGAGGGTGTCAGCTTGGCGCCCGCCATGGCTCTCTGCCTCCCGCGCGTTACCTCCAGCAGAGAGCGGCCGATGCGTTTCCTCTTCCTGGTGTCGGAGCAGGTTCACACTCGGCGACCGGCGGAAAAACCCGCATCCCACTCGTCGTCACTGGTGGTGAGCGGAGGCGGAGGGAGAGCGTCTCCCTCCCTGCAGCATCACGGCTTCCTCAGACACACTGAGCGGAGCGGCAGCCTGTCTCCTGGTGATCGAGCGCTCCTCCATCCCTGATGGACATGCGAGGTCCCCGTGCGTCGAGGACATTCACGCGTCGTCACCGAGGCACGTCAACCGCGCGGCTTACATAACTAAATACATAAGCAAATGTAATGCAACGCGATTTATTCAGTATCAGCAACGTGCCTGTTGTTTACATCCATCATCTCCATCTAATTCATGGAAGCACATTTACACACGGTTTTACTTTAATATTCCAAAGAAGATGGATTTATGCCCATTATTCAGCTCCCTTTAGAATGGTGATGAACACTCTGCATGGAGGCACACGTGACACCCGAAGAACGACCTACATGAGAGTCTATTATACCTGTTTTCTAGCAGATGGCCATTACAATGACATTAATGTGACCCGCAATGAACGGATCCAAGTAAACGGCCCAGTTACAGAGGATGGACATCTTCTATATATCATGTGGAACATTCCAGTATCTATACAAAAGAAAACCTGCAGCAGACCAACATCTTGGCTCTTCAGATATTTTGGTATACCCTTTATTGGGTGTGACCTTGTGATTGCAATTCACTGCTAAGATGACTTTAACACTTGGCTCTAAAGGAAGCTAACTTTGCTAACAGCTTCACACCAGAGGCCAGATGGAGGTCACTCGTTGTTCCACTCTGCCACACCTGACGAACACAAACCAAATATGGTCACTTCCGTTCACTGGTTGCAAAAATTCCAAGATGGCGATGGCCAACATGTTGATCTTGAGGCGTCAAAGCAATAGTCCACAACTCAGTGGGGACAGCACAATGACGTCCACTTCTTAAATATAGTCAATGCTTGTAAATAGGCTAAACAATAGGAACATCCAGGCTCCCTTGTGTGGCCGAAAGGTGTACTGCAGATAGGACTGACCGCTCAACGCCAATGTCCGTTTCTGAATGCTATTCTGTATCAAACTTGATCGATTACGGTTTCAATAGTAGGCAAAAGTTTACTGGAAAAAGTCATCTACCGTATATTGTAAAATACTGCAGTACACAGAAAGAGGATATGCATATTTGAATATACGGTACATTTATTTAGCAATGTGTGAGATGTACTGTAAACAGAAGATCTTTCAAAAGTGTGAAGTCACGTCTGACAGTGTTCGTTTACCACATGGATCATTTTGCAGGAGATGGCTCGAACAAAAAAGTAAGGTTTAGAAGTTGTTTTGGATGATAATCAACGAGAAACAAGACAAGAACTTTTAATCAGAACGTACACAAAACACAAGCAATTTGTTGTGAAAAAGACATTCAAATCTGTTGTGAACAAAAAAAAAAGAGATCGGAACTTATTGTTTTGAAAGACAGGATTCTCATTCAAGAATTGAGCCACAGCGAATGAGGACAACTGTAATCAGGAAAGTGGTTGCACACGACTTTGTTTTCAGTCGGCACAGATTGTTTTTTGTGCCAGTCATGAATTCAAATCAGCTCTTAAAGACCGGTTTATATTTCTCATCTCCTCTTCATGATCATGAGCCACACGCCTATTGGCTGTCGGGTGTTTACAGGATGCACTTCATTTCTAATGCAGCCAAACTCTCATTAGTAATGCATTTAGGAAACCCATAATACAATCCACATTCACTGCATGGCATTTTGAGTTCAGCCTACAGGAAACAAATTCAATCATCTGTTGAAAGTAGCTTTGGGATTAGAGCGGTGGGTCTGTGAAGAGCGCATTACATTTTAAATCCCCGACCAGATAGGAACATTTAGGGAGGTGAGAGAATAACCCCTTTTTTTGTATAAATATATATTTGTACAAGCTACTTAATACCGACTGTTCCAGTAGAGCAGCTTCTCTGGTTTAACACACAGTCTGGTTGTATAGATTCAGCCCAAGTTGTAGCTGTGTGTAACTACGTCTGTAAAAGTATTGGCGATGATGTCAACTTCCTCTGTATGTATGGTAAGGGTAATCTACACCTCCACTCCTATCCTAATTCCCAAACAGCATTACTCAGCACTACTCTAATGAGAATGCATTTCATGCTCAATGAAAACTGTTATGGATCCATCGTCTACCGCGAAGGCAGGGTACACCCTGGACAGGTAACCAGTCTATCACAGGGCTGACATGTAGAGACAGACAGGTAACCACTCTATCACAGGGCTGACATGTAGAGACAGACAGGTAACCACTCTATCACAGGGCTGACATGTAGAGACAGACAGGTAACCAGTCTATCACAGGGCTGACATGTAGAGACAGACAGGTAACCACTCTATCACAGGGCTGACATGTAGAGACAGACAGGTAACCACTATCACAGGGATGACATGTAGAGACAGACAGGTAACCAATCTATCTCAGGGCCGACATGTAGAGACAGACAGGTAACCAGTCTATCACAGGGCTGACATGTAGAGACAGACAGGTAACCACTCTATCACAGGGCTGACATGTAGAGACAGACAGGTAACCAATCTATCTCAGGGCCGACATGTGGAGACAGACAGGTAACCAGTCTATCACAGGGCCGACATGTAGAGACAGACAGGTAACCAGTCTATCACAGGGCTGACATGTAGAGACAGACAGGTAACCAGTCTATCACAGGGCTGACATGTAGAGACAGACAGGTAACCAACTATATCACAGGGCCGACATGTAGAGACAGACAGGTAACCAGTCTATCACAGGGGTGACATGTAGAGACAGACAGGTAACCAGTCTATCACAGGGCTGACATGTAGAGACAGACAGGTAACCAGTCTATCACAGGGCTGACATGTAGAGACAGACAGGTAACCAACTATATCACAGGGCCGACATGTAGAGACAGACAGGTAACCAGTCTATCACAGGGCCAACATGTAGAGACAGACAGGTAACCAGTCTATCACAGGGAGACATGTAGAGACAGACAGGTAACCAGTCTATCACAGGGCTGACATGTAGAGACAGACAGGTAACCAACTATATCACAGGGCCGACATGTAGAGACAGACAGGTAACCAGTCTATCACAGGGCCAACATGTAGAGACAGACAGGTAACCAGTCTATCACAGGGAGACATGTAGAGACAGACAGGTAACCAGTCCATCACAGGGCCAACATGTAGAGACAGACAGGTAACCAGTCTATCACAGGGCCGACATGTAGAGACAGACAGGTAACCAGTCTATCACAGGGCCGACATGTAGAGACAGACAGGTAACAAGTCTATCACAGGGCTGACATGTAGAGACAGACAGGTAACCAGTCTATCACAGGGCTGACATGTAGAGACAGACAGGTAACCAGTCTATCACAGGGCTTACATGTAGAGACAGACAGGTTACCAGTCAATCACAGGGAGACATGGAGGGTCGCAAAGGGGCGGAAAATTCCCGGTAAATTTACGGAAAGTTTCTAGTAAACTTCCACAGGAACTTAAGCTTGGGAATTTTGGAAATATTCCATATTTGTAAACTTTCCATGGGAATTAATGGGAATTAAGGGGAACTAACTGGGAATATATTATATCCAAGCATAAATATGAACAGAAATAAGTCATAAGAAAACATCCATACAAAATGTTTTCAACAGATATTTCAACAGATTTATTTGAAAGTAGAACAGAACATGTTTTAATTAGTTGTTTCATGGATGAAGTCAAAAACAGGAATGTTAGGTTCAATATACCATCTCCCAACCCCACTCATTCAAAAATGGAATGGAATGTTCCAATTCATTGTCTATGTAAGAAGCCGTGCAATGCCGTCGCTGAGTGGCGAATTTCGAGAGACGGAGGGCCGCCGCCCTCAAGCTCTCGAAAATCTTTTAAACTGAATGCCTTCAATAGTCTTTGTGCTTCAGGCTCAAAAGTGTGGTCCAGTCTTCTAGTGATCTTCTGTACATGTGATGGAGGCATGCAGAGTGCCAGTAGGGGGCGTGGTCTCAATAGCCATGCACTAAGCAGTGTGCTCTGTGCATGTGGTTGAGGAATGGCATGGATATTCAAGTGTATTTGAATGGCATCTGTTTGTTTTGGTCAAGATTATGCTAGAAAATAACTTTCCTCAGCTATATTTAAGTCCCCTTTGAAGAGCCAACCATCAATTAAAAGAATTCCCAGTTTATTCCCATAAATTCCCATAAATTCCCATGGAAAGTTTCCACTTTTGAAAATTCCTGGAATTTGTTGCAACCCTAGAGACATGTAGAGACAGAGAGGTAACCAGTCTATCACAGGGCCAACACGTAGAGACAGACAGGTAACCAGTCTATCACAGGGCTGACATGTAGAGACAGACAGCGAACCTGTCTATCACAGGGCCGACATGTAGAGACAGACAGGTAACCAGTCTATCACAGGGGTGACATGTAGAGACAGACAGGTAACCAGTCTATCACAGGGCCGACATGTAGAGACAGACAGGTAACCAGTCTATCACAGGGCTGACATGTAGAGACAGACAGGTAACCAGTCTATCACAGGGCTGACATGTAGAGACAGACAGGTAACCAGTCTATCACAGGGCCGACATGTAGAGACAGACAGGTAACCAGTCTATCACAGGGCTGACATGTAGAGACAGACAGGAAACCAGTCTATCACAGGGCCAACATGTAGAGACAGACAGGAAACCAGTCTATCACAGGGCTGACATGCAGAGACAGACAGGTAACCAGTCTATCACAGGGCCAACATGTAGAGACAGACAGGTAACCAGTCTATCACAGGGCCGACATGTAGAGACAGACAGGAAACCAGTCTATCACAGGGCTGACATGTAGAGACAGACAGGTAACCAGTCTATCACAGGGCTGACATGTAGAGACAGACAGGTAACCAGTCTATCACAGGGCCAACATGTAGAGACAGACAGGAAACCAGTCTATCACAGGGCTGACATGTAGAGACAGACAGGTAACCAGTCTATCACAGGGCCGACATGTAGAGACAGACAGGAAACCAGTCTATCACAGGGCCGACATGTAGAGACAGACAGGTAACCAGTCCATCACAGGGCTGACATGTAGAGACAGACAGGTAACCAGTCTATCACAGGGCCGACATGTAGAGACAGACAGGTAACCAGTCTATCACAGGGCTGACATGTAGAGACAGACAGGTAACCAACTATATCACAGGGCCGACATGTAGAGACAGACAGGTAACCAGTCCATCACAGGGCTGACATGTAGAGACAGACAGGTAACCAGTCTATCACAGGGCCGACATGTAGAGACAGACAGGAAACCAGTCTATCACAGGGCCGACATGTAGAGACAGACAGGTAACCAGTCCATCACAGGGCTGACATGTAGAGACAGACAGCGAACCTGTCTATCACAGGGCCGACATGTAGAGACAGACAGGTAACCAGTCTATTGGACTGTGGGAGGAAGCTGGAACCCGGAGAGAACCCACACTTAGACGGGGAGAACATGCAAACTCCACACAGAAGGAACCCGAACCAGAACCGGGAATCGAACCCGGGTCGCTGTGAGGCGACAGTGCTACCCACTACACCACCGTGGTTTGAAGAGAAACATGCCAGAAAATGACGGAGGACAAAAGATGGAGACAAGTTCATCAGTGACAGAAACAGGTGTGGAAGCACAGACTTGAGCACAGAGACACTGTGTGGTGAAGTAGAGAACTGCAGATCGTGTGAGTCTGAGCTCACCTGACAACGGGAGGTGCAGGGCCGACACTACAAGAAACTAGAACCAGCCTGTGCAGACGTAATGTACTGTGTATCCAATGACACAGATGGCAGCATGGCCCTGGGTTTTATCTCCCGTGGTACGGATGCAGCGCCCTTGAACAAGCTGCTCAACCGCTTTACTTGCTTCAGGTACAGAGCCTGCTGGAACCTGCACCCCAACCAGCAGCAAATAAGACAAATTACGCCCCAGTGATGCAAAAAATTATTCTACAAAAAAAAAAAAAAAAAAAAAAATCAACTGTATTAAACATGAGTCAAAGACTGGCTTGGTATTGGTTGCCATACTCCTTTAAGGCAGACATGAATTCAGAATAGAAATTTAAATCAGCTAATGTTTCTCATCGTACAGGCCTGTTGGGGATGTCCTCACAGGATGTGGTTTATTTCCTCTGGAACTATTGCATTATGATTAGCCAAGGCTTCAGGATCTCACTGGATATTTGCATACTGTATTTGCGGTTCAGACTGGATTTTGTGAGGGCAGCAGAATGCAGGGATATAAAGCAGTGAAAGAGAGCAGCAGTGAAGTGTATTAGCATATCTTGTCGAATATTAAATGCACTGGCACATAAACTTGAATGAATTCCAGATTCTAACAGCCACTCCAATCAAAAAAAGAGACGAGAAAAAAAAAATCTGCTAAAAGAGTGTTTATAAAACACCATGCTGTAAAGAAGCACCACTGTCGTCACATTTAATCTGGTGCACTTGCAGGAAAATGCAGTGGAGGACATGGATATTATGAATCCTGCTATAGCGAAGGCAGTGAAGGCCACCCTACTCTGCCTCTGATTGGCTTACCCTGATATTCTGACCCAAACCAAACCAATCCAACCCACGAATGCAAGTACGAGCCAATCAGAGGCAGAGAGGAGTACTCCTTCACCTTATCAGGATGTGCAATTTAGCCAACGGTATGAAACTGCCACCGCTTCCCTGAGCTCCCAGAGTTCACAGTAAACGTGGGAGTTCTCTTCAGACAAGTGAGGTGTTCATTCCCAAAATAAAGCGCCGTCTCCTCAACGTCCTCGAGCAATACGCTGTCCCGCTGTAACATCTGTGTGAAGTCTGTGGCAACTAAAAGCAGCAGCACTACTAATTAATCCCAGCTTCTCAAACAGACGCGTGCAGCCGAGTGGGAGAAGTGAAACTCAAAGTTGCCCAAAGACACCTGCTAAAAAGTGAGGTGTGTCATGTTGTGTTCTCACTCAGGGAGGCTTTATTTTCCAGAGGCGTCTTTTATCCCCGTACCACCTCACGTTTGTATTCCCCGACCAATCACATGGCACTTCACACCCATGTCCCAACATGTCATCATTTATCTTGTTGGACACTTTGAGAGGTTTTGTTTTGAGAGGTCAGTCAGTGGCCTCTGACTGTCAGAATCTGCCTGTTTGCCTGTCTGGTGTGGTTTTCCCTTCCTCGTGTCTCATGTCTGTTTGTTTATGACTAGGGCGTCGTGTTGCAGTGTCCCCCTTTCCATCCGTTGCCCTAGAGTTCCCTGACCCTTTATCTAATTCGCACCCAGCTCTGCTCTCCTGTCTTCGCCAGATCGTCCGTTCGCTCAAGCAGTAGTACGTTGTGAGCGAACCTTGTTTCCCCAAGCCTGTGTTCCCTCGTGCTCATTGTGTCCTGCTGTGCTCCAGATCCAGCTGCTGGTGGAAGCGTCTCTCCCCTGCTGTGTTCTGGGGATCGTGTCTGTTCTCTATGGGATTGTGTATCCGCCTCATCTGGAGGATCTGCCTTCACTCCCATTCTACTCCCGCTAAGTCCTGTCAGCTCTTGTTCATCGATAGACTCGGGTGCATTCCTCTTCTCTGCAACAATAACATCTGGAACACTTTTATCACACCACCTCTCCCGTCTCTGGGTCTTGCGTTGGGGTTCCTGACAACCAAGGTCTCGTTCAATAATGAGTCAAAGTTTGAAAAATTGGCTTATGGTGGTCGTGAGATGTCATATTCACGAGAACGGGACGGGTGTGAGGTCACAGGGACCTTTATCAACGAAATCTAACGTCCTCGACTCCAGGTGGACAACCGTGCCAAATAAAAAACAAATTAAAATCCTATATTGGATGTGAAGTGAATATTCCCTAATTGTTGAATAAAAATGATATTACATGAGAGGAAACCAGATTTACTTACATTATCATTGATAGGATTTGAAATGGTTTGATAAAACATTCGAAATCCCTTTTCTTTGTGACTTTGACGTGTGAGCTACATTTTGCCTACAGTTTGGCCATTGATGGGCCAGATCATTGGAGAAAGTGTCGGTGAGCAACCGAGCCTCAGTCTGTGTTGCAGATGGCCGTCTGGAGCTGTGATAATGCTTCCTCTGTCAAAACATATTAAGGCAGTGAGCTGGCGCTGCTGTGGGCGAGCTGTCTGCCTGAGCACAGCATAGCCAGAGAGGAGGAAGGAGTCTAGCCAATGCCACTGGCAGGCTTACACACAGCAGCATACAAACACACACGCACTGGACAGACGCACACACAGGGATGCTGCTGCTTGCCGACTGTTTTGCCAAAGGCGGTTTCGTGCAAAAAAGGTTCAACAACCCATTTACTGGTCATAACCTTATGTTCTCTTCAAAACATAAAGGGAATGTTCACTTGTGTTAAGTGGGTTTGCCGCAGCCAAGGGTTCATCCATTTAAAAAAAATAAATAAATAGAAAAAACCATCGCATTAAGAACGTCGGTGGGACCATTAAATCATTTCTTTCAGTCTCAGCCTGAAAAGATGAGAATCCTCTTGGAGAGAAAAAAAAACTCCAGCTTAGCAGAGACGTGCACAGCATTTACACTATATTACACTATACAACACCTGAATGTGATTTTTGGGGTCAGAGGGTATAGTTAGTTTTTTCCCCTTGAAACTTCTTTGAAAACATGCACTTTTATTAGGCCACAAAGACAAACAGGCCATGTTCAACTGTTTCATGAATAAAACAAGCGCCCCCAGCATGACACTGTGCCAGAAAGTAGTGCTGATCATCCTGATTTGCATAACATAGGACAGTAAGCTTTAATTTTCCAGGTCATGTATATAAATGTTTATGCAACAACTGGCATCAATGGTTAATATTTGATCTCTTCTTCAGTTACAAAGCCCAGCCCAGTCTGCCCAGTATCGATCCTTGTAGCTGAACTGAATAATAGTCTGCTTACTCACGTCCCAAAAAAGGTGAGGCTTACTGTCATAAATCAACCACGCTCATTTGGATCAAATTCAATGTTTTTGTGCGCACATATTTGATCATTTGTCTCTTGTGTTGGCAAGAAGGTATGTTAGACTGAGAATGTCAGTGTTATAAAATAACAGTCAAAACATTTTTTTTAATCCATGTGGCCTTTGATACAATAATAAACACACAAGAAAAGTTATAGAATAATAAGTAATGTGATTATAATGACCATAAGCTGCACTTAAATGTAATATTATTCGGTAATATATTAGGTCAGCTCTGCTGTAAGAACTTTACAGGAGCAATGAGCCAACACCAGATACAGCGATGAATAATGTCTGTTCGATATACAAAGAGATAAAGATATCATTTACAAACTAAACTATTTTATCATGCTTTGTTTTTACAGTATATATTATATTAGAAGCAGGAATGATTGTATTTGAATAAACAGAGATAGAATTGCTAGATAGTGTCTTAGTGAACAGACAGCAGGTGAAAGATAAAAAGCCAATGCCTCTTTACTGAAACTGCTGATCCATGATCAGTGAACCACAGCAGCTATATTGACGATGAAACATTTTCATGATTCCTTTGGTGAGGCAAAAACAAACAAGCAAAATAAATTCCTCAGCAGCAGCGAAACAAATCACCTCACACCACAACTTAACTGCGGCTTCAAATGATCCTCTATGTGACGCTGCAGCTCTCCACATTCCCTCGGCCCCTTGCCTCCATTATCACAACTGCTTACTGAGATCTGACAAGCCAGCTACACCGATGCTAATTAAGTTGGCACAGGCAAAGCATGGGGGATGAATAGCAAATGCACCAGAGATTTCCAGGCCCAAAGAATGTAATGCCCCAGAAGAGAAACAAATTTGAATGGGTAAAAAGACATTCTTCTCTGAGCACCCCTCTGATAATTCTCTCTTTGCAGTCTACCTTTAATTACTACCATAATGTTTGAGTTCTCTCTCTGTGCTCACAGGCGGCTACTTCCTGTTCTGAAAAGTGAAGCCAAGGCAGACGTGCATTCATTAAAATGACCAGTAGGAAGTCTATTAGAAAACGACCCTGCATCTCACTTGACTTGTACCTCAGTCCCCTCAGTTGTAAACGCAACTTTATGGTCTTGATCTCTAGTCTTCTTCAATACAGCATGAGTTTAGTAAATGATGGTCCCATTTATAGTAAAGCAGAGGATGCTTTAGGGCTTGTGATAAAAAAAAAAAAAAAACAAAAAAACAAAATGACAACAAAATGACAACAAAATGCCGAACTCCAAGCTTCAAAATAATAGTCCACAAACTAGTTCTATACGTCTATGGGCTGTTAGCCGCTACAACAGGGCTCAACAGTAGCAGTTGCCATTGGCAACCATTTTTTTTTTAATTCGCAACAGGGCTGCATGATATTGTATATATTATACATTATATATATATATATATATATATATATATATATATATATATATATATGATATATATGCTATATGAAAAAAACAGCACAGGAAATGATTAAACTGACCTTTAACTGCATAGATCTGCAAAGAGCGACCAGATCATAATTACTCAAATTATAAGGCGACTACAAATGGCAACCATATATTCTGTGGCAGCCAGGCAACCACTTGCATGAGTAAGGCTTGAGCCCTGTGTAAAGTGGTTTTATATGAATTCTAATACAATGCTCATTGCTTTCATATTAAGCACACTGTGCTACTCTCTCTAATCCCGACACACTGTGTTAAGGGGAAACCAATCTGAGCAGGGATTGTCCAAAAAGAGCTTTTCAGGAATGCAATGCCTTAGTTCCCCCTCACTTTCACCGTTTACTTGTTCACATTCCAGTTTCCTGCTCACTGGCTGCACAAATCCCTGGAGAAACTTTACCCCGACCGACGTGACAAAAGGGACATGGGGCCTCTGCTTCACCGTGATAACAACAGTGATGCTTGAAGCGGCAGCATGCGGAAGACACACAGCCACTCTGCTGCTGATGAGCACAAGTCTCTAGTCGCTAACCGGAAGCGTGCATGTCACCAGTAACAACACCCGGCCTTTAGTACGTCAATGACTTTAGTGGGAGGACGTTGGGAAGCTGTATTCTACTGTTAAGCTGTATACTCATTTCTCACTAAATAGTGAGTTCTCCATGTTGTAGTGCTGTCCGAAGGTATAGTGAGAATTATTATACCCTATATAGAGAACTCAAAGTATCCCTTAATTCAGCCGGGAAAGTAGTGTACAACATTATTGTGACTAATCCAGCATTATACAGCATCATGTTCTGCACTGGAGGGAAAATGACAGACGAGTGTAGAGCAGCTTGGTTGAGACAAAATCCAAGAATTTTGGTGCAAACATAATATAATTAATGTGAGCAGAGCATCACAAAACAGCCACAAAGTACTCTGTGTTCATTCATTTTTTTGAGCAGTGTACACGTATAAATGTATGCGTATAAACCAGAGACTGTCCACGGTATAAACAACGATGTTGAGATGGCATGATTTTAAGTGATGATGGAGCAGCTACAATGTTAGCATAGCCTACCTCCGATCCATCTGGACTCCATTCAGAAAACTAACAAATCCTGACTTCGGACTATTGACTAATTGTCGTCATAATGTAGTTATTTCAGCATCATTTTTAACTGTTTATTGCAATCAAATCACAACAAAATGGTTTACTGTAGTTACCAGCAATAGTGTTTTTTTCAGCCATGATGAAACATGAAACATTGCTGATGTCTACATGGAGGTAAGTCTCCCCTGAAAATTTGCTTTGTGTTTGGTGGGAACACACCTTTACCTGAGACCAAGCTATGATGCAATTATAAAACAACAAGACTTGTTTTTTATGACACATTTTATGAGTTTGTGGAACGTTAATATGTTCATACCCAAAATATTGATCCATCATACCTTATCATAAATTCAATAAACTCAGTGTAATGTTGTTATATTTACAATACCCGTATAAACAGAGAGCACATACAGTGGTACAAAAGCTAAGCTATAATCCTATATGTCAAATAAGCAGCGAGTTTGCATCGTGCATGAGGGCCTGCAGTGTAAACACAGCCTACGAGCATTCAGTCCTCCATGACTTATAGGACCTAATCATCCTCATATCAGTCTCATTCATCATCCGCATCCTTTCCCTTCCTTCTCCATCTGTCATCTCCTCCCATCCTCCACGTTCCCTTCCCTGGATTCTGTGTTCCTAATCTCCGCATGTGTCTTTGTTCTCCAATCATCACTCTCCTAAATGCAGATGAAAATCATTCAAGCATCAAATCCCAGCGGTCGTTCCTGCCACAGAATCAGTGCAAACAAACAGCTGCTGCCCAGAGGTCCCGTTAACTGTCATTGACTCCATGTTTTTTTACAACTATGACAGAAATTTCTGACGGCCGTCATTTTGATGGGCTTGAGGCCTCGGAGAGCATCTGGCAAAACATTATGGGTCGCACGTCGGTGCCGGAGCAGCTGGTACAGAAGGAGCACATGCTCTGCCTTTCCTCCTGGTGGAGAAGATGCTTTGGGAAAGTCTAATCTACAGAGTGACATCTGAGCTGGTTCATAATTCAGAACAAAAATGGCCATGAAAGGTCGTCTGTTGGAGGTCAATACGGGTCAGCTTGACGTTCCATCTTTTCTCTCCATGTCCTTATAAAGGCCCAACATACAAGTGTACATTACTAGAAAGAAAGACAAACACACATACAGTATGTGAGTGTGTGCCGCTCTCTCCAAAACTCAAACTGTATTGATGTCAAGTTGTAATTATACAAAAAGTTGTAATCATTTCTAAAAAGAAAAATAAAAGCCCACGTGTCCCGTTTCAATCCATATTTGTTGGAGTTTTGGCTTTTAAATTTTCCCTGCTGTCTGCTCTCCCACTCAAAGGGAGACGAGACATTCAAAGCTTCATTTGAAATTTAAAACAGAAGCTTTGAATGTTAAAAAAAAGACAAGGAGAAAAAAAAAAAGGACATTTGATTCAGCCCTAGTGGCTCGGTCTGGTTCACTTTATTTGTTTCCCCATTTACAGAGCCAGCGCTGTGTTGGAACACCAGATTTGTTTCTCCCTAGCAGACTGCAAGGAGATGCTTAGAATAACAACCATTAAATTACACCAATGCATTATTAGAATGTAATAATTAACATGACAGGTAATAATAGATCATGATATCGTTTTTGTAATACTATCCATTTAAATGATGAACAAGAACCTCGAATGCAACCACTGCTGCTGCCAGTGTGTATAATTTTTAGCAACATGGTTCTGTGATAACATTTTTGATTTGCCATAAAAATACTGTTTGGGGGAAACCTGCGGCTTTTTACAACATCAACAACTGTGGTTTATGAAACATATCAGAATTAATTCAAATCTTGACTTAGCAATAGACAAAGACTTCCTGTGTTGCTGTAAAGTCATATTTCACAGTAATACGAGTGAATGATCCGTGTCTGGGACTTGTTGTTGCTTGACAGCAGAACATGCGTCAGTGCTGGGTCACCATTCCAAGTGCCACTATTTGACTGACGAGGAGGTGTTTAGAGCTGATTCACTGACCAATTAACACTCCTCACTCTGGACACGGACATTACTCCCATCAGCATCCGAGTTAGAGGAGAAACAAAACCCAAACCAGATTGGATGCAGAAGATGGATGGAACCAATTTCCTGCTGCTGCTCTCATATTCCCAACCCCTGTCGGAACGTAGAAAAGTGTTCGGAGGCTTAGTCGTTTCTATTTCCGACGCTGACTGAGGCTGGCCCCCCCTCCGCTGGCTGACACAACGAGAAATAAACCCACGTACACAGACACGCACACACACACACACTCGGATGTATAATCAGACCCTCACAGGTGCGCGCACACACACACACACACACACAAGCACTTGCACAGACAATACTCAAACACACATAGACTCGGGCTTGTCAGACTTCGTGACTTCAGTGTGATTGCTCCTCTTCAGCACCCAGCCTCCCACACAGCCAAGCCATAATTACGGCCCTCTTACACCCAACCCTGCAGATAATGACAGCTCAGGAGGGAGGACACACACACACACACACACACACACACACACACACACACACACACACACACACACACACACACACACACACACACACACACACACACACACACACACACACACACACACACCTAACTGCATGCCCATATCCACACCACAAACAGAAATACATGCAGACCCTTTGAGCACAGAAGGATACTGTTGGAGTGACACGCATTGAGTAAGATATAAAATATGCAAAGAAACAGTGAATAAGTATTGACTTGGTAAACCAAACAAGGTATTCATTTCCATTGTTGCAAAGGAAAATTCTGTCTTTCGCGACCTTGGTCCCTTTCATTCCTCCAAACGACCTCCGACCTCCGTGAGAGATGGTCAGTACGGTTGGCTTAAAGTCTGCGTTGCTGTTAACTTAACCTTTGCTTTGTGAACGAAGAGCCCTCCGCGTTGGCTTTGTCCTCTGCCATTGTTTTTTAGCCCTCTAGGCAGACATTTTCACAGCAGCATGACAGCTCTCCAAACGTGAAAACATTTTGATCCCGGTGCCTGGTAGTTCAGAAAGCACTTGATTTCATATGCAGTGAGTTTTTATGTGTATTTTAAATGTTAATCACGTTCATTTTTAGAAGCCAAACTTGTGATTAATATTTGATTTCACACAAAACCTGTTTGGTTCGGTTAAGAGTAACTCAGCCTCGCCCGGGTAGTACAGTTGGTTGAGGCTGGTGTGAAAGCTGTCAATGGAATCCTGGTGCGGACCAAACAACCGGACAGAGACCGCTTGAAAAGGAGGGTCTCGGACCACTTCCACGTGGACTCTGGTGCAGTTTGTAAAGGATCCAACCAAGCAAAGGAACCTACCACAGGATTTTTGATAGCAGATATGAGATTTTAGCATCATTTCAAACGCTAAATTAGTCATTTATCCATCTGAATGACGTGTTTAAACTATTCATGCTTAATTGCACGTCAGCTCGGGCATTTTCCCTGATTGATAGGTCAAAAGCTGTTAAAACGGCTACACTTGTCTCTGACTCCGTGTACTTTGTTAGTTAATTAAGTCCATTAAAAGTGTCTAGGGATCCCACAGTTATTTCTTCAAACCACAAAAGCCTCAAAAGTGCTGCATAAACCACTGTCAGTCACCGAAATTAGATTCTCCCATGGGAGTCGTAATGATGCAGTCTGACAAAAAACGCCAAAACTGTCTGTGAATACTCTGTGTCAGAGTGAACAGGAACCGGACCGGAAGTGAAATGCCATGTAGGGTTAGGATGACAATGACAATACACACTGTGAGACTACACACATTCGTCAACTGACAGAGACTTTGCCAGGATTGTTACCACGGTGGGAAATAAAAGAAAATAAATCTAACCTTTCTCCACTTGTTGCTTCTTTCTTGTGAAATGCTGCATTAGTGTTAAAGTACTTTGGCCTTTACAATTTGTTCAAATGTTATTTTTTTTCCCCCAAAGGAGAAAGGAACATTACCCTCCAGCTGAACTGTTCATAACTTGCAACCTTTAATGGAGGGTGTAGTTTAGTTAAAGGTGTGAAGCACTGCACTGGACCATCGTGGGCGATGTTGCATATCAATGAACGGCCCACCTTTATGGCAATGAGGGATTTCATTGATGTCGTGAAATGGCTGAACACGTCGTCTTTTTCATTTGCTGCAGTAGAAACCTCGTCTGGTTATTTTAGTCCCCCGTCGATATTTCAGAGGATTCAATACGTCGCAGTCCCACATATAATATAACATACCATGATGGAGGATTTTATCCATCACCCACTCCTACAAGTGAAAGCAAAAAGTGTTGTGTTGTGGATGGGCTGACTGTTACTTCCTCGGGGCCCGACTGATCATACTGCTTATATTTTCACTTTTAAATGACGGTTTTGGTTTGGATAACTAGATAAAACCGTCTTTTTTTTTAGCTGCTCTTGCTGAAGCCTAACAGGACTCCCTTCCAGCAATGTTATTATGTCTACTGAGTTATCGCTGCCTGGGACTCTCCGCCCACTGCCTTTTACTCTCACTATGACAGATGCAAGGAATCAGATGCCAAAGGCCATCGGGGCAGAGGGAGGAGGTGGGAGGGCTGGCTCTGGCTCTCCCTCCCCCTCTGGGGGTTAATTTGTTTTGAGCCTTTACACTCGACAAGGCATCAGCACAGGAAATAATCAACATCACAATCCATGGAGCATGCAGAAGATCATCAACCAAGAAATAGAGCGTCACCAAAGCCCAGTGACATCGTCTGCTTCTGTTTCCACTCCAGAGCTCGGAAACTAGCAATTAGCGCCATAAGGCATGATCAATAACGGTGCCGTCTTGTTTTGCATCTCTCATTTCCTAACGCACAATGTGCAGACGTGGGTGAGACGAGTCACAGTTTACAGCCGTTATTTGTTTAGAAGAAAGAAACAAAGGCACACACACACACACACACACACAGATTACCCTCTACTGGATGAAAAACACACACACACACACACACACTTACACGTGAATATGGCTGCATATGCAATATTAAGTATTAGATTCAATGCCATATACAGGATCTCAAGGTCTAATGAGACACTGCCTGCATGTAGTAGACTGTAACATGACATGTAATATGCAGTGTAATCTCTACCTTAAGTCGGTGTTGCTTGATTTGGCTTCGAAACGTTTGTCATGTCAACAGTGCCGAAAAGACTGCAGCTAGGAAACCAAAGCCATAAGGGTCTGTCGTGGAATAGAGTGAAATCGCTGCATCCCTTGGGAAAGCACAAAGAGCAATGTGTGGGGAAGGAAATGGTCAAATACTAGACTGCTGTTCTAAATGTTATGTGTAGCCAAAAGGCATTGCATTGATATAAAACACACTGACAGCAATTTACGGTGGGGACCCCTGGAGACGGCGGGCAAGCGAGCAGAACAATAGACACTGAAACAGAGAGGGTGGTGGCCAAACCATACGCTGCATTTACTTTCCGACAATATATTTGGCTCCAAATGACATTTTGCAAGTGATGATGGTCACAGTCCAGTCAAACAAAAGGCAGATCAATAGGGTAATTGTGAAACACAAAAGCGATGGAAGGCGATCGACTCATTGCTGAAACATGGCCGCTGCTGCTTCTGCTGCGGACAACCAAAAGCCTGGAGTCAAGAGATAACATGCAGCATGTGCTGTGTGTCAGATCCAACCAGTGATAAAATGAAGGATCAACAGTACCGTTACAGGCGGGGCCAGCTGCACAAACAGTTAAATGTAATGTTTATTCACTAAGAGTGTGAATCTAAGAACGGTCTGAAAAGAGAAGGGTGTAACAACACAGTTATGAGAATCAGGTCCAAAGGTCCGTACACTTTAACAATTCTACAGGCAAACAAAAACAATATTTGAATGCTGAGGGAGGTGGAAGTTTCAGTGATTGATATTTAAAGTGAGAGATTTAATCAAAAAAGACCTTTTAGATCATATCCCTATTTATAGTTAGCACCTATATAATAACACATCTTCAGAAATAAGAAAACATAATTTTCTTATTATTTTTATATCAAAATCACCTTTAATTCCTGTAAAACAAAATATGAAGTGTGCTTATTTATGTAAGCTAGTGCGAAAAAAAAGGTATTTCATGACACCACACAATCAATAAATCTGCATCTCAGTATTGCAACACGGGCCAGATTAAATGCGAAGGATGCAATTTTAATCTGTTGTACCATTTTTCGTGAAGGTTATTTAGTAGATAAATAGAAGCTTGCTAACCTTAGTGCTCAAGGCAACAGCACTGGCTGATTATAAATGAGTTAGGTTTGCTGCTGCTGATACTGGACTACGGTTTGCAGCAAAGTCTAAAGAGGATCCTTTAAAATAAACACAGTGCAGTGGATTTGGCAATGTGATCCGAGGTCCAAGTAATGAGCATCATGGTAGCTTTAGATATAAGGTTACCGCCAAAGCAACTGTGAAAAATGACAAAAGCAGTGCTCTCCGTTTGCTCTTTGCAAGCCAACACTGCAGTGAGTGCTGATCCTTCAGTGAGATGACTTTATTTCAGCACCTTGGAGAGCTCCTAGTGCTCAGCCCCGGTTGATGCTCGGCTCGTTCTTCCCCTCTTGGGCAGCAAACAGCATCTCTTTGGTCCGCCTCCCCAACCCTAGCAATAATTCAACTCTTAGGAGACCCCCAAACACTTCAGCGCTCGAGTGACTGTAGCACCAATTGAGGGCCAAGGGACGGGCCATTTCATGCTCAGTTCAGAGCAAAGGGGAAAATACTGTCTAAAAGTCAACTCTGAGTTGAGGAGAAATCCATTGAACACATTTAGTAATCAGTCAGACCATATGAGCAATACTTCTAATTAGGGATGTAGGATATTATCGCACATCGGGATAAAAAATTATCGATCGTGGTGAATTTCCATTATTTCCATTATCGGGATAATCGTAAATATCGTCACGAGCTACTTGAAAATGACAAGTAAGAGCCTGATTTTAAAAATGAAGGATACAAAAATACATTTTTAAATGTATACTTTATACTTTATTCATGCAACCATATAGGAGACCATTTCATTCATGATCATCATATTTAAGACGATTTCATTCTACACTAAAAATTATGTTCACTAAAAGAAGTTTTGTGTCCGTGAGTCAATAGAAATATGTGTTTAACTAAATTTAAAGTGACACCAGTATGTTTTAATGCCTTTTTAAGAGTTTTGAGCACATTTTGATGATTATCTGAATAATATTGTGAAGATAATCGTGATATGAAATTTTCATATAGACCCTACTTGTAATGTGCCTTGTGTTTCCTTCTAAACTGTACTAATGTGACAGTAAAACAAGGTCAAAAGAAACCAGCACTCCAAAGAGTCCACAGTCCAATTCAGCCGCAAGAGTAAAACCAACCTCACGACGTTTCTATCTCCAATGCTCGATCCGCCTCCACATAAAACCAACAACTTTATACGAGTCCAGCCACATCTCTAGGGGTTGTCATGAGAAGTCATTCTGGGAATTGTCCGGTCGTAACCGAGGTAGAGGAGGATGAGGTAGCTCAGTGGAATGCGAGTTCAGCAATAGAAACTACAACATGAAGCACAAGTAACTCCTGGACTTCTGTGGAATATAAGGTGTATGTTCACACACACTCACATACGCACACACAGCCCCCTCCAGGAATACCCCAGAGCAGCGTCTGATGTAGTGTCGTGCATAAACTAACAGCGTTCTTCACGCTACCTGTCATCGTTCTGAAATGTCTGGTCCCCCAGCAGCAAATCCCTGAAGCGATAGCGAGGTGGAAGGGGAGGCACCTCCGAGTCCACTTCCGCCATCTTGAGTGCCGAGATGTCCAGAATCACGCCAGAGTTGCTGCTGTTGTTCCTCTGCAGGGACTCAGTGGAAGGCCTGCTGGATGACAAGGACAGCAGACTCTCCAGTTGGAATGATACGCCAATACAATTGGACATTAAAAACAACTTGAATAGTTTGACCCCCTCCCGTTGCGGTCATCGATGGCCTTGCTGTGGCCGAACGTTTTCCATATCGAACCGTTTCTTCTTTATTTCAGTGACAAGTTTGACATTCATGTGACGCAGGATTAACATTATTTTTCCCCATTACTTTCTCTCACTGCTGCCGCTGTTAGAAATTATAGACTCTTCTTTATGGATCACCGAAAGCAGGACGTCGATGTGGGGCAGGATGCATATTAGGCTTATATGGTGTTATGAATTAATTATGCTAATTTAAACTCATTTAACAGCTGGCATCCATTATGTTTCAGCATTTACACAGTTATGTGAAGTTAGGAGCATTTGCTGAATCTGATGTGACACACTCATACCAGCCAGTCTACAGAAAAAAAGTGAATAACTAGGATAATGTTAATCTTCTGCCAAGTCTATAGGCAGGGACAGGGTTGTCTAATGTGTACAAACACACTCTTTGAACTCAACATAATCAATGTTCAGGGGGCATGTATGTGGTTCCTAAATCCCCAGAGAGATTCTGGGACACAAAAGAAAAGTTCAAAGGAAAAGCACAGCAAGGAAATATGTTCGGTGAATAATGATTCCAAGTGAACATGACATGCATATAGAGACTTGAATGGAGATTAAAACCGAACTCCTAAGATGTTGGGTCTACAGAGTCAAACACAGCTGAGAAAACAGCTCGGGTATAAATTATTCGACTGATGATTTGTGAAAGCATGTCACGCATGAAAATCTGAACTGGACCATTTGACGCTTCTGTCCTATTTTTACGTGCGTCATGCATTATTAAGCAAAATACAACATTTAACATATACAATTGCATTAATTATTAAAAATGAAGAAAGAACTGACAGGTTTCCACCATCAAAGTGCAAACTTAAGGAGCAAATTATGACAAATGTGACGATATAACCCGCCCACTGTACTTACATAAACATAACAGCAGGAGAGCATGTGTTTGTGTGTCAACCCTGCTGCTGGCTACACAGCGTATGCAGGCGTTTCCACCATGCCATGTATTGAGGAATTAAGTGCTTCAGGAAATTACCTGTCATCATGGGAGCTCGATGATCGGCGTGGGGGGCTCATGGTTGGCTCTGATGTGTGGCCTGGGGGGGGGGGGGGGGGGATGGGGGATGAGTGAGTGAGAGAGGGACAAGAAAGACAGGGAGAGAGTTTAAACACACTTATTAAAAATTCTAGTCACCTCTTTCAGGCTTAACGAGGACGTAATATGATTACCTTCACTGCCTGCGTCGCAGCTTAACTCCACTGAACAGCTCGGCAAGGAATGCTGCGGAATGTGCTGCTCTTTAAACAGAGCGGGATTACACTGACACACCGTACAATTAATAATAATAATAATAATAATAATAATAATAATTAATATTAATAATGTGTTGGTTGTCTCCGCATTCCAGTTTGATGGTGTTTTATTATTCACAGTGAATATTGTGATGAAGTGTAAGGTGAGCTAATCAGCTATGATCCACCTATGTGCATTGAAGGCACCCTGGGTTTTAATGTGTGCAAGCGTGGTGGTTGGGTGGGCTGGTGGTGATGGGGACCTTAACATGTTGGCGTTAAACCAATGTTCTGCCCACAAAAGCACCGTAGGGAGAAGAAAATAACTTCAGATAGGACCGGGACAATTCCACCACACCTATCGACGCACGTGCAAGAAAGCATGTCGTTTCTGGTTCGCTTGATGCGCTTCTTCATTCATGTGCATGTTTCTACTTGGATGAATAAATGTTTAGCTTATTTCAAAGATGGCTTGAAAATGTACACGTGATTTATTGCCGTATCCTGTTGAGATGACTTTGATTCCCCACAAAGCCTCCACAGAGGGAACAATAAGTGGGTAATACAGAGCTCTGTGTGTGTGTGTGTGTGTGTGTGTGTGTGGTCATCATTACAGTGTGGGCAGCCTTGAGTGGGCTAATAGCACCAAGAGACGTGCTCTCCCTGATTTAACAGTGAAAGCACAAACCCTCAGGACAGAGGAGAGAGGGGTGATAACAGATTAGTGCTGTGGTGAGGAGAGGAAAACAGGAAGTAAAGAAGTCACTGCAGAAGTGTAAAGGACACTCTTCAAAGTGTCTTTTACTTTAAGGTAAGGAGACAACATGAAATAAAAAAAAAGAGCGGATGCTCTATTAAAATAGAGGGCTGCAACCTCTGAGGGATGTCTTAATGGATGGGACAAAGCGAGCACAATAATAGGAGGAACAGAATTGCTCCCGGTACAAGACTCTCTCCACTTAATGGAGAGAATATTGCAGATTCAGACCAAAGAAAGCAGCAGGGTGAGGAAAAAAATGCATTCAGGGCACAGATATAATTGGTCTCTCAATAAATAATAAGATCCAGGGTGAGATCAAGAAAGACTCGTAACATCTGTGAAAATCTGCCGTCTTATTACTGTAGGCCTGTGTGGATGTCACACTTACTGTACATGAGATCACAACACAGACACCAGCAGCAGTATTTAAACATGATGGATGCTCTTCTGACAAATTAACATCTCATCTGATTACTGCCACTGTCTTAGTAAGTTTATCCTCGTGGTTATGAATACAAATAAATTAATTGTGACAAGGGTTCACCATTGAATCAGAATCATCACATTAGAACACAAAGTTGTTGACTTGTGTTGTCCAAGGAAATAGTCCCATATACTGCTGATCAACCGACACATCCACAATTAGACATAAATATCAGCTGGATAATGACTTCATAATTAAATCCATCTCACTGAAAAACAAAAGCTACAACCAAACTGTCCCACAACTTTAGTTAAACTACTTTAATGTGACAAAATGCACTACAACAACGCACTCCTGTGTATTTGTTTGTTTTTCTTGTGCAGCTGCTGCAGCTGCTCTTGTGAAAGTATAATATTGCCTCCAGACACAATGAAACACAAACCCACCGGCTAAGTTCACTTAGAAACCAAAGCAACGCAGGCTAAGTTAGACTCCACCCTAACTTTGTTTACCTGGCTGAGGTCCCGTTTCTCACCGAGGTCCAGTCACCGCCAGCATGTCTGTTGTCTTAGATAACGTCCGTGCTGCGCTCGTGCAGTACGGATGTGACAGCGGATGTTTCCCATCAACGCGCCCCAGACGAAGCTCCGTCATCGTTAGAAAACGGTAATTGTAAAAGGGGAGGGAAGTCAAACCGCCGCTTAACCGCCTGACGACAATAGCGCAGGAGCGTAGCCAGCTAGCTTCTTAGTACTTAGCTAACTATCTGCAGGCTCCCATGCTGGTTTATTTGGGTTTATGACGAAAAAAAATAGTCCCGGACCCTGAGCGCTGATTGGCCGACACGCCTTCGAAGCCGTTGTAATTTATCGCACACCTGACAGTTCATTTTAAAATCAATGCGCCAGCCCCAAACCGCAACCAACACCGAGAGACCGTCGCTTAGCAACAACTTTATTTTACTGGCGTTGACGAACTAGATCGCGTTGCGGAGGGGGGATGAACTGTTATTTTTATTGTGGATTATAAACCCGCTTTGCTCTGTTCTTTTTTTAATAACTCGCGGATTGCTACTCTTACGTCACAACACCTGGTTTAAAACCACGGTAAATACCGCTCCTCTGCGGCTTTCTGCGTTGCTGCCTGTCTCCTGTCATATAACATTGGCTGACGCGTTTACATTAAGGTCACCGTGCGTTGCGCGCTGTGCTCCCTGCTGGTTCCCATGTTTTCCTGCCAGCATCAGCATCCTGTCCTTCCCAGGACGGAGCATCAGCAGCAGGGCGCCCCAGTCACCTACCAGGTGCTTCGCCATCTACCGGAGAACTCTGCAGCGGCTACTGGGGAGGCTGATGTGTTTGATGCTGACAACAAACTTCTCACACGCACAGAAAAAGGCGTTTAGTGAAATGAAAACCCAAGAATAGATACTGTAATTCTGCATCGTCATGAGGATTTATTTCTGCCCACCCCATTCGCTAAACAAAGTCACCTTGTCTGTGCTGTTGATGCAAGACTAGTTTTCTGTCTAGACTTGAATAAGATCTGCTTGTTCTGGTTTCATAAGCACTGTAATGCTGTGAAATGCTGCTGTTGATCCAGTGTGTTTTCATCAGCCAGAGTCATCTGGTGGTAAGAGGTGGAATGTGCAACTTGTGAATGCTATAACAGTTACATACCAGTCAGTAAAATCAAGTAAATCCTACCAAAAAAAATGTTGCACTGGAATTAAACCACAACATTACCCAAACGATAAGTTATTTATTCATTTTTTTCCTCAGCATTTCCACAATATGCAACATCAATGATAGAGTACAGTGCATGCAAAGCCTCAGCAACTTCTATAAATCCACAGTCTGCTATTTTCGGTTCAAACATACCTGCAGGAGCTCTGTCCTCTGCTACTTGTCTCACAATCGTCCCTCTCAAATTGAAAAATATATTCATTCTGCGCGCGCTCAGGGACTGGATGGAGACACCGCTTGCTTGTGTGTGTGTGTCTGTCTCCGGGAAAAGCCGCGTCGCTCTATGTGGTTCCTGATGCTCAGCCTCTCCACATTTCAGCCCATTATTCTCCAGGGGAAAGAGCTCTGAGCGTCATCATTTCAAAGCCCACACAGCCACTTACGCCGCTTTCCCATGCCAGCAGTCAGATTTCACTCACTCGTTTATCTCACACAGGATCTTGATTCCCACACATTTCTTCTCCACAAACTTCATCCAGTTGATTTTTGTTCGCTCACAACCCATTTTGGGGCTGCCTTGCCTCCTGGATGTCCAATGTTTACACAGATCAATGATGAAACGTGGTGGAGCAAGTTGTTTACCCTCGATGCCGAGGTGGGAATTGAAAATCTGATGGCATGGCAGATATTTACAGGAGCTCGTGTACACGTACAACATGACAAGCTATAATATACAAAATGCATTGTGAAGGGAAACAATGATCAATCCAGCAAGTCTCACAATGTATAAAACAGACCATTACACACATATCATGGGCTCAATTACTGTTACTTTCAACAGTCACTTTCTTCACGCCACCTGAGTTTCTCACCTTCAAAACAACATGTCAACGTTATAATTGACGCAAAATATACAAAATATTTTGCCACTTACAAATCCCTGCACATTCTTTAAGCACACCTGCATTATTTCCATGTTTACCCCCATCTTGTTGGCCCACACATTATTCTCTAATCAGAAATTAAATAAATCAGTACACAGATCGCAATATTTACGAGATGCTAATGCAGTATTTTGTGAAACACTTTGACACTTTTGAGTCTCATGTTATGGTTACAGCTGGACTGATGAATTGGTCGGGCTATATATAGCTATATACTGTATAGTCGGGTTGCATTTGCTGCTGATGCATCTCAATAAAAGAGGCTTGCTTTGTTATCTAGAGACATAAAAAGATCTGCAACTTGAATGGCAACCGGGTTGCCTATTATGTGCCTTAATTTAATGCTCGCTGTCATTTTCAGCTTTGACTCATGCAGCGATGTTTCATTTTGGAGTGAACCCTTCAATTATTCAGTCATGATGCTGTCTTGCTTGAACCATATATGTATGGTGTACATTCATTAGGGCTATTTCTAACACCTCTGTCCAGCTCATTTAATGCGAGCGTTGTCTCGGCCCAGCACGGCCACTCTGCCTCCTGGATGCTTGCTCTTCATGCTTCCAAAGTGTCTAAAAACAGACGGAGGGAGAAAACCGTCAGACTCAGACGTAAAGGCACTCAGATTCAGTCAGCAGCGGAGCCTGAAGGCGTATATAAGATATAGGAGCCTTGCATGAGCTTGGTACATGAATCACAAAGTGGCTCTGCTTTTCTGGCTGTAAGCAGCAGACTGTCTTGATGTTAAGTATTTCTGTCCAACTGTATGACAAGCACGGCAGTAATATTTAACATTATTATATTCTGAATAATACCCCAGACCATAACTCTTAACCTTTACTATTTTTACAGTTTTTTTTCTCTTTACAGTCTTTGCAATCGTGTTAATCCTGTCATACCACCCAATGTTTTCATTTCTGTCTCGTCTCGTCTCACGCTTCATGTCTCGCTTAAAAAAAATAAGATCCAGATGCCAAAATAGTTTTTGTGGTGAATGTGTAAAATCAGTTTGCCAAATCAACATGTTTTTCTGCAACAAGTTCAATTCTCACATCACATCAAAATGTACATTTCCAACAGATTTGTGATTTAATTCCATCGTACAGAGCAACATTAAAAAAAAAACTTTTCTCCCATAACCAGGACATTAGAGCATACAGGAAGGCTGTGAGTAAACATGCACATCTCCGTTGAAATCATTCACCCAACCAAATTCTGGGGAAAAAAAGGCAATATATACGAGCCAATCAGAGGCAGAGTGGGGCGGACCTTTATCAAGTGCAGGCTTTTGTAAACGAAGTGCTGAAGGGATGACAGGGTTTTGTAGGCTAACCCCGGAAGTCAGCATCGCACTGCTTCCCTCAACAAAGAGGTTTTGAAGCGTGAATGCTATATGCAGTAAAAAGCTAACGTGAGGCTATAAACAATCTACACCATGGTCACATGAGTGAACGCAGCAGCCTCTAATAAAACGGGGGAATAGGCAGCTCGATGACATTTTGTCATCTCATTTAGCTATTTGTTAGCAACAAGCTTTTTAAGACACAATAAAGCTTCCAAATTCACAAAAGGCACTCATTCATTGTACATGCTATCTCATCTCTGGGTTATGGGACTCTTTCCTGCAGCTCTGTAAAAGGCCATGCAACTGCCAATTGTTGTGAAAGAGGTCCTTTGTCCTGCGGATGAGAGGGCACTTCATCATCTCCAAAAAAATACTCTCTTGCACACTCATGCTAATGTGCTTTTGGTGAAGATATATAGACCTATAAACTTTGTGTTGTGTACTGTTTTTAAGGCTTGGTTATCCCTGCATCCGTTTGTTAAGTGGCTTTTTACAGTCTGGTTTCCCTGTTAACCACATTAATGAGATGTTAAGGGCACATGGCCTTATTTGAATGATGAGTAACCTGTTGGAAGTCCAGTTAAAGAACAGCGATGTGAAGGATGCCACAGCGTTGGTTTCCCTCTTACCTCCATGTGTTGCTTTCATGACAGTAAGCTTCTATTGTTTTCAGATTGGTGACGCCGTCGGAGCCTCCCACAGCCATCAAGACACCATTGAAGACAACAAGGGACATCTGGGGCAAAAGAATGCAGAAAAATGACATCAAAACATGAATAAAATACATTTGACGCATTCTTTTGAGTATTCTTTTAATATTGCAAACAACCAGGGGGTTTGAAAGAGAGTGACATTACACTGCATCATCATATACTTTGGTAGCAGCACAAACTCAATAGGTTGAGCTTGCTCATAATGTGGTATCAAGGCGGCATTTAGCCACGATAGCGACCCCCTCAGGATGCATTGTGACATCTCTGGTGATCCCATAATGTTTTCATCATGGCACCATCATCACGGCAAAATTGTTCTTCCATATTCGGTTTTTGTGTCTAATTAAAAACTCAGCCGATATTCAGACTGCATCATTCAGAAATAGTAATCCCACCTTAAACCTGCACTCAAATACGTGAGGTGTTCTGTGGAGGAGAATTGTGTCTTTCCCTCAACCAAGCAGACGCTTGACTCTCCATCTTGGAGGCCTGACACCCGATGGGTCCCACAGCCCATTACTCACGTCATCCCTCTTGCTCCTCATGCGTTTGACAGGAGTCCACCTCATGGAGTCCGGGTGAAACCTCTCAGCACCGCAGAGCTCCAGGCTGAGCTCGTCTTTGCCCCCAGCCACGTAGATGTGTCCCAGGTACACGGTGCAGCCGGCGTTCTCCCTGGGACTCAGCATGTGGGCGCATATCGACCAGGTTCCATCTACGGGGTCGTATCGCTCCACTGGGGGACATTTAGAGGATGGCAGGAGTCATAACAGCCATATATAGCATATAATACACACACACACACACACTGCCTTACAGACAGGCAGTGCTTATATTTATAGACAAAATCGCCTAGGGTACATTGAATGATATTCTAGAAAAACATAAAAAAACCTCAAACTGTCTGCCAGTAAGCAAGATTTGTATTTATATTTCAATAAACGCCCCTAGAAAATGATAAGGATATAATAATATAAGCAATGGGATCCAAAAAAAAAGGTTATGGGAATTTCACTGACTTGCTCTTCTCACAGACTGAAATAGTCTGACAAGTGGCAGCACAACATAACCCCTGTTTATCTTGGGTGAGGTCAGGGGGCTTCAGGATGCCTGTGTGTGTGTCTGTGTGTCTGTGTGTGTATGGGCTACAATAAAAAGTCAAATTTGCCATTACGTGACTTACGTGCTTCCACACTCAAAGGAATCTGAGATTTTTATGTATTTTTTTAACTCATGGTGGGAACGAGTCAATTCACAAAATACCATCTGTCTTTTTGTAGACAGCATCACCAAAAACATTAATAACCAGCACCACTTTAGAGTGCTTTCATGAATTATTCTTTGTACAATTGTGCTACTTTGTATGAATCCTGTCAGCTAAAAAAAAAAAACATGAAACATCACATTAACACATAAAAAAACCTGCACTGGCAGATAATTAAAAATATGTTTATGCAGTTACATTTTTATTGGGTTTTCGGATGAGAGTCAGTGAAAACAATTAGTCGAAAAATGAATCATTGCCAATTCTGAGATTCAATTAATCCTCTGAGTCATTTATCGAAGCAAAAGTGCGTGACGTTTGTTAATGTGGGGATTTACTGGATTTCTCTGTTTTCTCTCATTTCAGATTGCTTCACTCTGACACTGTGTGACGTATGACTCAACCACATCTCTCACCTGAGTTCAGCGCCATGTCGTCGTCATTCCCTCCGATCACGTACAGTTGACCCTCCAGCACGGCCGCCACCGCTCTGCTGCGTCTGGTCGGCATCGCTGCCTGTTTGGTCCACGTGTTCACTATTGGGTCATACCTAGAAACACAAGGTGAGCAAAGGCACTTCATCAAACGGTGTGCCAGTCATTTATGTTTTTCTACGTAACGCAAAGGAATCACTTCTTTGTTCCATCCTCTGCCACTTTAGACT
Source organism: Chelidonichthys spinosus (assembly GCA_029853015.1). Lineage (NCBI taxonomy): Eukaryota > Metazoa > Chordata > Actinopteri > Perciformes > Triglidae > Chelidonichthys > Chelidonichthys spinosus. The sequence goes on from CM056831.1 coordinate 6,844,912, forward strand.
GCTTTCAAAGTAATAGAGATGTCTTTAAAATCATCATCACTTTCATTCTAAACAAAGATGAACCCCTTGACTGCAGGATTTTATGGTGAAAATAATAATGATCCCACTTACTATCAAGGAGATGCCATTTGTTTACAGTATATTTTGAGAGATAAGTCATTTTTGCAGGAATCATCATGCAAGCCCGCACCTCTCCACGGTATTTAAGGCAGTGATGCCGTCGTGTCCTCCGATAGCGTACAGGCATCCGTCCATGGCCACCAGACACACTCCGCTGCGGGGGCTGCTCAAGGGTGCTACATCTGTGCTCCAGGTATCTGTGTCGGGGTTGTACCTGCCAGGATTAGGGGGGTCAGGGAGCGGGGGAGTCAAAGGGCTGGTGTTGAAGTATCCGGTCAGGTGAACAACAACACATTCTAGTTAGGATTTAACCATACCAAGATGGTTTTAGGAGGAAGATGTCAATCAGTGTCTCTCTTTGTGTGTGTTACACACTAGCTATAGAAAGTAAAGCCCATATAAGGGAGTAACTAAGTATCTTTTTGCTGCTGAAATGGCTGAGCAAAACATGACCTTATAAGTACAAAATATAGCTTTAGGATGGAGCGCCTGGCAACCTCCTCTTCCATTGGAGAGGAAAAGGATACATTTACTAAGGTGACAGGATGAGCGAGAAGAAGGCCGATCAGGAAGTAGAGGGCTTTAAAAGACAGACATGTGGAAAGGAGAGTGGGATTTCCTTCATTTGGTTTGAAGTTTGGTTTTTGGGTGTGAAAGTTTGGTTTTTGGGTGTGAAAGGACTTCCCAGGTGCAGAGGCTCTAGGAAGGACTCTGCCAGGGATTTGGAAGAACCAGGTGCTGCCACACAGGTTTCGACGCAGGCTTGATATCTGTCTACATAAAGATCATTCTCATTCCACCAGATTCATTTCTACACATCGACATCTTTGGGGAAGCTGCCTAAGAAACCCCAGTGGAAAGTCTGGTGTTGGTAAGAACAACTTGAGTACAACCAACATGAGAAGAAGCTTTCATAAAAAAGATGCTTGTAATTCTGTCAACATCTGCCCCTCAACTGGAAGGCTATTAAGAATGGGTTTCTCCCCATTCAAGGCCATTAGACGAAAACTCACAGCCCACAAAAACAACACTTACTTCTAATTGGCAAGTCTTTAGGTGGAGTGGGATTGTCAGCAATTACCCTCCAAAACACCAGCACTGTTACAACCCTTCAGAGATTAGACACACTCTGGTAACCAAACTGGGAGCTAACCGGGCTTCTAACAGCTTCTAACAGCTGATCGGTCTGGAGCAGGTCTTTCCCTGCTGGTCTGCAGCTGGCTGAGGGGAATCATTATGGGGTCAACTGCCTGGAATTTAGTTTCGGAGTGGCTCTCTGTGGGAAGTGGGAACCGAGCCAGCATGTTTGAGATGGAGGAGAGGAAATGGGAGAATACATGTGTGCGTGAAAGAGAGTTTATTTTTGACGTTATCAGGGATATAGATAACAGAGGATATGGGAAAATAACGTTTGTGTTTTATCCACAGCAAAAAAAGAGATGCTAGAGTGGGTTTACTGTGTGGTAACTGAGCCTTTAATAACAAGGAAATCTAAGTACACGTCTTATTTCTGCCTTAATGCTGACCTCTGCTGTTCAGTGATGTAAACAACTACAACAATGTTTTTAAAAGATCACCCATCCCCCCACATATACTACTGATAAAGTACACAGTATACGACAAATTAATTCCTATCAGCGTTTTATTCTAGTTAAACCTCAGATTAGGTCATATCTTTAAAGAGGGCATGAGCCACGTCATTTTGGCCATAGGTCTGTTTATGTCACGAAGGGCCTCAGACAACAGAAGCCCACTCCTTTTATTTATGAATGTCCCAGAGTAGTTCACGTAGCTTTGGTCAATGTGATATTGAGGGTTAAGATTAACATCAGGATTTAGGGTTGGGCATGACACACAAAAAACTGAAGAAAGTGAGAACATTCCTTTTGTTTCTTCTAAAATGTTTTATATGATACATTTAAGGATACATTCCAGATTAAATTTTTCTTAGAACATATCTATTTTCTTCATAGCCAGGAATATCCACATGTAAAACCTATAGTTACATTACAGTTCAGTTGACTCTATCATAGCCAGGTTTTGGGCTCTTGTCTGTCCTGTAGTGCTGCTGTTAGTGCTGGTAAATTAAACTGTCACCCCAACTTGCTTTCTCTTTCTCCTGCTGTGTTTCAGGTAATGGAATGTCAGTTTGAATAACCTTGTATCAGAAAATGGACTTAAACTGAAAAACGATGTCAGATACTACCTCTCGTGAATTCAGCAGTTGGCATTTAACTGGTACATGAAATGGAAAAGGAGCATGAAAGGAACATATGTTGAAATGATGATATGAGGTTCTTACAGCGAGAAACGTCACCTTCAGGAACTTAAAGTGATATCGCTAGATTGAAGTTTGATAAAAGCAATTGCTAACACCACTATGGACGAATTAGGACATAGACATTAGGAAACTAACCTCTCCACACTGCTGTAACACCGGACCTTATCTTCCCCACCCACTGTGTAGATCTTCCCGTCCAGCGCGCCCACAGCCACTTTGCCACGGTTGTTCGCCATGTGTGCCGCTGACCTCCACTCGTTGTCCTCGGGGCAGAACTGTTCTACCAGACAGGAGGGGTCATCCTGGGTCCATCCCCCGACTGCAAACAGGACGGGGCACTCGTTATTTCATTACGGTTCTCAGGTAAACATATCTTCTTCTTCCTCACAAGCCCTAGCTCAATGGTGCAGGAATCTACATCCCTGTCTTGTGCCCCAGAATTAATCACTAACCGATAACAGAATTCATCCATTTAAACTGCAAATATAAATGTCAGTAATGTCAGTCCACAAAAAAAGATATTATGAAAATGTGATAATAGAAGATGTTTCTGTACAGAACGTCCTCTTCTGGCTTCTTTAAATAATAATAATAATTAAAAATTTATAAATATATATCACTTTTTGCATTTCTCTATATGCAGTTGAACCAGTAAATGCATTCAGGCATGGGTCCAATAGTATTGAGCTGTTTTGTCTGGTTTCCATGGTGATCCTTGGCAGAAAGAGGTGCGATCCAGGAAAGGGAAAAATCGCCAAAGTGAACTCAAATTCATGAGTAATTTATAAGATGGCAGATTTACAGATGGGTGACGAATGTTAAAGCCAACATAGAGCGGTGGTGTTGGGCTGCCACGGACCCTCGACGGGCTTTTGTGTTTGATGGTGGTGGGAGAGAGAGAGCGCTGCCTGACAATGTCTCCCATTCTTTCAGTCGGGTCAAGGTCTACTGATTGTGAAGGCCATTTGGTTTACATCATGTTCAAACATTCAGCGCTCCCACGCATCCTGTATCAGGGCATTTGTTATGTTTCTCTACTCATTCACTGAGGTTTGTCACCTGTCTGTCGGTTTTTAATGCTCTTTGCTTTCGCCTTCTATTTACCCTTTTAAATCATTACTCCCAAGCAGCCTTCCCTTTCTTTTACAGTATTCAGTTAAATCCTATAGAGGCTGAATGTATTGATGCAGTATATAATCCTCCATCCTCTCAATGCAGGAGAAGCACTGTTGTTCTGGAGGCTGCATTAGTGGTAGTTTCATTTTTCACTGAGATAATACAAATAATAATGGAGAACTTTGACAGGAGACTGAAGTTGTTTGAGAAATATGTTAGCTAGTCATTAAATATTAACGAAGATCCTCTTTATGCCTCTTTAACAGACTGCAGCAATTAGAGTTAATGGTGAACGCAGTACTCTAGACGGCATGGTATCCATACCGAGAAGATCCACCAATAAGTGGCCTTTAAATTGGTCTTTGAAGACCTTAATGTGAGATGGTGATACAGATTTATTCATTATCTCATCATGCGATAGGTCCCATGTGAGTGAGTGAGTGAGTGTGCATCTCCGTCTGTCCTTGGCTAATATCACATTCTGCAGCAGCAAACTGCATTATGTTTTTCACTTATGAATTATTTGTGGAGCACAAATACCTACCTACGACCTCGCCTGTGAGTTTGGAAGTTGTGTGTGTGGTCTCCAAAAGTAAGCTCCAAATGAATGACCCTTCTAGGATCAATAAAGATGTCTGAAACTGAATCACAAACTTGGTGGGATTGTACGAGACACATTAAATAAAGGATGGTCAACTCTGATGCAACAGAGATGGAAATATCTGAAATAACTGGCGGATCCTACTTGTACATTTCCCATAATGCAACTCAAACATCTGTTGTTAGACTTGCCCTACCTGGTAAATGCCGGGTTCATTTAAACTCTCAAGAACACTCCTCACAATCAGCTGTCGTGATTTTGTAATAGACTCTTTGCTCTCTTTCTGTCCTTCACCCAGAAAACACCGGAACACAGCTTAAACATCAAGTACTCCTTGAAATCAGAATCTCCGAAACTGAACTGACCCACAAACATCATGTCATTGAAGACGTCTTTTGGGGGAAGTTTTCCAAGCTTTCTGTGAAGGGTGGACCCGCCTTTCCCCTCTTTGATCATCGAATGGCGGGACTCTGGTTCCTGCAGGGCCGCCCTAAAACACGCAGTGTTGAAGCAGACATCAACAAACTGCATTCATTATCAGGTCACAAATAACTTCTTGGCGAACTTATTAAACAAAGTCAGAAACATGCAATTTTTTCAGTTATAGATTTCCCCCCTAATTTGTTGTTCAGTTCTTTATGGTCATGTGAACAACAGTAACAGAGAATCACCATCAAATGTGTATGAAAAGAAAATAACGTAAGTAAAAAGAAAATACAACCTGATACATTAAATAGTGCAGAAGTTAAAATATCCAGCTTAAAATGTGATATCAATTTGGGGTAGATGTGAATGTATAGCGAAAATTGTAACAGGGAAAGTGACAGTATAACTTTTTATAAGTATAAAAAGTGCTATCATTTGTATATGTCATTTAGAATGAACTATGAACTTGAAATCCATTAAATGCTGTAAAAAAAGATTACCTCACCCTGTTTCTGCTAATTATATTGCAGCAATTTCACAAACAATGCATTTAAATGACGTAAAACGGGCCTCAAAGTCAACTTTGCATCTCTTAAATGCACCAGAGGCTCTGATTCAGGATTAATAATCTTACCCTTGTTCATTGTAGACCCCCATGTTTTATCTCCTCAGTGCTTTGCTCGGGGTCTGCGGTTCAGATTTGTGCCTCGACCTCTCTTGGTGTCAGCCAGGTCTCCGGCCTCCTGTTTTATCACTACACGCTGCTCCGTCAGCCTGCAGCCTGTCCTCAAACTACCCTCTGTCACAGCTTTCCACTCGGAAGCACATTGTACTTGACTGCTCCGAGAAGCAAAGTCTCCTCCCAGTAGCAACAACACCCCCCCACAACGTCCCCAAAGTGATTCATCCCACCATCCCTGCAGCCTGAAACCCAAGCCTCCCCTCACACACCCTACTTCCAGCTTCCTTTTGACAACTGTCATGCCGAAGGAATTGTCGACATGTACATAATTTTAGCTTCAGAGGAGACTCTCGCCCTGCTCTTATACGTTTTCCTGGTTGAAGTTTAAACCAAGGACAGGCAGCCATGTGTCATAGATTGAGATGCTAGTCTTGTGCTGGTTACTGCAAAGGCCTTTGCCTCTATTTCAGGCTGAATACACCATTAGTGGTGAAAGAAGCATTAGTCTTCACTGTTTCACACTCGAACCACGGGGCTCCAGATATCTGTTACTGTCTGAAAAGGAACCTGTCAGCTCCCTCCTGCAAATTTCACACCTATATATTCCATCACCTCTTCCTGTGACTACCTATGCTGCTGGACGCCAGTATTTATAACCGTGTCCAGCGGAAACGCCTCAGATGGAATGATGATTCATCTCATGTAGGTTGAGGAAGATAGGTCAAATTCCTTGAAGTCACTGCTGTTCTGTTGTCGACTTGGGCTGACTCACACATCTTGTTTGACACATCAGCTCAGGTGGATAGTTAAATATAAACACGTCATTTTAACCCATTTCATCGAAGCAAGGAGTGGGAACTAACTGTACATTTACCAGAGTCTGAGACTCTATAAGAACAGACTGTGACTGGGAAAGTCTGATGATGTATTGTCAAAATAATTGCGGTTCATAATATTATCTTGATAATAAAAAAGATATGCTTAAAACAGAAAAATGTCACTTAAACATACTGGTGTCACGTTACATGTTGTTAAGATACTTTTATTTGTCACATCTTAAATAAGATGGGCTCCTGGTTATGTTTTAAAATGGGAGATATAGTAAATATTGTAATTTTAATGCATTAAAATTGGTATATCACCAGAACGTCTCCGAGTAACAAAGCGTGCATGGAACCACAGTAACTCACTGTCACTCCTGCATGCGTGTGGACGGTGTTAGAGGAGAGATGCTCCTGTCAACGAGGCCCTTACAGTTAATCCGGCAAGACACCAGTCCAAGGTCTCGAAGAAGACAAACAACGGATCCTTCTGATAATCCAGATACAAGGAGCTCAGACTTCTCTACTGGGATGATTCACGTGTTCTCCTCTGAAATGTGCAGAACAGATTCCCCTCAGATCCACAGTGAGACCCAAACACTTGCAGCTTTCATTTAGCCACTTTAGGACCGTGGCAGCCTTGGCAACCTTGGTCACGCCCGCCACCACTTGAGCCTTTCGGCTGTAAAAGTCCAAATTTTAGGAGGTCAGAAGTATATTTAGGTCTCTGAGTATTAATAAAATGCTGATCGGCTACCTTCTGGACCATAAAAATGTTCTTCACATAAAGCATATGCATTTCTTCCTTGACCTGCATCAACATTGAAAAATAAAAACATACTGATGAATATCAGTGGATGTGGGTAAGTGGATAACATTCCACAACATTTTTGTTTTCTAAATATGCTGCAGCTGTCAGAGAGACATCATGATGATCTGTGTGGGACATCTGATAGTTAATCCAAGTTCAGTATTCCGTGTACATTTAAAATGCTTTAAATTCAATTATTTCTTCCACATAAAACTCGGCTCCTGAACGCCTCAATTGGAATCTTGACTCCACCAAAAGAGTGACGTCACCAAGTAATTTGTTTGCATCATTTCTAAGCTGAGCATGGAGTCGCCATGTTGAGAAGACACTGTTTTCTGCTGTGAAAGTGGAGATGTGCTTTTTAAAGTGTCTAAAATTAATTTGATCACTATTCCTCAGCAGAACAACTCCTCTTATCTGGTTATGAGGTGGTATATTTCTGACAAACACACTAAGTTGACCAATCACAACAGAGGGGGAAAGCTGACTGATCAGGGTGGACTTGGCTTTTTGGGAGGGAGGGGCAGGAGCTCAAACATTTAAGAGTGAGGCTGAGAAGCAGGGGTGTAGCACAAAACTCTGAACCCTAAACAAAAGTGGTCTCTGTGGGGCCCCTTCCTCTCTTGATCCATCTTGTGTCTTTAAAACAGTGGGTATGAGGGTAACTGTTCATACACATTCAAACGAGTAATAATAATACATGTGTCTTCCCAGAGCATCTGAATGTTCCTTTAAGTCAGACTCAGAGAGTTTGCCAATCCACGTGTATAAATGAAAGTCCAGCCATTTGATCATAAGCCTGGGACGATTTTTTTTATGGATGTTAATGCAACAAATCCTCACCATTATTATTATTTTTTTGATTGGCGGACTCAGGAAAGTTCAGGAAATGTGCACTAAACATACTGATCATAAGCATTATTGAAGGTGACCATCACAAACAAGTGACAGCTTGGTGGTAAAGCGTGAGGAAAGACCTCGGCAGCTGACTCTCCTGAGACACGGGACCTCTCACATGCCAGAGAGCCAGTCTGCCCCCCAGCCGGCCGATGACACACTAGTCCTTCGCAGCTGTCTCTGGAGACTTTCCTGCCGACCACAAGTCATAACAATAAGGCATGCATGTGATCCTCGACCTTAACGCGTCACCCCCCCTCACAGCCGAGAAGATATCCTTGAATGTGTGTCAGGTTTTAGTGGTGTGCAACGGGAATGTTGGTTGGCATTTGTGTTGCTGGGGAACGTTTTAAGATGTCGAGAAATGGAGGATCGGATTAGATGGATAGATTTAGCTCTCAAAGTCAGGCTGAAACAGCATTTAAAGAGGTTCTATCTTCCATAGTGCAAACGGGAGGCGGGACATGACAGTGAGTGGAATTTGATTTGATTGTTCAAACTCACGACCTTATATTATTGGTTGAAAATGGTTGGTACTAGCTGATGAAAGCATATGTCATATTTTTGTTTCCAGGAAGAAAAAAAGTTTGGAAAATAAAATAAAAATGTGAAGACATTTTATTTTTTTGTGATTTCTTTGGCATATGTTGTTAAATAGATGGAACATATGATGGGATTTGATCTTAAAAATGTAAAAAAAAGAGTTTTTTAAAAAAGAGGCATTTTTCATATCAGCTGGGTTTTAAAGTTGTCCTGCTTTCTTGATATTGAGAAGCCAGGATCATTATGGAAGTTTTAAATGAAATGTTTTGACATTTTCACACACAATAGATAACCCATAATTATGAATCTTTGTATTTTTATATTGGGTTTTTATTTGTTTTTTTGAAACAAAGCTCTAAACTATTATATAGAACTTGGTTTTTCAGTGTTATTTATTATTATTTTTATCTTTTTTTTTAAAGATTATTTTCTTGGCTAGAGCACCGTTCAAGCCTTTTTATTCCTTTTTCAGACAGTGTGGAAACAGGGAGAGACAGGGAGATGACATGCTGGAAATACGTCCCGGGCGGGAGCCTCTGTACATGGGGCGGCCGCCTTAACCACTGTGCCACTGACCGCCCCTTTATTTTTATCTTTTAAAGGGGGTTTTACTAATTAATATGAGATATGTCAGTAGTACAGCATGAATTCAGCCTCAGATCACCTTAACTAAAACCCTCACACCATGCACTTTACATTTTGAAAGTAGGCTAAGTGCTGACTAAGATAACATTTGAGTACTGAAAATATCTCCCTTGATGTCACCTCACATTTAAAATCCCCTGTAGCCCCCAAACTGGCAGACTAGACATGTGAGGTTTGCTGATAAGCGAGAATGACCTTTATATTATTGTGTATCATCCTACATGTCTTTGTGAGCTTAATTCCATGCAACTTTCTTTTGAAACATCTTAAAAAACCCAAGCGAGTCCAGTTGCCTACGATAAAGCTGTCAGGGATTCATGACCTGGATGATTGAGGACCTGATGCAGTCATGTTGCTGTGTGATATATGAACAGTATCTTTACTGATATATGTATGCAGTACATTATTTTCTCTTGCTATTCCTTTAAAAATAACATTAATAATTCATCCCAGCTCTGCTTGAAGAAAACAGAAACTAAGCTGGTGGTGGGGCGACCATGGCCCTGCATAGCCTACCACACAGCATCTTTAATGCTCCTGAGATGTCTCGTCACTTTGCAGTTGAAAAAAACCCACTTGAGCGGAAAGTGATACAGAGGTCGTGAAATAGAACTCAATAAGACGGCCGTAAAGTCAACAGCTGCCCGGCTTCACTTGGTGTCACTTTTGATGGGGGATCAGAATGAGCTGGATATTTTAAGACAGGTTAGAGTAAAATTAACACAGAATCCAAGACCATATCTGTAAATATTCAGGCAATCATCGCCTACAGTAAGAACTGTGGTTTCCTGCTTGCCTGCATTCACGTACAAATAAAAATAATCAGATCCCGCTTGTTTGAATATCACTCATTTAATTTCAGTCATTAATATTTTGTGGTCAAAGATGTGTCTGTAAAACATTTTATTTCATATATATTTTCCACAGTAAAAGTCCCCCATTATTTTGTTATATAAGAGCTTTTATTTGGGGATAGGTTAATTGGTGACTCTAAATTGCCCGTAGGTGTGAATGTGAGTGTGAATGGTTGTTTGTCTCTACATGTTGGCCCTGTGATAGACTGGCGTCCTGTCCAGGGTGTACCCTGCCTTCGCCCAATGACAGCTGGGATCGGCTCCAGCCCCCCCGCGACCCTGAATACAGGATAAGCTGTAGACGATGGATGGATGGATGGATGGATGGATGGATGGATGGATGGATGGAAGAGCTTTTATTTTGAAGCAACAAAATCCGTAAACGTTGGAGGGGATCTCCAATGTCGGGGGAAGATGAAGACCTACATTTAATAAATTGTCTGGATTGTGAACACAGCGTCTACGCCTCAATGAGATCCAAACTGAAATAAGGTCCGGAGTTAACGTGTTCTACAGCATGAAATATGTCAGTAAAGACAGCTCTTGAAGGTTTTATGTGTTTCAAAATAAGACACAAGAGTCCACCTTTAACTTTTTGGTGGTGACCTAAGTCATGCGACCATGGTGCAGTTTATAGCTTAATGTTAGCTTTTTACTTCTGGTGATTGCATTTCGCTTCAACAATCAAAAATGTGTGTTTATATAAAATATGTTTATTCGTGAAGATTATCTTGCTGAGCAAAATGTGTAAGTATCATAAATGTTTTTTTGCCATAGAGTTTATTTGAGGCAAAGCCAGTGGAAAAGATCCCGTTGGGTGTTTGTGGAGGAAACCAGGGCGATGCAGACATCTGGGTTGGCCCACAAAAAGTGCTCTATTGCCATTCTCCTCATCTGGTGCTGGCACCAATGCAGACAGTCCTTGATAATCCAGACAAGAACCACACAAAAAAATATCAATGCTGGCCATGACCTTTTATTCACCACCCTCCCTAACCTAATGATAACCTCCTCATTAAAATATCATAAATAGCCTGAACTCTGTTTTCTGCGTGCACGCACTGATTGCTATTATTAACACTGGGGAATTATCACCGTGGTTATAATCACATCAATGCTAATCAATCAACAAAGAGCCATCAAGGAAAACCATTACAGGCAGCCTGTTTACAGCCCAGCGTGGGCAGCTCGAATGCTGCACAGCGAATCAGAATCGGGAGGTTGTCGGTGTATTTCTGAAACACAGGGGCTTAGTAATCAGATTCACACTGTTATTGGATTCCCAGACGGGTCTCCGAAGAGTCGTATACACGATCCGGCCCACACACCACTATAAAACCTGCACCTCTGTGCGAGTGTTTCCTTTAGCTTACGTTACCATGGGGAATAATGAGAGATTACAGGAAAAAGCATACTTTACATTATTATATACGGCATCATCAAATTGCAGTGAAGATGCCTGGATGTGTCCCGGGAGAAAAGACTTTTGCTAACCAGCAGATATTACCTTGAATTTGTCACAATTTCAATATAACAGTGAATTAGGTTTCCTGTTGAGAAAAGCTGCTGTAGGAACGTTGCATTCTGGTCTATGCTGTTGTCGATATTTCTGCCTCGTAGATGGTATGATGGGTTATTTCCTGATGTAATGAGTCATAAGAGCAGAGCTGCTGTCTCCATACGTGAGGCTCGGATGTCTTACGGGAGGGTTAAGTTAAGTTAAGTCACCAAAATAAGAGCCAGAAAACATTTAGTTGTGAGGTCCGTCTGGTTTAGATATTCAAGCTTGAGTAGTTAATATAATAATATATAATGGCTGTGCATTGGAAGGGCTTGGGTTCACCTACTGCATGTAAAAAGCACAATTCTCACAAACTTTAAAAGATGTGGAGCTGTTGTGTTAATCTTCAGTGATCTGAAAGCAGTTTTTCTTGTGGACAGACTTGATGATTAACTCGGAGATGTCTCGAATAATTCGACCCTTTACTCAAAACAGCTCTGATTGTGCTTAACAATGCTGCTGTCAAACATATTTACAGTATTATATCAATAATGACATTTGACCATTTAGCAATAAGAAGGAAATAAAAAAATGTTTATGTTCATACATAGCACTTTGATCATAGCACTGTTCTTAAGGTATGTTTGCTGAACAGCTACTACTTTACTCAGACGAGGATCTAACACTTGTTTCTATTTTTTAGCTCTTACTTTATTGGCAATGATATGTTGTGTTTTTTTCTTTCGACAAATGTACTTATTGTAAGTCGCTTTGGACAAATGCCCTAAATGTAATGTAAAATGTAAAATGTAAATGTATTGATCTAATGAACACCCTCTCCCCTGTGATTTCCCTATGACCTTTTCTTCGCTGATTGCCTCTCTGACCTATGACCTCTGCATGCATCAAACCTGAGTGTATCTCAGCTGAGAGTTTTGCCTGATTCCTGCATGTTATTATCATTGGAGTGGGTTGTTCATATGTCACTGAGGTGGGCAGATATTTCTATCTTCCTCTCTTCCACCTGCTTGGAAAAAAGCGATTTGTACGGTATCGTTTGACAAATGGGGATCCACACCCGCGGAGGCACAGCTTCGTGTCCCGGCGCTCTAATCTCCTGTCGGTAACACTCCAGCAGGGATTTACTGATGACTCCACTTCACCTCCCATCAGGCAGAAATCATCTGAGGGCCAAGAACAGTTTAAGTGTGGCTGTCCGGGCTCTACCTCTCTTATACTCTGATTTTTTCCATCTTAGTTTGGGATTCGGTGCACATATGAGGATTTATCTTCATCTTTTATAAAGACAGTTTTCTTTGGGACAATGTATGGACTAATGCCACATTAGTTTAGCCAAGTCACTTAGCAACAATTGTGCATTGATAGATAATGATCTGAAGTGCTGCGTTTACCTTTAAGTCCCTCTTAAGACTCTTTGTATACTTGGAATTAGGGCTCTTATTGTTAAAAGGCCAGCAGGTGGTACGCCGTTACCATGGTGCTCTCATGTGTCTTGGAAACTAAGGGCAAACTTAACAGCAGTGACATAATCATCTTTCTATTCTACCTGCCGCTTGGACATCCAGCATTATAGCAGGATAGTGTTGCAATGCAATTTTGTCAAGTGTGCAGACAGCTTTGAGGATGATAATATGCAGTAAAAATATATTCATTAAATGCACACGTTATATCAGGAAATAAACAAAACAAAATGTATGGCAATGGTCCGCCTATCAGGAGGAGCAATTTGAGTCCAGTGTCAGTGTCTACCTCGACGACCAATGACCATCCGACCGACTCCATAGTCCATTCCAGCTTTAACCACAATAAAGCATACCCAGCTTTATGGTCTATTTGACTGTTATTGGACCAGCATTTACTAAATAAACATCATGCATTTCAAGAACACTTTATTCAGACCATAAACTTATGCTTACAATGTTTACTGAGATAATACATATAAAAGTGAGAAGTAGGCACATTTTCTCATAGACTTCCAAATAATCAGACTTCTTTTGCAACCAGAGGAGACGCCCCCTGATGGCCAGCAGAAAGAATGCACGTTTAAGGCAGATCAGCTTTGGCTTTCACTTTTCAGAACTGGAGGTTCTAAAAAGACAAAGATTAGGATCTGTCAGACTGAAAATACAGTTTCTGCAGTTTGAAGCAGAAGTTAAAGGTCCCCTATTATACTGATTTCCATCAATTTCACACAGTTGTCAGAGGTCCAACAACACTGTATTCGATATGCATTGCCCCAAACCCATCCATGGTCCTGAATTTCAGCTGTCTAAAAGTTGCTCAAATGAGCTCTGCTGAGAACAGGCTGTTTCTGTGCCTGCACCTTTAAATGTTAATGAGCTCCGTCTGTCGTCGCCTACTTGGAGAGCCACAGACACGATGCCACTTACGCTAGCGGTAACATGCGCCAATGTTTACGTGGATGTATCGCTATGGCTCGCCTATGTGGCTCAACTGAAGTTGCTGGGACGTATGGTTGGCACAGATCTTTTTACGAGGGTCAGTGTCGAGGCAAAGCCAGCTTTGTACTAACCCTCGTTACTGAAGCAGTCCTACGTGAAGTGGTTAGTACACACATACAAGCTAACATGAACCGTAGCCGGCACATTGTCATTAAAAATGAAACGTTTTGTTCTTCTGTAGATGGGACAGAAGATAAGCACTTATGTTGGTTTGTTACGATTAGTTACGTAAGCAGGAGCTGAATCATAACAGCCTGTAGGAGCACCATCGTACCAGTGGGGGGGCTGCAGAGACCATGCAGGAGTCGCTTGTTTTCCTCGTTCTGGGAGTTGGCAGGCTCAGGGAGGACAAGTTTATAGGTGGACCAGAGAAAACCTGTTTTTCATAATATGGGACCTTTAAAATTCAGTGAATGTAAAGTAGTGACATGACACAATCATGCAGTTAAAGATATAGTTTTTCAACGTCAATTATCGCTTTTTTCAATGCTTATGTCTAATGGAGCAACATTTCTGAGGTTAGACAACATCCAGGCTGCATTATTTCCTTTCTGAGCTGTTCCATCACACACAGCCTGAACCATGTCCCAGTCAAAGAGGTGCCAGTTTGCCACATCATTCTGCTAGTCTCCAGCTGGGACCAGCTCCAACACCCCTGCTGTTCTGCACAGATGGGACGGACCACTGGTGCCATTCACTGACATGGTTGGTACATGGATGTTGTGTTGACTTAAGATCCCAGACAGGTGGTATCACATAAGGTCCTTTGTCAAACCATATGTAGCCTATGAGCTCAAATACCATTGTTACCATTGTTATTAGCTGATGTTCGTATAATACTGCATTGTCCAATATAAAAACCCACAATTATTACTTTATGTGATGGGATCTTAAGCTAATTAGCTCGAGTGATGAAAAGTTTTTGGAGATTCTTACCTGAAGAGTTCAGAAAAGGGGCATTGTAGCAGCAGTTGGGGTTTACACAGTAGCTGTGATCATCTGTGTTTCTTTATATATATATATATATATATATATATATATATATATATATATATATATATATATATATAGTCAAGACATTGAGAAGGTTAGAAATAAAGATTTTTATTTGAAATAATAATTTTGTCCTTCAAACTTTGCTTTCATCAAAGAATTCTCCAGTTGCAGCAATTACAGCCTTTGGCATTCTAGCTGTCAATTTGTTGAGGTAATCTGAAGAAATTTCACCCCACGCTTCCTGAATCCCCTCCCACAAGTTGGATTGGCTTAATGGACACTTCTCACGTACCATACGGTCAAGCTGCTCCCACAACAGCTCAATAGCGCTGGCCACAGGGTATGGCAAGGCATTGCACAATTGAGTGATAGCCTTCCTCATTCAAAATCCCTTTCACCTTTACCAGCACCAAAGTAGCCCCAGACCATCACATTACCTCCACCATGCTTGACAGATGGGTCAGGCACTCTTCCTCTGTCCAATGTTTGTGTTCTTTTGCCTAGTTCGTTTGCAGCATGAATCTAATGAAATGTGCTCCATTATTGTTTAGCAAAAGGTGCTAAATATGATATTGGGAGTATTCATATTGCCTCTCAGCGGCTCTCAACATGGTGACAGCTGAGCCAGCTGCTCACAGCTAACAGTGCTAACAGTTCTAACAATGCAAACAATGGCAAAAGTGTTGGCAGAGATAACAATGTTTACTTGAAGGCTAACCAGAGGGTGGGCGCTAATGCTTTAGCAGCTACACTCTTGACGCCGTTATCAGCTGTTACTGCCATATAAGATCGCTGTAGACCGGTAGCAGTGAGCTAGCCAGTGGGGCATGGTGGGAACTTCATTCTCTGCTTTTTTTTTGTTTGTTTGTTTGACGTAGGAAATAATTGTTTTCTGCTATATTATTATTGTGAATGTCAAACCTAGCACATTTTAACTGGATACATATGCTATATGTTGCTAAATATAGTCTGGTTAAAATGCCCATAAAAGAGCCCATGTGTTGAATGTCTGGTCAGTATTAGTTACAGCTCAATGAAGGTGTTAATGCAAGGCTATATATCCTCAGCACCGCTGTATATTGGCCTAATGTCCTCCAGGAGGCAGCAACAGGGTAAAGGTCACCAGTCCACAAACGATTCCTCACGTGAAAAAATGAAACACTGCACAGTTGCTGAGAATGTATTTGCACACGTGTTTGTGTGCGCTGGCAAGCTAAGATTAATTCCAAACGTGTGAAATCGGTGTTGAATAAATGCTGCTTCTTCTGCCAATTTCCAGTTTGAAAAAAAATATTGTTCCCTGCCTGATGTGCTTCTTTTTGGTATTAAATTAATTAAACCATAACATTTGATACAGTCTTTCCACCAGACGCTACACTGCTCCATTGCCAGACTGCCTGGCACCAACAGTGGTGTGAGCTGCAGGTCCAGTATTTTGTGGAAACTTTGTGGTATCTGCCAGCTAGCAGCCTTGAGTTAGTGTGTGTGACAGCAGGAAGAGATGCAGCATCTCTTCAGGCGGAGACAACAGACCACCAGGAGAGCTTCAAGAAGATCTGCCAGCCCTCTTCTATGCATTGTAGTTATAACTGAGGAGGAGGAGGAGGAGGAGGATGCGATTGGTCTGATTGGTCTATTGCTCCCTCAAGTGGTGAGACGCTGACATGACAGGATGGGAGAGAAGACATGGCAGCTGAAGCCTCTTTATCATTGCAGTGAGCGACAGAACTCTGCTGTCATTCATGACGTTTGTTGTCTTTTGTTATAAACTCAGAATGAATAAATACATAGAAATTCACGTTTGGGAAATAATTTAAATGTCAAAAACACCACGTGGCATGAAAAAGTAAAACATATAAGAGCTGTGACTAAGCTGATCAAGATGAACCAAATGAGGTTGCTTCACAACCGATCACTAAATGGCTTATTAATTATGATTAATAAATGATACTCTTGGAATTAGAATTAAATTAAAAAATGAACTACTGGAGTTGTGTATCACCAGAAAAAATCATGACTTTAACATTTTTTATTGTGATTGGCCCGGTCGAGTTTGGCTGATTCACAGAAAGAAAGTCCAAAAACAAATTTACTTGATCAACTTGCACAATCAAGACCTTGTATTGTTTTGTAAATTATTAATATATCACTGACAAACTGAATACTGGAGAAATCAGAGCAAACACTAATTAAACCCACTCCATCTCGCCACCTTCCCCCGACCTTTGAGACAAAGTTGGCAAACTTAAACGCATCAAAATGAAACCATTCCATTTTGTGCAGCGATATATTTTAGGGTTTTGTGGGGCCATTTCATGGAAAATTAAATAAAAGTATCACAATATGTGCAGTACAAATGAAACCTGTCAGTGGTTGGAGGAAGATTACCAGTTCTCAACAGTGCAACCAAAGTTTTTTGGCTTTTTCAGCATGTAACATATTCTGTACCGTACATGATATTGGAGATCAATTTATTTTTCCGGAGTCTGCAACCCCCTCCCTGAAGGCCTTGCTGCATGTGGAAGGGAAAACACAATGCTCTTTTACCTTCCCCAGATTTGTCCTGCTGGTCCAGGGAATAAAACAGCAGCTCTCCGGTCAGGGGACTTCTCTGAAAGATTGTGGGCTCAGCTCAGAATCGATGGAACAATTTAACGCCAAGTCTTACAGTCGTGGGTGTAGAAAAACAACTCGTAGGCAGCCTAATGAATAGCTTAAAGAGACCGATTAAATGCTTGAAACGCCGTGCTTCTGCTGCTCCGAGTGGTCATGGTGAGAATGCAAGCTTGCCGTGCAAACTCCTTCCATGACGGCCATCTCATCTGCCAGAGAAAGTTTTGGAATCCCTGCTATAGGCCACTGCTGCTTTATATTAGTTACAAATCATACAAAAGGAAGAATAGGAGGAAATTAAATACATCCTGCTCTGTTGGTGCGCACAATGAGAGGCAGGATGAACGGCCTGTAATCTAAACTGTCCCCTGAGAGCAGGATATTGCATAAGATGTCTATAAAACACAGAGATATATGGCTTTAACACAGCTTATAAACTCCAACATCAACAATCAATTTAGCTCCACTTCCAAATATTCACTGCAACAACTCATATTTCCACATTGATCACTGATGACTTTTATGAATCCATGAAAAGTGCTGAGCAGAGGATAAATGACTAATTGCGGCTCCTGCGAAACGCCGCTCACATGACGGGTCACGCCGGAGGGGCAGAGGAGTGTGGCGAGCCTGTAATGAACTGACACATTGCTTCAGTGAACATGGCAGGTAGGAAATACTGGACCGCCGAGCCAAATACACCCCCCCATCCGTTTATGGATGTAATGGATCCAGCAGGCCAAGAAACTGTGAGGAGAGAGCTGAGGCAACCATTCAGACGGCTCACAGAGGAGAGATGAGGAGCGAACGAGCAGGTCTTTATGGGGCAACAGCAGGAAAATGGCTCTTATATAACAATAACAGTGTACGGTAGCAACAACTGCACGGGCTCTGGTTAAATGAAGAGAGAAGCATGTTGATGGTGTCTTTTCATGGGACATAACCTTTTTTTTCCTCAAAAGAATGAGATTGAAAATGTTTCACATGTTTTATATCTACTGGTGGAAACACTAATGTCAGACTTGTCTTAATCCCTCCGATATATGAGATGATTCCCTCTATTTATCCTGTCAACCAGCCATGTGTAGTCATAATCTCCACGGCTGTTTTAGCTGAAAATGGAGGCTGTTTATCTGTAATACATCTGTAATTGACACGATAGATGTTCTGCCTGATGAACCAAATGACTGACTCAGCTATATTATAACTAAATTCCTTTCTTCTACGTATTATAATTATTAGCCATTTCTTTTGACCCTTTGATTTCTGTTATTATTGTCTCTTGTTTTGATTTGTTTTTTTGCTTGTTTGTGCTTGTAGTCTGAGGCCGAAAGGGTGAGGGAGGGGGGGTGAGAGCACTGTACCTCTGTTGTAATTGCATTACATGTACTTTCTTTTGTTTGTGTTCAATAAAACATTCATAAAAAAAATAAAATAATAATCTGTCAATATATTGTACATGATCAATAGTCGTCAAATACATTCACCACTTGATTGAGGTCCCTTTCTGAGAACAGCAACCTGACCTGTTTTTGATTCCTGACCTTGGAAATGGTTCTTTTGTCAAAGAGCAGCGTGACAAAACAATCCCAGCTCCATTTGCTAGCCTTTTCAAGAGCTTTCACCCGTATATCCCGCGGCCTGGTCATGGATCTGTAGTTTTATCTGTAGTTTAATCTGTGGCAGCATTGTAGTTTACGTAGGCTTGAAAGTGAAAGCATCTGCTAGCCCATGTGTGGAAAAAGCAAGTAAGTGGACCTTGACTCGGGATTGTTTTGCCAAACAGCCTTTTATTGGTCACATTTGTCGTGGTGTTTGTGTCTCGGTGCCAGCGACAAACAGAAATGCCTTCAAATTTGGCACAAATGCAGGGATGAACTCAATGAATGAATTTGGTGGTCAAAGGTCAAGGTTACTGTGACCACACAAAGCAGGTTTTTGGGCATTAACTCAAGAATGTTCATGTTAATTATGATCATTTAACACCAATGTCTAATAGGACAAAATGAGGAAGTGCTACTTCTGGAAAGACTTAAAGTGCAACGTGGAAGGTTGGCGGAGGTTCGGAGCCCAGGTTCTGCTTGCTGTAATCATTCCTCCTGTTCATATTGGCTGTGAAGACATCCCTTTCCTGCAGTCCTCTTTCTGTGCGAAAAATACATTCCAAACTTTATTGGAAGTTAATCTGAGGCGTCAGCTGTATGAGTGCAGAAATAATTGGGTCTCTTCGAAAGTCTTTATGTTTTGGAAACAACAGTGGGCCCTTCCATCGTTAGCAAACTCTTTTTCTCAAAAATGATGAATCCCTCACAGAGCTTTGGAAAACAGGCATTGGTGTCAGCTTAATTCAGTTGAATATATTGGCTCCAGACTTGCAAAAAAGATCTTGAAATCAAGGCTCAGACACAAAAAGATTCTTATCAATCAAGTGATAAGTTGGGGGGGGAAAGGTTCATAAAAGGGCGTACAGAGTGGAGGTCAGGGACAATTAAAGATGGATGAGGAGCCAGGGTAAGGAGGCGGGTTGGGGGGGTGTCGTTGGTGGCAAAGGTGTCCACTGCTCAGGTGTCACCAGCTGGCTGCGTGAACAGAGAGCAGAGAACAGGAGATCAGCGGCGGTGGAGGTATCAGGTCACCTGGTGGAAAGAATCATTCAGCTCCGAACCCGGACAAGACAGCAGGTAAGATCTGGTGCTTTGATGGAGGATTAGTGAGCGGGGAAAATAGAATGAAGTCATTAAATAACTCAGCACTGGTATTATGAAAAAATAGCAATGATGGAAAATATGAGTAAGACTTATCAAAGTGATCGGTTACATATGAACCAAGAAAGCGGTAGCTGTAGCCTATAGTTGAGTATTTTCATGTTCTGCTACTTTGTATTCTATTCCACTACATTTGACAGCTGTAATAAAAAGCAGATTCATATTGTGGAAATGAAATATTAATATCAAACATACAGGTAAAAAGTTAACATTAGCTCACATTAAAATGCTGCACATGTACATTTTGCTAATACTTTTGTACATTCTCTTAAGTAGAATCCTATTGCATGTATTGGTGTTTTTACCTAAGTGAATACTTCTCACACTTGAAATGAAGAAGACGAGGAACAAATGCACTGCACATTACAGAAAACAGAGTTTGGAGGTTAAAGCATAGACACAGCTCAGGATTGATTGCAAACACACGCAGCTCTATTTACTGGCTGAAAAAGTAAATTCTCTTTCTAGCCACTGAAGGGTGCAAGAAACTGTATGGTGACTGCAGCGAGGGCCTTAACCATATGGGGAGCTGCAACACAATTGCATACACGTCCCATACATTTCTAGCCATTTACCATCTGAGGCTGAGGTGCACTCGTGCATACAAAGCCTGCTAATCTCAGGACGTGGCTGTCTGCCGGCTGCCTCCTGTCCCAGAAGCACTCAGCCCAGCAGACGACATGGATGAAGAGATTAGGTTACAGAAACTGTAAGTCACTGTGCAGGGCACAATGGAGGCTTGTTACTTCACAGTGTGGGGGGGTTGGTGTCATCTTAATTCATTTTCCCCAAGGCGGACTTATTCTTATTTAACACGATGCCCAGGTGGGAATAGAACCCCCATCCGTGCCTGATTCAGAAACTCCTACAAAAAGTGGTAGACCTAATTTCACCTTGACTCTAAACTTTTTACTCCCTCACCAGACTGAATTACATCCCACACGCTCTTCTCACCTGAACTTCCATTTCATTTCATCACACCTACACCATCCCTGTTAGCACATTATAGTTAATAATAAATAGGACAATGTGGGTTAATATTAACCTCTTTGCAGTCTTCCTTCTAGTTTCCTGATTACCAGACTCAGGTGTTGGCTTGTCCTAAATACAGATGAAAAAGCATATAAAAAACAACATTTTCATTCCAAGATCATTTTTATTGTTACTATTAAAATGGCCAGCCAGAGGCCCAATTTATCAGAAACAGCAAGTCTGGTCTAAATAACACGGTTCTAGCTCCGTACTTAATCTCATCACTCTCGGAAAGAAAGCCAATACATCGCTGAGTTATTCCTCCACAGCAGCAATAATGTTTAAGTTTGTATGATGCTAATTGAATCTGATATTTCCCTGTATTGGTCTGTAAAAGGTTGTAATGCAAAGTGCTACTGATCATTGTGCATCACAACAATGTCAGCTGAGAACTGACATTTGTTTTGTTACTTTTGCGATGTATAACTGTCAGGATTGTGTTGACTCTCGGGGGCTGCGCTGCTGTCTGTGTTTCAGAAGGAGAAGATGAGAAGATCCAGGAGAAACAGCCAG
Organism: Chelidonichthys spinosus; assembly: GCA_029853015.1. NCBI lineage: Eukaryota > Metazoa > Chordata > Actinopteri > Perciformes > Triglidae > Chelidonichthys > Chelidonichthys spinosus. The sequence goes on from CM056831.1 coordinate 6,866,612, forward strand.
ACTCTCCTCCAGGATCTCTTTCATCGGGGGGTCCACGGAGGAGACAGAGATACTCCTGTAAGTGTCTGGCCTGTTGATGAGCCATGTCTGACTGTCAGCTCCACATTCCATTAATGAGCGTCTAACTCACAGATCCCAGTGCAGCCTGGCAGAGACGCTAAAATGATTCACTCCATCGCCAGTCTGATCAGAGCGAAGAGCAAACTCCTCGTCCTCGAGAACCCCGACACTGTGGAGATCTACAAGGTCAGCCGGCAGCTTTAAGAACAGTCCTCTAGTATTATTACTCTTATTAGTAGTAGTAGTATTAGAGGGGGTGTGTCTCACCGTTTTAGACTTTTATAATTATCACTTTATAAACCCTTTCTCATTATAGACTACTGCCTTATTTGGGTCACTCAGAAGCAAGATTTTCTGCCGCATACTTTGTTTTATTTTAAGATTAGTTGATGTCCAACATGCCAATAATACAAAGTTAGGTGTGTTTTTTGTGCTATTAAAGATACATTAGTTACATTAGGGTTACATGTGATGTAAGATTGATTCACCCCTTTGGTTATTGCATGTACCCAACATAGCTGGATGATGCAACAGCCCGCCCTCGCAGAGCCGCTAAAGACGATGTTTACCTCCCCGCCATCACGACGAAGGCGTCAAGTCTGAGCTCAATCAGAGGGTCTCTGAGTCAGTCCTGTCCTTACCTGTACGACAAAAGAAGAGGATCCTTCTCCTCAGTGACCTCTCAGAGGACTGGAGGTCACCCTAAAAAACAGGTAGACTTCACATCTGTTCCACTTCCAGACAATATAGTGAAACTTCCTTCCAAAGTCAAACATTTCGCCCTTTGCTCTGTCGTCTCTCTGCATATCAGAGTAGCTTAAAGGCACAAAAAGAGGCAAAGAAATCCAACGTCACCGTGACGATGGCCTACCTCGGACAAGGTCGTCGGGGCTCAGGGTTGGGGTCAACACAGGATGAGCTGAAAGTACTCCAGCAAGTCAACGGAGGGGAGAATATCTGTGTCTTTAAAGGCGTGGTGACTCCAGGAGGTAAGATTTGGCAAATGTAACCAAAATGTGACTTTCTCGAACCCCACCCATCTTTAAATTAGTTTAGCTTCAAATTGTGACGCTAAATCGGGCCAGGGGTATACAGTGAGGACATAAAGTGGGGAGACTAATCACCCCGCACGACTGTCTATGAACTCGGCCTTCATTTTCATCTCAACTACACACCGATAAAGTTTATTTAGAGAATGCATTTTGCATGCTTTGGATGCTATATAGGCGACACAATCTGTTCACAGACAGAGAGATGGACATAAAAACACCTGGCAAAGCACCCAAAACCTCTTCTGTGGTAGTTCCCGGTGTCTCCAGGACCGCATTGTGGTCCCATGTGGTCCTCACACAGACTCACAAGGTAAACATTCTCCAGCATCTGTGTTGGTAAAAAGTCCATCCTAAATGTCTTCATTAAAAATGAATCATTGTGAAAAGTCTTGAGGAAACATGAAGATGTTTTCTCACATTGAACAGGCCAAGATGAATATTGAGAGTTATTAGAGAGTAGAGGTGTAAAATCATCTTTTCACACATTTCATAACTCATCTGCCCTCAAATCATTGTAAATGAAGGATGCTGAGGATGCCGGCCCGAGGCTGTATTTCAGTTGAAAGAAGAATAGCTGATAGACAACCATCACATAAACACATCAATAGACAAGACGAGAGTTTTTCATCTTTGCAGCACACGATATACGCTGTGTGGCCGACTCCATGGAGGGAATCACAATATCAGGCAGATGTAGATAGAAGGAGTTATGGATTTCTGCTGAGAACTGTCTGTGTGTGTGTGTGTGTGTGTGTGTGTGGGTGTATGATCTGTTTACAAAATCTTCTGTAGCTGTTTATATTAGAGAAGAAACCAAAGGAAACAGAAGAGATTTTAGAGATTCCTATATATATTTCTGGGTTTTTCCAAACTTATTTTCTTTTTCAGGCATCTAAAACTATTGAACAGTCTTCGAAGGAAACAACACTCTTTGGTTGTCGTGCATAGAGCTCACAGAATTGACGCAAGTTCAGTATATGAAAGAATCTTTATGGCTATAACAACTGTGAATATTTTTCACAGACAGTATCAGCTTTTTTTCAGCATCAAAGCTCCTCTCACTGGAGACTGGTGTTTTAATAATGAAATGCAGATTGTTGATCTTTGGTTCCCCAAAACTGTGAAAACCACCAAACAATCTGGACGCGATAATTGCAAATTGGTAGTTGCTGTGCTATAATCCTTATTATCAGTGTATCAAAAGACTTACTGACTGAAATCAACAAAGCTTCATTTACACCATTTAATTGCAGCCTTTGCGAGCGGCCGTCAATTTTTATATAATATAATATTTCCTGCTGCCAAGCCAAGTGTCTCACAGAGACATCAATGAACCTGTTGACCTTCACAGCAACGCAAGGCAAAGACAGACAGAAACCACACTGAATCTGTCGGGATGCTCGTGATCATTTCCAGTCTTTGAACATTACATGTGGTGTATATATAGATGGTGCAGGCAGTGTGGTGGTGGAGGGGAGGGGGGTCCATAGAGAGAGCTGTCAACAACAGCTGTTATTTGCTTTATATGCTCTCTTAAAAGCAAACCTTTCCCTGTCATGTTTTTTTACCCTTCCTCAAAATGTTTTTTTTTTTGTTTTAGCAACAACAAACGATATGCATATACAAACACTATATATAAAACTATAAAATAACTATTAAAAAATTTAAATCTGTCACAGACAGAGAGACATACACCTGGCTAAAGCACTCCCTATACAGCAGGTGTCTCCAGGACCACATAGCGGTCCCATGTCGTCCTCACACAGACTCACAAGGTGAAAACAATTCCAGCATCTATGTTACAGCTGGTAAAAATAGGGTCTTTTCTTTAAATTACAGTTATTAAAATCTTTAGGAACCAGACAGACTGGTAATACTTGCATCATAATAGTAAGCATTTGAGCCCGTCGTAACGTCACTCCACTGAGCACATAACGTTTCTCCTTGTGTCTCTCAGAGCAGTTCCAGTTTGTCTCTCAGAGACACAGAGGTTTCCCCTTCAGCGCCACCTTGTACGTTAACGGCATCATGGTTGCCCGAATCAGCTCCTGCTGCGAGTACCGCTACGCTCCCGGCTTCCAGCAGGGCAGGAAGAGCTGCTTCAGGTTGGCCTGGCTGGCTGGTGGGATCCCCTGTTACAGGTCAGATTTCATCCTCCGTGAAGACGCAGCATTGGCTGAAAACTCCAAATTGGTACCAGTCAAAAGGAACGGGGTGAACCCGTTGCTCTGCAGAGATGATGTATGGTCGAGTCGGCGGAGGAGGGAAGAGGGTGCACATTGCATGACAACAGGGAATGGTGCTGGTGGTGGTACAGAAGGAGGGAATGAGAGTCACGATGAAAGCACATTTTTCATCTTTTTCAGATGTACAAGTCTCCGAAACAAATACAGCTCCTGCCAGCAGCTGAACAACGGCACAAAGGAGAACTTAATTCTCCCTCCAGAGCAGAGTCCTGGCAACGGTACAAAGCCTGGAAATGAGTGTCTCACTTTTCCGTTACTTCCTAAAGCTTATTCATCACATTTTTTTTGACATAAGGCCCAGTTCTTGATTTCAGTGGACTAGTTTGAAGACAAAATGTACCACAAATCATTTCTCTCTCCTTCATTATGTGTTTATTGTGTATAATGCAGGCCCTGTTGAATCATGCCCGTCCTCCCCTCTCTTCATCCCGGCCAAACCAGAGAAGAAGTCAGTGAGGAGGACAAGAAAACACATCAAGGAAGGCGGCGGAGTCTCTACGGACAGCGAAGACCCTGCTGTAGTTGGGATAAAGGCAACCTCGAAGAAGAAACGCTGCAAGGGTCAAATTAATCAGAAAGAGGGCAAAGCCAAGACAGCTGGTAATAAGAGAGAAGAGGGACAAGACAGCAAGGGCTTGCAGGGGTCAACAGTGACACAACATGATGACCAAGCACTGTCTGCCACACAAGAACATAAGCATCAGAGAACAACCGGCGATGTCACAGCGCTGCAGAGAGAGCGGCCGCGATCCAACAAGACAGGCAAGGTCCTCGGTGAGCACTGTTATTTTTATTTAAACTGCTTTCATACCTGTAATACTAGATGGGAGAAATAGAGGATGAAAACCTTTCAAGTGAAGTTGACCTTCAGTCCATCTGGATGTGGTATTACCATTTAATATTCTCTGTAGAGGGACAGAAATGAGAAAGAACAAGTTTGTTTTTTTTTCTTTTTAAAGATTCATTGCAGGATGAGGAGGCACTGACTAAGCAGAACGGAGAGAAACAGAAGGAGCTGGGATCAAATGGGGAAAACAGAGATGGGGAAAGACTGAAGGACTTCTATGAAGAATGTGTGGAAATGAGCGCCGCGTTGGCGCAGCGCCCGAGCAAACACAACTGGTTCAAGGCAAACAGTGAGTAGAGAAAAAACAGCAGCACAGTAGGAACCTTATGGAATCCCCCTGGAGTCCCATAAATGATTTACATAATACACTTCAGCAGAAAAGGCTTGAATTTGCTAAGAAAGAAAAAAAAAAGTGATGCATTAAACAATGTCTGCTCGAAGGAAGATAGATGGCTCGTGGAACAGGTTATGGAGACAGTGTTCTCACGCTCTCACACACACGCCGGCGTGCATAAATCTCACCCCAGCAGATCTGTTTTCTCTATTGAACACGATGCGCTCAAACTGACATCCTCACTGACATCAACGGTGGGTATCGAAATCACCGGGTGCATTTGGCTTTCGGAGAGACAGTTTTATAACGCCTGAGTTGTTCTTCTTCCCCTTCTGTGCCAAGTGCTGGAGAGGCGCCGGCTCCAGAGGAGGCTGTCATCGTGCCCCAGAGCTCCGGGCTCAGATGTGGAGCGCAGTGCAGAAAGTGACACGATCCTGCAGCCTGATGGAGAGCCAGAAGAAGAGGAGGACACGGCCAGCCAGAGTGCTGGCAGAGAAGAGCCTGTTAAGGAACAGGACCTACAGGCGCAGGTGTGCATGTGTGTGTGTGTGTGTGTGTGTGTGTGTGTTGCAAATGTGTGTTTTTGCCAGAAATGGCATTAAATATAACCACATCCCTGCATTATGCAGCAGGGCGCCTTCATTTGCGTCACAAATTGCAATTGAATTATTATACATCATGCGTTAATATAAATATAAATGATCTTTTAAAGGAATACACTTCCCGTTAATGTCAAGTACAGGCTGTATTTTCCCTGTTTGCACAATAATCATTATTTTAGGTTTCAACCCTAATAGGAAAATTATAAAACACATTTTCCAAAATGACACAGTAGGATTGATGTAATAAAAATAGTGAAATTGAAATATGCAAATGTCATCCATTCACATAATAGGATTCAGAGCAGTTTCAAAGGGAGGATCATTTCAGTGTCATCGTGTTTCAAGGTTTTACACTTCTCAATGTTGGATATAAACCTCAAAAATATATCAACTCTACGACAATAACAGGTTAAGGTCATTATCTCATTGGTATGCAACATTAATTCGACTTGATTCATTAACAACAAAAAGAAATCTGGCTTAAAGGGCAATTATTGGGAGGTTGATTCACACATGAGGGTAACAAACGCTCGCTGAGTTTTATCTGGGACAGACAGGCGTTTTATCTCGGTCGCAGCCGCCATGATGAAAAAGCTTCCAAGAGCACCTGAAAAATTCCTCAAGGTCTAGCAAAGTAGCTGGGCTGATGTGGCCGGCAGCCAACCATATGTCTCTCTGGACTCCCACCCCGTGTCTGTCCCGAGCAGCTGTCCCACTCCTCATCATCTCAGCCCGGCTGCTGCTCTCACATGCAAAGCAGTGAAAGACTGAATGCTTGCAATGCTCTGTATTATAGAATCCTTCCAAAACCCTGCATACAATAATTTTTTACACATTTTTTTTTTTTTGTGACAAAATAAACTTTTGGAGGTTAGTCTTGGACAGCAAAGTTTGCATGCCAAGCCAAATCCAGAAATAACATCACATTGTGTACTTTCTCTCGTCTGGACCCGAAGCTGGATGCCATGATGACGGTGCTGAGCACGTCCGACGAGGTGGAGCAGCTGGTTCTCAGGAACACGGACCTGACGGACGACCTTCTGCTGAGCCTGGCGGGGGCCCTGAAGAGCAGCCCATCTGAGGTCACGCTGCTCAACCTCAACCTCAACCTCATTGGACCGTACGGGGCTCACATCCTGCTGGACGTTCTGAGAGCGAAGCCTCAGGTCAGAGGTGTACAGTAAGTCCCGGGTCCACGTTACATTGAAATTGGAGCGTGATGATGCGGTATGTTTTTTTCTGAATTCAGACAACACAGTACATAACAAGCAGAGCCAAGAACGTCTAAAAGTGTTGGGGAATGACTTTTGGAGAGAGCATAATAAAACTGAAGAGACGGTGACAAAGACGTAGCTAATTCAAGGACAGCCTCGTTATTGAAGAACCAAATTTTCGCCTTCCACTGCTGAATTACACAATCCATCTCCATTATGTGAATACAAAATGCCTCCAGTGCCTTACCGTTCTGAGTTATTTCCTTTCCCCCCATAACACACAGTGCATGTGCAAGAACTTTGGACACTGATTCGGAGACACTTTGACAGGTGTGGAGACTTAGTGCGTGCTGACAAATGGGGAATCATAAGAATAGTGTGGGGCTTTAGGGGAAGTATGCTTCTTTGGTTTCTGCTGGAGAGTTACATGAGAATATTAATACCACTCTGTTATCTCTCCATTAGAGAGAAGACGTCAGCCAACAGCTGGTTAGCTTAGCTTAGCACAGCTCTGAGCAGTTGTTGCTGGTCTCAGCCAAGAGAGAGACCAACACATAATCTTGAAGTGTTGAAATATTCCTTTAGTGCAGAGATCTTCAACAGGGGTCCGGGACCCCTAGCGGTCCTCAGAGTTACTGCAGGGGTCCATGAAATGATCTAATTCCAACCTTTTCTTCCAAAAATACACCTTAACATGGATACAACCTATTCTTCCTGTTTGTTTAATATTATGCTGTGAAATTGTGGTGTAGAAATTCCAAAATAGAATTAAAATATGAATCTATTAACAATTATTAATTCAATGGCTTATCTTTGTATACATATAACATGACAAAGTTCTGTTATACATGGCACTATAGGCTGAACTAAACATCATTATTGGCCCGGTTTAATAAGGAACACAATTTTATATCATGTAATAGGGGGTCGTTGGCCTGAAAACCTTGAAGACCTCTGCTTTAGTGTGTATAGAAACTAAAGCACGAATATCATATACTATCATTTCAAACACGAGTGCTATTGGTCAAATCCTCAAATCCTTCATATGTCCAAAAGGAAAAACATCCTGTATTAAAATCCTTGATAAGACACCACGTTTCCATGAGATGTAATAATCGTAAAAGCTGCAGAACAGGCATATACACAACATTTATGTGACACGGTGCAATAGGAATTCTTGCGGTTTATATGTCAACAAAGAAAAAAAATACATCAGGGTGCAAGGACATTCCCTTTAATGTGAGCCATTCATGGAAGAATCTAAACAAATCCCCATGGTTACCACCTCTTCCTCTCTCTACAGCTTGTTTGGAAACAAACTGCGTGACCACGGAGCGCTGACCCTGCTGAACGGAATAGCCCAGCTGCAGGAGCAAACAGCGAGAGCTGCTGCTGCCATCCAGCAGGCCATGCTGTTCCCATCGGAGCAGGACATGCTGCAGCTCCCCACTGGGTGGAGCTCTTTCAGGCTTTTTGCACTTTTAGAACTGGATATTGGGGGGAACGGCTTGAGCAGCGACGGGGTAAAAGTGTTAGCGTCTTACATGAGGCACCACTCCTATCTCCAGTACTTAGGGCTGGCGCAGACCAGCGGCGCCGACCTGGCGGCGTGGAAGGAACTTTTCGACAGCCTCAAAGGGAACAGCTCGCTGACTCAGATCATCCTGGACGAGAACAACCTGGGAGACCCGGGCGTCAGGCTGCTGGCCGACTTGCTGAAAGAGAACGCCGGCCTGCGGCAGGTGGATCTGGACAGGAACGGCATCAGCGACGTGGGGGGAAACGACCTCATGGGGGCGCTGCTTTGTAGGACAGAGTTCCCGCTGATGCATCTGAGCCTTCAGGAGAACGACATCAGTGCAGGACTGATGTGTAGGATACAGGAGGAGGTAAAGTACAAATAAATCCTGCAGGAGTGGAAGAATAAGCATGCAAACCATTAGAACCTACACAAATAATAAACCAAGCACTGACTTGAGAACTCATCATAACAAAAAGTCTTTGTTTACGTTTTGAGGTCGTAGAGGGGAAAAAACCTGACTCATTTGACCTTCAAACACACACACACAAACATGTCTTCCTTCCTATAAGTGGGTGGCCCCGCTAACAAATGCTGCATCTTAGTTTAGCCCAGGCAGGTGTGGGAGGCATGTTTGCTTTAGGGCAGCATTGTGGTCTGAATGCATTTTCAAAGAGACCTCAGTGAACTGAGCCTTTCTTCTTTGCGGTGGTGGTTTCATCTTCACCTTGAGTTTTTTTTTTCGCGTCTTCTTCCCACCAGTATTACCACTCCTGACTCCACACTCTCCCACTGCCATTTTATTGAAAAATGTGCTGCCTCCTGACAAAAAAAAAAGAGAAAAAAAGAAACCACGGTGATTCATTCCACCCACAATATTAACAGTCTTGAATGATCTACCCACGACTTTCCCCCTCCTCCCAGAACATCCCAGTACCCATCATCAGATCCCCTTTCTCCACTTCTACAAATCAAAAGAGAGTTATGGACAGCTAAGCAACGCTGCGTCAACTCCCCTCATTTTGTCAGTCTTGCCTCTTCATGTGCTAGACAGAGCTCCTATTCACAATCCGAGGATGGTGGGGGGATACGGAGAGACGGAGAGAAAAAGTAGGGCAAAGTCATCTGAATTTCGAGACCGTCATCTCATTGTTCTATCAACACAGACATTCTGAGAATAACTGTACCTGTGATCAAAGCTTGTCAAAGTGGTAATTATCTCCTCCTCTCAGGGCTGCCACTAGTAACTCTGCTGAAAACCAATCCCTCCATATTTCATCTGCAGTCTTTGCAAATTCCTTTCTGTGGAACCCCGATAAAGAAGTTCTCCGAAGCCTCTGGTGGATGACAGATAAATGAGACTGGTGCACCTGAAGATTACATCTTCTCCGTCCGATCAGACTGAATAAGCTCCTATTGTTGTGTGTCTTATTTTCTTAGGTCGATTTTGTGTATCTAAAGTTTCGGATGAGACATAAGATTTTCTTATCGTCACTAAAAAATAAAAGTGTGTGTGTTTTTTTTTTTTTTTTACTGCTGATCGCCTCAAATCTCAACAGACACATTTGTAGTGGGTTGAACACAAAACCAAGTGGTACACCGTCACGCCTCGCTCAGCATAAACTGCCAAACAAGAACCCCACTGTAGTTCACCGACTCCACCGATAAGGTCTTTCGTGCTTCTTCGTTACAAGTAAAACTCTGATCACTGACCCTATTGTCCGTCTGCTAATGTTATCTGTATTTGGCCTGAAACAAATCCTGCCGTGTTACCAGCTTCTTTCAACTGCTCTTCCAAAAGCAAGGCCTTCACACACAGAAGCTCAATCTGTTAGGAATTTACAGGTTTGCTTGAGAGACCCCTTTCAGGCCTTTGTACAGTAGGTTACTGTATCTCCCGGTGCTTTACATGTACAGTGAGGCCTCGCTACAGCTGCAGGATCCAAATAATCAGGTTCATTCATCAGTGTTTTGCTGATAAGATTTACAAAACTAATAGTTGAATCTTTGTGAAACAAGGAAGTAGATGCATCTGATACACTACTACACAGGGGATACGGTTCAGACAAACAATGCTGTGCTGTTGGGGAAAATGGAAGGAGGAAAGTCTGGGGACCTCATTGTCTTGACTTTGACTTAGGGGCAAACATAAAAGAGATGAAGTGAACGATGGTTACTCACCCTCACAGGAAGTTCAGTGATTCAGACTTCCTTTACGTTTCCCCGGCAGGGTGATGCAATTTATTTCCAGTAACAGCATATGATCGGTGTCTGTTTGCAGGGCCATTAACTTTGGATGTCTTTGTTATCATGTTGCTCTGGCGACATAACAGGTAGGTGCAACGTTTTCAACTTCAGGTCAACTCATGGCCCGTCTGTTTGGTTCAGACAACGATATCCTCGTCCATGTGTCGGTGTATGACATGAGGGAAAGGACGGGCGGGGGTGCCTGTTTGTGTACAGTGGACCTGCTTTCGGGCCGCATTTAGAAAGCCAGGTGGTGTTTATGTGTTTGTGTTAGCCGCGGGCGTTGGACCTCTTTCGGGACCATTAAAGTCTGCTCTGCAAGCACGCTCTAATTTGTTTTGTCTAGTCTGTCCAAATCGCATGTCTTTGAAGCTGATTGTTAAATCAAAACTCTTATTTTTTCCACACGGGGACTTGCTGCAAGCCTGGAAACGTCGCCTGGCTTTGTGGCTGGCTACAGAACAGCTAACGGCGCCCACAGGAGACTACAATGATGTGTCTTGATTAACGTCAGTATTCAGATGTTCTTTCTGTCTTTCCATCTGATCAACTGTTGCGGTAGAGAGCACAAAGAGAGCAGGAAGTTGACGTTGGCTCGCAGTGAAGCAGGGGATGAGCGTGGACAGGCCTGGCGGAGGATGAGAGTGATGGTTTCTAGATTGGGGAGATGTAGCACTGCAACGAGATCTCTTAGTGGGGGCCTCTCCATAACAGATCCCTTTTTATTGTGCAGTGGGAGAGCGATTTATAGACTGAACACTGCTGTGATGGCGATGCAGGCAGAGCTACAGTTTCATTATTAGCACAGCTAGCGTCGTATTTTATTCTCCTATCGATGGGACAGCCAACAGAGAGAATGAAAACAATTTTTTTTCTATAAATATTGCTATTTTACACTTATATCCAATCTTTCACAAATTAAACTTACTACAGGGTTAAAAGTTACTTCATTTCAAATGAATATAAGTCAAAAAGGTCGGGAGCCACTGATTTAGACATTATAAACACATACAAAAAGAATCCCCTATATGCGGGATAATGAACATGAAATTGTGAATAAATATGAAATAATGGAATAGTCAGTGAGGACGGTTCATTATAATAACCATGTGACGAACTAGTTTGTGAGTCTAACGCTACATTTCAGTGCTAGTGCACATTCACTACGGTATCTGACACACATTTTGCGATGATGATGATGATGATGATGGTGAATGAATAGTTGCCGGGTCCGCTTTTTGGACAATGGTGCCTGCCGCTGTTTGACATTTGGCAGACAGAGCTGCTTTTCAATATGGATTATTCTTCAGCGGTTGATCCTCCACTCAAATGTCACCACAACAATGCCTCCGACTTGGCAGCAGCGTCGGTCTTTCTGCAGCTCCACGGGGTGAGGAGTTGGCAATAATGACCACATCTAATGTGGCCTTCAGAATGATTCAGACTTTGTGTTCGCACACAAATGACCTTTATTCCCACTTTATGGAGAAGAAGGGGAACGGAAAGAGAATCTTGGTTTACCATAACACTGCAATGTTGTGATCTCTGCTCTGACTTATGTTGTAAATACACTGTACAGATTCCTAACACGGCGCCTCAGATGACCGATGGATGTAACAGACCTGTGGCCACAAAGAGAATATCAACAAGGTTCACTGAACATGCAGCCTGACCCCAAAACATGCCCCTAATATTCTTCTCGCTCATTATTTGCATCGACAAAACCCTCCTGAAATCTTGATTTTAGCTGTAAAGCTTTGGGATTCTTTGTACTAATCAATTACGTTTTATTTATATCGCCCCAAATCCCAAATTTCCCTCAGACGGCTTTACAATCTGTACCGTTTACGACATCCTCCAACAACTAGAGAAAGAAATGAGGAATCCTCGGGAGAGCAAAGGAGGAGGAATCCCTCTCCCAGGATGGACAGAAAGTGCAATAGAGTAAGTAAATGCTCCACTATGTTAAGTGGAAACTTAAACCAGAGCTTAAGCAGCTAAAACACTCACCTGAGGGGAGAATTGTGATATTTGATAACTTGATAATATAGAATTAAAATTCAAGCAGCTTTAAAGAATATGTAAGAATACATGTGTTGCAAGTTTCCTGTATGCATTATTAAGGCTAATATTGAATCCCAGTCTGATCTTATCATCACAACACAAATTTTGTGCACAAGTTATTGTTGGAAATACAATATCAATTCAACATGTCTTTATAACATTTAAGAAACCATTAGTGTATATAGTTTTTATTTTAGGGGAGCGACTAATGATTTTGTTTTCATTATTGATGAGCCTTCTAATTATTTTCTTTACAAATGGATTAATTGTTTGGTCTCTAAACATCAGAAAATAGTGAGACAATTATTCTTTTTCTAAACTCCCCAAGATGATTTGTCCAAACCAACAGTCAAAATATATTTAATTATAACTCATTTAAAAAAGCTGTGAATCTTTAATTTGCATGAACATCACTTAAAAAATTTCAAATAACCACAATTGCTGCCATGGATATTGAATCCACAATTTTCTCTTGTATTATTCATTCATTTGCTTTCAGGGTTTAAATGGCATCAGTAACTGTTATGTCACATTAGACTCATTCAAAACAATCCCCTTATTATAAGTTGTACGGGTCCATCCCGGGGCGACAGCACATTAAAAACAGAGAGATACTATTATGTCATTTGGATTTATCAAACAAGAATGAATAGAACTTTAAATGTCCTGTTGCAACGTATGGAAAAGGTAAACACGGCACGGGGGGAAGCTCTTATTGGATCCAGCTGTGCCTGGACGGAGGTTGCTGCTTTCAGCTGGCCCCAATTCCCCAAGACATGAGAGTAAAACAAAAGACTCTGTGTTCATCAGAGAAGACTTCCAATCACCAAAGCATGACATGAAGGAATATGTGCAATTCACAAAGTACTTATTTTGAGGCCTGTTATAAAAATAGAAAAGAGAGAGGGATAATAACCCAAAAAGATCCCTCAGGTCTTTCTAATCTCAGAGGTGACCCCCACAGCTAAAAGGAATACATCACCACAACACTCGGTTTCTGCATCACATAGGTGTGACTGCTCTATCTGGACTACAGATGATTCATATGCATATGCTATAGAGAGAGTAGTTACATGCACACTGTCTGTCTGGAGCGAAATCCTCCAATTTCCTGCAGACACTGAACTTGTAATATCCATCGTAATGTCGGAGTATACCGACCAGCTGACTTCTATTACCAACCACTGGTCTGGAGCGAAAACAGTCACAGCGCCCTTTCCACACCTGTCAATGGTTACAGACGGGCTCCAGGATGGCAGTCATATGTGATGAGTGGAAGAAATTCAACTCATAAAACACTAATAGAAAGTCTTACCCCTGGATCTCTTCTTCTTCTCCTCTTTCATTTCTCTTTCCACCGGAGCTCATTCAGTTTCCATGAAACGGCCTTCACCGAGAGCGGAGGAAAGTCTCTGATCTGATTAAAAGGAGACTCAACTGCTGTCAGGTAGAGAAACTGTCGTGCAATTGTGCCCTCAAGCCAAAGAGAAGGACCACCGGCATATGTATCATCCCACAAACCCCCATGTGTCCCAAGGAACATATCTGGGAAGACTTTACACAACAAATACATACATTTCTACAGCCTAATAGACAGGAAGGGATGGCTGCTGACAGCTGACTCGCTTTCTTCAAACATTGGAGTATGAGCCTGTTGAAGTTCCATATTTTTGTTATTATCCAAAATGTTGCTGTGCAGTCAAATCCTGATTCAGTTTTGCCATGGAGCTGCATAGCTGTCCACTAGCACATCACTAAGCCATGCCTCGGCTCTGGGTTGTTTAATGAACAAGAACTTTAGTAGTTATTCTGCAGTCTCACCTATACATTGACCGGGAATCCCAAACAAATGCACTTTTTCCTCCAGTTTGTGTCAAATTTACAAAAAAGAAAAAAAAAATACAGTTCCCAGCTGTATTAGGACTGTATCTTCAGGAAGAGTGAATGGGCTTAGAGCTGAGCGCCATAACTAACACATTGTTGGTTTGGGGCATTCTTGCCAAGAGTTAAATGCAATATCGATACAACACTCACACATACACTATATATATAATAGCTACAATGTGGTTAGCTTGGCTTGGCTTAAAGAAAGGATAAAGATGGGATCAGCCTGGCTCTGTCCAAGGGAAACACAGTTTGTGTCCGAAATCACTCCCTTCTCCCTACTCAGTATACAGGGAGCTCCATATGCTGGATGTATAGGACTTAGTGAGCTCATCTGCAATATGAGAAAACCTTTTCTCTGCTTTCGGCTGGTGGACCACCCATAATAAATATTTTGTAATAAATGTATATTGCAAGCTGATTGGTTTGTAAGTCCCCCGGGTCAGCAGTGATGCTTTAGGGCTTTTATTGTGAAAGGCAATAAAGGAGCAGTCCACTTTCATTGTCAATGTGGAGAAAATAAGCATATTTTCTGAAATGAAGAAATGAATACATCTGTGTTATGATGCTCTATTCACATTAAATATATTATTTTCATTGATTTGTCTCATTCCCACTGCTCTCTCTGCTCTTGTGCATCTGTCATTTTTCCTTCAGTGTAGTGCTGTGTTTCTGACCAATGTGGGATACTTTGAGTCCAGTAAGGTATACTAATTCTCACTATACAGGACTGAACTTCAACATGGTGAACTCAGTGTGAGTAGTGAGTGATTTCAGGCATCGCCACTATCCCCCTGCTGGGACCACACTACTTATCTTCCACCACAGCAGGATTCTCGCATCACACGAAAAACCCATCTTGTCAGGCTTCAAGTAATGAACTTGTGTCCGGCAAGTCGCTGCACAGACCAATCAGCTCCTGGCAGCTGCTGTGCGAGACGAAAGAGAGGCGACTGTTTGTTCTTGAAGGGGTGAGCGTAGCTGCTGCAATAGCATCAGTTATATCAGAACTGGAGGATATTTTTCTTCACTGATAGAATGGCACTGAAGGCTTTTCAATGGGAAACATGTTTTTGCTTGAGTTTGCTTGAGAGGTGGTTCATCAAATCTCCTGCCAAGTGTTCTATTTTTGGAAGTGCCTATTGTTTCCCACATTTCCAGGCTTCTTAGATGGTTCTGTGTAACAAACCATCTGGTGGGTCAGGAAAAAATGACAAACTGGGGTTTTCTGGGGGAGTTTAAAGCCAGACTTGTTTTACTTTGTTGAGAGCAGTGACGTCCTAACTCCTCTTAAAGCCACAACATTTTAAATTGTGAACCAATTTAAACAAATTTGTTAACTGGTGAACATCACGTACTGGTAGGTGGATTTTTTTCCCCTTTAAACAGATTCAAGCTAGCTGTTTCCCCCTGTTTCCAGTGTTTATGCTAAGCTAAGATAACCATTGCAGATATGACAGTGATATTCCTAATAGTAGTATTATTCCTCTTCTTACTCAACCTCCCCTTGTATGCCTTTAAGACCACTTGGCAGCCGCCCCAGACACAGTTTCAGAACGTCTTCCATGGGCGACTGCAATAATCATTACAAACCCCATGAAACTTTACACCCCAGATTGGAGATCTTCCTCTGGGCTCTACCATAGGCCGTGAGGACATTGCCCTTCTTGTATGGGAAATAAAACTTGCGGTAACAAAAGCTCACATCCGACGTAGCTCAGACAGGTACATGGGAAGTGCTCTTTCAAGGTGGTGAGCTCTCTTCCTTCCTGATCCTGAGAGGGGGCTCTGTGTGAGGAGGAGGGATCCAGTTGCAGGCAGCTGAATCGGCGCTCTGTTGGGTCTCCCCTGGACACTGTCATAGCGTGTTTGCTGAAGGCGGGTCAATGAGGACTTTCTTTGGCAGAGGAATTTCACAGCACACGACAGCACACACACACACACACACACACACACACACACACACACACACTGGACCTCTGCTCCTCTGGTGAGAATGGAAGTGGATGTTGGTGAAGCAGGAGGTGAAGGAAGGCGTGTCACAAAAAGCTGGTCTCCTGGTTTAACTTTTCACTTGTTGAGATGAATTGGTCATTTTTTTTACAGCTGAAATATGTCCATCATATTATTTAGTGGAACTAAGAACAGAATTTATTTTAATCTGGCTTCACCTATGCCGATTATACCAGGAAGAAAATCTCACTATATCAAGGAGTTATTCTGTGGTTTTGGTTTAACATTCAGAAAATGTGTGTAAATAGAACTTGATGTGAGGCTTCCAAGGTCATGAATACATTTTATATATATATATATATATATATATATATATATATATATATATATATATATATATATATATATATTTTTTTTTTTTTATTTTTTTTTAATTTTTAAATTTTTAAATTTTTTAAATTTTTTTAATTTATTTATTTATATATTTATTTTTAAAAGAAAGAGTTGAATGATTAGTTTCATCTTAGCAAGCACGTATAAAAAAAGATGCATTTATTATACAACATATCTTTATCATGTTTTAAACTCTCAAATATCAACAACAGCCTCAACAATCCAGTATCAGTAGAAATAGCAGTTTATATTCTAAATGAATAAATAAAAAAATAAAAACATGAATAAATAAAAATAATCATGAGTGCAAGTGCCCTAGAATCAACATGTTGCACAACTCTTCCCTGTCTGGACTTTGGACTTGTCAGTCTTGACTTGGGACTTGACCTGTGACCCGAGTGCAAAGACTTGACAAAAACAATGACTTAGCTCCATTTCTGGTGTTTACAAACAACCGACCGACCCTATTGATACTTGCATTTAAGTTACAGACCTGAAAAATTGCCTTCAATTGCAAAAAAAACAAACCAAAACAAACAAAAAAACTTCGTGTGTCTGACGGATGCTTATTGATTTATTACAAAGTGATAGACACACACACACACACACACACACACACACACACACACACACACACACACACCTTCAGCTGAAGGAGCTGAAGCTGCACCATCTCTGCTACAAATCGGTTTCCCTCGATGTCAGCTGAGGGCGACAGAGGGAGGTGTTCCCCCTTTCCCGGTTCTCAAGATTTTCCTCAGTCCACAATAAACTTTCATTTTGGAAAGCCGACACACACACACATTCACACACACGTACACACACGCACACACACACGCACACGCACACACGCACAACGGCGGTCGTCATCTTGTCCTGCATCGGTTCCCTGGGAAGCTGCTCCAGACCTGACGTTCATTGTACTTTAGAAAACGTGCGAAAGGAAGAAGCAACAAACGTAGGAAGCGCGCAGGTGGAGCTGCTTCTTCAAACCCATCTTCTGGAAGGACTCTACGGGGACGCGGAGAGGCAACGCAGTGACTGGAAGCGGCGTTTTACTGCCGGTTAACCCGAGCAGCGTTTTATTTATTGATTTATTTATTTGTTTCGTTTCTGGCTCACTCGACGCGCGACAACCGAAGCACACCTGGAATGGAAAAAGTTGATCTGCCTCGTCTGGACTGTAGTAAAAACTCCCAAGAAGAATGAAGTAACCGCAATGGAGCCGGACAATGCCCCGCACTCCAAACTCAAAAGCCATGGAGTCGGGGGGTGAGTCGATACATGTTTATGTCTTGTTTATCAAACTAAACTTTGTAAAACTAAAGGTTCAGTGTGAAGTCATTCATGTGCGCGTGAACATCACCTGCGTCTCCGCGGGTCCGTTTGAGTGCTAGCCGCGTGAAGCCGCCAGTAAGCTAGTGTTTGTAGAAGTTGCTAGTAGCATTGAGTAGCTGTTTTAGGACATGTTTGTGTTTGAAGAA
Source organism: Chelidonichthys spinosus (assembly GCA_029853015.1). Classification (NCBI taxonomy): domain Eukaryota; kingdom Metazoa; phylum Chordata; class Actinopteri; order Perciformes; family Triglidae; genus Chelidonichthys; species Chelidonichthys spinosus. Next base: position 6,884,511 of record CM056831.1, read on the forward strand.
TTAGGCGGTTCTGAACGTGGACAGGTGTTGTAGCTTGTACTTTAATAGGCAGCAGGACAGCTTATGGAAACAAATGGCCTCTGTTCGTCACGCAGACGTCGGTGTAGCTTTCTGCACTGTGAAGTTTAAGTTGTGTCTTTGCAGCTTGTACCAGAAAACGAGCTGCCAAGCGATCTGGGACTGATTTGAGCGAAATGTATGAGAGGAGGAGATCAGTCCCCCGCCCCGCCTTTTCTCTCCTCCCAGCTGTGCATCAAACTCAGCTGGTTGGCCAGCTGTCCCAATGGGAGGGGAAATAAAAGTCAAAAATGTTGCATCATATATAACCACTGCTGGACATATCAGAGACTTCATCACAAACTGCCCCCCTCCTCCCTCCCATCTCTTAATATCAGTGTGAGAGCAGTGAGTGAATGGGACGTAAAGAGGAGGGAGGGAAACTGTAAAATGCCCCCAAACCCGTGAGTCAGTGTTCCAGCGGTTGGCCATTCGACCAGCGGCTTCCTGTGGCTCTCTGGGAAACCGCAAATGTGATAGATTTTCCGTAAGTGCGTCCATTATGGCACTCATCACCATGCCCGGTTCACTTCAAACGCCCCCGTCGCTCAACAGGCACCCCGGTTTCACACAGTGCATGTTATAACTGCAAGAGTGTAAAAGCATTCTCCCCCGGCCATGATGAGTTCACACTCGTCACATCAATTAACACCTTTAGAGCCACATCATCTGAGCCTCGCCAAGAGATGATGTGTCAAGAAAAATCTGCGGTGTAAAATTAGTCATTCATCATTCAGTCATTGACTGACATGTGTGATGGTTTGTCATGTGAAAACTGGTACCAGTTGATGGATTAAGTGGTCTTTTATGGCTGGAGGAACGTGCACCTTTTACTTTACCTCCACTACACTTCCATCTCCCTGCAGTCACGGCGCGCAGAACAAGCTACAATCAGGGCGGTCTGTCTCAGTTATTGGAAGGTTCACATGTTGGAGATCAAATACACTGTTGATGTATGAAATATGTTCCATTAGTGTCTCTATCTTTCACTTGGATGTGAAGGTTCTTGAGGTGATTGAGTGTTTTGGAGTTTGTCAGAGGTGGGTGCACTCACCTGGCCCTGCTGAGCTGGAGCTAATCTGGAGGTCAGACGGCAAGATGAGGCAAAGCATGTTGTCTTGAAACAGATGTTTCAGACGCTGCTGACGCTGCTCTCCTGCAGCACATCACGGTGGGAGGTGGAAGTACCGGAGTTAATGGCAAATGTGCATTTGAGTCATTTCTATCGTTACATTTTGTACTTGTACATGTTTCCTGTCACTTTAGTTTCTTTATTTTATAGCAAATTGCTTATTATCTATTTTAGGTAGAATAAAAGTTCTGGAACTCCAATATTTTGAGGTTAGATGCAAAGATGATCTTGCTCTTCTTTGTTCCATATTACTATGAATGAATGAATGAATTATTTAATAAATTAATGCATAAAGGTTTTGATCACACTAAGTGAGAAAAAAAGAATAGCATTTCAGGGCTCTGGTTTTCTAACCTTCTCGTCCTTTTCTTTAGGAGAGGTCTGATTCTTTGGACTATACTCTGTTTCACCTGCTCTCTAAAGCTAGCACAAGCACAAGGTAAGTGATAAAGCTGCAAACATGCATGTTGAGCAGGTAGAGTTCCATATGTGCCTCACAGACAGTGTGGGAAAGAGGGAATTAAAGGCGATTCCTGGGAGGTCAGTGACACTTTCAGGTATGTCCTGTGCACCACACCTAGGTGAGACTGTTCAGGTAAACTGGGTCGTCTTATCATTCCATGATGTGGAATGGCTTTAAAAGACAAATTGGATAAAGAAAGTAAAATAACCACTGTAAGTAATTATATTGCCTCAACACAAAGCGCGGGTTGTGAGCATGTTTATCCAAGTCATCCCGGCATTATCTAAGACCGATGTGATCAGCATCATTTTCCATTCGCAGCTTGGTCAGCTGTACCTCTTGTTTGATCCATCAAGCCAAAAACTTGCCTGTGTTTACTCTTCCCTGGACGAGATCTGAAGTCTTTCTTGGAGACTCTTCCGTCCTCGTCTTGTGAAGTGGATTTTGTGAACTGAACACTTGACTGGATTGAGTTTGACTGCAGACTCCCCTCAGAGTTTGGCTTCCTATTCAAGGATATGTTTTCTTTGGAAATGAAGCATTGGGCACTCTGCTGTCACAACATCCCACACTCTCAGGAAACTTTTGGTCATTTATTTAGTTATATTTAATTTCAAATAGCTCAATGAAAGTATCTGAGCCCAAACATGCTTCATACCCATCTCTGATGTCTTAAGTAAATTCTAATAAAGGTTTTGGAGTTCTCCCAGTCTCTAGATGCCCTTTGATAACACGAGCCACTGCGTCCTCAGTGATAACGGTTTCTGGCAGTTTCTCTGTAACACTATCTTCAACAGATATTTTCCTCTAATAACGACTGCTGAGTGTCCAGACAAGTATGCATTTTAATACATAAGGATGTATTTGTTTGTCTCTCAGATTCTAGTGAAATGTGCCTGTTAATAAAGCAGCGTGGACTGGAAACATAAAAACCTGCACATTGTTCCTCATCATTTTTAAGATAAATACTCGATGGTGTCATTTTTATAAGAAGTAATAGTCCAGTGTCGTCTGCTGCACCCGTTTCCTCTGCAGCCCCACATGGGCCATGACTTCTCCATCTTGACCTCAGACAGCAGAAGGAAACTAAACCGTCGATGTGCACAGGATTTAAAATATATACCTTCTGCACTGTTGCCACATGCATAATCTCCCTACATATTTCCTCAGGAGGGTCATCAAGGTCAGCCACAGTGCAGCACGCTGACTGTAGATGTAGTAGCAGCCTCTCTCCAGGCGATCACATGTCAGCGCTGGGAATCACGTGTGAAAGAAAACCCTCGTAGATGCAAAAAAGGATTTAATAATTCAACTAACATTTCGAAATCACAGTCAACTTTGGGCCAACGAGGTGTACTGAGAATCAACCCCACCTCTACCTGTGCCTTAATGTCATCTTGCGAAAAAAGCTAAATAATAATGATAGTAAATAATTAATGCGTCATAAGATATTACAAACACTCCTAGAATGAACTCACTGATGTAAGGAGTTTGGATGACCCATTGCTCAGGGTCAGTTTTAATGTGACATGGGAAATCTGTAACTGAATCAACTTTTGACTGCGTTTCAGAATGTTGTAATAGCCGCTGGTTAGTGGAGGCATTGATGTGCTGAGTCAGAGGCCAGCTATTCATTCCCTGTTTCTTGTGAAACACAAGAACTATGCACTCCAAACCATCTTTGGAGTTCATCTAGTTGTATTACATGTTGCAACCAGTTGCAACGCAATAAATAAAGTGTTTAAGTTAAAACTGCAGGAATGTTGAGTCTGCATCGACGGCGTACTAATTATGGAAATGCATTCGTCTGTGCACACGCCCGGAAAGTCGCACTGTCTGCCAGACTGCAGTGCCTTGACTCCAGGATGCTCGGTTCTCAGATGTTTTTTTTTCTCAGCTCATCAGGAGGTCATAAAAGAGCCGTAGGCGGCCCGGCGTCTACCCGCTAACATTAAGATATGCAGGGTAAGCCCCGAAATTAGATCACAAATCACAAAATGAAAGAACAATTTTGCTTTCCTTATACCATATTAACAATTCCGATGAAAGCTATATGGGAAATTAAGCCGGGGAAATCTTTTATCCCCTGGTTTCTGTTTGATGTTTCTTTTCCATGTGTGGGTTTTTCAATCGAGCTGACCTCCCACTGCTGCACACACTGAGCAGGGCTTCCCTCCCTCACATGTCCAGTGTCTATACTTGTTTCTCCTCTGCCGAGCTGTAATTCATCATTTAGTACTTTTTCTTTCCGTCCTGTCCACATTTGTTTTGTGTTAGTCAGGAAGAGGACGGATAGTTGAGATCTATATGTAAGCTTTTCGTTTCGACGTTTCATATACTGCGAGGATTAATGTACAGTACTCAGGATATGCTGATTGTCCGGGGATGATCCACTCTTCTCCCTTTTCCAGCCTTTCTAAACCAAACAAAAAGCTTTTGTTTGCCATTAGCGATGACTTTCACCGGTGCCTGACAATAGACAATAGGATGATAATGGGAACATTTCCAGTATGTTTTAATGTTGGAACCAAAAACAGATTTGACTTTTTAAGAGCGCTGGATGTTATGCTTGCAAAAATAATATCTTGGTGCGTGTAGTTGTATCAGCGGTTCTTGGTGGTTTGGGACCACAACGTTGGGTTCAGGGTTTGCAAAGGACATCATTTTCTTTGGAGCTGAGAGACTATTTAGGGATGCACAATATTGATTATTTTTAGCTGATACCAATAAATAACCTGCTTCTACTGGTTAATTCTAAGATAATCATAGTTGGAAAACTGTATTTTACGCGCACGTCTTCTTGTTGTTGTTGTTGTTGTTGTTGTTCTTTTTCTTGTGTATATAACACAATATTTGAAATAAAGGTTGCAAAACGCTGTGGATCCAATTAGGAACCATATACAGTACACACAATCTGTGATGTGTGAACATAGACCATATTTGGCTCCCATGAGGTGCAAATAGCAATTAAAACCTGCAGAAAACTGCAGTATGTTTTTCATGAGCTTGGGCCCCTGTCAGAGCCATCACCTTTAATCAACTGACATTACCAGATAAAGTGAGATGGCTTTTCCGTCTCTGCACTAATACACGTCATAACAATTCAACACTGTCCTCTCCAGGGATCAGTTTAGCCTCCACTTCCCCGAGACTGTTCTAATTAACACTGATGCAACGATTACCTAATTTATGGCAATCTCTAAAACTGTTGACGTGTGGCCATATTGGAAATTCTTTGCAGTCTTTTTGAAATGCTTTGCCGTAGGATTTCCATTAGTCCAACTTTAAACTTGTGAACTTCCAGCTTGGGATCACAACATAATTATCACTTATATTATTGCACCTTTGCCAGTTTCTACTTTCATACAGATCAGTGCACTTGAGTGGGAGGTTGTTAATAGGTTGTTAATAGGTGCGTTATGGAAATTAATATATGGAAATTAATCTTTTCAGTGCACATATAAAGTGAAATGCAATTAGCTTTTCTTTGTCATTTAACTTTGACATGCATGTGTTGTTATCATTTTGCATTTGTGCACTTTTGAAAGCCCTTTGTGTTCTGGGCTTTTGTCTAATTATTGGATCAAAGTTATTGGAGGAAAAGCCTTGAAAATGATGCATGCAAAAGACAAATACATGTTCTGTTCTGTTATTTAAAGTAGAAATAATTATATTGTTCAGTATCTTCGGGTGCTTTATGTCTACAAAGCTAAGAGTCACTGACTTCTCTCTCTTGTTTCTCTAAAGATGTGGATGTTCTGCAACAGCTTGGGCTTTACGGGCGAAAATCAGGAGGGTCATCATCTTCAGGTGCTCGGTCCATCCCTAATGGCATCATCCCCTTCAAGTCTGGAGTTATCCTCACCCCGAGGGCTCGTATCCAGGTGCCTCTGCGCACTGTTATCCCTGCTACCTACAGCTCCACCAACCTCTCCCTGATCCTCAGCCTGTCTGTTCATCGCGTCAGCAGTGCTTTTCTTTTCTCCGTGCTGTCTAAGAAAAGGAAAGTGCAGCTTGGAGTGCAGTTCGTACCGGGGAAGGTCCTGGTACGCGTTGGGCATAGGAGCTCTGTAAGCTTCGACTATAATGTCCATGATGGCCAGTGGCATAGTCTGGCTTTGGATATCCAAGGCCACCAGGTGTTCTTACACACTTCCTGTGGAAAGAGAAGTGTACATGCAGATTTGCGTATGAAAAAAGCGGAGGCTCTGGATGCAGAGGGCTCTTTCCTGCTGGGCAAAATGAACCACAACTCGGTGCCGTTTGAAGGTGCCATATGTCAGTTTGACATTTATCCCTCAGCGAAGGCAGCTCATAATTATTGTGATTACATTAAGAAACAATGCAGAGAAGCCGACACATATCGGCCGGTGTTTCCACCCCTGCTACCTCTGTTTTCCACTGACCCAAACATCACTGTCACTAATGTAATTCCACTGTCATTGAGCGAGATATCCAACAAGGCCCAGACACCTGCTTTGGCCTTGACTACAATTCTTGTTCCAACGAACCGCTTGCTGATGTTGAACAAAACATCCGTGCATCAGGGTGTCAGCACTCCAACACCTGGTGCCGTGTCTGTTTCTGCACCGCTTCATCCAGGCTTGGAAGCTACATTTAACTTTCCGACTCAAACTGCCACTACATCGCTGAGGATCAGTCTGACCCCACCGAACCCCAAACCAACTTCACACGGCAGTGCCGGAAAGAACCCAAAGCAAGGAGATGCTAATTCTCCGACAGCTTCTGGCGAGAGGATGGATTTACCTGCTTCCACCCGACCGTCCGAGCTGCAGCCAAGCCTCCACACCACAGCTGCTTTCACGCAGGGGTCTCCTTCAAACGCCTACCTTCACCAGAGAGAGCAGTCAACCACAGTAGCTCCAAAGAAACCTGAGCCAAAAGTGACCAGTGTGCAGGATGTCAAACCCACCTCACTTATTCCAGTCACTCCAGCTGCAACAGATGGCTTCCAAACATTCAACCTGGAACCGACCCAGTACTCATTGCTGGCTGGACCACCTGGACTAAAGGGAGAACCAGGGCCGCCGGTGAGTGTGCAAGCTTTACACAAACACAAACACAACAGCCCCTGAGAGCATTGCAGCAGTATGCAAATGTTCGGCTCGTCTTGGAGCCACAGTAAGTGCTTCTCTGTGTAGGAATGTCTGTTCATCTTATGACTTGTTTACAGTTTAAGTGTTCATTTTATGAATGGATATCTTATGCAATGGGGCATTTGAATCGTATTAGATGCATGTTTTGACTCTTGGCTGACATATTTCTATGCTTCGGGCCAATTTCCCAATACATCATTGGATCACAATGGAAGGCACATTTTATACAGCTTATTTAAATGTTGGTTTGCCTTACTTTGATGCTGACGTGGATGCGGACATGCCCCTAGGTTATGTGGTTTTCTGAGTCTAGCAGTCACAAAGCCTCTCTGAAAAGTTTGCCTATTTGACAATAGTGCTTCAGTCTGTTAATGATTCATGATTGCTTCATTCCCCATCCTTGTTTTTTTTTTTTTTTTTACTTATGGTGTTAAAGACTTTCTATCCCCGTCCAATTGTTGCAGATTAATGTGTGATTTCCTTTTTAGCAGCCGTGGGAGAAATAGTCAGCCTGGCCTTTGCCAGTTAGTGTTTGTCTGAGTGGAGGGGCTGCAGTGAGGTGTTAGATTCCTCTGAGAACCAGTCTGACTGCTCGGAGAATTGGGCACTTTTAAAGTAGGGTCAAAGGAAAAAAACAGAGGATAAAGCACTTATGCTCAATAACTATTTAGAGTAAGAATACACAGGTTGGTACAATATTAAGGTAGCACTTTACACCCCATAATTTAGAGCTAGCCTTTTTCCCATTTAATGCAGCACAGACTTTTTGGTTGGAGTGTAGAGGAAATGGAAAGTTGTCTTTTGTTTTCTTCGAAATACAGACATTACCATTATTGTGAAGACTCAACAAGAATATAACAGGCCATAGTTTTAACTAAACTCAACATAGTTTTACATTGTATAACACATTGTTCTGATGGTAGGGCACAGGTTTCGCATGTCTGTAAAAAACCCCACCAGAAGTACTAGACACATCACATCACCCCACAAGCTTCACTGTTTAAGTGGTAGAACTGAGAAGCTACTAATGAAGAGGAATTCCCTGGGTCATTTTGAAACTGCACAGTAAGATGTTTTCATGTTCAGAGCAAAGCGTTGGTGGTGAACGTAGTCGTCATTGACCAGTGTTGACGGTAGACTGTGTACATTCATATTGAGCATGTGGTCCTGTCAGCCACGGATGCTCTATTAAACATAAGATGCTTACCCGCATTTTCCATTGTAAAAGGAACTTCTCTGTCTTGTATTGGGTCATGTTTGACCAAAAGGAATGTTTTAAGTAAAGCTTTGGCAGCAGGGGAAACCACAGCTCTGCACAGCTCATTTTTTATGAGAGAGCCCATCAGTCCCTGGTGTCTATGATCCCTTCCCCAGGGCTTCTACCATTGTGAAGTGTGTTAATGTTTTACTGTAAAGTCTGAACAGATTGCTGAGTCAGGTTTGGATTCTGAATTTATTTTCAGGCAATTTTATGATAATAATTGTCCTTTTGAATCATATTAGTGATGACTAGAAGACATTGCTGAGTTGTTTTTAAAGTCTCTCCACTGGGATTAGGATGGACATTAGTAGACCGCAGCCTCTTTAAGAAGTCGTAAACTCACAAGAGCAGGAATGCTTTCGAAAGTAAAAGCCACTGCAACTTTATTTTTAAAGACAACATGACAGCTCTGATAGATAGAAAAAGTGCTGATGAATTATTCAAAAGGCCTAAGCTCTGAAGAGGGGAGGATTAAGATCGATGACCAGATAATCAAGTGAGGTCTTCAATCTAATGGAGGGGCTCTTCAAAGAAAACCATTCAGGTTTCCCGTTGGCTTTCAACACATTGATCAGCAGCAGAATTGTATTGTGTGTTCGGGATGCTCTGGTAAATACCTAAATAACCAGATCTAGTGTGACCAATCCAAAAGTAAATACCGTTTCTGTGTCGATGCCATTCTAAAACTCAGTGTTTCAGTTGCAATAATTCAGTTCATTCATTCAATTCAATTCATAACAATCCCAGGCCTCATGTTAGCTGACCTTTAGAGGATTCCAATACCTTAGCAGCGAGGTATACAGACTTTATTTAGGGGAGTTTCAAAATGATATTGTATCAATTCTTTGGGCAACGTCAAGTCTAGAAAGTTACAAATGTAATTAGATTCAATTCAGGATCCTGAGACCAATATTGATGTATCATATGTTCATTAACACAGTCACATTAATATTGACTCACAAAAAGACCATTACTTGGCACTTCCAAACATTTAAACGAAAACAATCCATTCTTCTTCATGAGAAGAATGTAATTTGACTTACTATTACTTACTGTACTTAAATACCCTGAGCTGAGGCAATTGGTGTTGTGGCTTGTGAGTATAGTCTTAGTAGAGAGCGATGGTCTGAATGCAGAGACGTGCTCACCTGAAAGTTGTGCACTCGTTGCATATAACAGCTTTTTGCTCCGTCCAGAGTTCAGATACATACATTAGGGCTGGGTATCGCCACTGGTTTCCCGAATCGATTCAATTCCAATTCACAAGGTCCTGATTCGATTTAATCTCCTATTCGTTTCGATTAGATTCAGTATTGATTCTGTTAGGTATATTTCAGTTACAATACCAACTTTTCTTGGATATGAAATAGATTCTCATATAACTAATGCTGTAAATTGTAGAAGGAACGCTCTAACCTCTAACCCTCTAAAAATATTAAAGTGATGGTTTGGAGTAAAATGCACCCTAGGTAATTTCCACCATGACATCCAGCCAAATACCCCCGCAGAAGCATTTTTAGCGATGGTCAACATTGGTCATAAAAGGGCTATCTTAGTAATAGCGCGATGGTACATCTTGTATATGCGCCACTTCAGTGTTTACCAAGCTGTTTCCGTGACGCAAGTTTTGTGCGTACAAGTATGAAAAAGTTTTGCTGAATTTTTATAAATGCTTGTATTATCAGGTCAACACATTTTTATAAATGCTTGTATTATCAGGTCAAAAAGTGTTGACAAGTGAAACTCGCGTCACGGAAAAAGCTAGGTAAACACGGAAGTGGCGTTGGCGCAGCGCTAGCTTTAACAGCACTCTGAACCAAGGCTTTAATGTAACAATTGTTCCCAAAGCAGTAACATGAATGTACCTTTTATTAAACATGACCAGTAGCCTGTCAGGCTTACATTATATCTTATTTGTATCTGTACGGAAGTACTGTTACTACAACAGGGAATGTAGTGAAAGGACATGACAAAACAGATCAGATCTGAGCAGCACCATGGGATAGGTTAACAAATCCCATGTTTTGCTACAAGTAGGGCTCAGATTACGTTTTATTTTTTCATGTTTTCAGTTTTAATTTTTCTAAATTCTGTGTTTTCAGTTTTAATAATAAAAAAAAAGGTTTTTACAATTGTATAGCATTTATTCCCCATCAAATCTAGTCTAATCATGTGATTTACTGAAGAAGTTCTAATTCCTTGTCATTCAGAGATGTGCATAAATATGCATAAGTGTATGTGCAATAATTTATTATTGCAATATGCATATATATACTATATAAAAAGATCGGTGCTGGGATTTTATTAACGATATCGGACCATTCAAAGGAAGATCGATTTTAATCAGAAAATCAATTACTTGAACCCAGCCCTAAAATACATCTCATTTGTAATAGCTTCATAGTTATTTGTCGCAAAAATACTCAAATCATGAATAGATCATGTTTATTAATTAGTGCTCCGGCACTGCCTTTTCCGACCTCCCCAGCAGAGACTGCAGCTCAAACTTATCATGTATGCGGACAGCCTGATAGTTGCAGTCTAAAGAATCTAAAGGTTTCTGAAAGCATTCTGGCTTTTCAGAGTGCTGTCTGAAAGGGTCTAATTATAGCAGTTGGTCCTGTCCAAGTCAGACAATAGTCCTCTATACGTTTCATATTATTACAGTAGCCCCATTTCAGCTGGCCTGCCTCGAGCTGTTAGCTTTATGGCCCATTTCTTTTTCCTCTTTCTGTAACCTTTTGCAGCCGTGGGAAAATAAGTAACAGTCAAACATCTCAAATGAAATGCAGGTTCTTCTGATTGACCCCTCATTAGTTTCGACCTTTCGGAGCTTTGCTAATCCATGTATGAACTTGTTTTAAAGCTAGCCGATGCCCATAATTATTATGACTGGCTGTCTCTGGAACCAGTGCCTACTTTCCTGCCGGTGCAATGAGTCGGACTTAGTCTGTTTCACAAAGGGACGGGCTTCTAACAGGACATCCCCATGCCTGCCAGCACCTCACTCACTCACTTGGTGCTTCGCAACTCTCAGCTAACTTCACTCAATGTATAAACAGAAAAAGCTTAAGATGTACTTACTTATTGAATATCGAGCTTGAGTGACTTTTAAATTATTTTTTTCCCTCAGTACACAACTCCTTTTTACTATTCAAGGCTGTTCAAGACCTTCCCTTGAAATGACACGACAGCGACACTCATCTGCTCCTTTTGTATTTATGGACTCCTTGACATATTTCATATTTTCTTTTTAGGGCCTTCAAGGACTTCCAGGGTTGCCTGGAAAGCCGGGGAAGAGAGGGCCAAGGGTGAGTTTCTCCACACCAGTGACAAGTTTCCCATTTCCCTTCCTCTTTTTTTTTTCCATTTGAACTTTTCATTTCACCTCCAAAATCTTCCATATGCATTTCATTGTATCTTAATGATGCCTTTATCATGTTGGATCTGCATTACAATGAGATTAGACTACTATCAGTACACTGATCTGGAAGCCATTTGTGCATATTGATGAAGCACTCAGTGACATCTTTGGATTATGGAGCATTATTCAGCCAGGCGATAGTTTGCTTTGGCTCTGGGTTTGATCAAGCTGTGCTTCTCTGCTGCCAAGGTCCATTTGTAAAGCTGGAGAGCAAACAACCCTACGCTACAAATCTGTGCATTGCCAATGTAAAATTAATTGAGTGCATATGGTAGGTATTAGGTGGACATGAACAAATAAGGTACTTTCTATCCCATACAGTGTGCTACTGGCACTTAAAGGAGACATAGCTCCTATGTTAACATTGGTGAATGCTTCCAGTATGTAAATGCCCGAAATGTAAATGTCAATGTTAGACTGAGTCCTCCAGCTCCATATCTCATTTTGGGGCTCAATATCAGTCTGCAACTGTGGGCTCCTGATGGAACCAAACAGAGTGAGAGCAGATGTTATTTTAAGCTTATGTTTTCAGAGGGAAATATAAGAAGAGAGAAAACAGGGAGATGATTTGTCCCGAGTGACAGTTTGTTATTTTAATATCTTTCTAAGACCTTCAACTGGTGATTATGTATGTGCTTCACTGGCTTTTCACCCCCTTTATATGAATATTATGAAAATTAACAAAGCAGAATTTGAGTTTGGCATCACAGTGAGTCCCCAGTGGAAGTAAATATGCTAGAACTGAAGGCAGTGAAGAAATGGAGAGATGCGCTCTTTGGTTGCTCCTTTACAGCACTCCTGCAGAGGTGCTCCTGCAGGGTACTTATGCTACTGAGGAGTGAGCGCATGAGCTACCTGAGGCAGCCCGTGAGACTGTGCCCTGCGGTCAGACCTCAGAGGGGTGGGCTGTTGGAACCCAATCTCTTTAAACAAGGAAGAAAGAGGGCTTTGTCCCCATCTTATTAGAGGCATTTAAGACCCTGTCTGGAGCTCAGCAGCTCTATGCAGTAGTACACCAATCTCTATAGAGTTCATTCATCATCAAGCTCTTGAGACCCAACTGCAAGCTGCATCAAAAAAGGAAAAAAAACCTGAGGGTGCAGTTCAAGTTTTTACTGATTGTTTTCTTTAACCATCAGAATTTTCCTGGATAGTTCACATGATTAGCAAGAAGTAGCTCAAAGCTACACACATGATCTACAGAAAGCTCCAAAGTGGACTCTGGTCTGGGCATTGCTTGTACAAACAGTAGGAATCAAAGCGTCATTCACTGTAGTAGAGGATTACATATTTAAACTTAACATACTACCATTTGCAGCACCTACGCCCATATTTCCCCGATAATTTGTCTTGGAAAGGTTTCTTCCTTAAACTAAAGCCCTACTGTTATTTGACTTGGAATGCGTTTTACAATTTGTGAGCATTTTTAAAAGGAAGACGTGTTGAAGCTTTAAGTGTTTAGTGAGAAATCAGCATGTGACATTGACATTGTTATAGCAGCAGCTTTTGTTTGTGATAAATCAACTTCCAGGACAAACACTTGAACTAATAGCCAAATCTAGTTATTTCCCTGGGTGTAATAACATCTAGTTCTGCCAGTTTCCTGCAAACTGTATGCAGCTGTAAAAATAGATATTTTGGCTGTAATTCATATCTTTTACGAATTTCTGATATATCCTTGAGCTGTAACCTCTATGTTCCAAAACACGACCAGTAGCTACTAGCACAACATAAACTGAGTTGAACATAGTATTAGCAAATAATTGATATTGATCGTAGGCCATTTACTAACACGCAGGGCAAAAGCAGGAGCACAACCCCATACATCTAAGGTGTGTAGTCTATTGTTAATTTATTTAAGAGAAGTTTCATAAGAAAAAAGTTTGAAATTGCTCTTAAAATCCCAAGAGTGCTGTATTGTTCTAGCTTCCATATGTCCATTGCTCACTTTATGTTACTGGAATGTTATATTAGAAAAAAGTAAGTTAGTAAAAAGTTTGGCCAAATAGTATGCACTGGGTGCTAGAGTTGCAATGGAGCGACCAATTTAGTTTACCGATGGGTCATTATGGATGCATATTGCTATGGTTCCCCCCAGATTACCGCTGCTCTGTCAGCACTGTTGCTGTTCTCTGCACTGTTTACTCGTTAGCACTGTGGTCACCAGAGCCGTGTGGAGGCAGGAGATCTGCTCTGAATTTTGAATTTAGCTTTAGACTTACAGCATTGTTGTGCCATTTTTGCCCGTTTATGTTCGAGTATGTATCAAGTTTCAGGAATGTTATGTAAAAACATGAATGGATGGAGATGGATCAAAAGTATATTTTAGTTTAAAATACATTTATTGGAAAGACTGCTAAGGTTTTTGTTTAGTTAAGTTAAAATGCCTCAGGAAACTGAGGACGTGTATTTGCCTCAGAATTGTGTTATTTGCAGTGAGCAACTTTAATGATATCTCATTTGGATTTCAAGTTAAATACGGAGGAAGTTGCACCAAGATATGAAGGAGTGGCTTGTGGGTGGATCAAAGGGGGCTTTGTGTAGAGAAACTAACCTGCCAGGATGCAGTCAGTATGGGGATGCCGGGTTACTGTGAAATAGAAAACATTTGCATAATTGCTAAAAGATTGGTCAACATTATTATGACATGAAATAAGGAGTGGAAGCAATGGAAGCTGTTTCTGTCTGTGGTTGACTGATATAGAAAACTGAGCTGATATTATGTACGTAAAATGTAGATTATTCTGAAATGAATGCGGAGGCGAAACTAAGCAGTCTCTGAGGCTTGATTAAGTTCTTCTGTCATCATTGCTTATGCTGACGGTCTTCACCATTTCTTGTGCTAAAACGAATAGGGGGCACATTATTAGAGTTGAAGTTAAGTGGCACGAAGTTCATAGAAGATGAAGCCAGCAGTCAGTTTGTTCATCAGCGTTGAATTAATCCTGTTCATTGGCAGGAGCATCTGTAAATCTCTCTCTAGTCCTTTTAACAGTTTTCCATATACTACTTAGATGTTAATTTACTGTAACACACCAGCAATTCAATTCAACCAATACCAATAAATTGATGAAAAATATTTGCATTTGCTGCCATCTGAATGTGCTACACCAACCACACATCATCTCTGGTTCGGAGTAGATGATGCATTTTATATTTCCAACTGTAGCAACAGCAGTTTGTTTTCAGTGAGTGCTAAGATAGAGGTAAGTGATTCTATCCTATAAGTGTGATCCAGGTAAAGGCAGTTTAGTTAATTAACCATCTACAGAAAATAAAGCAAACTTTATTTAGCAGAAATGTCAAATGGTTAAAGCCATGGATGTATAAAGAGAACTGGATACAACACTGGAGGCGAGCCTCCCATCATTCCTATGAAAGTTGTGGCACATTAAGCAAAACGAGTTTGGCTTCTAAGCGTAACGTTTTGGGAAAATAATCGTGAATGTATGAAGTAAAATATTTACCTTTTATTGCATTTTACTGGTTTTAGGACACAATGACTTTAATGAATAAGGACTATTCAAGTGTTCCTACTGGGAAGTTGATTTTGCTAAAAAGAAACACATGTATGTCTGCTGATTTACAGACATCTCTTTCCCAATATAAAAAGGGAAAAGTATTTTTTGGGCCCGATGGCATCAAGTGATGCACCCGGAAATTACCATTCCACCATTTGGCCACTATTTGACCTGAGAGTCTGGTACTCTTCTTCAAGTATGAGCATTTGAATACTGTTTTAGATTGTTGTATTTTTCACAATTTGGTGCCATTTTATAGGCTTGACAATTATTAGATTATTCAAAAATTAAAAGGTAGAGGGTAAAGATGCTGCTGGCCCCACCAATTCTCTGAGGAGAGTTTCCGAGCTTAGGCAACAATAAGCACATAGTTAAAACGAAGTTCTTGCCAAAATAAGATTCTTTAATATACATAGAATTAAATATTTATCTGGCTAAAGACAGTGTTCCCTCCATGCGGTCCAGTGGAGGTGTTAGCAGGTCTGTTTAGGTTAATGGTCTATAAAAACAGTAGTGCTCCACGTGTCATTGCCGTAAAAGTCTTTGGCCCACATCGTAAACCTGGTCACAGCTCTGGCGTACAGGTGCCCTTCATCTGCAGGCTTCAGGTGTGTGTGTGTGTGTGTGTGTGTGTTTGTGCACGTGCTGATCTGGGTTTATATTAGCACTCCTGTGTAAGTTATATTTGCTGGTGGATTTTAAATGGCCTCTTGTCGGGTTCTCTTTTCGATAATTAAGCCAACAGAATCTTCATTCCTCTTCTCATCCTCACTAAGATATATGGACGCAGTGACTCATTCTCCCCATTATACGTGTCTGTCGAGAGAGCGCCCACCTTGTCATCTGTGCTGTGCCTCCTCACCTTGTGTGCTGCAAGTATGCAATTTGTAATGTCCTGCGTCTCCTCCTCCCTTTGCATCCTATGCCAAGATAACAGCCTCTATATGTTTTAATATTGAGAGAGCGAAAAGGGGAATGCTCTGAAGACAGGAGGCGGAGGAAATCTGTAGCTGAGCTTCTGTTAAGTGTCTCCATATGTCCACCAGCGATGCCTGTGAGGGGAGAGGTCTGGCCAGTTTGAAGGGAGGGGAGCTGCCCGGCTGATCGACTCTTCTCCACAGTCTGATAATTTAGCACAGAGAAATAACAGAGACGGGCTGGATCGCCCAACCATACACTTACACCTCTTGGCCCCTCCGTCTGTTTGACTCAGAGTAATCCTACCCCTCACTTTCACCTCTTGCTCAGGGGGAAAGTCTCTCTGGAAAGTCTGAACAATCAGAGAGCGGGCCGAAGATACAGTAGCTTCCTGTTCGGGCCATCTGAACATGTTTCAATGCTTTTACTTTTGCTGGGGAGAGATTTTCCATGCTCAGCATTTCGACCCAGCTCCCCACAAGTGTGCAGTTGAACTAAAGGCTCCTCATTTGGATGCCTCAGGAAGTTGTGGCTTTATTTTTCCAAACAATCCCTCTTTGCAGCTTGCTTGAATTTATAGTCCCTTTTTGTCTTTTCATTCTCTGCTCTTTTACGTCCACCCACCTGGCCTGACTTGCAGGAGATGGACCGTTTTGATAAAGCGCTTGGCACTGATGGCTCAATGAATTACATCTAAGTACGGTATATATCACAGATACCTACAGTTTGTGGCACTAAGCCATTGGAGAGTATGGTATGATGGATGAGTATTCTTCACTTTGTGGGACCCCAGAAACCAATGGAAAAGTGTAGGGATGAGGAAAATCACATCCATATGTCATAACTTGGACGGGCAGGCAGACAGGAGAGGCAGTACGTCTCACAGAGCACCGATACACAAACACAGCAGGACAGCGGCGCACAGCTGACCTGTCCCATAACACAGACGGGTTGTGGAAATTAAACAATATGTGCATACATATGGGAAAACCTCACATATAGTACTAACTCCCCTCTCTTTGCTACTGAAATGGAGGCCTGTTCAGTGACCTCGATGATCACCTTCATTCAGTGTCTTCCTCAAACACGTGTGTCTCTGTTTTCAGGGTCCTCCTGGCCCACATGGAAACCCTGGTCGCCCTGGACCTCCTGGAGTGAAGGTAGAGATCAATAAGTGTACATCAAATGCTAACTACCTGTATTTAAGAAGAAAAAATATAATATATAGCTCATCTTGTAATATGTAAGTGCTAAGGGACAGTTTGTCCCCACAAAAGTTGATGAATATGATAAAAATTCTCACTGCAACACTGCTGGATTCTTAAAAGGGATCTAGGACTAGATATAGGACAACCTCTTGGGTATGCAAGCCATGATTATATGGTTATAAGGCAATTAAATACATGGCAGTGTTTTATGGTACATACAGACTAAATACTCTTCATTGGCCCTTCTGTAACTGATGAAACAAGGATATTTAATCTATTATGTAAATTTCATGAGCAAGCACTTCTTTTGGTTTTTGTTGTTCATCCAGTGTTTGTGATTTCACCGAGTTTGCATGTCTGAGGTCGGATCTGCTTGGGTTTGCAGTTCCTTTGAGTAGAGAACTGCACTTTTAAGTCTTTCTGACTCCCTTATTTGCAAATATTTGACATCAGTCTATGTTCCAGCGTATTTGAATTGTCAGGAAGGAGTCTGTATGTTATGCTATGCCGGGATAAAATGGAAACTAGCTCATATTTCATGTCTGCACCAAATAAATTCCAATGGGATGGAATTTCAGCATTTTCCACACTGTCTTTTAACATTAAAAACAACATAATTGATACCATGCTTTGCCCTGCTTCAACCTGAGGAAAATAAAACTACTATATCGTACATATGTGTTACTGGAGCCGAACCAATCACGGATCAGTTTGACCCAAGTGCACACAAACCTCAAACAGCAGACTGGTCTGGCACCATTCTGTTCTAAAAAAATGAACAGGCTGGATGAAAACATACTGTGTCTTAGCTGCATTTTGTTTTGAATGTGTGCTATTATCTGAAGTTAATGAGGATAAATTGAGATGAGATGATGATCAGTTACCTACTGCTGTAAGTTGCCTGCCAGTAGACTCAAAGGAGTACATCATGCTTAAAATTAACATTTGTAAATCAATGACTCACCACATACTTGGATTCTTGAAGAAAACTGTCTTGCATGAATGGAGAATCCGACAACAGCACAAAACTGACTAAATCCTTGAATGACTAATACTGACACAACTCATGCTGTATAATCCAAGTCTCTTGTCCAATCAGTACTTCCCAAACAAATCGTACTATTTACAACACTTCCACCACTACTGTCTCACAACAGACTCGCAGCACACAACACATGTTTTTGGAAAGGACAGAGCATACAAGTGATACTTGGATTATACTGAGTCATGTCATGCTAAACCTGGCCTCAATTTATTACAATGAATCAAGGGTTTTTTAAAAATTGAAGGTAACACTTGGTGGAAATGTTTGAAAGCCTCAAATCAGTATAATCAGCGGAAAGTGCTTATTGGGGTCTTCAGCCTTCAGAAGAAATTACCTGATTTAGCTTTCCTTTTCTTTGAAATCTCCATAAGATATAGTCGAGGTGAAACCTTAAGACAGTGAGGAGACACAGTGTTCCTGGTACGTATGTTAGTCTTGGCTCGAGTTGCTCTCCTCCCTGTTAAGAAACCAGTCTGGGGAAAATTCCCACAAAAAAGTTTCAGTGCCAAGTTGTAGCCGTCAGGACCATGTAGGTTTAAATGGGCCTTGTACCGTAGATGGGAACTCCTGACGTACTGTCTCCAATAAACCAATAATGACTCAACTATTTTGCCCTAAGAGGTCTGGAAAAAGTAGCCCCGCTATTTCTTAAAAAAGACTCAGGATTGCACTGAAGTCACAACAAAGTGTTTTGCCCAAACGTTACTTTGCTATATGAAATGTGCTGATCGGCCAGTAACGGCTGTTATCGGCTGTTTTTTGACTACAGTCCGAGCGACGCGGTTCTGCAACATTTTTCTTCATCTCTTCATATGATAAGTGCCAAAACAGGAAATGATCTATCCCTCCACGGACCTCTTACATTATAATTGTGTAGATTTCTGGGCCGCTTGGAAGTTAAATGCTGACCCAGAAAGCACTGACAGGATTCCCACTGCCCGAAAAGGCAGAAGAATGTACTATGAACACTCCCCATCACTTCTCGCTAGCTTGGTGTAAACCGAGTCAGCGCGGGGCATAAATGGACTGCACGTTTGTGTAAATACAACTACTAGACTCGCCAATAAGTAGGACGAACTTCTCGCTCTTTTAGAGTTTAAATGCAAACAGCGAACTCATCGGCGCCTTGTGAAGTGGAATGCTGTGGCAGTGAAGACATTATGCAGCGTTGGAGCAGACTAGTGCACATCTCATACCCACTGGGTGGGGGGAGAAGGGTCTTTAAAAGTATGAAAAACAATGGTTTGGTCTTTTTATGTTCTAGGGACAAAAAGGAGATTATGGACTCTCCCCCGGTCAAGCCCCCAAAGGACTACAAGTATGCATATTATTATCTTATCATTGGTTATTAGCAGACAGTCATGCAGATTATGTTTGTGTATTTAATGTGACCCGTTTTGTCCTTTCTCAGGGAGAGCCTGGTGTCATGGGCCCCCCTGGACTGCATGGGCAAGATGGACGAAAGGTAGAGAATCTAATTTGTCTCACAAGCTCAAACTGTGTGTTTGTTTGTTGTTTGGGTTAATCTACAAGGATGGAAGTGATTTCCTTCACAGGCCCTGTCCCATATGTGTGGAAGTTCATGGTGTACTTGTGCGTGTGTGTCTGCTCTTTTTCTGTTCTCAAAATGTTTTCCGACATAAATCAGACCCAGTGGATGAATGAGTGGAGATCTGTATGTTGGGGATCACTAAATCAAAACGCTCTCGTTCTCCAACCCTGACACACCCTGCACTGCCTTTGAGGGGGAAATCTGTGACACTGCAATGTTTAGAGACTCCAGCCAAACATGGATGTTTGAGCTCTTGTTTGGAAAGGAGCCTAACACAATGCAGGCGTCAAGGAGAACACCTGTGTTCAGGCTCCCCTGCGGGCTGAAGTACTAAAGGTTTGGATGTCTGAGCTGTTACATCATGGCTATCGCAGGCCTCCAAAACGATGAAGTTGCAGTTGGGGAGAGCTGTAGTTACTTAAGTTTTATACGCTTCCTCCAAATGCATGTTATGTCATCCACTCTCTGGAGAACAGTTCTTGTAAAAAGTAGGACAAGTTAGGATTGTGGTTTAGTTCTGTGATTTGGTCCCGCTCTGGAGTGTTGGTCTACATTATGCGACTGCTTTACATGAGCTGGGTTATCCTGACAGAGAGTGATGGTTAGCAGCAGAGTGTTTTCTCCATGGCCTTATGCATTTTATCCTTGGCCTTTTCCCAAGGCCTGTTATCCCCCCACAATAATTACACATCTCATGTGGGCCAGAGCCTGCTGGGTTTCCTACTATGCAGAGTGTGCAAATAATATAGTATTCTGAAACTGACTGACTTTGTTTTTCCATTTTTTTTGTTTTAGGACAGCATTAATCATTTCTTCCACACGCTATTTTTTGTATAGTAAGTGTGTAGTAAAACATAATACATGCTTTCATAAAAGAATAAAGCAGGTATTCTGTTTTTATTATAAAGTACATGTGTGTGAGTGTGTGGTCGTGTGTGTGTATTTCTTTTCTTTTTTGTTTTGTTTTTTTAAATCTTACAAATCCAATGAAAAGGATCAAAGGAAACCATCAAAACAGCTCACAGATACTTTGTATCTGTCAATTTTTAAAAGGACTATATAATTTCCTTAAACAGGTTGGTACTCTTTTAGCTGTCATTCATTATCAGAAATAAATGGTGCACTTGTTGACTATTATCAGTGGCAGAATGATACATGTGATACTTTAGTGAGTATTCACAGCAGCAGGATGGGAATGGGATTGACACAAAATGAACTTCAGGGCCCATGTTCATCGTAACAGAGGAACATGCTGCCCAGTGTATGGCTCATCAACATAAATCAATGCTATTTCTAGCTCCATGGTACCTTGAGTCAACTACAACTTAGCTGACAAGTGTCTGCAAGAAGCGGTATTCTACAGGTGTATTCCTTTTTTCAAACTTTTCGGGATAATAATTTACGGATAATGTGGGAACCATAGACTGTATGAAGAAGTGGACAGTGAATGGAAGTGACCATATTTGGACTGTGGAGGAGCGACGGGTGGATCTGATAATCACAAGCAGCAGAGCGTCTCACCAAGCAGTGACCTTACTGCTTCATAATACAAGGTCAACTTTACAGCTATGTGTTAACGTCATCTTTGGCTAATTGCATTGCTAGCGACGTAAGTGAGGCTGTGGTAGCAAGGCGTAGCGAGGCCAGGGTACCGACCTGTCAATCACAAGGTAAACTTGGCCTAATGCATACCCTGCTTTATGGTCTGTTTGACTCTAAATGGACCATCATTGACTAAATAATGTTTATAATGTTTATAATGTTTTACGGAGATAATAAATCAAGAGAGAAGGGTCATTTTCTCATAGATCATGCAATCAGACTTCTTTTTACAACCAGAGGAATCGACCCCTGATGGCCAGCAGAGAGAATGCATGTACTTCAGATATGGCTTTACTTTTCAGAACTGGAGTGTGCAGCCTAGTGGGAACACAACCATATACAGGATAAAGTGCCATTACTACTCTACCTTCAGCCATTCCTAACAGATGTTTACTGTGCTGCAGAGAAATGTTGATTATCTTGTCAGGTTTCGCTCCTATAATCAACAGAACAAGATGAGTACTGTTTGCTGGCTGTCTGTAGCAATGGCTGATTCTAATAGCAGGTCTCACAGAATCTTTCACAACAACCATCTTTGCAATCAACACTGGAGAGAACGACAATGGGTGCAGTTAATTTACATGCCAAAAAACTCACAAATTCAGCATTAAACCAGATTTATTTTCTTAGCAGGGGGAACAACCTTAGAAAGAGCACGTACTCCGTTGTGAGACACAGAAACTGAAAGCAAATATATGGAATTTATTAAGGCTGATCAACTTCTAAAGCAGGGTGACCCACCCTTACTTTGGGGCGGTGAATCTCCAAGATTTAGACTAGGAATTGAATTCATGTGGTGTTCAAATTAATGTAAATTTGATTTCAGTTTACAGACTGTTGATTTTGGATTAAACAAGAGTGTAGAAGGAATAACTTGGCAAAAGGAACTCCTGCTGAGTTACCTGACAGTCCGAGAGTGCAGAAACATCTGTTAGGAAAAACTTGTGGGAAAAACAAAAGACAGGCCCAAGTTGGCACTCAGCAGTTTATCATCACACAACTCCTTTTGCGGTTTACAGTCAGAATTATTCTCCAGAGAATATGGAGAGAAACAAAAAGGGTCAAAGTAAGGTCAGGTTTCAAAAGTTAAAAGGATACAAATTAAAAAGCAACTGTTGCAAAATAAAAGAAACACTTTGGTAAGCAACTTTCTGTCTTACTGAGACACACATGCATACGCAGACAACCCTGTCCTCATTTGGGACACAATAGTACGAGTGTGAAATGCCTTGGCGGGAGTGCCAACAATCTGTTATGCAATCGGACAGCGCTTTACTGGGAAAAACCATCTGGTGCGCTCAAGGATCCTCCATTCAGTGTAGTAATGGGGAAGGCTCCAGTTCCAAGGAGGAAGACCTCTTCTCGCCTTGTGAGTCATGGAACGTGGAGTCATGGGAAAAAGCTGATATTCTTCCTGCTGATTTATGGTAATTGGGGATCTTTGCTGGGCGTTGACCGGCACCCTGGCTGAGGTTAGGTGGTTGCAACAGATCCCCCCTTTTCCTGTGTTCAGGTGGGATCCTGGTCGTTCCGATCAAATCTGTGTTAACCTGAAAGACACTAAAATCCCTAAAAGTGGCTGCCGACAGCCCTACAACGTATTAAAATGCAGTTTGCATCCAGCTAATAAAAGCTCTTCTGAAAGCCACCGGACACCTCATTGCTTGCAGATGTTGTTAACTTTTTTTGATCATACTCCGGGACTGGAAGCCAAAACTCCTTACAGGGCACTTTTGTATTGAAATTACATTGAAATTCCATCATCCGCCACAGGTGAGGCACATGGTTGGTTTTCCTGTCTGCTCTTGTCCAAACAGTGAGTTAAACCACGACCTGCCGCTGCTTTATGGACCCTTTTCACTGAGTTTTGTGCTCAGTCCTTGGCCCGCTGCCAGAGAAAGCCTGGCTCGCTGTGGGAAGTGTGTAAAGATGTGATGGGGAGGTTGCCTGGGAGTCAGTCAGTGGCGTGAACTGTAAAGTAAGAAGAGACTCATGTTGTGTGTGTGTGTGTGTGTGTGTGTGTGTCATACCAAAACACTGTAGAGCCTTGGAACAGTGTGCCTTTTGCACAGCCAGCTGTGATCGTGGCACAATGGAATAGTACTCAACTTTTTATTGGTTGTGCAGCCCTCAAGATTTTCCCTTCCTGCTCCTTAGCTCTGTGTAGTAACATTCTTATACTGTACCTTTTGAGGTGTGGAGTCTTATTTGTCCAAAAAGTCTTAGGCTTGCCAGGTGGGAATACGTTTTCTGTTTTATAATAAAAAATAAAAATGTATGGAAAGAACATTTTGTTTTGGTCTGCCAAGGAAAGTCTGTTACTTCGGGGTAGATGATGATGATGATGATGATGCTGTTGCAGCACTGTGCCTGCTGGCTGCAGGGTTGATCTGGTGTGAGTTACACTAATTAGAACTGTTTGCACTACATAGAGCGGGAGAACTAATGGAGAATGTTTTCCTTTGCCATCTTTGTGTCACACAATGGATTTACAGAACTGTGAAAGCTGGCCATTTCTTTTTCTTTTTTTCTTTTTTCTTTTTAGCTCATATACACATCGAGCTACACGCACACACATGCTAGCACAAACACACACACTTCCCGTCTCTTACTTTTACTGTACTCAGCTGTATTGGCTTTGCTGGAAAGCTCAGACACATTCTTTTGTCTTTTCTTGGCTGCAGTGTTTTGGCTCCAACAGAAGATTCATCTACACCCAAAAACCCTGTCAGATACGTCCAACTTTTCCAACTTGAAGCGCAGTTCTCTCCGTCAGTAGATAAATAGACAGATAATCATCAATGAGGAGTTTGAAAGAACTGAGGCGTCCGATAGAATGTCTGTGTCCGTTGGACCGGCTTCTGGCTTTACTCTGTGTCGAAAGGTTGAATGAGATGTGACAAAAAAATGTTTAATCTTAAAAAAAAATCTTTGTCAGGACATTTTATTGGACTCAGGAACAAGCTGACCATTTTTAAAAGCTTAAGTCATCAGTGTTTTTCATCTCTGTTACACGCTTCTGTGACATGCACAAGTTTAGCTTCCCACTGAGGTTTTTACGGAGCAGTTCCCACATAATGATGACATCAGAGGCCCGACTCTCAGTTGATTGGCTGTGAGCTGGTTGATAGTTGTGATATGTTTTCTGAAATGTTGCCATGTTATTAATGTGCATGATGCACCGGACTCATGTTAGACTTTTGATCAACATGGGACGTCAGCCTGCTGGCCTGACTTTACTCTGCTGCTTCAGGCGTGTTGGGCTCACTCAGCTTCTCAACCCAGGCTGACCCGCCGGTGGGTCCATCCTTATGAACTGATGCGGTGTAGCCAAACGCTCATTTTAAATTTTAATCAAGGGTCCAGAGTTTCCAAAGACAACAAACATTTCAAGCTCCATTATTGTGGGATATGTGTTAAATGATTCACAACACCAGCCCGTGTTTAAAGGAATAATCCAACATCTTGCCCAAAGTGATACCACTCTCATGTCTGTACGGCAAATATGAAGCCAGGAGACGTGAGTTTAGTTTCGGCACAGGGGTCACCAACCTTTTTGAGACTGAGAGCTTCCTGAAGGGTAATGAGTAATAGTAGAACTACTTTTTGATTCATATAATCTTCCCGAATAAACATTTAATTATATTTAAATAATGAATATTACTCATTTAATATAGGCTACCTTTTATCTGGAGATCTGTAATATTAAAAATATCGGTTGTTTGAAGCACATTTGTGGGTTCATGAGATTTTGTGTACAGCAACTCCTGAAAGCTGAAAACGTGCAGCGCTCAGTGCCTCGTCACTTTGCTGGCACTCCCATTGTAATGAACATTTAATATACGCCGGCCTTAGGAAAAACCACTGTGACCGGTGACTTGTACTATTTTTAGAACATGCCTGCAGGCGCCCAGGAGGGCATCGTGTTCGCTACCACTGGGTTAGCATCATCAAAGCTGGAAACGGGAAATTGGAAGTCACTCCGCCTGGCCAAGAAATAGTTCCACACGTAACCCTTCATAAAACCACTAAGTCACTTTTTCTCTCCCGTTTTTGTAGAGACTTAGGTAACCAATGACAATTGGTGCTTTTAGTTGTTAGCATTTCCCCCGATTCATGCTAACCTAAGCTTAACATCAGATTCATATATATATATATATATATATATATATATATTTATTTTATTTTTTTGTAAAGACTATGCCTTTTAAGGGACATTTAAAGTAGAAATTCTTGGTTTAAGAGGCTGTTGCTGACACGTAACAGTATTGGAAATAAGAATCACACTGCATCCTGAATGAGTTTCAGGGATTTTAGTATTCTGGCAAGACAACAACGGAGTATCTGCACAGAAAAAAGACCAATGGTAGTATTGGAATGAGCCCAGTCCTGATAAACACACTGTAAACAGGCGTGCATGAACTCGTCTCGGAGTCGTCTCTAAAGAGGAGCCCTGCCTTACATCAATGCTACCAAATCTCTCACGGGACATTTGCAGAGGGACATTTTAATCCTGGTGTTTACACTCTGGCTGCAGGCTTGAGAGTGCTCGGTACGGGCCACTTGTTGGTGACTTGTTTGTTTACACTGATGCTAATTTTCTTTTTTTACACTGGCCTCTGGCTGCCTCTGGTTTACTTGGTCTGCTCCTGACAGGCCGACACAGCTGGCGGCTAATGACTTCACACTTGAGGGGATCGATGTGTTCTTCCCTCAGAGATGACTAACTATGACACTATCTGCTCGACTGTAGGCCTTGATTGTGAGAAGATTAATACATTTAATACAACCAGCTGGCATCCTCATTTGAGACCACAGGGCATGAAAGTGACCATTAATTACACTGTTGGATTTCACTTGTTCCTGCCTGATTGGTTTACTGGGTTTAATTAATGCAAGATTGTTCTGAATTGTTTTGTCACAGTGCATTGTCGGCAAACTAATAGCCAAGCAGCTGTGCTGCAAAAGCAAATAAAAACAGCATTGGTCGTCTGCAGAAGAGCTATTTTATTCAGGGTTAAGCAGCCAATTCTGCTAAGTGGTCTGTTGGTTTCACAGCTATAAAATCTGTCTTTGCTACGGCCTTTTTAAAAGTAAACCTTCCAAGTCTTTATTAAGTTATTTTATTTTTCAAGGAAACAACGTCAAGCAATTGAAAATTACAACAGATTTTAGCCTCTGAGGTGCTGACCGACATGTTCTTGGACACAAGGTGAAAAGCTTTCTAGTAACAAAAAATGTATTACATTTGACCACTGACTCAACAACATCTAACCAACACGGACATAATCCCCTAATTCAGCATCATTGCCTATGGCTTTGTGATCAGAATTGAAATCAGATCATGAATTATGTTTTTTTCACTCAAACCTGTTGTTGGATGTGCAAAGCTTATTTGTTTCTCTGTCAACAGGGACAAAAAGGTCATCCTGGTCCCTCTGGTCTCCCAGGTGAACCTGTGAGTATTTAATTTCTCTTATTTTGTTATATAAGTAATCCAGTGACATGTATCTTGACGTCTCTGTCCTCTGTGGGAGGATAGGAGTCCGTCCAACAATGCAATGCATGTTTTTGCAGCAATAAAAGCAAGTTTGCAGCATTTCCAATTTTCTCTGTAATCATGGCTGCAGTTTAAGGTGCGTCATACATTTTCTCTCATGTTTAACATACAGTATGTAGAATGTGAATATGTCTTTCTCAACATCCTCTGCAGTCCACAGCGATAAACATCAGTATTTCCAATGTTCACATTTGTAAACGGATAGAGCTAGAATGCAATTTATGCAAATTTGAAAATGCGTACAGCAAGTTTATGAGATATGAGGCATTTTTATCCTGAGGTGAGATAGACGTTAAAAACAATCATGAGGCAACCAAAAAAAAACAACGCCTGCAAACTAAAATGGTTCATCTCCATCTCTTTGAAGCGTTATCATGCTGACTAAATCCACCGCATGCTGTTTGCCTGTCTGCAGGCTGCGCTGTGTTAGCTGTATGTCAATGTATGTTTATTCATCGACGAGAGCGGAGAGGCTTCAGAGACGGTTCCCGTGAGACTCCGGCATGTCTTTCCATTTATAGTTACAAAGTAGGAGAAAATATTAACACAGACACACCGGGACGTTGAAAAAGTGGCGTGTGCTGGTGGGGGATTATCGTTGGAGAGAAGATACATTTGTTGTTGGGGAATCTCGGCGGGAAAGAGGGAAGGAGGGATTTTTGGCAGACGAACAAGTGGGCTAAATAGTTTGGACACCCCGAGGTCATTCCTCCTCCTTCTCTCCCTCCTTCCTGAGTCCAGATCTTGTGTGCTATCTAAGAGAAGAATGTGCTGTGTCACAAGGAAAAAGGAGAAAACTTTTCCTCTCTCTCACTCTCTCAGACGATGCACTTTTTTTCTGTGGAAAATCTAATAGAACATGATTTAACAGTCCGTTATGACTGACCCTGTAATGCACTCTT
Organism: Chelidonichthys spinosus; assembly: GCA_029853015.1. Lineage (NCBI taxonomy): Eukaryota > Metazoa > Chordata > Actinopteri > Perciformes > Triglidae > Chelidonichthys > Chelidonichthys spinosus. Next base: position 6,912,273 of record CM056831.1, read on the forward strand.
AGGGATGTTATTTTGGTTCGTCAAGCTAATTTGATTGTTTTGCAATCCAGTGAAGATAACTGGCGACATCTTGTGCCAGAAAGACATTACTTCTGGGTTACTGACGACCCTGACTGACTATTCATTCGGTAGATCTTGAATGTTACTTGTTATTTCATAATGGTTTTCTTATGAACAGCCATGATGCATTGTCTTCCTCATAAATCATAAAACACATTTGTAACATTCAAATTGGGTCTGAAATCACTCTATATTGTTGATTCACTGCATCATATTCAGGCTTTACTCATGGACGGGTCCTTCACACTGCCACAGTGGAACGAAACAAAAGCGTTTCCATACCATGTACGCTACCGTTCAATCCCACAATGCAATGTGTTGCGTTTTATAGATATGACAATGACTATTGTGCTACACCTGTCAGCGAAAGTTAAGTGTCCAAATCTTAGATATACTATTCCCTAGAGTAAAGGAATGAGTGTCTTTCATGCAGGGAGAAGTGAATGTGTAAACGAGGGAGTGATTTTGGACGCAGTTCATGTTCACGACGGTGGTCTTCTTCACTGCCCTTTTTAACTCGTACATTTCTGTTTCTTTGCCTGCTACTGCCCCCAACTGTTCATCCGTGGAACAGTGTCATTTGCATTACCGCCCTTTGCAATCACCTGTGTGTCCAGAGCATACGATAGTTACACACTTGTACCTGTTTTTCAAAAAGAAAAGCCACCCTAAGAAAAAAAAATAGTGCCATTTTTATGTCAAACTATTTCATGCTACTGCTGCTGTGTCTACTGTTTATCCTTGTCCATTTACAAGGTCTCTCTCAGCACATTAAGTATCATCACCAGCATATATAGCCTGTCATTTCTCGTATGCGTTCACTAATAATCCTGTTTTGCTCTCAACACGAATGTAGAAATACACATTCCTCTCGGAGGGATGCATTCGGTTTGGCCTCACCTCAGGGAAGGGATTTATCAAACTGAGCGTTGATGAAGATTAACAATAAATAAAGCATGTTCTCACACTTGCCTTAAATTTGACCCCATCATGATCCTGTCTGATTCATTCAGTGGTTTGAGTGGTAATGTCAACAGTGGAGCCCCTTTCATTAAGCAACACTGACTCTGCTAAACAAAAGGGCTTCATTGAAAAGCTGAGGGATGTCAATTGACTGTTGTTTATTACTTCATGGATAAAGTGCTTCTTTTTTTATATTCTCTTATTTAGCTTCTTCGTATTGCAATCATCGAAGCTCCAACAGAAACCATTTGTGCACACAAGGAACCTGTTTTCCTGCAGAATGGCGCTTCCCTCCCTCCATCCTTCAATGCTTTCTCTCTTCTCTTTCCCTCTTTTATTCCCCTGCCCTCCTCGGGTGTTGATTTCTCTTCTGTCTCTCTCTCCACAGGGTGAACGGGGAAATGATGGAAGCCCTGGGGCCAAAGGCTATCCTGGCAGGCAGGTGCAGTAAATCTAGTGTTGCGGTGCTGGTTGAGCACAGGGCCACACACACACACACACACAAAGAAATAATAAATGGAGGATAGGATATCATCTCTGTTTTGATTTCAGCTTTTTTTAAATTGTTTAATACATTTCAGCACATCAGTTTTGGTCACTGTCATAATGATGAATACAACTGGAATTATTGAGAAACCCCCCACCAAATCCTTTTTTGTTTTCTGGAGCTATAATATAATCTCGTTTGATGATATTCAGTGCCGTCAAAGAATCCCAGGCATCAGCATCTCTGTCAGCCTCCAGGAATCTAATTTGGCAAATCCAAATAAAAAGTATGCTGCGTTGCTTGAATGAAAGGAAAAACACGCTGAGCTCTTGAGAAGCACCTGTGGTGGCAGTGGTTTCAGTAAACGAATGCCCTCGGTCTAGCGAGGACGTAACATGTCAAAAGGTTTCCATTGTAAGCACTGCTGAAGAAAGAAAAGGTAATAAAAGTGTGACTAATGCCACAGCTCCCCGGGTACAAATAAGCTTCCTCTGTCCTTCCAAAACTGTGAGCGTCAATCATTACTCCACTTCTATGAGAAGTATTAAAGCCTTAAAGGGATCATTTGGGGCGCTGTGAAGTATGGTGGTGTGAGATGCTTATCTGTAGTGTGTCAGTGTATTGTCAACAGTAGATGGCGGTCAGGACACCACCAGTTTGGAGGAGCAGACATGAGTACCAGTGTCTAAGCTGAACAAAGTGTGTCATGTATTTGAGCCACCTGAAAGAAAGGCCAACCTAAAAAATCTATATCATTTTTAATTGTACTCCATATTTAGAATAGTTTCAAACTAGGAACTGAACTGAAAGTGAATCTTATTTATGCTGTTGTTGTTAATGGGGTCAGGTGGTTTTGAAGAGAGCATAAATAAAAGATTTCACTTTCAGCCTTCAGCAAGACAAAGCAGTGAAAATATTCTCAATGTAGCGAACGCTTTAACTTGAGTCTTTCTTTTGGGTTTCACGTTGCTTCCCCCGTCGACAGCAGTGCATTGCTTTGCTCCCGTGTCTCTCTTCCTGACCACCATCTCCTGACGGTCATACAATGACTATGGACAAGCAGCTCCTACCCATAATTAAGAAGACAGGGAGTTTATATTTTCTCTACATTAAAAACATACTTTTGACTAACTGTTTGGACCACTGCTTGCTTACTCGTCCACTCTGAATGTTTATGATAACGTAGAGTTCTCTCTGTTTGCCTTTGTGCTTACAATGTCAGAGACCTGTGATCCCCGTGGACACTTAGTTGTGTGTGATGGATTAGGTTTTAGCACCCCCTACCATCTGTGGGCTGTGAATCACCAGCGTTGTGAGTTAATGTCAAGGGCTTGTTCTCTGCTGTGGGGAGTTCTTCCGTGCTCAGAGTTGATCTTTAAAGTTCCAGGAGGAGTTTTTCTTTTTGCTGCACTGGTGGATTTGCTGACGGTGTCTCTGAGAAATTAATGGATGTAATTAGTGGATGTTGCTTCAAGGCAGAATGAGTAGGATTTCCCTAAAAGCTATGTATAGACTTGCCTCTCAATCACTACTTAAGACCCACTGGAAGTGTGTGGAGGTGTCTGTGTCTGCAGGGACTCTGCACTCTGCCTACAGTTAATTGTTTTGTTTAGTTTGGGACGTTCGTGGGCGACCAGGTGTCACGATTGTACAAATGCATCCAAGCTATGAATGAATGCAAATACAAAGGCTCTGTGAACAACCGAACCCTAACCGCGGTCAGGCTTCTGGTGTCCTTGAGCCGGGAGGAGGGGCTAATTATGAATTTAGTGTTCACAAACCGACAAATCCTACTTATTCTGCCTTTGAGTTTTGACACCGCAAATTCCCGCCAAGAAGCTAATTAATGCAAAAATCTGGATGAAGTTGCTCATCATCAAGTAATGCCATTGTATTGATACTATTGGTACACAAGTGAAGTTCTGCCACAGAAATATCTTTGTCCATGTGTTATGTTTAGGGTTTCCCCGGGCCTGTAGGAGAAATGGGGCCAAAAGGAGACACGGTAAGTAGATGTTGGAAAGATTATAGCTTTGCTATGGATTAGTGTTATAAAACGGTTTACAGGCAGTATTGTTGGTAATAGAAAGTAAATGGTGTATATATCTCACACTGTATGGCGTTTGAAGCACATTTGCCTGTTTACTTTGTCTGTAGTTCATGTTCTGAAGGCCAAAGGGGATACAGCCGTGACTCTCCTCTGCATAGTAAAGCTTCTGAACTTTCACTTTATGAAACAAACTGTGACATGCCTGCTAAATGAATTACCTAGTGTGAGTGCAGAAAAAGGCCAGTGTCATAAACGCCACTCTCCTGCCCTTGTTAACTACATGATGATAACGACAGATGCTTTTGTTAGTAAATTTAAACTACTCGGAGCAGTTAAATCTGGCTTTCCTTAAATCGCTTTCGCCCTTGCGCTTCTCATTACTGTTAGCCAAATATCATAAAAAGATATTGCTCTGCTGCCGAGCATAACGGTAATGCATTCAGATGTTAGCTTCTCATTAAATGTCATTGTAATTTGTGTTTCTGCCCTTTTCGCCGCTTTTTGCCGATTCTTCCAGCAGGTTTGGCAGAGAGTTCTTCGGAGATCCCTGATGTGAGGGTATGTGCCCTTGGACTACATCGTGGAAGCCAGCACCATGCAGTCCATGGGCATATACACTTGCCTCAAGGCTTTGCTCGACGAGACCCCTGCTCCACCGCAGCAAAATGCCCGGGGTGCTGTCATAGAGCAAAGCATCACAGCGGAAGCCTTTGCAGAGACAGTTCTTCACAGTGTCCATCATCTCGGCTTAGGCTAATTTTTCACCTTCTTTCCCTTTTCCATCTATCTGTTCCTCCACTCCGTCTTTTATTCATCCCTCTAGGGTCACATTGGCATTCTTGGGCTTTTTGGCCTTCCTGGTCCTGATGGTGAGAGAGTGAGTATTATTGGCCTTAAGAGTAAAAGCCTGCTGGATTGCATTTAGTGACTGTCCACAGGCTGAAATGATCAAATAGAAATGGATTTTAATCTTGAGGTAAGGGGTTTCTAGGGGTTAAGACAAACAACACGCCAACCTCTATACTGTCTTGGATGGTTAAAATGTAGACGTCGATTTTAGTGCACCTAAACCCACCCAGGACTCAAATTCCCATGAACCCTTGTCAAGTGGCCCTCTAGTGTCTCCATCAGACTGGTTCATCCAACTAATGGATGGATTTCCATACAATTTGAACTTGCAACATGGTCTTTGGAGGATCAATGGCTTCAGAACTTCCTTGATGTTTCTTTTAGTGCCATTAATAACAGCTCAGTTCTTTTGATCATGATCTTCATCGGTGGTTGAAGTCTAAATAATATTGTACATACATTTTCATATACAGCTGATCATTTTAGCTTAAAATGGATTGTTTACCGCTGAATAATAATCATGACATTATCGAAAGCTCCAGAAACAGAAACTAAATGGGCCTGAGCTTAAGAATTCATTTGGACTTTTTTTCTCAGTAGTGGCACGGATTCTAAGAGTAGGAAGTTGCTTCATCATTTTTTCTCTCTTCTAACACTGCTTTCTCTGGTGTACGGCGCATCATGGCCTCACAGGGCTGCCAGTGTTCTAAAGGCTTCTAGTCTTATCTAGTATTTTTCTATGGTTTTGCATTATCCCCTGTTATCTCTCCTTTAGCTCTGTATCAAATTGTATCCCTCTGTTTCTTAACTGTTTGCTTTCCTGTTTCCAGGGAATTCCTGGCGTTCATGGGAAGAAGGGCAAGATGGGTAGGCCGGTAAAGTTTTCTCTCAACATACTTCTCAGAGAACATTTTTAATGCGGCCTCATGAAAGTGAGGGTCTTTTGTCTTGATCTATGGACTCTTACTGCAGCGCGTAGCGACTATGAGGTGTATTAAAATGAGCATTACTCCGACGGAGACGCTCCTCTTGGCCTTAGATGTAAATCTGCGAAGAAAAGTTGTGGTAACTTCCAAACTGGCACGGTCATGGTGGGGATTACTAGAGGGTTCGTTATAGAAGCTGAACTCTAATAAGTCCAAATGAAAGCAGTGGAAACAATGTTCACGTGTCAGCAGATAACATTGAAATTCTGTGTCAAATCCTTTTTTATAATCCTAAAATCCTGGCCTTGTATTAAAGTGTCCTCATCTATAAATCTTGTATGATTTATCTTCTGTGGCTGAAGTTGATGAGGAATCTTAGTACAGTATAGAGTCTGCTTATTATTGTGCTTGTTTTGCATGAGGCCGATATGATAATTTGATGAGTCAGTTGTGGGTTTGGCTCTTGGGACTCTCTACCCACAGCTCAGGGAAGTCTATCGTCATTGGCGCCTGGAAGAAAATGTTCCAACCCATCCAGGCTAACATGGAAAATACTAATACTGCACATAACCACTTGTGTAAATCTGCCGTTTTTTCCCAGGCCCAGTCTGGTTGTACATGTTCTTTTTGATACGATTATGCAGTAGCGGTCATTGACATAGGCTGAGCCCAGAAAATACGCTCATAATAGCCAAGTCATGAGCAGGCCATTTCCTTTCTCTGTGGTAAAAACTGAGGTCAGTGACTTTACATAAGATGTGTTTTTTTCTTTTCTGAGTCAGCAGTAGTGCCGTTTAACAAAATCTGGAAAGACACACAATTGAAGGAGCTGGGATCTTCGATCCACATGTCCCAAAGCTTTAGACAATGAGATCCACACAAAAGCTAATCGTGAGGCACGTTATGGTGTTTAACAGCTCCCTCCTTTCTTTGTTATGGATGGAAAGCAGAAAGGTCTTCCTATTTTTTCTTTTGTCGAATCAATGCTATAGACTGTACATAGCAGAATGTCATGATTTCCGATCGGAGCGATCCCATAATGAAAAGGGTCTCGCCAGTCTTGCTGAAAATCGCTGTCAACAGGAGAACAAAGGCTTGCATGTGTTCCCGATCAAGCTGAGTCAGTTATTGAGATTTTTGGAAAGAGGCACATTTTTCCACATTTCCTGCGGGCTCCATGTTGCACCAATTTCTGCTCATTACTTTGTTCACATTTGCTTAATGTTGTAAATCAGCCACACAAGCTATCTTATCTCTGCTGCTGCTCTTCATACTTTGATTTTCTCTCCTTTGTCTGCAGACAGATGAAGAGCTATCTCTCAGCTATTCTGACATTTCTCATTTATCTCAACATAGCCGTCCGTAGGCGAGCGCTGAGTCGCCATGTGCGGTTGGCTGCATGTTGACCTTGGCACACTGACAAGCACACGTCGAGCATGTGGCCCCGTGGCTGCATCACGCCTCTTGTTCTGCCTCTATAATGGAATTACGAGCAACCAGGCAAAAAAAAGAAAAATATGGACTCAGTCATCAGTTTCTGGGCCAAGCAGTGTTATTCGGCCATTTTGGCAAAGTCCTAGGGGTTTAGTTTGCGTACCGCCGTGTGCTCGCTGCCAGCGCATGCACACACAGACACTCGGTCGCTCGGAAACACTCAGCCGTGGAATTTCCTGCTGGTCTCTTAGGAATGAAGCGCTCAGAGCACTTTTGAGAGGATTTGCTTGGCTTTACTCTGCAAACTTCTGTTTTGGGACACACTTTGTTGATCCCCTGTGCATGGTGTGATAACTTACTGACAAACTGTGTGATTTCTATATAAATTCAAGTGTTTTGACAGCAAGAACATGATAAAGCCACTGGGTTTCATTTCTGCTTCCATGACCATCCTGTTTGTTTGTGTGCTCAGGGGTTTCCTGGTGACTTTGGAGAGAGGGGACCTCCCGGCCCTGATGGGAGCCCGGTAAGTGAAATGATGTAAACAAGTGTCTTTATGTCTCACCCTGAAGTCCACAAAATTACACCTGACTGAGATTTCACCAGATTTCAGACTTAATGTAGAGCATTTTGTATAAAAATGCAGAACAGTGCGCTTTACAGGAAATGAAAAAAATACAGTCATAAAGGGAGATGCAAAAACCAGCCATTCCAGACTCGCTGCTTACTTGCATATTGTTCTACAGCGGGAACATTTTATTCCTGCGCTGGACTGAGTGTGAGGCAAGTCCATGCAATCCTGCTGTGGCTAACACATCATAATCCACAGCGATATCTACCAGGGCAGCGTCGGCACTCTCACTCACCTCTCCTCTCCTCTTTTGGTTTGACCCTCACTGCTCATGATTGACGGGGTCAGTGTTAGATTGTGATTGGCTGACCTCTCGAGAGTCTCCTCCCGGCCTCATTTCCTCTGCCTCCAGAGGGAAGAGGGAGTGTTTCATTTGGCTGAATTCACCTCCTTTCATTCATAGAGGAAGAGAGGAGGCGACAGGAAGGCCACACTGGGCTGTGTGTCATCCATCTCTCCGCTGGATGCCTGGCTTGGAGAGGATGTAGGCATGGCCTGTGGCTGCGGGGTAGATCACTTGGAACAGGGCTCTCTGTGTGTCAAGTGCCAAGTGTTCGCTATGTTTAAATGAGTGGAGAGACACTTGATTCAGGTCGGAGGGAAACGCTCGTAAACAAACAAAAGTATTGAAAGATTCAGTTTGCTTTCATGTGTATCCTATCCTCCCCCCTCAGCTCTACACCTCTTATCTGACTCTGCATCTCTTCCTTGTCCACTCCTTTCCTCTCAGGGTGAACTGGGATCTCCTGGTCCATGTGGAGTCTCTGGTCTTATTGTGAGTGTATGCTTCCCACTCATTTTATCACTTTATGTTTTGGTTTTTCTTTCTTGTTTTCCTTCTAGAAGAGAACTTTGAAAAGTGCTTTTAAGTTATAAAAGTTATAAAAGCTATATAAGTTTAGTTCACTAGTCTAATGTCTCTTCCACATCTTTCCATTGAGACATTCAGCTCAGAGAGAAGATGTGTGTTGTTGTGTATTATGAGTAGCAGCCCTGAAGACATAATTCATCTGGACATTCAGTGTTTTAAATATGTGTTTGGTGTGTGTTGATGTGTGCAGGGAGACATGGGCCCTGTTGGTATTATGGGGTTTCCAGGACTATCAGGACTCAAGGTAAATGATGTGGTTTTTCTAGTCATGTCTCTCTGGTTTTGGTACGGCTCCAGTATAAATAGAGTACGTTTTGGTACAACTTGATTGGTTAACCAGAACGTCTCCAAGTAGCGGTTTAGCTCACTTTGACAAGACAAAGTGACAAGTGGTTGGCGATCAAATTATTCCACAGCCTCATTGCTCATTTATCAGGGTGAATTATAAATCATGTTTTTTTTTATAATTTTGTTTCCAAGGGAGTGGTTGGAAATCCAGGGGAACCAGGACTGAAAGGTGATCAGGTGATCTGCATATGACTTTTATCACTACTAACTTACTATGTACAAGAAAATTAAGACTCCCAGAACAAAAGATGCAGGACTACATTTGGATCTTTTTTCACGTTCTTTTGTATTTCTCAGGGGTTTGACGGCTTATCGGGGGAGCCGGGGGAGAGTGGATTCCAAGGGGACAAGGTCAGTCTGTGTTTGTGTGTGCTGAGGTGATACAGTGGGTCAACCATTATTAATAATTAGTGTTTCAATGCGTGGCTTCTCCTATCTGCATGTCAAAGTGTCCTTTAACAACACGCTGAAGTCCAGATTGCTTCAGATGATCTCTGCCACCATTGCTATGATTGAGTGCTTGGGTTTATGAATGGAAACCAGTTCTTCTCCCTATAAGTGCAAGCCATTCATTTCTATCAATCCTGTCAGAGAAATGTAGTTGATGTGTTTATGGTATAAGGAGCATCTTCATGCGTGTGACTAATTTTGACCTCCTTGTTTGACTTGTTGACTTGTTGACTTGTTTCCACTGAGCTGTTGTTGTTTTTTTACAGGGTATGCAAGGCTCACCTGGGTTGCCGGGCCCCTGTGGAAAACCAGGACCACAGGTACTTACTATCCCCCATTCAAACACACAAAAATGCATCGCAGGTACATTCCGCGCATTAATACAATACAATGGATCTATTTTGGGAGTATTTTTATTAGATTGTACATTTTTACTTCATAGAGATTATAGTTTTGATTTTTTTCATGCTTCAATGTCTCGGTTGCTTGTATGCTCTTGCTTTGTGATTAATAAAGCAAAGAGAATACCTTCTATCCAAAGTAGCACACATGAGTAAACCCAGCAGAATTATATGGATTTAATTAATTCAATATTTCTACATTTTGTCTTTAGCTGATTAAGATTAGAATTTTGTCCTGAAAGCAGGATGTGTGCTCAAAAGGGCAAAGTAAGTCTTCGGATTCACTCAGGGGGAAAAAATGCTGCTCTAAGATGGCTGGGAATCTTCAAATGTTTACAAAAGTAAACTTCAGGCTCTTATGCGAGGAGGAAAACTTTGGTGTAAGAAATGCTAATGAAGCCGTGGCCTAAACAACACAGCAAAGAGCAGGCAACTGGCAAATTCCCAGTGCATACGCTGCCTTAGCTCTGAGACTAATCCACCAACGCTGGCACTTGAGCGTTCTGAAGTGTCCTTAATATTTTGAGTGCCGTCTGATCTGATTTGTGATTCAAGCATGGAAAGATTGCTCTCCCAGTGGCTGTACTCTTTCCTGTCAGCATCTTCCCTCAGCCACAATGGTTGGTTTGTATTGGAAATACTCCAGCTAAAAGACAATCCCATGAAACTTGCATTCACAATACAGTACGTGACCTGGAAATGCACAAAGAAGATATAAGCTGATGTATTAGGTAATTTTGCTAACGTGACACGTGGTGTTCCCTGCACATGAAGGAATTTGGGCTATGGTTTTGTCAATGTGGTTAAAGTTATCTAGTGGTTTCTGAGGTGAGTGAAAACGGTACATTTGTGACATTTCTTAGGGTACAATTGGAGAAAAGGGCCCTGATGGTATACCTGGCCCTCTTGGCCCTGAGGTAGGACAGATTTTATTGACTAGTTGTTATATTTGCATCATATTTATATTATTCCATCATTGTTGATACAATGTTGTGTGGTACGGTGGAGCTGGGGATGAAGCTGTGGTTCATTTCCTGTCATTTTCACAGGGTTTTCCGGGTGACATTGGCCGACCGGGACAAAACGGCCTCGAAGGACCCAAGGTCAGCCGAGTGGCACTAACTCTCTAGATAGGAAGTGTCAGTGAGTAGAAATGAAGTGAAAGTTCACTCTCAATGTTTCATCCACAGGGAAAGCAAGGGACAAGGGGGTTTCCTGGTCCAATAGGAATTCCTGGACTTCAGGTGGGGTTGACTTAATATATTTTCTAAATTAATAACACGATTAAACTTTATTTTTCATTCTCTGACCTTTAGTGACTATTCTCTCTGCAGGGTGATGAGGGACCCGTTGGGCCCTTTGGACCCACTGGACTCGAGGTGAGTGCTGATTGGATAAGCCCTGCTGCTGGAGAGCAGTTAGAAAATACAAAAACAGTTATCTTTTAGGATCCACACACAACAAGTGCACCACATGTCTGCCTAAATTTAGGTTTGGAGATATAACTGACCCGATATGGACAACGAGTCCTCTGGCTGACTGATGTCTCTATTGTTCTAAAGCTGTTTTGAAAGACTTCCTATTGGACGCCGTACGCTCATATTACCAGATTGGTCAGCAAAGTGCTATGCGCCTCTTCTTTAAATCTCAAACCATAAAATGTATACTTTGTTTGTCAAATATGATTCATTTTAAGATGAATGCACAGAAAAAGTGCATCCTGACGATCATTTATTATATTTGTTATCTATTCAGTTGTATAATAACTGCAATAGTCCTCTTATTTGTTTGTTTGTCAAATATCTCGACCATGCATAGTTTTATGTCCTCCGTTATTAGGATCTGAACATAGCGGATACAGTCGTGCATAGGGTTTTTTTAAGAGACAAATAGTATGGCTTTGAACTGTTCTGCAGTGTGAATAAATTCCATAGTGACTGTCTCGTTCCAGAAAAAGTGTTTGTTTGGAATCATCCCAGGCCAAACAATAGAGAAGACTTCCCAATGAAACTCTCTATTTTTGCAGCGGTTTGATTCCAGCCTGCCTTTCTACCAAAAGTGGAACCCACAAGTGATTGCTGAAAAACAAACACAAACGACCCAATGACATGTATGAGTAATAAGAAGTCTTTGATGCTGCTAGCAGCTCTTTGTCTTATGGATCATTAAGTTTCACAAAGGGATGTCTTTGTTGTGGCATGAATCACTGGATTGTTCCACGGCCTCTGGAGACTGCACATCTTACAGGAGATCTCGGGAGTTTATTGTTTGTGGTGTGGACAGCGTCGTACCTTCTCTGTGTCATTTTTGCTTTCTGTTCAGGGCAGGCCTGGGAGGCAGGGATTCCCTGGACTGACAGGCCCAGATGGACTCAAGGTCAGACCTAATAGTCACACATCCACCGCCAAACCACTGTCATCCGTATCCGAACATTCTCTCTTCGGCTTTCATTTATGATAATGGATCGTCTCAATATGTGTAAATTAGATGTTAATTCTCCATTACCACAGGGGAACAACCCTCCGAGCACATTTTCAACTGATTTGAACTAAAAACGAAAGGCATGAATAAGTTTGTGATATGCTAATTGGCTGCTTTGCTGTAGGGCGAGACCGGGATAACTGGCGAGGTTGGAAAGCTTGGCGAGAGGGTAAAGGCTTTTCTCCTCTTTCTGCTGGTTTCTGTTTGATGCTCACTGTGTGTCTGTTTTGTTGGAGTCCCTAAGCTGTGCAGCCTATTAAGAGAAATGTAACTTCAATAGAGCTAAGAGAAATAAGACACAGTTAAGACGGCATATTTTCCTCTCCTTCAGGGACTGCATGGTTTCGTCGGGCCTGTTGGAGAAACTGGCATCGCGGGAGAAAAAGTTAGTATGGTGTAGATTTGTCACACTTTGCTGCTATCACAAATTGTTGTCATCCGATGTTGATTTGAGTCAGTTAAATTGCTTTCTGATGATGTAGCATGTGATTAGTTCTGAAACAAGAAGTCAATTTCAGCTAATTTTATAATCAGAGAATTTGTCAGTGTCATCTATCAAGTGGGAACGCCTGCTGTACGAGCCTCTCAAACCTGCATCTCATTGTTCAATATGTTTGGTCAGAATTTGGAACAGCAGAAGGCATCACTTTAGGATCCTTACAACTGTAATTGGCATGTTGTTTTGGGGGGATTGAATGCCTAATCATGTAATCCATCAATAGTGAATCAATCTTTCCAAAATGTGACTCTCCAGGGGGATCGAGGCAAAACAGGGACCCCCGGGCCGCCAGGTGAAACGGGGCCGATGGTAAGGAGTAAGTCTGGACCCTTCTCCCGTACCAGGGGGCATTCACTACTACATACCTAAGGGATGGGGGTGTGATGCGTTTGGAGAGACCGATTATTGAACCATAATCATCTAATGGGCAGATCATATATGGCCAATCCATTTGGTTAGAAAGCTAAATGATGATTTCTTTGATAAATCATATAGATATAATTTGAGTCATGTTCTGTCCATCAGGGTCACACTGGTATACCTGGAGAGATGGGGGAACCTGGACTGCAAGGGATCCCAGTAAGTTTACTGTTATCATTGTTATGTAGAGCAGAAACTACACTGGCCTGTTGTGTGGTCAACTTAACTGGATCATGTCTGATACTGAACACCAATCTGAAAAGCAGCGTTTCACTCTCTGGTTGGAAATCTCACGTTTGTTCAGCCGCTCAAATTATATCAGCCAATTGAACGGGTGTCATCCCCAAACATAAGCATCCAATCAGCTGATAACATTCAAAATAAGTAGTTTGTTGCACTTCTAACCTCAACCAGCCTTATTTATAGGTGTGGTCAGAAAGGTCACCGCACAACCCACAGTGATGTCACGGTGTACTGACACACCCTGAAGTACACATCACTACATCACTGCAGTGACCAGTTAACCACTGCAGTTAAAGTATTCCTTATTATTGACTCAATGTCAGTTTAAAAAAGCAGCCTTTGTTATTCAATATTATAAAAAAAAAATGGAACTGCTTATGAGTTTTAAAATAGGTTGGGTCGAAAAATCAGACACATTGATAAAGAAAATAATTAAATTTAGACGATTGTCAACGGTACAGTCAGACTCAAAGACATTCGTTTTTACACACATTCAGGGGCCTCCTGGTTCAGAGGGACTCTTTGGCAACAGGGGACCCAAAGGCAGAGGGGTAAGTAACTTCAACCAAACGGCTATCAGAAGGATCGCCTTGACAAACAGTGTCTCCAGCCTCGACTCACTTTGTGCTTATTTTACAACGTGAGAGTGCTAACTTGCTAAACTAAAACACCTGGAAGATGGTAAACATGATTTGTGCTGCACGTCAGCATGCCAGCATTGTGAGTGAGCACGTTGTCTGTCTTATTTGATATTTTGCTGGAAGGTTGTATCGAAAATCTTATTTTTTTTTGCATAGGAAATCATATTTTTCATCCCCAGCTGAAGCAACAGTGGTTTATTTGGAATACATTGAGGAAGAATTGGGTAACTTTACAGCAACATGAGCAGTGATGATGACATTTGATGAAGAGCCCATGAAAGAGCAGAGAAACTCATAACATTAAACCAGCCCACAGATACAGCTCTAAAAAGTGCAGAGCTAAAACACCAGACTAAGGATTGCTTAGCAACTGCCTCCTAAAACATAAAAAAGGCCTTAAACATAACATAAATGTCTATAAATCAGTATATACAGTAGTTGCAAACATGTGTAAAGAAAGCGATGTGCTAAGAAGCTCGTCCCAACTAAACACCCTGGAGTTTGTCTCCATGGAAAGGCGTGCGTGTGTTGTGTCTGGCAGCTCGTGATGATTTCAGTGCTCACTGCCTTTTCCATAATTGAGTTTTCTACTTTGGGAAAATCGCCCATGGTTGCACAGCAGGATCATTGGACTGAATGAATAATTGATCTAACACGAATAAGTAGTATAATTAAGGCATTTCATTCTGATTGGTTTTTACACGCCTCCCCTGATATCACAAGCAGTCACAAAAGTAATATTTAGTAACTATAATAGCTGAAAATGACATCAAGGCTTTGCAAAATGGAATTAACACCAGCATGATTAATCCCCGGTCTCCTTATTGCACTGTCTAAAGTAATTCCCAGTCAACAAGAATGGGAGGGGAAACAGTACCAACCTTTATTTGTGCACAATAAGGAATGAAATTGTGACATTGCCTCCACAAAAGAAGATGATAGACCATATTTTTTAAATTTCCTGAAGAATAAACCAGTGTGTTTTCCTGACAGACGTGAGGCCGTATGTGCAGCAACAATAAATGAATCATAGGATTCCAAGAAAAGTAGTGACAGCTATTTAAAGGACGTATCCAATCCTGTTGCTTTAATTCCCTTTTGCTTTCATATCTTTAGTTTTTTTTAAATTTTTACCTTGAGGGTTTTTGCTGGGTTTTTTATTCATGTCAGTCATGCTTCAGCAGGATGTCAAGCTGAATCTCCCTGCTGCCATAGAAACCAACGCTGCTGAATTCAATGGCGATGCATTCCAGTGATATGTCAACAAGTCATTACCACCAATTATTCTTGGGTTTTGTCATTGCGCCCTTAAGTCCAAAGCCCTGAAATTGGTGCACTAAAAGAAAGTGGGTGAGTTTCCAGTTCATGTGCTTGCTGGGGATGAATAATCTGAAAAGGTGATTATAGAGGCAGGATTGAATGGTACACATCTGCACTATAAAGCCCAAGTTAAGCCTAAATTATGCTTCCGCGTCGACACAAGGCAAGGGGGCTTGCGTAACCCTTACGTCCTTGCGGACCCCCCTTACGTCCAACACAAGGGCCTGACGTGCACCTCCCAAAAATCCTAGACGCACGTCGAGGCGACGCAACACCAACGCAGCGGCATTGGCTGTGATTGGTCCGCTAACTACATCCGCTGGAGACCGCTATCCGGTTTCCACTCATAGACACCGCCATTTAAACTTTTAAAAGGCTACTTACTTGTTTTCACCACGTTTTATTGTTTGCACCTTGTCGCTTTTGCACGAAGAAATAAAACACCAAGTTCTGAAAAAATGTGGATGTTTAAAGCCGGAAAGTAAACAAATACGCTATAACGAGGCTAACGACAATATACGTCAAGAGTCTCGGTCGGTCGGTCAGTCTTTACAACAAACATAGCGCCCTTTACCGGTGTAATAAAATTATGCTTTTAAATCTATCAACTCTTTTTCTCAGTTGTCACTCAATATTAGACAACAATAGAACAGGTCATAAAATTAACTGGAATTCTTTTTCAGTGGATTTAATTTGGAGCTCTCAAACAAATGTTATTATATTATTATAAAAAGACAGAAAAGGTTAGCTTTATTTATGTGATAAGTCAAACTAGTTTTTGCATGATCAGAAAGCTATATACAAATTGATTAATATGGTTTACTTTATGTTCAAACAGATATTTCACTTTTTTGACAATTACTTGCATCAATCGTACATGGCCACAATTAGAACAACAATAGTTTTCCTCATAAATAAACATAATTACGGCTCAGTCTAGCTGTCTTGAACTAATTTGACTGTTATTATCAAGCAGCACTAGAAAGGCCATGTTTATGAAGGGGCTGCATTCTGCTCTGGCTCTTTTGACCACTTTTTTTTAGAAGATGCCTACATGAGCATTCATCAAAAGACAGTCGCTACTTTTAATGTTTTCTGACAGTGAACAGTTTGGTTTGATTTACTCGGCAAGGATGAATCAGCTTCGGCATTTGTGACCTTTTCCCAAGGCATCTTTACAATATCCGCAGTGTGCAGAAGCTTCCACCGCATGCGACTGGAAAAAGATGGAGACAAAGTCCATACAGTGTGGACTGGCCATGCTTTGGAGCTAATTCACAGATGCCAAGTATTTTACAAAACAGCCACAATCGTTGATGGTGTCTCTCCGATGTGGCCTAAACCACACAAAACCTCCCAGGCTCCACTAAACAGAGATGACACACATGGAGATTAAGTGCCCTCATTCATTGACTTAATATGTTAAACAACGTGTGCCTGGGGTCTGTTAAAGGCCACATTTTCCCAAGCTATTCATCAGTGACAACTTTTATTTGTTTCTATAGGGTCTTCGGGGTCCTGATGGCCCGGTGGGGGTGAAAGGGTCTGCTGGAGTAATGGTGAGCACATGTTCAGAAAGGGTCCATATAATATGTCAGATTTGGTTCCAGCTTGTGGCTCTCAGTGATATTGTTACTTTACATACAACATTAAAGTAAAGTACACTTCATATCTTCTCCCAAAATGGCCCAAGTTTCTGTAATGGAGGGGGGGGGGGGGTGCAGGAGAACTTTTACAAGCAGCTTTGTGCAACAGACTGCAATTATCAACTATTTTTAACATCTAAAGAATCTTTAGAGCCCACTCTTTGTTAGCTGAAAATTTAACAACAGAACCCTAAATCAAAGAGGACTAAAATATTGATGGTGCTGGTAGTGCTTGGCAGTCGGGAACATTTTAACTCCGGGGGATTTCAGAGAGCTCAGTTTAGTGAGTTGGATGTTTTCTTTGCAGGGCCCTGATGGACCACCAGGAAGACTGGGCCTCCCCGGGGAGACGGTGAGAACATTTGGGCTTCTTTACTTTCCCCTCGTAACAGTCCTGCTTATGTTCGACCTTTTGATGTCCTCAAGGAATGTAGTTTCTAAGATAATAGAACTACTTCTACTTTTGTCTTAATGAAAAGTACAATGGCCATCTCATCAAGCAGTCATACATTTCTGCATGCATTCATGATCATTTAAAGTAAGAGGGTCAAACACGTTCATGGACTTGGTTATGATATCAAACCTATAAGAGGGTACAAGCAAGGCAAACGAAGCCCTACTCTTATGCTGCCCATGTAATGCCTCTTAAACCCTCCATTAGTCTAACAAGTATAACGTATTTGTCCTTTTGCTGCAGGGGAAGCTTGGTGAGCCAGGTGAAGCTGGGCCAAAGGGATTTCCAGTAAGTGATTGGGGCTAACAGAGGTCTCATTTAGGTCAGTCTGGATTTTTGGGGTGGACTCATTTTGGGTATCATTGGTGGATAAGTGGGGCCTGTGCTCCACACTTTTACTTTAGTGGGTGTTTTAGAATTTTAAATTGTGTATAAATACTAATAGTGTCTGTAATATAAATGCCTGTACTGTTTTCAGGGTATTCAAGGATCCTCCGGACCTCCAGGGGCCAAAGGAATTGTGGGAGAACCAGTAAGTTTATACTTACCTACTTCTCTTTTTTTTTTTTGGTTCCATGTTTGAGAATCAAACCCATTACCGAGGACCTACTGTATGGTAATATTTATTCTCTGTGACTTTACTCCTTCTGGATCATGTAAACATTTGGAAATTGCAGATCTGCACATCAAGGTCAAGGTCACTGTGACCTCACACAATATCTTAGGAATGCTCTTCAAATTTGGCACAAACGGACTTGAGGATCATCTGATTAGATATATAATCACTATAGGATGATTTTTTTTAAATAATGTTTTGATGGTATAGTATACTATGACCATGTTATTTAGCACTTGCACTTATTGAGAACTCTCTTTTTCCCTTTCCAAATAAACTGTAAATTTCCACTTTTATTCAGTGCTTCCTAGAAACCCATATCCTGCTCAAAAAGCCCTGAACAACCTAATCGACTTTCTTTTATTCTGCCCAAGTCTCACAGTCCCAAGCAAAGAAGCAGAGAGTCTGAGGCAATTTGATTTACACCATCCCTTTCCTGGAGAGCAGCTTTATTGTAGCCTGAATGTGTCTCTATAAGAGCAGGCCTGTTTCCATCACTTAAGAGAAGCTTTGGCTCAGTGTTTTGAAGGCTGTTAGTCCCGAAGATTAACTTATCTCTCCAAATCCACACTTTCTGCCTGGTCCTTATTTCTTTTCACATTTTTCTTCACTTACTGTCACTTTCAGAGGCATTTGTCTGAGATTAGAAAGTGCTCTTAACCTTTTTGTGGTGCCTCTGCTTTGTCGCCGCAGGGACCAGCAGGGCCATCGGGAACAATTGGACCACTGGGGGAGATGGGGCCGTGGGTGAGCTTGATCACACAGCTGGTGTAAGAACTCCCATTGACTTTTTTCATTGCCACCTAACACTAAAGGTTATGACTGTGTCTGACAGGGGCTTCTGGGGAAGGTTGGAGAGAGAGGACTGCCTGGTGAACCAGGAGACAAGGTGAAGGCTGTTGAGATATTGAGCTGGTGGATATGTACTTATATATTTGATGCTAGAAATGGTTATGGCCATGGGTGGGGAGGCAGCTCCTATTCTATAGAATTATGCTTGTGATTGAGAGTGAGATGTACCAGTTTGTACATTAAGAGATACAAAACATCACCAGTGGCTTCACCATTAACCATCATGCTTCTTCTCCTGGCAGGGGGCCGTTGGTCAACCTGGCAACATCGGGGAGCAGGGTTTGATTGGCCAGAGAGTGAGTTTCTAAGGTTTTCTTTCAAGACTTAAGTGCAGTGTTTTCTCAACAGCTCACTTGCAGCACGGAGTAAACCAAGTGCTACATTTGTTTTCAATAGAGTTTTGCCAGTGTTGCTTGCTACACATCTGTTTGTTTTTTTATAACTGTCCTTGTAACACTAAAATATTTAGCAATCATAATATTTTGGTGTTTTTTCAGGGTGAGCCAGGCATTGATGGGGAGGCTGGACCAAGTGGACCTGATGGAACCAAGGCAAGTTCAAAAATAAAAATATTTACTGTGACTCAAAATCTGATTTATACGATGGCCACCACCCGAGCAATAAACACAAATAAGATGACAATTTGGCCCATATGAAATTAACCGAAAATAACGATCAACAGCCATCACCCTAAGGACCTTAGTAAAGTGTTGTCGTGCGTTGGGCTTGATTAAGAAAGATAAAAGCAACATTCATGGGAAGTTAGCTAGCAGAAATGCAGGTTTTTAGCATCGTTATAAACTAGCAAATTTGTATTTTTTTCTCAGAATATTGTCCACCTCTCTCGGCTCCGTTTTTGTTTTTTTTTTTGTTTTTTTTCCCTACAGTGGCCCTAATACGCCGTCGTAAAACTTTTTTTACTGTAAAAAGCCCACAGTAAATAGGAAAAAAAGTTGCTTCAAGGCTTTGGCCGGTAATCCAATTTTTGCCAGTTTTTTCAACACAGATTAATTCTTTCCTGATTCCCATGTCTGTGAACCCAGGGAACTCTCCGGTTTACTGTGGCAGCTTAGTGCAATTAGGGCAAATCGAAGATTGTTTGTGAGATATTGGCCTTTTTGCAGTTGAGGCTGCTTTGTGTTGACGCTGAGTCAAAACAGATAGCAAGGCTATTTTAAGAGCTCCGAAGTCTGGCAAGTATTGTGACAGAAAAATAGAGGGATAACACTAAACGCCTGCCTATTCAGCAGAGCCACACGGCTGGAAGTAGAGCTGACAGACCCACAAACAATGCTTGGCTTGAAGAAGCTGGTAAAACGTGAGCACAGAGAACACTGAGGATTATAATAGTCTCAACCTGAGAGGCAGCGCGGCTCTGTGCGGTACAGGACGTGTTCTGTTAGTCGGAGTAAACCACTTTGAGGTGTTCTTGGCCACGTTGCAGCTTCTGGGTGGAAAATGGCAGCTCAAGAGGGATTTGCAGCTTGTACTCTCAAGTGCTAGGGGAATAGAAATCAATGAGTTGTCAAAGTTCATTGTGGTGAAATTTATACCAGAAATTCAGCAGATAATTAGAGGATTTGAATTATTTATTATTATTTTGCCTCTTTCCAGCAGTCTGGAGCAAATGCAACACTGAATTGTTGTGAAACTAAAACCGTGTCTAACAGACGATCGAACTGCAGGTTTGTTCGTGCCTTGTCGACTTCATGCTGTTCACTAGAATATTTAGTGACTGGGACCACATATCACTGGTGTTCATCCCCTCTTCCTAGCAGGTGTTTCTCTGTTTCTCTATGATAGTATCTGCCTTCTTCTGCTCCTTTTACCCATTCATCCTCGTACAAAAGGGCTAATTTATGTTCACAGTCTTGCTTTATTCAAGTATTTCCACCTGGGCAGACCATTAGCTCCTGTTACACAGATTTGTCAAGCAGACAGCACCTTGTTTTTCTGTTCCATCTTAGAAATGTTTCTAAATTGGAGCCTGTGCAGCCTGTTGTGTCTCACTAATTAATGAGTCATGTTACTCGTATAAATGTCTTTACATGCCAAAGCTGCTGTTACATGTCAACATTCACCCATTCACACATTGATGGCAGTTCAAGGTGCCACCTCCTCTAATCGGATCTAATCTAACTCATTCATGCACAGTCACACGCCGACTGTACAGCCTCTGGGGGCAATTTGGGGTTCATCTTGCCCAAGGACACTTTAACATGCCGTGGATCGAACCACTGATCTTCCGAATGGGGGACAACTCGCTCTTACCGGCACAGTTCAGAATACTGCATCAAAACTTTTATTCAAAGCCAACTGTAGAGCTCAGCTTTTTGTTGTGTAAATTGACAGACAGGACTCTGTAATCATTGGATCAGGCCTTAGTGACTGTTCCACTATCAAAATGCATTAACTTTGCTAATTAAGTAATTCATTAATTATGGGTAAGCTTCATTACCCCCTGGCTTTGCACTGACCTTTCTGCAGACATTTGCTCAGTTGGTAATGCGTAATTTCATGAAAACCTGTGAGCGCACACAGACCTTTCATTAATATATTTTAATTAAGTGAAGGTTGTGTGTCATTAAGTTAGTAATTCTTCATGTTTTAACTTGTGAAAAAGTTTTTATTGGAAATAAATCATATTTTTTCCAGTCTGCATATTTTAACCAGATATATTGAAACCGTAACATCCCAAATTCCTGGTTGGGGTAACTCAATTGTATGATCTCCTTATTCATTGGAGTTGTGCCACTCTTCTCAGGGCGATAAGGGGGATGCTGGTCAGGAAGGCGCTCAAGGTAACAGGGGTGAAATCGGTCTGAAAGGAAAGGAAGGACCCCCTGGGCCTCTCGGATTGGCCGGTGTAAGGGTGAGTGGCTCACAAGCCAACACCGAATTACATTCAATTCCCATGAAAAGACGGCTCTTTTTGTCCGCTTACAACCCTGCTGGATTTTCTTCTACCAGGGTCAGGAGGGTCAACCTGGCAAAATTGGTGAAAGAGGAAAACCAGGAGAAAAGGTTTGTCAGTTCTCTTGCTTGGGGCTTAAATACAACTGTCGTTCTTGGATGTCTGTTAGTTTGCTGCCTTGCACACGTAACAGTAACTTCAGAAACTTCCATAAGCACATCAAACAGACTTTCAGTGTTTGAATTGTCAAACCACCCATACAATTGTTGTACTCTCCCTGCATACCTGCTCACTGCTGGTCTCTCTCCAGGGGGGCAAGGGTCTCCAAGGTCCCCTGGGTGAGAGCGGCCCAACTGGTGAGCTGGGACAGATGGGCTTCGACGGACAGAAAGGAGTGAGAGGAACCATCGGGCCAGTGGTAAGACATCCGCAGATAGTTTGAAGGAGCTGTTTGGTTGTTGGTGGATGTGGACTTAATGTGCATTTATACATGCATTTGTCCAGGGTGCTCCAGGGAGAATGGGCCAACAAGGAAATCCAGGCATATCAGGTTATGAGGTAAGCACAGTGATGGAGTAATGCAAGATGATATGAAAGTGAGGGACCTACAGTTCTTCCAAAACCTTACTTTAGCCTGGTGTCAATTTGTAAATGTAAAAGACCGTGACAATCAGCATTATGATGCCTCCAAAATAAAGGCCTTCTTTCTCTCTGTCTCGTGTCACAACTTGGCTCTAAAGGCCATGACAAAAATAAGAGACACACCATTTATAGCTTTTAAATCAAATAACTATGTGTTTAACTATTAAACGAACAGAATAAGCCAAATCAAACTCTAATATGAAGTGTGGAAGTCAGTAAAAGCAGTAGGAAGTGCATGGAAATGACAATGATGAGTGGAGGATGTAAATGCATAAAAAGAGCAAAACCAAAGAAACAGCACATCATAACCCATAAAAGCCAGCAGACCACAGACTCCTAAACTGAAGCTGTTTGTTTGCTTTATGCTGCCCTCGGGCCAGGTCTCTCTGGAAAAAGATCTGAAATCTCAATGAGACTTTTACTTGGTTAAATAAAGGTTAATAAAAAATAATAAATAAAAAGCTTCACCAGACCAAAGGAGCAAGTGCACCATGACACCTGATTAGATGGGCTGAGTCAAACAGCCAGGCCTGAGTCAAGACCAACAGGGAGAAAGAGACAACAGATCTGAGGTCCAAAGTAAAATATCATGGATTACACATCTTTGACCTGTCATAAGAAACCTGTACTTCATAGGTTAGCTGACATTTTCAATCAATGGATTCCTGTTCAGGATGACTATGTCTATTCAGCCACTCTTAATATACCTTTTTTTGATCACCTCAAAATAAAATGTTGTAGAAAATGTGATTCAAATCCTACCAAACATGTAGTACTATGTTTTAATCTTCACTACATATTTCCCAAACTTATGACAATTGATGACTACGGTCTGATGGGATACAAATTGAACATCACAAAACGTGGGAAACATAATCAACCGAATACCTGCGAGTGCTAATCAGGCTGGATTTGAACAAACTTCAATGTAAATAACAATAGGGTACAGAGGGATGTGGCACATCCGTGTACACTAGTAGTATTTAAGAATTGAGGTGGTGAAAATAAATGTGCTTCCTTCATTGCTATAACTCTTCTTATCACTACCAGTCGGGGTAAAGAGAATTATCTGGCACCAAGCGTCAAGTTGTCAAAGAAAGTGGAGGTTGAGCTCTCAGAGCTGTCAGAGAATACTAATACGCCGGCCAAGTACGATGTGTTGTCTACTGGTGTTCCCCAGAGTACCAGGCTAGATGAAAGAAGATCATCAGGCTAAATCTAGGCAAATCTAAACCTCAGCCCAGGGCTAGAAGCAAGGGGATCACATTGGAGGAAATCACATTTTAAAGGATTACTGAGAATTTGCAATGAGATTGGCAAGAAATATACATTGGAAGGAGACAATACACTTCTGATATGGCCTTCTAAGATCCCCGGGTTCAGTTCAGGGACCTGTTCAGATGTTTACAGCAAAGACATGCTCTCTGATACAGATATTGAAAATGTGATTTCAGCGGAACGTTACGAAGTGATTGACGTGTGCATGCAAACAAATTACCTCAAAGACATTCACGATACTCACTAAATGACAATGGGAATTAGAATCGAACATTAAACGTAACAAACTTTGACTAAAAGATTTGGATGGAAGAATTAAATCTGCTGTTTTACTGCATCTTGCATAAGAAAAACATTGAAAACAAAAAACAACTGGCCTCAACAGCAGTGCTGGAGACAGTGTGGGCACATGAATGTCTCACATAATGTTCTGGGACAGGGTTATTCTTGAGGTGTTATGCTCCAGGATTCTCACACGGATTGTGTACCTCACATTGATACCCAGCGACATGATTCAAAATGACCTTTATCTCTTCAAAATCCTGATACATGCATGTAAAAAGAGTTCTCAGCTGGTTTGAAAAGAATAGTTGCTACGGTAAGGTAACGTTGGAAAGTTGATAGCTCTTATTTCCTTAGCAATTCTAAATCAATATAGTGACAAAGGGCGCCCTTGGTTTTTTCACAATATTGGCACAGACTTTGAAATATAACTGTTATTGCAACTTGTGTAACTATATTACTTTCTAACCCAAA
Organism: Chelidonichthys spinosus; assembly: GCA_029853015.1. Lineage (NCBI taxonomy): Eukaryota > Metazoa > Chordata > Actinopteri > Perciformes > Triglidae > Chelidonichthys > Chelidonichthys spinosus. The sequence goes on from CM056831.1 coordinate 6,936,505, forward strand.
TAATCACGGATTTACCATTTTGACCAGGACTCCATGTGTTTCTCTACATGACAAAAGTAATATTTTTTTTATAAAGGCGCGAAGTTACACTCACTAACTCTTTTCCTTGTCATAGGGTCACATGGGACCACACGGCCCCCTGGGACCTCCTGGGCCAAAAGGTGAAAAGGTACATAACCGCATTTACTTGCTGTCCCTGATAGCCGTCTGCACTTTGATTGTGTCTAATGAGCTCTGGAAGCCTGTAACGGCTGTTAAAACTGACCGTGGTCAGTTGATCTTTTTTTTTTTTACACATATTGTTACTTAAGTTGTGTTCCTAATTAGTGTTTCCTTGTCTGCCTTGTCTTTGCAATATTCCTAAAGTCATGGCTAATTTGATCAACGATATGAACAAGGACAATGAAGTCAGCGCTGTCAAATGTATGTAATTAGCCAACCACCTGGTCTGCCTATGATTTTGGGCATTTAAGCAACATAATTTGCCTTTATTTGACAGGAACAGCACACAATTGAACACCCTCGAGTTTAGTGACACGCTCATTTGCATTTTTTTTAATCCCTGGGCCGGAGCCATCTGGCTGTGGATATTTGTTGCTCTCTCTTTGCCAATATCCACAAAATAACGGCCACGCTTTGCTTCCTAATTAAATCAGTATCAAGCTATCACATGGGTCGTTGCAAAATGTATAATTGTCAATTGAGAGCGACAGGTAACCCGGGCACTGAAACATGCTGCAGATAAATACAGATGGCTATCACAGCCGCAGTAAAAGCGCTAAAACTACAATATGTTGCTATCATCCCTGTAAGCGTTGGTGCTCGGCCCCTTGGCCAAAACCACATATTCTCCTACGTTTAGATAACAATAGGACTCTTCATCGATTCGTTTCATCGGACACATGCAGCACACGTGACTGTTAACACATAAAGAACCTTCAGCAGACTTGTCCATTCACAGAAGGACGTCGGGCAGTGTGTGTTTCTATTGTTGTCCTCTTTCAGAAACTAAACATGTATTGATTTTGCACATATCATTGGGTGTGATTGATAGCTGTTGTCAATCTGTGGCCATATTGCTTGTTTAGGGTGAGCAGGGAGACGACAGCAAGGTAGAAGGTCCGGCAGGTCCCCAAGGTGACAGAGTGAGTTTCTCACACGTACCCGTGTTTTTCCCCCGTGTTCTTTCTCGGTGGTGGTCTGGATCATTATATCAATTTGTTTCCATGTGATCACAGGGTCCTCCTGGAAACAGAGGAGAGAGAGGAGAGCCCGGTGACCCTGGACACATTGTAAGTGAAATTTATATATTTGTCCTCAGGTATAGTGTCAATTACATTTAAGTGACATTCTGTGCATTTACATAAAGTAAATGATGTCGTTCAGGGTCAAATAGGTGTTGATGGAAAGAGAGGTGAAGCTGGTACCGCAGGGCTTCCTGTAAGTATCTGATCTACGTCTCTTGAAATGTAAAACTCCCGTATATAGACACTGTGGCACATTGTTCAAACACAATCCCTGTTATTCAACCAGTAATGATGATTTTAGGGACACCCTGGGCCAAAGGGAGAACCAGGGTTGAAAGGATCCAAAGGAGACCAAGTAAGGACAGACGTACACCGGCATGATTTTATTCTTTTTTAGATAACTAAATGAATTCATGCAATATTATTGGACTCAACATGAACATGAACTCTTTATCCTTCAGGGTCACAAAGGAAAATCAGGGGAGAGAGGAGAGTCTGGGACCAAAGGACCACCAGTGAGTTGGATGCATTTCTTGTCCTCCACAGTGGAGCTACATGTTACCACTTTGAACCAATGGAAGTGTGGCATAAACATTTCTGATCGTCTATTCTAAGGGTCCAGAGGGCCCGCTTGGTCCACGGGGAGTTGTGGGCAGGGAGGGACTTGAGGGCCCGCCTGGTATGGATGGACTTCCTGGTAAAGGCGGAACTAAAGGAATCAAGGTGAGGACACTGTTATGTACCTTTCGTAATGGATCAAAAGAAAAGCAGCCGTCATTATGGTTCATCATCTGCTGTGTTTAGGGGGAGCAAGGAGAGGATGGAGCAGTGGGCTTATCTGGCAGACCTGGGCAGCAGGGCACAACTGGGGTGACGGGGCTTCCTGGAAGTCAAGGCTACTTTGGACCAAAGGTGAGAATAATGAGTGGACGATTTGTTAAGTAAAGTTTTGAGCTTATTCACAAAGAACTTCATGTTAAACTTTAGCACAAGCATTTTTATAGCTCATAATGCCAGCAATTGTATTGCCAATATCTAGTGGAAATTGCCAACTCAGCTGCACATTGCTGCTTGTATATTTGGAGTGTTTTCTAATCCCAAATGCCAAACTCTGGACAACGTTTTTACACTGTATCACTAAAGACCTAATTTTCTCTGCATTCATGTTAATGTCGCAAATATCAAGCTGGCATGGTCTTAATCTTCATGGCCTTGCCAATATAACATTACATTTACACATGCGTGACTGAAAAACACAGAGAGGCTTTATGTATTAGGCAGTTTTCCCCTCACTGCACGTGGTGAGGGAATTGAGTTGCCTTATGATTTGGAGATTTAACTGCAAACATTTATGGGATTTGGCAAGTCAACTGTACTTTGGTTCTACTTCGTCTTCTTCTATTGTGATAATGAAACTTTCAAAACTGATATTAAGGAGCGCTATAGTAGGGGACAAGGTACCAACGAGATAGAGATACGCTGAGATAGAAGGTCACGTTCTTGGCAGTGGTGCTTTAGACTTGGTTTCGCAGCCTCACTCAATGCAGTTAAAAGTGTCCATTGCTGGGTTTACTGGTTTGTGCATGTGTTGACGTGTGTTTGTGTGTTCTTCAGGGTGAGAGCGGTCTTCCAGGCCAAACTGGTCCAACAGGGAAAAAAGGCTCTATTGGCGGAATGGGATTTCCAGGAAAACGAGGAGAGCCGGGACCTAAAGGGCAACCAGTGAGCACCGATTTGTCAAATCACTTCCTTTACGTGGCAACTTTTTGCTTGCTCAGCGATGAAGATTACTATTCTTCTCTTTTTATCAGGGGGATACTGGTGAACAAGGATTTCCAGGGGTGTTGGGTCTGTTTGGGCCAAAGGTATGTGGACACATTAAGGCCCATTCACAGCCAAATGGCTCTGAGACAAGTCAAATTAACCCAAAAAAAAAAGTAATTTCTGGGTTTAACTCACCTTTTGGATGAAGCACTTTTTATGAAGTTTGAGCATCTCAAATTGCCTGGATATTGTCTGATACATTATTTTGTCCTCAGTAAAAATGAAAGCTGTTTTGGATTACTGTTACATGCCCCAGGATGACATCTGCTCCACGATAAGTCTGCTTTACTTACAGCACTGCTGCACTATAGATTACTGCCAGCTGAAGAAACAGACCAGGCTTTCCTGGAGTCCCACTCTTTAATTTAAAACCCGGAGGGTGATCTTGGATATTTTCCTTCTGTGGGAGTTGAACAGGAGTGTGAAGCAGATGCACTTTGTGTCAGTGTTCATTGGAGTTTGCAATAATTGTTCAGAAGAATCAGAAGTCATCACTTCGCTCTGAATCCAAACATCTCAGGTCCTGGAGTGACGTTGAACGGCTGTAATCGTGTAACTGCAACAATAGTGACTATATTTCAGATATGAAGAAATATTTGGTTGTTTACACTAGTGTATCATTCACACTAGACTAATGAAGGAGCATTAACATCATATAAAACATCTGTGACACCACCATGGTGATGGATGGTCAATAACCAAGAGTACGTGGCAATCAGCCCCCCTGAGAGTAACAGGCTGAGACTGCTTCCAGTGAAGCAAACTTTAATATCTCCTTACTAAAGTGTCATTTGTTCAAATGGGACAAACGCACATTAAGACAAGTGACAGTACTTATATAGAAGTCTGCACAACTGGATTTAGGGAAGGTGAATCAATGGCATTCAGGCCTTTGTCATCCAGGAACTGCCTACACACTCTGGCCTCATGAGGCTGGATATCTTCCTGCACCAGGAGGAACCCAGAGCCCTTCTACGGCCCTGCCCAGCTCTCCTGGTGTAACAGTCTACAAGTAGTGATAAGGACACTAGCAGAATACAGAACTAGAGAATAATCAGTGTGCCCTCCACATCAAAAGCATTCCCCATAATCACTGTTTCCTAAATGGACGGCGTGATATCCCTGAAGTTGAGGATTAAGTGTTCCCTTCATTAAGCGGTGTAGTGTTTGAGTACTTGAACACACCCTCCCATCAACCTTTAACTCACCTCATCGTTATAAATAAACCATTATAAACTACAAGTATGTGTCTTTCTAGGGACCCCTGGGAGACATCGGCCCAGCGGGAATCCAAGGGCCGAAAGGACCACGTGGTCTGTTGGTAAGATGAAGATGAATGGTAGTTTGGAAACTCGTGCAGTATTTCAGCCAATGCCAGCGTACTGAGCTCTCACAAACTTCACCCTTCCCATGAAAAATCAGCACTTCTCCATTAGATGCTCCATCATAGGTGTCATCAGTCACTAACACGCCTCTGATTTTCAGGGTATGGAGGGAGCTTTGGGCCCCGTTGGCATCATCGGCCCCAGCGGTCATCCCGTATGTACCTCATATCTCATCCTAAATGCCAAGTTTTATGTGACTTCTCTCTGCTTCTTGGCAGTGATGGAGTGATCCTCTGTCTCCTCTCTCTCCATCAGGGACCCAAGGGTGACAAAGGCAGTCGGGGGGAGACGGTGCGTGGCGATGTTTTGATGAATCCTTTTTGTCTGTCCTGTGAACACAGAATAGGATACTTATGTATGGAGACGGCACAGCACTCGGCCTCCTTTGCCCTCAGCACTTTTCATTTCCTGTTGTGCTCCATTGTTTGTTCTGTGGAATTTCTGTCAGGGTGATTAATGTTGGGTGCGTGCTCATCTCAACTTTTCTGAGAGGTTTGTCGAGACGCGAGTCGCTAGCTCGCTCCCGAAACGCCAACATTCACGAAAGAGTTTGCTTTGTAGGCTTGTAAAGAAGAAGGAGGGCAACTCAACATGCAGTAGATGCGGGCGGTTGACTTGGTAGAGTAGAGAAGGCGTTACATTGTGCATGATAGAATAATATCTGCTCACAAACGTATTCCATTATTGAGGAACTTTCCACTTGTGAATATTGATTACTGTTTCCTTTCATCTCTAACAGGGGCTGCAAGGACCACGGGTGAGTAGTTATTCACCCCTGTAGATTAATCATTATTCTTTAGCAGGCTTGTAGTCCGCTCTGTACAAGAAATAAATAATTAACTACTTTATCGTCTTTCATAAAAGGAAGTGCTAAATCATTTGATGTGGTGATGCAATTTTTCAGGGATTCCGTGGCCCTCGTGGACCACCTGGACCACCAGTAAGTGTTTTCTTCTTTCTATGATGTATAAATATCAAACTTCCCTTCAAAGTAATTCAGTCTAGACTTGAGTGTGTAAACGCATGAAGAAAATAAGAATGGCCAATGAGGATTCTGATTGGTTAAAAGGGCTTCTTCAATCATTTTTGTGGAATCAAGATCAAGGAGAGAGCAAGTCTCAGAAGGAAAAACGGCTGGAACACACTCATTGATTCACAGCCTTTCAAAGTGTACAGACGCGACGAGTGTTTTGGCTCTACTCTCGATTCATAAAAGTCAAAATGTGCTTTCATGTGTTTTCATAATTCAGATCTCAAAGTTACATTGAAAAACAAAATAGTACTTGGCTCTGCAGCGTCTAGTCGTTCTAGTCTAGTGGAAAATAATTTTGTACATGTACACCCTAGTTACAACTGTGAGCATATAATCTATAACTAGTGTGTGTATGTATATATATATATATATATATATATATATATATATATATATATATATATATATATATATATATATATATATATATTATAGTATGCAAGGCAGGGCAACATTATTTGTACAGCACCTTTCATACACCAAGGCAATTCAAGCACTTCACAGAACAATAAAAGAACACAATGAAGGTAAAACAATTTACAATTTAAGTGCAATAAAAATACAAGATAAAAAAGAGAAATGTCTGAGTGTGTGTGTGTGTGTGTGTGTGGTCCAGCTGCTCCTCTTCTCTGCATGCTTTATTTCCTGTGCGTTCATGATTGTTTTTGTGCGTTTCTGCATAATGGAAGAGAATGGCAGAACTCACCGCCAACAGTGGAGATTAGGATTGACACAACGGCTCTCTGATTACAGTGGAGCTGCTGCGTGTGTCTGTATACATGGTGAATATTATACAGGCTTTTCTCTCTGGTTTGCAGGGTCTCCCCAGTTCTGCCCTCTCGCTTGTAAGTATGTCTACCCTTAATGTCGAGTGAGGGTTTTTGGAATGATGAAATGTTATAATGCAAACAGTAGGAAATGAAATGACAGCCATGGTTTCCTTGTTGTCTCCTTTGGTAGAGAAATGAGGCTCTCGGTGCGACCTTTCAAGTCATCATGGATTCCCACGCTGCGCTCAGGCCAGAGGTTAGTTTAAAGAGCTCATTGCAAGGATTCATTGTTGCTTGTTTGGGTCCTAAAGGGTTTTATTTATCTGCATACACATGAACCATTTAGAGTTCCTGTCACTCTCAATCATGCCTATATTTGTGTCCAAAGCAGAACTCTCAGAACGTGGACCTGCCCATGTTAGACCAGGGCACAGAGATATTCAAGACCTTGCAGCACCTGAGCACTCTGATCCAGAGTCTGAAGAACCCGCTGGGAGTCCGTGACAACCCGGCACGAATCTGTCGAGACCTCTACAACTGTGAACAGAGAATGCACGATGGTGAGGAGACACTCCAACTGCTCCGTCACTTCTGTGTCCACTCGATTCTTGTTCATTAGGAGCCGTCTCTCTCATCCTCTGACAGGCACTTACTGGATCGACCCAAACCTCGGCTGCGCCGCCGACACTATCGAGGTGATGTGCAACTTCACAGGCGGGGGACAAACTTGCCTGAAAACCATCACAGTATCCAAGGTTCGGATTCCATATTTAGGCATTTGCTTAAGCTAAACAAAACAGTAGAGAAACTTTGAGTTGATTGTTACACATTAAGGTGCACAGCTGTTCGTTTTCTGGCTCTGTATTATAAACTGTAGCTCTTTTTTATGAATAATTCTTGCAGTGAATCTTAAGGCTTCCCATTTTGTCTTGTTTGGCCTCGTCACTTTCAAAGGCAGTTATTCTTCAACCACATATTGCAATTAAAAATCAGCATGCCCTGGAACACAAATACACACTCAATGGCTGCATTAACTGTACATGAATCTGTGATCCAGATGTAACTAGTGACACAGTTATAATCTGTTCAGCTCCCAAATTGTTTGTACTGCTATTATACTGATACTTCCCATCAAGTCCAGTGATTAATGTTCGTCACCAGAAATCTCCGTGAACAAATCGTGTCATTTAAAAACCGGGCCTGTTTTCTGGAATATGATTATTTGAGGAACACACATTCTTGCGTCACAGTTGGAGATAGGAGTGGGTCGCATCCAGATGAACTTCATCCACCTGTTGAGCACGGAGGCCGTGCAGCACATCACCGTTCACTGCCTCAACACACCCGTGTGGGCAGCAGGACCCTCCCTGCAACCGTCATCCAGGGCTGTGAGCTTCAAAGCCTGGACAGGGGAGAAGATTCAGGCCGGTGACCTCCTGGAGCCGCTCATCCCCCGGGACGACTGCTGGGTAAGCGCTGCTTCTTCTCTTGCGTGGAGTCACAGTGGAACTGCTACATGAAAGTCAATGCAGAACTCAACAGAGCCCTTAAAAAATAGTTCAATATTTGGGGAGAATACATTTTGCTTTCTTGCTCAGAGTTTGAGAGAAGGTCGATGCTACTTTCAAGTCTGGTTCGAGGTGCCCTGTGGAGTTTTCTTGTGAGCAAACAAACAAAGTTCTAGTGTTGCCCACCAAAACACATAATGTAGGATATAATGTATAAAAGGCATTCCATTACACATAAACATTTCCAAAATATAAAATATCCTAAATATATTTGAAACACAGTATTTTTACATCCATGTTTATGAACAATAGAAAATCAGAGCCCCACGCATGGAAAGAAATGCTCCATAATGCTACTAGAGGTCAAAAACTCCACATGGGACCTCTAAGCTTAGCTCACTTATTAACACAGATTATCCCGTTTCATTTCTTATCCATGTGTTCTGCCTTTTTTTAATGTATTTTACTAATTAAACAATAAAGATACAAAATGTTAATTATGTGTTAAAAGGTGTTTTTTTAGACCGGGGAGTAAACCAGACCAGCTGTTTCTCTCTGCGTTTGTCTTCTGCATCCCAACATGTAACATAATGCAATCGTACCTTTCAGATCAAAGATGGCCGCTGGCATCAGACCCACTTCATCTTCCAGACCCAGGACCCGAACTTACTCCCTATCGTGGATGTGTTCAACCTACCGAGCACAGAACAGGGCGCAAGCTACCACCTTGAGGTGGGACCCGTGTGCTTCTTGTAGGGGCCCGTGTTGGGGTCCGAAATGCTCGTCAAAGGAGTGACTGCATGGAGGAGGGTGGACGGGGGAGACTCATGCTTCTGTGGTTTCCACAACAACAGACCCCCACTTTCCCTCAAAATATGCATGGACTGCAGGAACAGGAGGGGGCAGCATTTTCAACGAAAGCAGCCCGTTGAAAATGCAGATACACGACTTCTATCAGCCTATGGAAAACAATAATAAGCTTCTTTTTTCAGAGACTCGTGTGCGTGTGGTACAAGAGCTGAATGCCCTTTTTGGACACAAACGTCTCATCTTCCCATATGTTGTATCATATTTCCTTCACGGCCTGATACCCTCTTTTTTTCAAAAGAGATCTGTACAGAAATATGGAAGCACCTGCGATTGCAATAATTGCCATTTCAATGTTGAAGTATTATTTATACATGTATATGTACTGTATATTGTAATATAAAGTGCAATAGTTATGTTCCACAGCCATTAAGCATATAGAGTACCGACACCATATCACTCATTCAGGTATGCAGCGTGCCTCACACAGGGGCGCTGCCGTCCAGGTAAGTCTTTCTGAACCTCTAATGTCTGTCTGGTGCTGAGAGACCCGCGTTCACACAACGACTGCTGTGTGGTGCTTTCATGGATCGGAGCTTTCCACAGTGTGAACCGAGACAAACGTGTCAAGATGCTACCTCGTACTGCACCTCTTCATCTCGCAGCAAACAAGACGTTACCTGATCTAACCTGGGATGACACAGAGGAGACACCTGGTGCTGCAACAGCTGACGCTCACATGAGAAACTCTCGTCAGCTCTCGGCCGAGCTCTGCCTTGGCTTCACGAGGAAAAAAAGGGAAGGTTGTAAAATATACATGCAGGCCAAATTCATTAAATTATATTTTCAAGGTAGTATTAACATTTTTCTTTTGATATTCTTTGTACTGTCTGACGCTATACGTTCTTGTCTATGTCAAAATGTACATGTCTATAATTATGCAACCTTTATCTACAGTTGGTATTATTTAAATTTTATTTAAATTCTGATTAGCTTTCCAGTTCCGTTCCAGGCATCAGTTTCATATTTTAGGAGTCATTTTGAGCTTTAAGAATTCTGCAGTTTTCTAATAAAACTGTCTTGGATAATCAACTGTATTTTAGGACATTACCAGCCGCATTATTTACTCTTTATGCATTTGTCACTCAAAAGGTGCATGATGGCGATTGGTCCCACTAATCAATAAACTCAGAGGATTTCTTGCAACACAACCCAACCACAGTACATGAGCTTCCAGTGTTTGGTCTGGCCAGACATTTTATGCTGCCTGAATGACTCAACAGGTAATTCAATAAAAGTCTGAAACCATGGTTGATAAGCAGCTTTCATTTTCCTTTTCATGAAAGAAAACGTCATAGCAAAGTGAGGAACTAAGATGCATTTAAACTGCCTCCTTGTGGCGGGGCGTTTTAGCATCCTAATATTAATTTCACACCTGGAAATGTCAAACTGACAGCTACCGATGTCAACATGGAGATAAATATGTCCTTGAAGTGATGCCTTTTTTCCTACAAGCCACTGGTCAGTCTTAGTGTCAACTAAAGCACAAAAACACAGGCAGACTTGAGGTTGGAAGGCTGTATTAGCAAACTGCTGCATCTAAACAGAAAAGTCGTCATCTCGGGCACATGGCATGACGGCCCCCGTCAACGGGCAGGTTGACTCCAGTGATGAAGCTGGCAGCGTCGGACGCCAGGAAGGCGATGCTTTGGGCCACTTCCTCCACCTCCCCTGGTCGCCCAAGGGCGTGGGTCTGCTTACTCTTTGCAAGAAACTGTTGGTGAAAAACATCACCAGACACTTGTTACTTTGAGATATTGCTGACACCAGTGTCTTCTATGCCATCAGATGCTCAGTCAGACAGACCTAAACAGGGAGTCCGACACTTTTGGACACAAGCTCTGAAGGAAAAACACCTGTTTTTGTTCAACATGATGATGATGTGTTACCTGGGCGTACTGGTCCTCATCTAGTCCTGCTCTCTTGTGGACATCTGTGATGATCACACCAGGGCTGAGGAGATGCACCGCAACCATGGAAACACAACACTGTGCATCACATATTTCATTCCCAACAGAAACAACAGGTCTCCCTACATTAATAAAGGCTTAATTAATTTTGAAATATGTCTCTTTTTTTTAAACAGGCTCTATTTTTTCACTTCTCTCTTCTCTACTACGATAGACATCTTTTTCAAGCAACTCGTGATGATATTTACGATGATGCCGATCATGGAAATTCAGCACAATCAACTTATAGTGGGGGTGTTTTTCTCTGCAATAAAATCCTCCATCGTCCCATCCCTAGAAACTAACATCAATACTTTTCAAATCAGAAATTCATACTATCTGTGTTAACTAATGTATATAAATATGAATGAGATCGATTACTAATCACAATAAAGTACATTTTTTTAATAAACACCTACCAGACAGAGTTCACTCTGACTTGCTTCGATGCTAGCTCTGAAATAAAGAACGAGTCAAGTTATTTATGTTGCAAACTCTAACAACGCTGAACATGCAGTATCGGGAGATAAAACGGCTCATTTACCAAGTGCTGTACAACGTGTGAACTGATCGATGGCAGACTTGGACATACAATAGGCCAGCACACCAGGGAACTACAGAGAGAAACACTCAACATTAACACAGGCATGTAGTAGGTGTAGTTGAAAATAAGTGGCCAGCTGCGTAACACCCACTGATCTCTGTCCATTGACGCTGGATACATTGACGATGGAGCCTTTGGTCTTGATCAGGTGGGGCACACACAGTTGAGTCAGGTGGTATACGCTTCTGGAATGTGAAACGGAAGTTAGGGGACATCCATCCAACCATCCATTGTCTACCGCTTATCCTGTATTCAGGGTCACGGGGGGCTGGAGCTGATCCCAGCTGTCATTGGGTGAAGGCAGGGTACACCCTGGACAGGACGCCAGTCTATCACAGGACTGACATGTAGAGACAGACAACCATTCACTCTCACATTCACACCTACGGGCAATTTAGAGTCCTATCCCCATCCTGCATGTCTTTGGACTGTGGGAGGAAGCCGGAGAACCCGGAGAGAACCCACGCTTACACGGGGAAAACATGCAAACTCCACACAGAAGGAACCCGGGCCGACCCGGGGATCGAACCCGGGACCCTCTTGCTGTGAGGCGAGAGTGCTACCCACTACACCACCGTGCAGCAAGTTGGGGGACAGCCTCACTAAAATGTACTCAAAAACTACACATCCAGTTAGGGGGCAGGTACTTGTTTTTTTGTCCTCTCTCATCTGTGATGTCACTGTCTAGTCTTCCTGGTGCATTTTTGACAAAGTGGTCCTCTATGGTCAAATATGTGGGTGAGCACCACATACACCTCAATTCTGTATCAATGTTCACATACAGTCATGCTCCGACACATTCACGCATACACATACAGTGTATCTATACATTGTTAAAAATAGTCCCGTTAATCCAGAATTCAACTCAAATGATCTGTTTATCTTAAATAAATAAAAAATACAGTATTTATCTGTTCCCAAGTCATTTATGATAAACATCTATACATTAGCCATATAAGAGCTACTACTGTGGACGCAGTGATATGTCTCTGATGTTATGATGCCGGCTGTGTGAAATCCCACCTGACATTGATGTTCATGACCCGGTCGTACTGAGCCAGGTCTGCTGTCTCTATGGAGCCCATGGCCAGGATGCCAGCGCTGTTGACGAGGACATCCAGCCGGCCGTACTGAGCGATGGTTTGCTCCACCGTCTTCTTCACCGTCTCCTCATCAGTAAGGTCCCCAGGAACGAGCAACGGCTAACACACACACATAGACACTGAATGAGTTCATGTTCTCATGCAACACTGATGAAATCACTTTGTTCAAGGCAGCAATGTTCCAATGATATGAGATTGTCTGCATGTTTTTACATGTAATTGTATGCGTTAACATGTATGTCAGTGTGGAAATGGTCACTTTATAAAGTCTATGTGTATTTACATCCATGTGGCATACGCCCATTTGACATGTAACTAATTAAATTTAGTTTGACCCCATGCACAGTGTTTCTAAATATGCTATGTGCTAATCCCACAATGCATTGGGGCTTCAGATATTGGATGCAAGCATATTATGAATGCTACAAGTCGACTTCCCCGAGACCTCATGTGTGAGGCTCTGGTTGTTGTGAGTTCATACAAACGCCACGCCAAACTCCATTAAAAAAAAACAGCATTTAGAGTAATAACTTCCTCTCCTAGTCCACACAGCTAGCTCCCTGCTAGCAGCTGTTGTCAACGTGTCTGAACGCCAACGTCAGTTCGTCGTGGTGTCACCCAGTGCTTGAATTGGGCCGGTACTCACCAGTACGCAGTACCGGGACTTCTGATTTTTACCCATCTGCGTACCGTTACTTCTTACAGCGTACCGCCACCTGATGACGCATCTAGGTACGCATATTGTAGTTCTTTTATCATGTTGTGGATACCTATAATAAGCTATGCAGTTGATGAATCTGTCTTCATTTTAGATCGACAAGTTTCAGTTTGAAAGATTTTCGAGAGCTTGCGGGAGGCTGCGGCGCACTGTCTCTCCACACTTGCCGTCAGTCGAATGCATTTCAGGGCATACCGTAAATCCCCTAATATAGCATCAGCCAAAAATCTTCGCGACGCAAACCTAATAGGGAAGCGTGGAAATAACGCTGCCTGTCGACACTTGCCCTCGCCTCCATTAGAGACCGGCCGTTATTTACCTCCGCCGTTATTTATGTACAGGGAGCAGAAATGGAAAAATAAAACCGGTCACCCTCTCTGGATGGAGAGGACTAGACAGAGGAATTCAAGAGTGAGTATCTAAGTTGTGATATCTTTATTCCAAGACAGCCTCCCTCTCTCTCTCTCTCTCTCTCTCTCTCTCTCTCTCTCTCTCTAGCTCTCTCACTAGGGCAAGCAAGTTGAGAGACAGAGCAAACAAGCAAGCAGAAAGCAAGTAGCTACAATAAAGCCACACATAGCTGCCATTTCACTGTACATTGTATCCATTTCAGACAAACAATTTTTTTTTTTTTTTTAACAGAGAAATGTGTGTGTGAAAATGATCAACTAGTATATGGTTTATCTAAGCAACTAGTATAGGGTTTATCTAGGTAAACCAGGCAAAAACACATGGTATCCACGAGAGCCACAAGCGCTCGTGCTGTGCAGTTGCTGATTTAGAGTACTGGCACCTTTTTTATTCCAATTCAAGCACTGGTGTCACCAAAGAGTTTCACGTCACAGCTCAGTGAGTCACCTCGGCAGCTCCGCAGTCGACGCACTGTTGTGCTATCTTCTTGAGGTTTTCCACGTCGCGGCCGTTCAGAGCCAGCAGAGCTCCGAGTTTAGCGAACAGGACGCTCGTGCCTGCCCCGATTCCCGAGCTGGCTCCGGTTATTAGGGTCACTTTCCCCTTGAGGGAAGACGCCTGAAAACACACACAAACACCATCAGTGTCCCCCACTACCAGACAACACCTGAAACTAACTAACCGCGGTACTAAGAGGGACAACGCAGCCATAAAAACACGTAGAACGACATGCGAGAAAGGAGACTCACTTTGAAAGCATCATCTGAGGCCATGGTGGTGTTTGAGTGAACTTGCTAGACAGGCGGCGTGACATGTGTCCACTAGTGATGACGTAGTAGGTACGCGCTGATTTGTAGTTCATATGTAACAACGCTCCTCCTCTGGACCCTCCAACCAACATTCAGTATCTTGTCTTTTGAAATGATACACATATTTACAACCAAAATGTTTTGAAATAATGCAAAATAAATTAAATAAATAAACACCATATATAATTTAGAAAAGTTTTATTTAGTCCAAAACATTGAAAATATATTTACATATCAAGAAAAACAAACAGAATCTGTACAGCAGTGCTGTACGAAGTCAAGCATGTATCCTTTTGCACTGAGTGAATGTATGCAGCCTATAATTGTTTTATTTCATCAAGATGGGTCTAAATGGACTGCAAGCAATTTCTTTAAAAAATAACAGTAATCACACCTAGATGGAAATTAGAGGGAGCATACCGCTGTTTTGCTCGACGACTCCATAGACAGTGACGAATATGTCGACTAACTTAAACATACCTATTACACTTAATAGAAAATGCTGGCACAAAATGTGACTATTTTAAAAGCAACTCAGCAATTTAGGGTTTCAGTGTTGTGTCCATTGTTGATGTAGCTGTAATTTCTAGCTGTCAAGGTACTTCACATTGTACCAAGAGGCTTACTGGAAAAATCTGAGCCCCGGTTTGTGTCAAAGGCCTATCTGAATATTTGAGGAGAAAGCTGTCTATCCAGCAAAAGGGTTGGCATGAATGGTCACATCCTTTATCCGGGTTTCAGTCAGCGGTCGGAACGTCTTTTCATTGACAGGCAGTTTCTCCAGTTCATCCAGTGTTTCCAGGCCATCGATAATCCTGCATGTTGAAGAGAGAAAGATGTCAGCTGGTTTTACAAATTACATTTAGCAAAGTAAGACCATTTTCAACAATCATTATTTCCATCTTGCATAACCCCAGTGTATCTGTATGAAGGCTGCGTACTTTCCAAACACTGTGTACTTCATATCCAGATGGGGCTGTTTGGCGTATGTGAAGAAAAACTGGGAGCCATTTGTGTTGGGGCCATTGTTTGCCATTGAGACCACTCCTCTTACATTATGCTGAAATGAAAGAGAGTAGGAGAGAAAAGTTACAATGTTAACGACAGACGATGAAATATTAGGCAACACTTACTGACATAGGGCGGTAATAGGCACTTACTTTTAAGTGTTCACTGAACTCATCTTCAAATTTGCGGCCCCATATGCTTGTTCCGCCTTTGCCTGTGCCTGAATGGTTTAATAAAAATACAGGAAATAAGGTACAAGGAGTGAGGACGTGGATTCTGACATTTCAGTGCTGAAATGCAGCAGATGCAACAACAATGTACCTGTAGGGTCTCCAGTTTGGGCCATGAAACCTTTAATATTGCGGTGGAAGACACAGCTGTTGTAGAACCCACTGGCGCACAAGGCAAGAAAGTTCTATGAACAGTAAAAAATAAATCAAATGAGTAAGCACAATCCATGACTTGGGGATAATATGTGTAAATCTATTTAGGCCTTTAAAAGTGACAAGCAGCATTATCACAAAGGGAGTCTGCAATACATTTTCTACTAAACTAACCCAAACCTGAATGTAATAACAACCCATAAAAACTCGCATTATTAGTCGCATTATTAATACAAAGACATAAGCAAGTAATAAATGTGATTCATTTGCATGGAGTAGGCCACCTTGCAGTACCCTCGTTTACCAGCTGCATTAGTGGGGTAACATAAATACATCAATTATACTTAAATAGTATAGTGACATTGTGCTAAAATTAGCCATTTAGCATCCGGAGTACTTTTTTAATGCGATTCATTTTAAGGTAAATTTGAGAATGCATGGATCTTACTGGTAACTAGACTGTGGCATTACTTAGTTACTTGGGTAAAATATAATACTCCTTCCACCACTGAGAAGCTGCATCGTTTATAATAAGATACGACACACTAAATACATCTCTAGCAGGTCTCCAGGAAACACTTGCATACTCATTCAGACGAGCAGAGAGCAGCAGCCAACGTGAACGCTGGCCAACTGTAGTCTAAAGTTCACTTACCTCACATGTTTTCGGTGCCCGCTCGCAAAACAATTCTATTTTAATCTCTCCCAGATCTGTTTGAAGGGTAACAGCCTGCAACATTAACAAAACAGAGAGACTCGTTCACTTTTAGGAGGCACAAGGAATGTCTAGTTAGCTTAGCCTGCTAGCCAGACTGCAAAAAGTCAACATGTTGTCGTTATAAAAAGGACGTTTCTGGACTGGCTCCTAACACATGTATACGGTTTATAATCCCACATCTGAGAATATATTTGTAACCCGTTCTTTTATTTTCATAACAGACCACAGATATCTACCGGAATATGAACAAGTTACCATTTCGAGCGTTGAGTCTTTGAACAGTGTGTCGGCGAAACGTGTCCGGTAGGGTACTGCAGCCCAGCAACCAAAGGTTCCGGGACATTTAAGAAAAGGACACGCTAGGCAAAACGCTCAATGGAATCAGCCAGAACCATCTAGTCTCTGCAAATAATTGAAACCTGTGATGTTGTTAAGACATGACCAAATTAATATAATAACCCCCCTAATTTTCCCATTCCCACATATGTATACTGCTTTTTTGTGGTTTTCCTGCTTGTGTATTATCAATTTGTTATTGGAAACATGCAACATAGAGGTACAAAATTGAGATAATGACTGCCTTGAAACAAGATTCTGCTACAGGGACCTTTTTAAATGAGAGGGCCTCAACATGAGGTGGTGAAGCAGGTTCACCTTCAAGCTTCATGTCAGTTGAGTTTGTGTATAATCTCAAACACAGAAGTGGGTCTTCAACAGATTCTACATTGACAAGACAAATTAGGTCAACCAAGTTTATTTTATTTTACCTCTAGTGGATGGTGTGCAGGAGAAGATGGGACACATGTTCAAACAGAATACTCACTGTCACATAATTCATGTCAATACTGATGATTTCCTTATTAATGAAAAACGTTTGGCAACCCAACACTGCATCAAGACACATTTGTACATCACCTATGATTGGCTTTGAGTTGGGAAACATTGGAGGGAAAAAAAACATTTTGTACCCAAAAATAATGATTTTAAGTTTCATCATGTTGAGACACACACACACACACACACACACACGGATAACACGTCACACACACTTCCTCTGTGCTAACGCCGATGAAGATGCATCAGTTCTGAAACAATACAGCTCCTTTTGTACATGGTCATTGTGAAAAACACAGAATTCATGTTAAACCAAATGTTTCCTTTTAAAAACACAAACACATTGTTTTAAACCAGCAATCAATATTAAATACAGCAAACTAGAAAAATGTATAGAAATGCATATAAAACTGTAACTTTATAAAACAATTGTTTAAATTAATAAATGAAAAAATACCGGGTGTAATAATAAAAAAAAAAAAAAAAAAATAGGCAATCAACTCAAACAAGAAGTGAGTACTAGCTGGTTTCCTGAGAAATTGAGTTATATTTAAAAGGTACTAATAGCTGTCAAAAAAATTATAAAATAGGAGGAAAATAACAAACATTCATAATTATGAGATAAAAAGCTAAACTATTTATTCATCACTTTACTAGCAATCTACACTTTACACTTTTCAGTCTCAATTACAATGGTTGATTGTCTTAATCGGTGGTGTATTGCTAACGGTGTTCTGGAGGCCATTTAAAATGCTCCAGTTGGGTCAATAATATTTTTCAATGAGTGAATTATATATATATATATATATATATATATATATATATATATATATATTTTTGCCTATTGGTCAATCTGCTGGCAGTCTTTCAGTCAAACATTCCTATGCCGAATTCATACAAATCGTGTATTGTATAGATGACGTTTTCTACCATCATTAGCATTTACCAAAGTGAAACTAGTGGGACAGGTGCCTCTAGTGCAAAAGCATTCTCTGGAACCAGAAAAAACCCTCTAAGCTACTGAAATTGAAATCCTCACCATCACCTTAGTAAAATTAATGTGACAAAAAGAACGCCCATGCACATTAGAAAACTACATCACAACTGACCTCTACATAAAAGGCAATATTGCACAATATAGCATAGTTAAACATGTTCATGAAATTAATTTACATAGCTTAAACTACTCCTATGCCTTTCGACCCAGTCACTGTACTGTATATTGCTACTGGCCAAGTTTTCCTTGCAGTTCAGTTTATTAAAACATAACCTGATATTGTTTTTGTTCTCAGGTTGAACACAAGAACCACGTTTTTGTGTTGTGCTGTGTCAGAGCTGTGCATTGATCTCAAATGCCTTAATATTAGCATGGTGCTGCTTACGGTGGCAAATCACAAGTGTAGAAAAAGAAACAACACACTCCGAGGCAAAAAGTATTAAATATTTCTCAACAAAGGAAACCAGAGAAATAAATGACAACTATTAGCCCACACCTGGAACAGTATGGAGGTCCATTTACAACAGGAAAAAATAAAATAAACATCTCACACAATTATCCATACAATTTGACACAGAGATAAAAAATGAAATTATGAGATATTACTTTAAAATTCTGACTTTGAGAATTAAAAACTAAACCTATCTCCCTGACATGAAAAGGTTTCCATAAGGTCAGTATATCTAGCACAAAAACAAACCAAAAAAAAAAGAAAAGAAAAAAAAGCATTGTCATTTTCAAAACGTCACTTCAATTGAAACCTAACTGCTGAATTTCTAAATCACATCTACAAATAAGCCTGGTAGAAGATTTACTGTATAATTGAAATGGTAATTCTAATTCTGACTTTTACCTTCCATAGTAGTTAGTCGTCTGCAGTGGAAACAACAGTTAGCACAGCCAACGTGACAAGCTGAGGCTAGCTTCGAGGAGAACGTAATATTAATTGCATTTGAGATACCATATGTCTCTTTTATTTGCCCAAATTGATTACCGGGTTCAGGTCTTGTCACTTATGATGACAATAGACAGAAAGTGATGAAATGAGACATTTTAACAAAAATATAGAACAAATAGCCGAACTGTCCTGTTGCTACCATTAGCATTTGGGCATGGGTAGTCTAGTGCAGCCCATCAATACATGGCCAAGAAAACAATCGTTTGTTTTCAACTCCACAGACGCCACAACAAGAAAGGAAACAGAACATAACACTGGAGTGAAATAAAGTTAAGGCAGCTTCCCCACAGGGCTGTGGCTTTTTTTCAAAAATGCCTCGTAATCTTTCTTACCAACGACAAATTAATTCATAGCTTTCACCTCAAAGGCGTGAAAGCTAAAGACATTTATTTCACAAAGATCACGATTCAGAGATGGTCATTTTGGACCTCATTGCATTGTTTAGTAGTAGTTTTAAATTAAAGATGGCTGAAATCCCATCCAGATTTTGACTAATGTAGTTCAGTGAGATTAAAAGAACTGAAAAATGACCACATTGAAGCATTAAAACATCATATTAATCCTATTATGTTATAAAGCAAACACAAGGCCAGGTGTAGAGGAAACAGATTTGAGGGCATCTGGTTCATTTACTTGTTATTGGCAGACAATAATACTCCACGATCAGGGCATAGAAGTAGACCAGTGTTTACTTCACACCCACCACAGAAAGGGTAATCTCAATCTAATGATGCAGCTAAAGCATTTAAACATATATTACTAATATTTGGAGGCTCCATTTCAATGTCAGTGTACTGTTATCCTGCATCAATTCAAAAAGTTTTTCAGCAATGCATTTTGTTTTGTGCAATTCATTCCGAGACAAACAATGTGGATGCAGCGTGACTGTGACACAGTTTCAGCTCAACTCCCACTGCACAGTATACTGGCAGTAAGGGTTGGGTATCTGCTCGGTGATAAGACGCTCCATTGATGACATTATATGGGAGGGATATTTTGCAAAACTACTCCTCTGGGTAGCATTCAGGAGAATAATTGCTTTTTCCAGCACTCTGTCAAACACACTAGTCATCTTTCCCCAAAAAGAAGCCTTCAACCCCAACACTCTGCCAAACTGGCTCCATGTAAGGACCGCACACTGATCTAACAGCACACGGTGTTCTGCTACCAAGACTCGGGCCGAACAAAGACAACTCATCAGTCTCTCCGCCACTTGCACTAATAACCTCAGTGACCCTCCCACCTTATACAACATCCTCTCAGACCCAAGGATCTCACCTTTCTTGACATGACTCATCATTACTGTATCCCTGATTTGTGATTGCATGTCATGCACTCATAATTTTCCAAATATTTTCAAACTAAGCACATATGGAGGCATTTATGGGCCAGAAAAACAATGACGACCAGAGTTACAGGGTGGCTCAGCTCGGTGCTGGACGACAGATGGACAGTTAAAACCCAGGGAGTAGAACTATTAACTACTAATAAGATTGCTAACTTGATGGTGTATTTTTCTTGCGATTGGCATCATTATCATTAATATTTCATAAGAACATTTGGTAGTTTAATCAGGTGACTTATGTAGTTGTTCTTAGGGAACACCTGCATTATCTTTTCTTAAATAAAAAGAAATAAAGCGTGTCACGATTTCTGATGAATTAGGTTGCATGGAGGCCCTGGAAATCACCTTGCTATCTTATTTGCAAAACTAACAATATTAGACAGATTATTTTAATAGTGGATTCTATCTTGATTAGACAAGAAGCTGTGTTCAAGTTGTTTTTCTGAAGTTAAAGGGAAAGGCTCGCTGCTGATCACAATGACACTGCTACATTATTGCTAAAAAGCATCATTACTGGTTCATAAAGGAAAGGCCTGAGAAGCTGATTGTAAAGTAAGGACAATCAACAACAGCACAGTTAATAATGAAGAGACCAACCAGAAACTATCAGTATTTTGGTTCTGCTCAACTGGCACTGGTTCTGGATACCCAACCTTACTGGCAGTACACTGCAGCAGCACCACTGCCTGCTTCAACAGCCCTGTGAGACAGTAGAGGCGTTCCTCCTGTGCCAGGGTCCAACCGGTCAGTATCGGTTTTCACTCACAGCCACAGATGAGTTCAAGCCTGTTCTTTGTCAGTTTTCCATAACTGCTCCTTGACCTCTGTGGGCAGGGTGTTAAATAGGTCCTCCTCCACCACAAGGCCGGTTCTCTTCAGCTGTCGGCACTCCCCCAGCTCCACAGGCAGACACTCCAGACGGTTTCCTCTCAGCTCTAGCTGTGTCAGCCCGGTCAGTTCTCCAAACCTCGATGGCAGAGACTGCAGGCAATTGTTCCCCAAGTTCAAAGTGCGAAGCTTCTTGCACTGGAACAGCTCATTGGGCAAGCTCTCAATCTTTATTTCCAGGTAGGGAGGGTGATATGATGGGAGAGAAACGGAGAGGTATTAGCTTTTGTAACCTGCTTAACATTTTTTCAGTAGCAAACAAACCATACAAGATTAAAACAATAAACAACAAAGATTGAAATGATGGAAAGCTGATTATTATTCAATCACTTACTCTGTTAGCTGTAACTGCCAGGTACTGAAGATTCTGGAGAAAGCCAATGTCTGTGGGGATGTTGGTGAGGTTGTTATGGCTCAGGTCCAGGAAGCGCAGCTTGCGGCAATAAAACAACTGGCTGGGGATCTTCTCAATCTTGTTCCTGTTCAGGTACAGTTTCTCCATGTTGGTTAGTGTGCCAATCTGGATGGGAATATAGGCAATCTGGTTGTACCAGAGCTTAAGGCAGACCAGCCGATGAAGGTGCTGGAAGCTGATGATCTCCTCGATGGTCTTCAGGTTGTTGTCCTTCAGATCGATCTCCTGCAAGTTGTGCAAGCTGAAGATGGAGTGCGGTATGCGTTCTAGATCGCAGCGGATGAGCTCCAGGTCAGTCAGGTTCACCATCTTCTTCAGGCTGTTGAGCACCATCAGCTTGGTGCCTTCATTATTGACAGAAAGCTTCTGGAGGTGCATGCCCACATCAGTCACCACCTGAGGTAGCTTGGTGAGATTGCTCTTCAGACGAAGAACTTTGAGCCTCTTCAGCTCCCGGAGCCCATCGATGACAATGTAACGGTTGTTCTCCGCACTGAGATTCCCCGTTAGGTGAAGCTCGCTGAGATTCTTCAGACTGTAGATCCATAAGGGGATCTCTTTGATGTCAGTGAACTTGATGTGCAGAGACTTCAAGTTCTCACGCAAAAAAGCCAAGGCGGGAGCCTCGATTTTGGCTGGCGTGTGGTAAAGCCACATCTCTCGCAGGTTGATCAGCTGGGCGATGATCGGCGGGATGGTGACATCGGGGATAAGCTCCAGTTTGAGAACCTCCAGCTCCATCAGGTCAAACACCGTGTCTGGGATGCCGCTCAGCATGAAAAGGTGCAACTCCAGCTTCTCCTGAGAGTTCTTGGTAATCCTCTGCCTGAGCTTGTCCAGTGTCCACTCATTGTTGAGGTTGAGCTGCCTCAGCTTATTTTCACTCACTTCTGAGAGGAAGACGGCGAAGCGTTTGGAGTACAGCGGGTCGTACTGATCGATCATGTGCATCATGAATGCAAAGTCATTCTTCACATCGGGTATGTCGCTGTAGCTGCTCTCTTCCCGTATAGACTCGAAGGAGTACTTCTTTAGAGAGCGCCGAAGCATCCAACAAAGTGTGTACATGCAGATCAATCCATACACCACCACTAAGCTAATGTAGAAACAGGCTAAGATTTTAAAAAGTGTGGCCAACGGGTGTGCACAATGGTACACGCTGTAACCTGTAAGGCTCTCTATATTCACCGAACAGTCAACACTGAATTTAATATCATGCACGTAATACCCTGTATAGCAGATTATCAAAATAAACTTGATGACTTTAATGATGGTCTGACGGATGTACAGTCTGTACACGATGTCTCCTTCTTCGACGTGTATACGGAACTTCTTGACTTTTTCGAAGAGCGCTTTTGCCTGTTCGCCCTCTTTCTTGTCCAAAACCCCAGTTTCTGTTCTATCTACAATGCCCTGCTCAAAGCGTGTCTTTGTCCTCTGCAGCATAGGAACACTTGCTTCAACATCCTCACTGATAACAGACGCCTTGTGGTCCATTGAGCCGTTCATTTTCATTGGTTTTGGGTCGCTCTCTTCAACCACCGTCTCTGACAGAGCCCTAGTTGTCCATGGGGAGTCAAAGCATTTCAGCAAGATGGACACAAAGTGCTCCAGTTTGGAACTAGTCCGTGGGAACTTAAACCAAAAGTTGCTGCAAGCTAGAAAAATAAGGGTGTGGAGTAATACTAGGTAAGGAAAATACTTGGCAAACCAGTGCAATCTATTCTCATAGCACACAGCATCCACATAATTGTACTGGTGGCGGTCCAGATCATACTGGATCCCTTTGGGCTCCATGAACAATGATGGGGAGGGGGTATAATTTAAGTTCTTGCAGGTCTCGTTGACCACCCATTTGCAGGGCAGGCAGATCATCTTGTCCTGGGTGACCTGCAGTGTCCCCCCAAACACAGAGATCATAAGCATAACAATGGAGATATAGTCGGTGAACACATCCCACCATGGTTTCAGAATGCGGTATGCCGGCTGTGTGTCCACAAAGTACCGCAGCTCAGTGATGGGGATCATGGTTTATCTGCGGGGGGCCAGAAGAAAAGGAGAAAAAAAAAACGTTGAGGACACATTCATAATGGAGTACAGTGTTGTACTGGATTATATAGCCTAAAATAAATCAAAATACTACAGATATAGCTTTCTTATATTCTTCTTATATATTAAAAATAAAAAAAATATCTTCCATTTTATGTCTGAACAGCCTTGACCTAAACAACAATACAAAACCAAGGCCTGAAATCCATATTACAATGCTAACTAAAAAAGTCATACATGAGAACATTTCAGACCGTTAAATGAAAGCTGCCAGGAGCATTGAAATAGAGATGCTTCTTGTGTCAAAGAATTGCCTGATTGACTTTACTGAGCTGGCTCACTAGAGTTTAACAGACACTATTAATCTCTCATTCAAAAGGGGCGTCATACTGGACATAGCATTTCCAACATGGACAATTGGAAAACTGGCCATTGATAAAAATATAAATCAGCCAATTTGTCTGAATTTTATTGTAATCCCTCCCTACGAGATTTAAGTGACGACTTAATTGGTTGTCACCAGGAAGAAATACAAAGATAACAGCTACCTTGAAAGTGTGTGCGAGCTATACATATTATAAATTAGTAAATTAACAGAACAGCCAATTTTAGATTGGCTCAATCAAGAAATACCGACAGTATGTGCCTCATTTTCATAGGGAGGGCATCCTAATTAGCAGGAATGCATTGTTCCCATGTTTCTGTCTGATGCTGATTATGAGTCCTAAGAGTGTGAAACTGTATGAAGTCCTCGGATACTTAGTTAATTATTAAAACACTTCAGGAAAAGTTGCAACAAGTCTGTGAAATTACATTGTGACAAACAGCGATAAAGATTTTGTATAATAACGTATGTGTATGAGGTTTGCACAGTTTCGTCACGACCAACTAGGGCCAGAGGTGGGTAATGCAATAACATTTCTGTATGATTATTTTATGTATCGACACATTTTAATTTCTGTTTGAGAAAATGCATTATGATATTGAGAGAAAAAAAAATTGTTATACTGCGATAGAGGATTTGTAAACATATTGCCCAGCCATAAAAAAGCATGTTTGTGAACAGCATAATTTGTGTTTAAGGATAGAATAAATTAATTAATAAAATGCTCTCAATGCACTAGAAAAATGGTTCTACTTACAAATCCGAAAGGTAAAGCACAATACCTCCATATGTAAAGAGTCGAGAGCAATCCACAACTACTCCTTCGCTGTTGTTACTCTACATCAGAGCGAGAGAAAGCCCTCCAAATCAACCCCAAGCCTTGTGCGAGTGTGACACACCCAGCATGTAAGCTTGAAAAGTCACTCTTCTAAAGATGATGTTCCGTTTTGGCTTGTTAAACCCAAACAACACAACTGCCAGAGGAGCCACCTTGCTCCTTTGCTCTCTATTCTTAGCCATTTCCGTTAATAATACCCAGAGTATTGTCTGCGAGGGCCTTGAGAAGCACCTCCCTCGACCTTCAGGACGAGATCCTGTTTACCTTATAGAAGCTGCTGTCTCCAACCACTGTCTCTGTGGAATACTCAACCGTCACCTTTTGCACTCCTGTTGCCCCTTAATACACACACCTACACATACACAACATAACACGGGTGTTGGCATTCATCACCGCTTGTACTTTGTTAGGAAACTATAAAGACGAGGAGTCAAGACGCCTAGCCTGATCCTCGGCCAAACAAGCATATTTACACTGGCCCCAGTTCAGAGAAACGTCTGCGTACAAATCTATTCCAAGTGCTGCAGCCTGTAATGGAGAGTTGATGTAGCAACACAACGAGCAGTCACTAAGTCAAACACTCACCAGTTTAAAGGTGTTATCTGTGTGCCAGTGCTTGGTGATGAGCCTGGTGGACAAGCCACTCTTTGTGTAACCAAAACTCTTCATGGACCACTGCCTCTCTCACCGCCATAGGGTTGAATAGAAGACCTGAACAAGACAATGGGAGATGTTAATGGGGTAACAGCTGTTTTCTTAAACACACTTGGGAATGACACTGTTGCAGAAAGCGTGAGGAGAGTTAGCCACCTGCATGCGTATTGCTGTATAAACAAGACTGTACAATAAACGGGCTGTGCCTTTACGGACTATTATTCTTATTAATGTGTAATATATTGTGCCTACTATGATTGTGTCGCACATACACAGCCTACATGCAAGTGATTTTGATGGGTGTAACGTGTAGTATCCACCGCTCGCAACGTTAGCATGGGATGTCTTTGTCATCTGGCTAAGTAAGTTAGCTGAGCTGAGCAAGCACTTCTTGACAGAAAGTTAAAGCTGTGTTTGTGTGTTTTTACAGAAACACCTTAAAATAATGTGACACGCTATCAACGAGGAAGTGCGCTGATATCTGACAACGAGCTACTTATTAGCACCGGTCACACACAAACATGTGTTTGATGTTAAAACACATTAGCAAATAAAGCTAGGCTGCTGTTAGCTAGCGAGCTAACCTAGCTGACTGAAATGTTGACCACCGGCTCTCGCTCTCTCCCCCCTCTCTCCCTCTGTCATCGGAAGTTTACACCCTTACAAACGCTGTATTTGATTTGACAGCGATACATTGCTGGCGCGTATTTAAACTGATACGTTGTAGAACTTACTACGTTTTGGTGTGTTGCGATCAAATCCAACGTTACTTTAATAGTTGCTAACAAATTGCCTTTGCTGTTACTAGCAGCAACTCTGCTCGCGCTAGCTGTTGTTTTTTCCAGCACCTCCGATACAGTTCTCCACTTCCACCTCCACGCCGACAGGTGGCAGTGTGGTGCTCTTTGGTAACAAACGTAGAGAAAGAACGAGTTCACCATCGGTTCCGGGAAGAGAGGTGTTCACGTTTTGACAGTGAGGAGAAGATCTCATGTTGTTGTTTTTTTTTGTTTATGTTTCTTTATCCTATTGGTATGCTAATCTACTGATCCACACTCCTAAAGGTGGTGGTAATGCACCTTAAAGTTGGTTTAACAACCGAAAACCCGAAGAAGAAAAACAAGAACGGCAAAAGGAATATCTCATGTTTTGATTAACACAACAGATCTAAATAGTGTGTTTTTCATGTTGACAATGTTGCCACTGAGCTCTCTGCGGATCGTGTGCCCATCCCGGATTTTACTGCACGCAAACTGGCTGACGACGAACCGACAGTGTGTTTATAAAACCGTTACATGTTCAGCACATTGCATGTCCACCAGCCTCCCCAGGAAGGACGCGCCGCAATGTTACATCAACCTCAAAGCACTGGGAAAGGAAAGGGAGAGCGTTTACTACGTCAGTCCAGGCCCTTCTCCCAGGAACTACTGTACGGGTCGAGTCAAACTGAACTGCTGGAACTGCAAACAGCCTCTTGACAAACCACCTGCATTCTTTTGCATCTCATGCAAAGTAGTCCAGCCCCCAGAAGAAGGGACATCCTACTTTCAAATTATGGATTGGTGAGTATCTTGTCTAATTCATCATTATCACCATCGTGCTATTTCTTGTGCACATTTTATTAATGGAGTCAGCAAAACATTTAATGTCACCCTACGCTGGCTCTTTTCAGTGACCACACATTCACAGTGGACACACAAACGCTGCAGAAGAGGTACCTGCAACTCCAGCGGTCTCTTCATCCAGACAACTTCAGCCAGAAGTCTGTGGTAGGCAGGGGGGGTGTGAGGGGAACCCAAATTAATAACATGATTCATGAGTCAGTGGAGGCTGTCCTATCTATTAGTGCTATTGTGGGTTTAACCTTGTGTGATTTGGTCAAGGAGATAACTGGGCAATGTTTAAAGGCGGGTTTGTTAAAAGACAAGACATTGATAGATTAAGATAGTTTCTCCAATATTTAGTTACCAGGCAAGCAAGGTCAAGGCAAGGCAAGCATGTTCAGGGGCTGAAAAGTGAACACATGAAAGCATTGCTTTAAGAAAGAAAGGAGGATGGCTCACAAAAGAAAGTAACACAGTCGAAATGGATGAGTGGATTAGAAACAGCTTTACATTTTATTTCATTTTTTTATTTTTGGATTTGGAACCATGTGATTTTGTATCAAGGAAAGCTATGGTGTAATAACATTAATGATGGCCTTGTGTCCTTGGTTTACCTCACCCTCTATTACACCAATAATTACACCCGTTATTACGCCTGTGCTTTGCCCACGGTGACATGTTGACTGTGAAAAAGGTCTGTTACAAATGACTGTACATTGTAACTTAAATAGCCAAATAAGTAGAATAGAACATGCTTCATTGTCTATTTTTTTGTATTAAATAACTACTAAAATTAGTATATTAAAACACATCACATCCAGACAGGCCACATTAAAACAAATTTATACACAATAAAAGCCACATTAAAAAAGAACACCATGGTACAGGATGATGAGGGCCAAATCAAGGTTAAATGAGAACATTTAAAATGCTGTGTGATGAGGTGGCAAGCTGGCTTCAAAACGTGCCTGTCCTTACTGAAAGATATTTTGTGGCAACAGGGACCAACAGTTTTTGAGAGCTGTTTTTCTTTTCCCAAGGCCAGTAGCTGAAAGTGGTGATTGAAGGCATATAAAATAACTGTTATCTTCTACGTTAATGCTCCGGATATCGTTTGGAGAACCTTTAATTAATAGAAATATGGTTTTGCTTATGAAAGGCCTGGAAATAATGATACATGTCTATTACAATTCTGCAGCACCCAATGTTACTTATTTACATTTCCAATACAGTTAATTGCCATGAGAAAGAAAAATATAAAATTAAATTATTTTTAGAAGGCAACTGTTAAGTGAGCTGTAATTCTAAGATCACTCCGCTGATTTCCACTGAAAAGGTCAGTTACTAGTTGTGAGGAGTACTGTCAAAACAGTTGTATAATGTCTGTGGAGGAGCTTTGTCAAGTGGGAGAAAATAAACATTATTATGTCATAGTGATGTCATCAGGGTTATTTCAGTTGTTACAAACTGGGAAGTGGCTGTTTGGGTGCTATCAAGTTGCATTATGGGGAAATATATAAGGTACAGAGGTTTGAGTAGTTTCGACCTCCGGTTCTGAAAAGTGAAGCCACAGCTGAAGAGCCTTACACTTGCATTCTCTCTGCTGGCCATCAGGGGGCAACACCTCTGGTTGTAAAAAGAAGTCTGATATCATGGAAGTCTATGATAAAATGATGTATTACCTCAGTTAACACTGTGCTTTCAGTCTCAATCTCTATTTGCAAGTCTTTAAAACAGCGAGATGTCCTTTTAGTAAATAATGATGCATTTTTCTTTCGGCCGTGGCTATCTTGTGATCGACAGGTCACTACCACGGTATCACTACCACGGTATCACTACCACATCCTTGCTACCGGTGCTTCTGCGCTACCAATGCCGTTAGCTGTAAATTTTACCTTGAGTACTGAAAGCCAACTTTGTTAATGAGTTGCTGCTTGAGGTGCCTCTCTGCTGCTTGTGTTCATCAGATCCACCCGTTGCTCCTCCACAGTCCAAATATGGTCACTTCTATTAACTGGTTGCAAAAATCCAAGATGGTGACGGCTAAAATGCCAAACTCGAGGCTTCAAAACCGTAGTCCATGAACAAATGGGTAACCTCACGATGACCACGTCCACTTCATCTATACGGTCTCTGGTTTTGACCCAGACCAGGCACTAAAGGTAATGATATCTCAGCCTCTGCTGCTGTGAGTAAGCCTTTAAGTATAGAATGCCATTAATAAAATGGCAAACTCATGGCGACGCTTTAGTAAAAGACAGAAAAGAGCATTTGCCCACTTGTATTTGGATGGAAACCCTCGCTCGCTGCTATTTAGGAAATAAATGAGCTCTTTTCG
Source organism: Chelidonichthys spinosus (assembly GCA_029853015.1). Lineage (NCBI taxonomy): Eukaryota > Metazoa > Chordata > Actinopteri > Perciformes > Triglidae > Chelidonichthys > Chelidonichthys spinosus. The sequence goes on from CM056831.1 coordinate 6,966,147, forward strand.
GCTGCACGGTGGTGTAGTGGTTAGCACTCTCGCCTCACAGCAAGAGGGTCCCGGGTTCGATTCCCGGGTCGGCCCGGGTTCCTTCTGTGTGGAGTTTGCATGTTCTCCCCGTGTAAGCGTGGGTTCTCTCCGGGTTCTCCGGCTTCCTCCCACAGTCCAAAGACATGCAGGATGGGGATAGGTTAATTGATTACTCTAAATTGCCCGTAGGTGTGAATGTGAGTGGGAATGGTTGTCTGTCTCTACATGTCGGCCCTGTGATAGACTGGCGTCCTGTCCAGGGTGTACCCTGCCTTCGCCCAATGACAGCTGGGATCGGCTCCAGCCCCCCCGCAACCCTCAATACAGGATAAGCGGTAGAAAATGGATGGATGGATGGATGAGCTCTTTTCTTCCTCATTACTTTTGATTTGTCACTCCTTATAGACAGTTTTCTAACACCAGAATAATGTGAGGAAAAGGTAGATTTGATGTGCTAGGTAAATCACATTCAGCCCAAAGCAGTTTGGCTGATGAAGTCGCCCTATATTTCGCATTAAAACCTCCTCAACTAGTGCAGCTTCAAATAATGCCAAGAAAAGAAATAAGACTCGTCCAAATGCATCCGAGCAGTTAAACGTCGTATGGGTTTATAGGTATTTTATAAAATGGTAAACATTTGACTTGTTTCCCCCTTGTGGATCATTTAGAAATTGCCTGGCAGTTTAGAAGTAAAAGCATTATGAGCACTAAAGGAGGAGGGAAGGTGTGCGGCATGTCATTTATTTGCACACCCAGGTGCAGTATAAAATGTTGTCGTGATATGAGATGGAAGCTGAACTCGTAATCAGCAGAATGGGAACGAGGAGAGGTAGCCTAAATGGTTTCTTCACACACAGCCTGTCCAACATTGTACTGACTCTGTTTTATTTATCAGCACCTCTGGCCATTTTTTTCTTAATTAGACATCTCCCAGCCTCAGGGGTCTTCATCGTATATAGAAAACTCATTACTTATACAAGGCTACAAGGCAGCCACCTACCACTCTGGTTGTTATTACAGAAACAGCTCCACACAACGGGCCCACAGGCCACTACTCGAGACTACTGATTTTCACAACAACTGACAGACCTGATAGCTGCTAACCGTACTCAGATCTGCCAACCATTTCCAAGTTATTTCCCTGCCCATCTTGTTTCCCCATTGTGTCTAACTGACGCCTTGATCCCTCGAAGGGTCCGCAAACCACTCGACTACGACAGAGGAGCTGTTTGTCCTGCATCTAATTGTCAGTATCACTAAGGAGTTGGTGTTAAAAAAAAAACAAATTGACAGTGGTATAGATTGGGATGACAAGGTGTAAACGAGCTCTGATGTGAATTCCCTTTTGTGACAGCTTGATATGTAACTCTGGATAATGTGTATATGTGTTGTCAAAAATGTCAAGAACGCAGATTTTCTCTCCCTTTCTAACGAATCGACTGAACATCATTAGAAGCGAACTTTAAACTTTTTTTCTTTTCTTTTGCAGAAAGAACAGCAGTATTCAGAAAGCCACTCAGCTCTTGTGAACAAAGCATACCAGACTCTGCTGAAGCCTTTGAGTCGTGGTCTTTATATGGTGAGTTTGAAATCCCTTAACTTCTACTAAATACTTTATTTTCATAACTGCGAGCTCTGTCCGTTTGATCGCTTCTCCTAGAGACACATCTTCACCATCTGTCAGTCAAAAGTAGTAACTTGCATTTAAAAAGAAAGGAGCAGCAGAGTTTGATGAACTCCCATCCCGGTTTCAGCTGGAGCTGGAGGGGCTGCATACAGAAGAGGGCACTGACTCCGGGGCTGATCCAGGGTTTCTAATGGAGCTGATGGAGATCAATGAAGCCCTTGATGAAGCCCAGACTCCAGAGGAAGCCAGTCAGATCGGCCGGGACATAAAAGGTAAATAATTATCCCGGTTCAATGTATTGAGTGAATGTCTGGTTGAGTGATTTGAGTTGAGTGTTGATCACAAGTTAACACAAGTGGGCGAGTTAATGGGCCTGGTTAATTGGTGCCGACACATCGGATATATTTTTGACAAGCTTTACCTCTAGGCTTCAAAAAGTTACTAAAATGAAACATTATGTGAACGACAATTTTTTTTAAGGCTTAAAGTTTTAATCCTCAAGATTTCCAGTTGATTTGGGGAAACCTGTGATTACCATGGCAACAGCAAGTGTGACAGCCAGCACTCCTAGAGCAACTAGTACGTGTGTTTACAGTGCAACAAAACTTACTCCCGTTGTTGGTCAGGAAATATGTCACAGTGTTGTTGATATTGTTATCATATTACTTGCGATACAGGTTCATTTGCATAATGACTTTATTTTCTAGTGCCATTATTGCCACATAAGAAAAATCTGATAATGAGGAAAGAAGCTGCTCTGAAGTCTGGTGGTACGGCAGCTGATACTTAAACCCATATTAAAGTATATCCATGTCTGCCTCTCTGGTGCTCTGCAACAAATTGCTCGCTGGATTAAAAAATGAAAGGAAATGAATTCACTATATTTATTGTTGACAATTAAACTCAACACAAGAGTTGCCAAAAAAAAAAAAGAATGATAGTTACATTTATTGCCGTTTTCTCTTGATACTTTAAACTAACTAAAAAAAAACATTGTGCAATTTGACATCTGGATGACGTTGGAAAGAAGAAGAAGCTATTGTTCAACCCTAATGCATACAGCAAATTGGCAATTGGGTGGGAATGACGGACTCCACCACTTAAGATGAAAACTGCTATATAGACTGGTCATTACAGAATCACTTACTGGCTGATTAAAAAAAAGATGTCAACTATAAATAGCATCAAAAATTGGATATGATTCTGGGCATAATTGCCTGATATGCAATGCATGATGAACATGATCAAATGTTCAGACCAGTGAGAGATGCACACATTTTTCTTGATGTGATTTATCTCCGTCTACATGATACTGTATGTTCCATTGGTGTCTCATTTTGTAAATTACTGTGCATGAAACTGAAACTGGGTGTACATAATATTGACTATATAATATTGATTTTTTTTTATCCAGCGCTGTTTGTTTAATTCAAATCGAGTAGTCTGTAGTGGCAAATGTGCTTCTGGGCTCCATATGTGTTGTGAACGCGTGCAGCACTGAACCCCGTCTCCTCCTCACCTGCAGGGAAACTGGCCATCTTGACAGAGGAGATAGACGCTGCCCTTGTTAAAGGTGTTGTATTCAGACATTGCATTGAAACATTTTTTACTTCCTCCCCCTCATTCCTTTGTTTGTTTTGTAATCTGAAGCTTTCCTTTTAGTCACAGAATGAGACATTGATTGAACTTACTTCGCTCTCTCACTTTTTTTCTTCTTTTTTTTTTATCAGGAGAGCTTCAAGCTGCCAAAGCCCTGCTTGCCCAAATGAAATACTATGCAAACATTGGAGAGAAAGTGAAGGAAAAACTTTCTGAATTCATGTAATTTCCCCAAAATTTAGTGTCACTACATTTAATATGTTTAGGTTTTAATAAAAGTTTTGCACTGAAGGACATTATTGAACGTATTTTCTTCCGATCATGTAACTCTATTGCTTGAGTTGAATCATGAATCCACTTGTAATGCATAAATGCACAACAAAATGAATGGTGTTTTGTACTTAATCTGCTATTCGTTGATTAAAAACTGTACAGATACCAGGATGCAGTTGGATGCATGCAGCATCTCCCTTGAATTCCACCAATTTCACAAGCCTAATCATATCCACTTGTACCTAATGTGTCATTAAATATGACAGAGATCTGTAATTGGCTCTGATTAAATGTGCTGCTCAGAGTGTTTATATGATTATCCTGCCTATCAGTTCAGCACACAGACACAGTTCCTCAGGGTACCTTTAGGTGGAGACATAACACCTTGACTGTCATCATGCGGAGGAGCAGTACACGGTGTACCAACTGGATATGAGACCAGAAGGAAATCCTTTATTGGGGTAGACAGCCTATTGCATTATTCATGGTGGCTTCGCATTTATGCTATGATCATGGAAGACCCCACTGAATGAAGATTACTCCATGAGCCGAAGATCTGTGATGTGTGTAAAGTTGTGGCGCCTAAATTGATGTACATTGACCCTGTCCACCTGCAGCACACTGGAAGATGCATCAGAATGTAAATTCGCCCATCTTCGCCCTAATTGAAGTTGTGCTTTTTCCCCCTCCAATGGCGTGGAGTCATAATCTGTAATTACTACACAAATTGGAGCTCCGGTCACATGAAGGCCTTTTGTTGCCGAGAAACTGATATGGGAGCAATCGCGGCTAAATGTGGTGGTCGTCGCGTAATCTGACGGACGAAAGTGAACCGTTAGATCACCCGCCGTATGAAACATGTTATTTGAGACGCAGCCTAAACCATTTTGTGTGCGTTAGTGCTTTACACTGACAACCGTTGTTCTGTCCCCGACACCCCGGCTGAACATCCCACCCTAACGCATCCTGACTGGTTGTTTATTAAGTCTGGAACAACAGTGTCATGTGTCTGAGGCTGTTCCCTGTTTTTTCTACCGCGGAGAAGCAGGTTCCTTAATACACATGGATAGGCATTGAATAAAATGTAAAAAAAAAAGCCTTCTTCCACCACAAGGAGACTAACAGGACTATTTATTATTCATGTCGTAATCGTAAAGGCATCTACGGAGCCTTTGAATTAATGAGAAAAAGTGATCAACCAACACTGCTGTCTCCCAGAACTCTTTAAATATTGAGTTTGAAAGAGATGAGGGGGGGGGGGGGGACTCACTACTGCTGGCTTGTATAATTGACTTGGATGGCAAGCCATGCACCGGTCATGGTGCACTGGGTCCATTCAAACATTCTTTACAGGCCTACATGACCAGGTCAATAGAAATACTATTGGTAATTGCTCTACGGTTTGCCATTTTAGGATGAATTAGCTTATTAAATGTCCTATTGAGAGCTGGATAAGAAGATTGAATATTAACCTGCAGGTGGTTGTGTTAGCTTGGAATAAAGATTAGCTCACCAGCAACTCACCATTACATATCATTTGTTTAATCGGTATGAAAAACAAACAATGTGCAGTGTCTGGGGAAAGTGATCTGAGGCAGATGTGACAAGAGACTTTGAAAACCACTGGAGAGCCGTTTCACCTGCATGGATTATGGGCTTTAAATAAGCCTCTGACAATGTGAGGAGCAGTGCAGGAACTAATTGCAGTATTAATCATCTCCATATGGCTTAAATGTAAATATCATAATAAGATTAATGTGTTCTCATGACCCGAGCCTTAATCATAATGTTCTCTTAATCACATTACGACTCGGTGTTGGTGGGCTGCACTGAAACACAATTGCTGTACTCTTGACAGAAACCTAATGGGAAAATTCCTCATTATAGGCTATTTGTCGTATGATGATGGAGTTCAAACGCTGCTGAGCTTTGAAGAAACCTTGGACTGTGGATACAAACAGTCACTTATGAAAGGAGGTCTGATTGACGAACGTCTAAACAAGCGGAGGATGACTCACTGGAGGTGAGCTCGTTTGGCGAGCGGCGGTGTTTATGATCCTCGCCCCTCCGCTTAGCTTGTGCGTGACTCAGCCGTTGAGTGTCTGTCCCATCATCCCACAGATACCTTGAGCCTGCTGTGTGTACTTATGTCTCACCAGGTAGTAATGCCATTATAATCTACCGCTATTAAGCTATCTTCCCACCCCTTAATCCTTGTTTTTATGTTGTTTGCCTTGTCTCTTTACCAAGCCGTGCCTTTGCCTCCCCACAAAGCTGCTCAACTACAGGATTGGGACTCTCTTTGCTCAGTTTTGTGTGTGCGTTTTTCACTCTGAACCTACTCAATGCAATTTGGTGATATGGAATCGTGCAGACCGATCAGTTACATGGTCTGCTATCGGTGACAACACAGTCCCTGGCATGTCTCATATGTGATATTGTACAGCGAACAAATTGGAAAATAGAAGCTGCTATCATAAAATAATTTCCCCTTTTCTTTGCTTTCATTTCCTCTGAATGTTGTCTCTATTTTCCTGCTTTAATGTTAACATCTTATCTCCCACTTTAATGGGGGATCAGTTAATTAAATATACAGATGCAATATCTCAAGCACGCCAGATTTGCTTTGTTTTTTTCCCCTCATTGGATGTAATTATACGTCAAATCAGAACACACTTTGACAATAACAGTCTTTCTTCTCGACTACATGTTTGTGGGGAGAATTCCCAGAGGTGATCCGCGCTGCAGCAGCCAAACGTTCCTCTAAGCTTTTGATATAGGCCTTGTCGAGAGATTTCTGGGGGAATCTCCGCTCTCGTCGGCAATATGAGGCAAAAAGCCGCTGCATTTAGACGCGGCGTGTGTGTGTTTGTGCACACGTGGTCGTATCTGTACGCGCAGACCAGAATCAAGAGCTGCCGTATCTCCAGATCCCTTTGACTTCTCAGAATGCTGAATCCCCTCATCAATTGTCTTTACTCTTGTCACATTCTTCCAAATGATAGTGAATTTTATTTGGTACACTGCATCAATCAATCATTCAATTCCTCTTTATTTACTGTGGACAGACTGTGGGTTTTCATTAAACTAGCAATAGCTGAATAAAAGTTCCCGTCACAGTTATTTAGAGATATTAAGTAGTAAATCTCCACCTGACCCTCTGCATAATACACATTGAGTTTGCCTTTGTTTCCAATTTTAAGCTTATATGTGCACTGCTGCTAAAGTTAGCATCGTTTCAGCTTGTAGACTGTAGCCACCCGGCTTCTTTACAGCTCAGTGAACCCACAGTTTCCTTCCTTAGCGTGTCGGTGTGAGCTCCGGGTCTGCCCTCCTCGGCCGTCTTGTGGAGTCTATAAAAGCTTGTTAATCACCCAGATCACCTGCAGCTGCTGCATCAATCAGCTGACGCTGCTCCCTCCACACGCCTCTCTGACATACAGCTTAGTAAATACATCGAATGTTAGTTAATAACTCAGAAAGTTCCACGATTAAAAGAAGCTTGCAGGTTTTTGTTATCTCTTTTCATAATTCACTTCATAATGCTTGTAGATGTCAACATATTATTCTGTAATATACATTCCTAAAATTGGGATACAAATATAATTCCTTTTTTAGGATGGAAACTTTCTATTCCAGTGCTTGTGCAGGAAACTTATCGATATTCCAGATTTTACAAGTAGTGTTTCACCTAGAGGTCTGGCTATGCATAAAGAGACCCGCTGAATGCAAATTAATATATTGTTTGCATCGAATATCTAAAGTGTTGACAACATTTCCCCAGTTCTGAGGAGCATAATCCCCGTGGGAAAAAGAGGGGTCCGGATGGAATTACATCTTTGAAGCAGCAGATTGCGGGTGGATCTGCAAGTTAAGAGGGAATTTTTTGGGGGGGGCGCTCGGCTGTCCCGTTGGAACACCAGGAGATATTGCTTCAAAAGGCTCCTTTGTGATTTTTGAGTTTGGAGAGCCTTTGAAGATGCAGAACCAGTGATTTTAGACAAGGTGTATGCACATGGAAACGGATCAGTCATTCACTTTCAGCTCAGTTGAGTGCAAACAGCTCGCCTCTGGTGAGATGGCGCTCCTCGCCTTATCTCCTCTTCTGTGCTGCGTATTCTCCCCGCTGCCTATCTCCCAGCAATCACATTGTCCACGGTTCAGATCTGGCCTTGTTTCTCATCTCGTCTGAATACCTTGCACAGCAAAGCGCTGGATTCCCCTCTGATCCCACTCTGACATTGTGGCTCTCAATTGGCGAAAGGCGAAAAACTTTTTACTCTGAAAACTTGTGACTCGCATAAAAGAAACAGGAAGTTTTCCTTTTTTTGGTATAAATCAGCTGCCTGCTTTGGTGGAAAGTGAGGAAAGAATGGTGACAGTGAAACAGTGAAATTGTAAGCTGTAAAACAAACAAAAAATGCTGAAAGACACTAAAATGCTCCATAAACGCTAAAGTGAACCACACAATCAGGTGATAATTCTCCACGGGTTCCCTTTTCACACGCACATAATTGTTTGATGTTATCACGATAACTTTAACCCCAGAAACTGTCCATTTACAGATGATTTTGAATCAAGTACAAAACGTCCTCCCCTCCCTGGATAAACGCACCAGGCAATAATGGTGTTTTGGTGTGTGAAAATGGCTCGACGCATCTCCGATGTCTCGCCGTCACGTCTTCGTAAAATGAAAAGAACACTGGTTCCAAACAGCCTGACATCTTAGAGCCATATTGGGGGGGAAGCTCAGCGAGCTCGCCGGTTGGCGTGAATGCTAATGTGCAATCTTAAAAAGCAAAGAGACATCACACCGTGCTGCAGCTTTACTGCAGGGTGGGCCGGAGAGGATTCATTTCTGAAGGAAGGCCAGACGACATGATTGCATTGTGGTGTGAGTGTGGTGTGCAAACCAATCCTGAGCTCTGAAAACAAAATTCCATCATTGAGATTTATTACTAAGCAGGAATTCAGCCAAATCCCTGCACCTGTGGCAGTATATTGCTCAATATCGTCCGTGAGCCTCGCCGTATTCTCCTGCTGTTTCGTGCTGGGGGGGTGGGGGAGGGGGGGGGGGGGGTCGCAGTTACACGCTGGCGCACATTAATTTGTAAGGCCTTGCTTTTCAAGCAAACAAAAGAAGCGGTCCCCTCTCCGCTTGTGCTGCTGATATCTCCCATAATGATGACTCTCGTTACTCCATGCATCCTACCAAGTTCAACAACAAGCGAAAAGCCCTTCTTTTTTTTCTCTCCCCGCTGCGGCTGTTTCTATGACAACGCGAGCCCCTACTGCAACTTTAAAGCGTGATAAACACAAAAGCCAGAAAAGGGATTCGATTGATCTCTCTTCTCTCAGCGGGATTGATATGGAGACTGATAGGAGTTTTTAAGACGAACAGGCGAAGATGAAAAAAGGTGATAATGGTTTTGCTCTGCTTACAAATTCACTGGAGTTGAATATTTTCTGCGTGAGAATTCTGACTGGATGGAGCTGTCATATTGGATTGACTGCGCATTACAACGTGGACCTGCTGCAGCCAGTCACGTTTGAGCGCCTGCTAATATCCAAGTCTTTCTGAGGAAAAGTTGCCTGTCTTTCTGTATTATGAAAACATGGCTGCAGAACTACCTGCAGCAGCTGTTGGCTCTGTGAGGGTAAAAAAAAACCTTTTCTCTGCCTTTCTTTCCTCATTGCATTTGACAGGACAGGGACCACATAACTCAATCCTGTCGTCGGCTCAAATTGAAGCCTTTGAGAAAGTGCTGTGCTGCTGACCCTTTGGGCTCCACTCAGTGCCTCTTCAGCTAGTAACACACACAAACACACACACAGGAAGATGTGGTCCAAGTCCCCGTTGCCCCCACTTTGCAAACTAATAAGGATTGGTACTGTAATCCGAACTCGACATGAGATGACGCGCGGCACGATTAGGATGCACCGTCCTCAGCTGGAGACTCTTGCCAATCACCGGAGTGGAGAGGAATTAATCACTCTCTGGGCTGTCGGTCGGCGTCAGCCAGGAGACATTTATCTTTGAACCCGTGTCAGTAATTTGGCAATAACGGTTCCTTTGATTAATTCACTGCCTGAATCTCTGCCAGGAGAGCATGAGTTCAGAGACAGTGACAGATTGATGATGCTTGTATCCTGTAATTCTGTGGCCCTCAATCTTTACAGTGATTAGGTTCGTGCACAAAAGACAATAATACGTGTAACGGCACAGTCGTAATCGCGGTGATAGTTTTGAATCATGGTTTGAGCGAGGGCCCGCCAGTGTTCTCGGCTGTCGGCGGCGCTAGCGTGGAGGTTTGCTGCCTGTTCCCGCCGTGTTGTCGGGGAGCTGCAGCTGATCTCCAGCTTCGTTATGGAGCCGGCACTGAGGGTTGTTTGCCAGCGTTGGCTCACTGTGTCCTCAGATCAGCTTCATGCTGCTTAAGCAAAACTGTTGACACGTCTCGAGCAAACAAAGTTCATTCCAGCGTGCATCCAAAAAACGGGGAAGAGGAGATCATTTTGTCAAACCTGCAGCAGGAAGGGAAAAAAGCTTATTCAGCAGGTGTCGTTCCACACATCGCCACATCCCCTTGATTTGTTTTTTTGGACAAACTTGATTTTATACTTCAAGGCCTGTCGAGGGGCTTGCCTGAGAGGTAAGCAACTCTCCGCGGATATCTTATTCTTTTTCATTTGACAGTTCAGAATGCAGTTCCGCTTTCCTGGGCTTTGTCTCTTGCCACAGATTTCCACACAACACCTTCTCACCGAAACTAGATTGAAATTAATGACTGTTATCTTCCACGCAATTGAATCTATTAGTGGGCAACATTGGAATCTTAATTTGAGAATTACTGGTTATTATTTTAATACAGCCCTATGTCAAGATGAAAAATGGCCAACATTACTGCACTTAATTGGTATTCGGAATTAAAAAAATGTCTATTTTTAGCCACAATTACTGTCCAAAATACTGCAGATATCAAAAAATGACATAACTAATGATAAATAAAAAAGGAACTCTCTGTGGGCTACTTGTCAAATGTAATAATGTACTAAGCTCATTGTTTGCAAACTGTCTTATATAATTGGTCTCAAGGAGCATTGTGGTGGGGTTGGAACTGGACACCTACCACTGAACGGAGGTCATTCATGTTAAAGGGGACAAAGCAAACAATGCCGCTCTTTGTGTTTACAGTCTAGTTATGTGAGCTGTTTGTCAGTGTCATTCCTTCGGCTCCTGTGTGAGACCTCAGTAGCATCTTTGACAGTGCAGGTCATGGGAAATATGATTCTTCCCCAGCAGATGGTCTCATCTTGCTTATCGGTATGAATCCCCATCCCTCGTTCTCTCCGCAGAGCTCCACCTGTACATTTACTGCCTGCCTGTTTGGACAAATATCACCCCCCACGTCTCCATCAATTACATGAACTGGCACTGTGGTTTGACTAGTGTGCCTTGATCCCTTTTCTCTTCCTACAAAATACAAATATGCCAGCCGATGGGGGCAAAACTCTCAACGCGGTGTGTGTGGGCGTCACATCCCCCTCTGTTTCATTTAACTGTGGGTTTCTGGCTGTAGCCATGGGAACCCAGCCGCACCGTGACCCCTCCCGTATTATACCTTATTAAAGTGAAATTTTGTTATTTAATGTAATGAAATAGCTGTAATTGGATTAGTGTACTATCACATCCATTATACTTATCTTCACAGCTCTGCCCGAAATCTCTTAAACGTTGCACACTGGTTCGTCCCACGGCAGCGCAGACGCAAGCGCAAGCGTGTCATTCACACAGTCTCGCATAGATACACCGCAATAACCGTTAATATCGCCGATAGCGAGCTGTTTTTAGCTGCTCTGAAGAGAACGCTATAAAAAATTGGAAAAGGTTTTACTTTCAGACTGGTAACTTTTTGGAAATACATAAAGAGTTATGAACGGCTGCAAGGCTGCCACCTGCTTCTCCATCTCTGGCGTGTCCCCTCGGCTGATTCAGGCTGCCTGCTGGAGGAATTAAGGAGGAGATTTGGAGAGACTAGGCAGATGAAACAGCTGAGTTGACATTAGCCTGCATGGAACAACATGCTACACAGATAGAGAGGAATGCTCTGCCCTGCACTGGTAGCTGGGAGGCTTAAGGATGTTGCCTGCTTCATTATGTCCCAGACAAGCTTTCTGACCCGCTAGCCAAACTATATTTTATGCCCACTGCCCACGTGTATTTAAAAAGGGATGGAGATAGAGAGTTGGGTTGTCCAGGTGTGAAAACTTACAAGACCTGCAAAATTGTACTAGACCTGAGTTAAAAAAAAAAACAGCTGTCAACTTCCCGACACCTCACTGGGACGTCAATAAATTGAAGCTTTGGTTGCTGGGAATATGAAGAAAACTTGTCTCCAAATGTCAAACAATATATGTTGGGATGCCTCATCAAAAAATGTTGGAATGAATACATACTATATGTTATCCAACTGAGAAATAAGAGTCAACACTGTGACATTGAATTAACTATTTAATACTTCATACGGGTAAGGCTGACATACACTGTCCATCAGGATGAGGGCCTGCTGCCCAAGTGGATCGCTCTTTATTCCTTCCAGCAGCAAGAGACCCTGCTCTATATAAACATACCCAGAAGGTGTTATGATAAGCAATAATATGACTTGACATTCCTAATACTACAAGATTATTACTATTATTATTATTATTATTATTAATTCCAACTACAGGTTGTACAGTTCTCTTTCATAATATTTCGTTCGATGTCTCACTATGGGATGCACGCCCCGCTGCAGCCCTCAGAAGCATTAATCTCATTACGCCAATCCTGATTGGCTGGTGAACGTGTACGTCCGCCTCAGGTAGTCCCACCTACCATAAATAGTGCAGGCGGACGGCACCACGCCATTCAAACACCTCTTCTCACTCGGAGCATATCTCGCGTCCAGGGCTAGCTAGCTTAACTGTCCACAGACAGATCTTATGTAGCTTCTGTCGCCGGGCGCTACTAGCCTTGGATTTATTTTCGCTTCGTCGGTCACACCAGATCGAACTCAGTGCTTTCCTCGCCCCTCCACGGCTTGGCCAGCACTGTTCTCGGCGCCTCACCACGGCTGTTCGAGCACCGAGATTTGGCACACCAGCTAATTTCTCGAACTTCACGGTTAGCACACCAGCTAACTGCCTCTACTCACTGCCTGCACACCAGCTCGCGGGGAATGGAGGCTAAAACCCCTCACACCAGAGGACTTGGAGACTCCGGTGCACGATTCTGTCGCTGCGGGAATAAGATATCGAGTAAGGATCCACACCAGGTCTGCTCGAGCTGCCTGGGGCTGGAACACGCCCGGCTGGCTATCGACGTCCCCGGCTCGTGTCGGTGCTGTGCGGTTTTCACCGTGAAGAGTCTCCGCAGACGGCTAGCCCGCCAGGCTAGCTTGTCTGGACATGACCCCTATCTCCCTTCGGACGACGCTGCCGTCGTGGCGGGAGAGGAGACGGGGGTCGCCGCGGTGGCGACACCACAGGCTAGCGCCAGCTGGGGCTCCCAGCTCGACGTAGCCGCGGTTCCCCCGCTGGAGGAAGACATCCTTGAACTGGACTATGGGGACGATGATGACGTTACCTCGGAACTCCTCATATCAGAGGATGAAGAAGAGGACGACATATTCATCACTCCGGCCCGGGCTGCGAAGCCCGCGGCCTCCGCCGCCTCTTGGGATGGAGGTGAGAGCAGCACACCAGCTTCTCCTCTCCCCAGCTCGGACATGTTTGACGTGTGCCAACGCGCCGCTGCCCGGCTGGCTATTCCCTGGCCCGCTGTCGTAGCTGAGACCACCAGATCCCGCTACGAGGGGAAGAAATTGCCCTTGGCCAAGAGTGCGACGAAGCAACTTCTCCCCGTCTTCCCAGAGCTGCTGGACGAGGTAGCGCGCTCGTGGAGAGACCGCCCTTACAGCAGCAGGAGCCCGATTCCCGGTGCCTCGTTCCTCGACTGCGAGGCAATGGAGAGCCTGGGTCTGCTCCGCATGCCTCCGATGGAGCCACTCGTTGCAGCGCACCTCCATCCCCAGCTGTCAGCGGTGTCCTCCCGGAGCCCCAGCCTGCCATCCAAGTCGGACCGTTTTCAGTCAGCGCTGACTGAGAAGTCTTACAAGGCGGCTGCGCTCTCGGCCAGAGCGCTCAACGTCCTCTCCCTGCTCACGGCATATCAGGCTGAGTTATGCGAGGATTTTGCGCAAAATCAGGACCCAGCCACGTGGGAGGAGATACCGGTCATCACCGATCTGTGTCTCCGTGTCCAACGCTGCGCGGTCCAGGCCACGGGAAGAGCGATGGGTGCCATGGTTCTGCAGGAACGGGCGCGGTGGCTCAACCTCGCCAACCTGTCAGACAGGGAGAAGGACGACGTCCTGGACATGCCCATTGTCCCGGAGGGGATTTTTGGTTCCGCGTTAGCCTCCATGCAACGGCGGTGTGAAGCCAAAAAGAAGGAGGACGAAGCACTTCAGCTCTGCCTCCCCCGGAAGCCCCCAGTTCCCTCTCCGCCTGCACAGCGCAAAACCTTTGCGCAGGCCGCTTCACAAAGCCCGCGGTTCAGGACCCCTAAACTGCCGAAGCACCAGCCCGCCCCACCGTCTCAGCCCGGTCGGGCCAGCTGGTCCAGGAAACCCTCGGCCTCGGCTGCAGCTCCGCCGGCACAGCCCGCGCAAGCTGCCCCCAACCAGGCCAGGAAGAAGAAGAGAGCGGCCTGACCGCCCCTCTCTCCATCGGTGATTCAGCTGGACGTTCCCCGTTCTCCAGCCTCACCGGTTCAGCTTTCGAGCGTGCGACCGGGGACCACCCACGCCCCCACCTCCCGGCTGCCACGGACCGTGCCAGAGCGAGTCGGGAGAGACGGACATTTGACGGCAGAGGGTTCAGCTGTTGCCCCTCTCTCATGTCCACAAGCACGCACACACATATATGTTTCAATAAAAAGAATAAAATGTGTTCCGCTGCCGCATCCAGGCCGAGGGCCGAGGGCGCAGCTAATGAAAGCCAAAACTGTCACAATAAGCAGCGCGGCGGCGACACCCGCTGTCCCCCCTCGGCGGAAGGCCACGGCCTTCGCCGGGGCGCGGGACGTGAGGTTCCCGCCGTCGCGCTGTCCGCCCGGTCAAGCGCACGCAGCGCCGCCCGGGGGCAGTATCACTATTCCACCAAGAGAGGGCGCCACCGCACCGCGGCTGGAGCCTCTCTTGGTGGAGGGGCTGCAGTGTGTGTCCAGTCTCTCCCTCAGACGCGAGAGATGGACCGCGCTCGCAGCTTCACCCTGGGTGTTACAGACGATCTCGAGGGGATACAGGCTGCAGTTCGCAACTGTCCCTCCGCACTTCGCCAGTATAATACACTCCCAGGCTCAGGGAGAGTCAGCTCGCGTTTTACAGGAGGAAATCCTCTCACTGTTAAACAAAGGAGCAATTTGTGTCGTCCCTCCCGCACAGTGTCAGAGCGGTTTTTACTCCAGGTACTTTCTCGTTCCCAAACGGGGGGGGAGCGGGATTCGCCCTATCCTGGATTTACGTGCTCTGAACAAATATCTCAGGAAATACAGGTTCAGGATGTTGACACATGCATCCCTGCTGCGTCTTGTACGACAGAACGATTGGTTCACTTCCGTCGATCTGAAAGACGCGTATTTCCACATTCCGATCTACCCTCCCCACAGAAAGTATCTAAGATTCGCTTTCCAGGGGATCTGTTACGAGTACCGCGTGCTCCCTTTCGGTCTGTCTTTAAGCCCGAGGGTGTTTGTGCGGTGCACGGAAGCAGCGATAGCCCCGCTGAGACGGCGGGGCATCCGCTTGGCAACATATCTGGACGACTGGCTGCTATTGGCACAGTCGGAACAGGAGGCCAGGGCGCACACGCGTATTCTCATACGACACCTGTCCGACCTGGGTTTCGTGATAAACGCGGAAAAGAGCATGCTGTCCCCGGCACGGGACATAACCTTTCTGGGACTGTCCCTGGACTCGGTGACTTTCACAGCGCGCCTCTCGGCGGAACGAGTGAAAACTTTCAGGGCATGTCTCGCGTTTTTTCATCCGGGCAAATCTGTTCAATTCAGATTGTGTCTTCGATTACTCGGGTTGATGGCGTCTGCCATCCTCGTAGTCCATCTCGGTCGCCTCCACATGAGGGAATTCCAGCTTTGGGTGGCCTCATGCGGGCTGGATCCCGTGCGTCACGGCGCACGGAGAGTGCTGGTCACACCGGGATGCGCCAGGACGCTGCGACACTGGCGAGCCCCGTCCTTTCTGACACACGGGGTGCCCATGGGCGCTGTCCTGTCCAGGAAGGTGGTCACTACGGACGCCAGCCTGACAGGCTGGGGCGGGATTCACGAGGGCCGGTCTGTGAGGGGCCACTGGAGTGCGGACCTCCAGCGGTCTCACATAAACTTTCTGGAGCTTTCAGCGGTGTTCCTCTCCCTGAAAAAATTCCTTCCGTCTCTCATGGGTCATCATGTCTTGGTGAGGACGGACAATACAACGACGGTGGCGTACATCAACCGACAGGGCGGGTTGCGCTCCCGTCAGTTGCATATGCTGGCACGCAAACTGATCCTGTGGAGCTGCGGTCGTCTCCTCTCCCTGAGAGCGACGCACGTCCCGGGAGCCCTGAACACAGGCGCGGACCTGTTGTCCAGGGGTGCGCCAGTATACGGGGAATGGGCTTTACACCCGGAGATTGTGGAACAGATATGGGCCCGTTACGGTCGGGCCGCGGTGGATCTGTTCGCGTCGGGAGAGAACGCGCAATGCGCGCTGTTTTACTCTCTGCGCAGCACGACTGCTCCCCTCGGCGTAGACGCACTAGCGCACGCCTGGCCGCACGAGCTTCTCTACGCGTTCCCTCCGCTGGCCTTGATACCCCCCACTCTGTCCAGAGTGAGGGAGCATGGCCACGCACTGATTTTGATAGCTCCGCATTGGCCTGCGATGCACTGGCTGGCGGAGATCTATCGGCTGCTGCGCGCTCAGCCCTGGCGGCTCCCGCTGCGCAGGGACCTGCTGTCACAGGGGGGAGGGACGGTTTTCCACCCGCACCCAGAACGCATGGCGCTGTGGGCTTGGCCCCTGAGTGGCTCAATCTGTCAGCTGTGGGGCTCTCACAGCGTGTGATTTCCACTATACAAAGTGCTCGAGCCTCCTCCACTAGGTCTCTGTATGATTGTAAGTGGAGAGTGTTTGAGGGTTGGTGTCACAGAAACGGCCACATTCCTTTTCAGTGTCCAGTAGGGGTGATATTGTCATTCTTGCAGGACCTGATTGACAAACGAAAGGCTTTCTCCACGGTTAAAGTGTACTTGGCTGCTATCGCCGCCTGTCACGTGGGTTTTGGGAAGCAAACAGCGAGCCAGCACCCACTGGTTTGCCGTTTCATGAAGGGAGCGCGCAGGCTTCTCCCCGTGTCCAGACCACTGGTGCCACCGTGGGATCTGGCTGTGGTTCTGGAGGGGCTTAAAGGTCCTCCTTTTGAGCCACTGGAGGGAGCGGACTTGAAACACGTGTCTCTCAAGACAGTGTTGTTGCTGGCCCTGGCTTCAGCTAAACGGGTTAGTGACATCCATGCGCTTTCGGTGCATCCGTCATGCGCTCAGCTCTTCCCGGGGGATGTAAGGATGATTTTGAAGCCCAACCCGGCATTCGTACCGAAGGTGGTGGGCTCATGTTCTCCTATCGACCTCGTGGCCTTTGCTGCCTCTCTAGGAGATCAGCGGTCGCGTGTGTTGTGTCCAGTCCGTGCGGTGCGCACTTATATGGATAAAACGGGGGGCTTCAGGAGGAGCGATCAGCTGTTCGTCTCCTGGGCTAATCCTCATAAGGGGAAACCTATCACAAAGCAGCGCCTATCCCACTGGGTGGTGGAGGCGATTGCTTTGGCCTATACGAGTCAGGGTTTGCAACCACCTGTGGGTCTGCGAGCGCACTCGACTCGGGGCTTGGCCGCATCCTGGGCCTTATTCAGGGGAGTTTCTGTTCAGGACATTTGTGCTGCAGCGAGTTGGTCCTCGCCTCTCACTTTTGTCCGTTTCTATATGTTGGACGTCTCTGCTCCGTGCGTGGCACGGGCGGTTTTGCTGTCCTGATTGAGAACAGAGCATTTTTCCCTGCGGGTTGGTGGACGCTTGATAAGCTTGTCTGGCAATACGGGAGCAACCATATCCCATAGTGAGACATCGAACGAAATATTATGAAAGAGAACTTTAGGTTATTTACATAACCCCGGTTCTCTGAGTAATATGAGTGAGATGTCTCACCAGACAACCCTTCTTGCTTGGGCGAGTGAGAAGAGGTGCTTATTTTGAATGGCGTGGTGCCGTCCGCCTGCACTATTTATGGTAGGTGGGACTACCTGAGGCGGACGTACACGTTCACCAGCCAATCAGGATTGGCGTAATGAGATTAATGCTTCTGAGGGCTGCAGCGGGGCGTGCATCCCATAGTGAGACATCTCACTCATATTACTCAGAGAACCGGGGTTATGTAAATAACCTAAAGTTTTGCTGCATAATCATCCGCATGCATATGAAATTATCTATTTGTTTCTATTTGTAATTTCTGTATTTTTCAATCATGCAATGGCAAGTTGTAGTGCACCAAGTTCCACAATATATCTTCATAGAATAATTAAATATTTATAAAGGTTAAGAGGCCCTGTGTCTCAATGCGAGAATGCAAGAGAATTAAATTTGTTCCAGTTTATGGACTCCAAATGTTTGCTCTCTGCTCCTTCAGCTCCTCTGGGACGGTAAACAAAATGACGCAAGCGCTTACCTATGGTCTATTAAGATTTAAATGATCAAACACATCTTTATTAATTTCATCCCAATGGACTTTCACAAGTTATGGAGAGCACATATATTTGCATTCTCTCACTGAAAATGGGCAGAGACCCTGAATTTTACTGCACAATTACACACGTTCAATTATCATGTAATTGCCTTCATTTAGGTTTTGCATTCTGCAACAACTAACATAACAGAGCACAGTAGATGCACAGGGACCCAAACATTTCTAATGGCCGCACTAATCACCGGCAAGCAGATTTACAAGACTCCGATCGGTGTGGTTGTTTTTAAGAGTGGAGTCACAGAAGGTTTGGTGCACCATCTAATGTTTGTGTTAAATTTCCATGTTGCCTCGCACACACGGATTGATGAGATCTCTGGGGCTGCATTCGTTGCAAACTCCTTCCATCTGTGCTTGCACATGCAAAACAAGTGTAACTAGCACAGGATGATGTAGCTCTGATTGGCTTCCTTCTATGTGCAAAACATGAATTCCATCAGACCCTAAAAAGCTGCCCAAGCACTTAAAGGTGCGTCTAATACTCTGACTTAAATCCACCTCTGGGGACGCGCAGTAGGAGTTACAGCATCGCTGACAAATCTGCAGCACACCCCACCCTGAACCATCTTCAAGTCTTTAGGGACGACGACTGGAATAGCAAGTCTGTCTCCTTCAGACTGACATTCCCCTACAACTAAACTGCACACTCAGTTACACTAGGAGGCAAACTTAGTTTCTCCTTTTTTAATGTAAGTAAGTCATGTTAAAACAACACAATTATTTGGTTATGATAAGGCAATTAAAATACTTGGTTATGTTAAGGCAATAAAAATACTTGGTTATGTTAAGGCAATAAAAACACTTGGTTATGTTAAGGCAATAAAAACACTTGGTTATGTTAAGGCAATAAAAGTACTTGGTTATGTTAAGGCAACACAAGTACTTGGTTATGTAAAGACAACAAAAGTACTTGGTTATGTTGAGAGAATAAAAGTACTTGGTTATATAAATACAATAAAAATACTTGTTTATGTAAAGACAATAAAAGTACCACCCCGTCCTCCTTGTTCTGTGGACTTGGAGGACATGGACTCCTTTGAATCGTATTTGTCACACCATAAAAAAATACATATCCATCAAAATGTAATCTTCAATGCAGTTTCATTGTGTAGGAACGTCATGTACGGATTAGATAAGAAAGCCAGAGATCAGACACAAACATCACATGAAAAGGTATTAGATCTCAACGGAAACCGTTTTGATAGCCAATAAAAATAGTGCTTTGTCATTGGCAGCTATAGAATACAGAATACACCGAACATTTTCTTCAGTGTGTTGAAATGCCAGTGGACTTTGGGGGGAATTAAAAGTTTTCACTTTAAAACTGAGTATGAGGCAGAAAATGAGTTTTTAAAGCATAACCCCATCAACCCTCTGCAGATATATTATGGTCGTTTTGTGCTATTGGGCCGTAAAGACCATAGTTATTGCCCCCTTAAAGGGATAGTTGGAGGTCTCTAATGAGTTGCCCTGGTTTGTCGTGAAGTCTTCTCGGTCCAGCCAAACTTTTCAACATCGCCGGCTGAGATGAGGGAAATGTTTAATTAAATTACCAGCTTTGCAGACAAAGGCTACGACTACGCCGAACGTTCATAGGCATAAACAAATACAAGTGCTTTTGCATGCTTGTGATTGATCAGATTGGCCTCTTAAAGTACTGATCTCCCCCGAAAAATCTACTCATGTACAAATGACACGAACAGATGTGCAAAGAGGCCAATTGCAAGATCCAACGCAACATTTCAACATGATACCTCGCGAGCTGACATGCAGAGGAAAATCAGAGACGCATTATCATTTCTGGTGACATTTCTGCACACGGAGGTGTTTAATCAGGGCAACGCAACATCTGCTTTCCCTCCACGTTCTCCTCTCCCTTTTCCACACCTCTCCCGGTTTTATTTCACACAACCAACCGGTTTAGTCACATCATTTTCTGTCTGCCTCACAGCATTGGTGCTTGCTGCTGCATTGCGCTGGTGTCCGTGGCTGCAGCGGCGTGACCTTAAAATCATTGTTTGGTGGATTAATCTGCCCGCGGGTCAAGTCTCTGCCTTCCCTTTCGCTGCAGCTACACAGTGTTAACGATACGTCAGCCGGGGAAAGCGCTGCCGCCATTTCTTAGGGCTACACTGCAATGATTCACATGAGTGAGCCATTTAGAAATTGGATGTTTTCATGACCCTGTGAGGAGGGAAGCGAGTGGGTTGAAAGTGCAGGCTTTCTGAAAGGCAGTCGGCCTAATAGCCCGCGTAGCATTTCTCTGTGTGTGTGTGTGTGTGTGCACGGCAGATGGCAAAGAAAACACTTCCGTCTTCTTAATTGTTTTTCGTCTTCCTGAAAACATATTAAAAAGTTCATGTCTTGTGTGACTGTGTGACTTGTAAAAAAAATGTAATCCATTTAACATAAATGCAACGAGAGCTCGAGGATGTTGACGCTTTGCTGTTCATGGATAAACCCTCCGACAAGGACTCAATTCTCTGTCTCTTGTTTGGACACCCCTGTTAGGCATTCAGCCTGTTAAGAGCTCTGTGAAAACATGAGAAACACTTAGTCCTTGAGAGGACGGATGTGTTGTTTACAAAACGCCTAGGCTTTTACGGATGCTGCACGTTTTTTCTCTCCCTTTGACTCAGAAAGCTTTTGGGGGGAAGAAGGGGGGGGGGGGGGGGTCCAAGGAGCTAAGAGTGCCGCTCTCTGATCTCCTCCATTTAAATGCTTAAAAGGACATCTTTAGCTCAATGCGTCTAATTCCTCACAGTCTTTGTGTTTGTTTGACTTTCCCTGCATGTTCTACCTCTTTTCTCCTGCTGCCTTGTGGCGGCGGCTGGCTGGGCAGAGAGCCACATCACAGCCGATGAATTCGCAGTCAGGGCCACGTCTCTGGGCTGGTACGCCTCACGCACCGAGCCGAGGTTTGCCATGAGGCTGACCCATCACACTTGAGAAGAAGCGGTCGGCCAAGGAGTTTATAGAAGTCCACATGGGAGATGCCTGGGGCGGGTAAGTACTCCTCTTTGCTTTGGTGCACGCTGCCTTATCTCTTTCCTCTGCTCTGTCCTGTGCTGTGAAGGCATGGCCGCGGCCCCCCTTCAGGGGACCATCTCCCTTCTATAAAGCCTATTGCTATGAAAATTGTGTGTAATTTCAGGGGCCGCTAACGGTGCGGATGCGGGCATGCATATAGAGCGCTGTTATCATCACACTAGAGGAGAGGGCAGAATCACATATGCGTTACTCCTTCGACAGTCTTTGCCGCTACAAGATGACAGGCATCAACCGATGCTAGCAGAATAAGGAATGGATGGACTGGGGGAGCGGGCAGCAGGGGAAGCGAGATGAGAGGTGAATGGACTAAGAGGAAAAATTGAG
Source organism: Chelidonichthys spinosus (assembly GCA_029853015.1). Lineage (NCBI taxonomy): Eukaryota > Metazoa > Chordata > Actinopteri > Perciformes > Triglidae > Chelidonichthys > Chelidonichthys spinosus. The sequence goes on from CM056831.1 coordinate 6,987,942, forward strand.
GAGGAGGAGGAGGAGGAGGCAGCAGCACTGACTGTGTGTGTCACAGAGAGAAAGAGAGGGGGTGTTTGAGAAAGAAAAGAGATTGGAATGCTTTATGAGGAAGATGGAAGCTGCAGACGAAGAAGGGAAGGAGGATCCGAGGAGAGAGAGCGGCCTGAATCAATATTTATACTGTGAGGCGAGACAATTCCGCAGGAGTAATTAAATTGGTGTGTCATATTTCATTCCATTACAGGGCCGAGCTTGCATGCAAATGATCCAAACCGCCTCCCTTTTTTCAAGTGGATTTCTTTTCTTTTGTGACAGTGAATAGAATTGAGCCAGACAGAGCAAAAAATAAAACACTACTTCAGTATTCATGAGCTTATTGTTCGGAACTTGGGGACCATTCAGCTGCACTTCAGCAGAGTGTGGGGGTACAATACAAAATCCCTCCGCTGTAAACTGTTTTACACTAAAACTAGGCGCAGAGGTGGGGAAGCAAATCAATCTCATTTGAATGATGATTAGTGAAATGAGGCAACGCCGTCGTTGATTGGAAACACGCTCTGATTCCCAACATCGCCTCCCCCTCCTCCCCGGCATCCCCCCGGAGCCCCTCGCCGGAGTCGAGGAGAATGAATAAAACATATCAAAAAAGTAAATGTTACTCTGGAACGCTGCCTGTGCCGAGAGTTTGGGTCAGAGGCAGGCCTCCTTCAAACATTCAGTAGTTACATATCCCCTGTCATTTTCACAAATGCGATAGTTTACAATTTGAATAAGTGCTTTAGTGTTGTATTGGCTCATCAGCTTACACAGGAGATTGGGTGGATGACTCTGGAAGGTGACCGTTCCTCTGTAAATCCTGTCACCAGTGTTTACAGTAAGTATTAGTTTCAGGCGCGGCCTCCGTTTGCACTCTGTCCTTTGGCTTTTGATGTTTTATATATGCAAAGCGCTTTGAATTTAAACCTGCCTTGCCTCCATTCTGACAAAACAACTTTGTAAGGGGGGGATAACAAAGCACAGCTGTATAGCCAATTAAAAAAATCCCTTCAACCTCTTTGCCTCTCAGTATTGGCTGTTTCTTTTTTCTAGTTCCAACCCTTCTGTGCCAGAAAAAGGAGAGGAGTGCATCCAGAGCACAGCAACAGTGATTTTTTATAACTAACTTAAATTACCCTGCTGTGCCTTTTCCTGCTCTTACCCAGCGTGGTCGATCTCCTGTGAAGGAAGAATGACCCCAACCTGCGAGTGCAGGCAGAGACACTAACTGGCGAGCGATGGAAAGCCTCTGGAGTGGTGCCAAGTTCAAAGCCCGGCTCCTACCAAAGACATCTTAAGTGCTGCCAATGGGACACTCAACATCATCGTCTATAGTCACGGAAAAACAACAGCGGTTTACAGTATGTTGTGTGTTTCTGTGCCAGCATCAGCAGCGGTAAAAGGTTGGCAGATATGATGTGTGTTCCTGAAATGTATGTGTTAGTGTGTACTCCAATCGACTTCTTGTTACAGAAAATAACATTCTTAACAGCAGTAGCTACCACAACTCTATAGCAAGTATCTAGCATGTAGTTTTGTTGCCTAAATTTAATTATGTAGTTTTCTTGCCTAAACTTAACAATTAGGTTTTGTTGCCTAAACTTAACTTTATAGTTTAATAGCATTTTTTGTTTTGTTTGGTTCGTTAACCATCAACTACCAACCACCACTATTTCAAACTGCAACCGGGGGACATCATTAAAAAATGATGTCGTTGGATTGTTACGACTTAAGCAATGCAATGCTTCCTTCAGAAATGTGGTGGATTGGCATAAGCATAAGCATATGCCAAGCATAAGATGGAAGAAACGAGTACCTGACTTGGGTAAATGACTTGACCTTTGACCCTGTCTCTTTAAATGATGCCCCCACAATGACACTGCATTGTGAATTAGAAGGAACTGTCTTTTTGTTGTGGGATACATTTACTTTTGACGTATAAATAGGCTTCAAATGAAAGTCTGCATGAGTAGGACGTCATGCTAGTGGGAGGATTGGAAAACACAGGAGATCCGTGTCCTATAAGAAACAAGTACTTTTGTTCCCTTAATGTAATCAAGTCATTTTGTTGCTTTTTTGTTTTGTTTCAATTTCATAGTCATTTTAAACCAAACCATGTTGTTCTTTTACTAATCCTTACCATGCTGTTGCCAAAAACCCCAACACAGTAGTTTCTGTAGCAGCTTTTGATTTGATTTCAATTCACAACGTTAACCTCATGATTAAAACTGTGACTGTAAAACGGGAAAAAAGACATGTCCCTCGAAACATAATTGAGAGTGCAGTTTAGTTGGATGGGAATGCCATTTCATAGGAGACAGTGTTGTTGTATTTAGTAGTAGGTAAAAAATAAAAAGCATGGTGTGCATTTTCTTAGAAATAAATAACATTTGATAGTAAACAGGACATGCCACTCACAATGCATTCAGGAGAAAGTGAAAGAATTTCGAGATACAGAGTAGTCAACCGATGGTGTTGGGAGCTGTTAACATCTTTAAAAAAAAATGCAGAAAAAGTCAATCCACGTAACAGCAGCTATGCACTGAGGGATAATCACTTGGTTGGTGTCAACAAGCTGATAAAAAAAAAGAAGAAAGAAATTCATGCACAGCTTCTCGCTTTGTCAGGAGCGGCCAGCCAGAAGAACGACATGTCTACTCATTATTTCGGCGAGCATATGGGGCGAGCACACAGCTGCCAGGCACGGTGACCGGTGCATGCTGGCCTTCGGGCGAAAGCCTCTGCTGTTTGTTGGGTCACAGCTGAGGACGAGCCAAAAGCCCGGCCAACACTCTCTGGTCTCTATTTCCCCCAGAACACACTTTAATGACATTGAGCCCAAAAGAGACATTCAATCATTCCAATCTCTTACCTGACAAATCCCCCTGATACATAATGTGATTGACGCTTCATGGCATAGCATTTGAGCAGTGTGAGGGAAAAAAAAAACATATGGACACGGTGAAAGCATGTGACCACAAAACCTTATAAAATCATAATCCTAATATTAGCATTTTTTATGCTCATCTCTGCAAACCAACTCTAGATGGCACTGGAGACCCAGTGGACTATTTCCATGTGTGTGTGTGTGTGTGTGTGTGTGTGTGTGTGCAAGTGCAAGCACGTCTGTGTCGGCATCTGTGTGTATGCCTCCCAGATTCAATTATTCATCATTTCCAGTGCAAATATGGTTTGGCTTTTCTATGTCTCTCCTTTTTTTCTCCTCCTAGTTTTGTTTATTATTTATTATGCTGAGGCTCACAATGTTTGGGTAGAATAGAAAGCGGGGTAGCAATAATGTCACTGCGTGGGTGTCATAATTATGTTCTGCTACAAACACAGGGGAAAAAAAGGTACCGGCTGCGTGTTGCAGCGCTGCAGAGTCACATTTGTTTGCCTTGTGTCTCGGCCCTGATAGCCAAGGTATGCAGACTGCATTATTTCACCAATAATATGAATTTCAAAATAGTAGATTTGTCTGTAGCCTGGAATAGATATCGGTCAATATATCCAATGTGTTCCCAAAGTCCCCCGTGGTAACAATTAATTTGGCTTTTTCCATTCAAGCTTTTATTTATTTATTTATCATGGAGGTTTGAGGTTCCCCAAACAAGCAATTATTCATAATGATATTGACTTCAGAAAGAGACTTTCTATGTTAAATTGATGAGTCACTCAGCATCGGGGTAAATGCACGTATTGATCATTTGCAGCCCACCATGCATCTTCAGGACACACCCAGCGATTTACGATGCTTTCTAAACACTGTGAAGAATGTTACGCACCGTTATGAATATAGGATTTTTAATTAAAGCAACATTTTTTGAGATTAGAGGTCAAATGCTGCCCTTTTGCAATCCTCATAAAACATTTTGAAAAAGAGGAATCATTTAATAGAAGAATAGATCTTAAAACGTATTAGACCTAGACGTATTTCAAAACGTATTAGAGTAAAAAAACAAAAAAAGCAAAACATGTGCACGTACTCACCCTGTACACATTATGAGAAAACTTGCTTGTGTTTGCCACTTTGCCTTAAAAAAACAAAAATTCCAATCGATAACATTCTTACAATGACTTGGCAAAATGTATTCAGTCTCTGTTGAGCAATAACTCTGCACGCCTCCGTCATCATTCATGAGTGCTCATATTATTATAGTTTATACTGAATTGTGGTTTTGTGATTCCCTCAAAAATGAAAATCCTTCCTCATCAAATATTTTGTATGTTAAAAAATTGAGAAGAGCAGTCGTAGTGAACAAGGCTGTTAAGTGGAAGCAGGCTAGCGATGATGCTAATGTGTCCCATCAGTGACCCCCCACAACATAACGGCACTGCAGGGACGCGCCGTGTATCCATTAATACTCATTTGTTGGCTGGCACACATCAGGTGAAACTCAGGCTGAAATAATATTCAAGACACAAGAGGATTACTACAATGACAAAGTAACCCAAATACATCTCTCCGAGTTGCAGTTGTTAAGAGTTTGTGGTACTTTCCTCCCATCTCTGCTGCCTGTAGACATTTACTTAAAAACTCTAAAGCCCCAAAAGAATCCTTCTCCCTCTTAACAAGTGTTTCACTGTAGGAGCCATCGTCAGAGCTAAGAGGCTTTGTGTTAGCTTTTAGTTGTGCTGGGAACTTATTTTTTAGGTGAAATACTCAAAGGCTTACTGTAGCATCTAACTGGTCGATGTAGGAGAAAATCACTCTCCTGTTTTTGGTCTGGTAGTGACTCAAGTGCCCCACATCTAGGTCTTTAAATGTCCAGTATTGTAGAAGTAATGTAATATTTTCATGTCTTTTTTTATTATAGTAGTTTTAAGTGCTATATAAATACTGTGAAAGTATCAAAACTGACTTATGTATGCTGTGATGTCACAGCTACACATTCATAGACCATCCACCAAGGTTTTAAACATAAAACACTCAACAAATACAAATATGTGCTAGTTTATTTCCGGTTGCAGTGTATGTGAGTGACATCTGCTGACAGCTGTTTCAATACAATTACATTGAAACGCGTTAAAAACGGAACATTTGAAACAGACATTATGAGAAAAATTACGTTTTTTGAACATCAAAGCATGTAACCGTGTTCAAGCAGAAATCAAAATTACAAGTTCGGACCTGGAAATCAACATATGTCTGCTTAAATCTGTGAAAAGTCATGGGCAATAAAAAAAAAAAAACTGAAAATGACAAAACCTGCACCAAGATTGACTACTGCTGGGAGAAGCATTTAAAGGTGCTATTGACAACATTGATACCATCCAGCCACTAGATGTCGCACTCGGACTCCGCCCTTCAATTAGATTCATACAACACAGCTGTTGCTCGAAGCATGCGCCCTGGGGGTTGCCAGTTTGTTGCACAACCTGCGTTTTCATGGCCGAGTGGAGTGACACTCAGACAGACTCAGTCATGTCAAGTGATGAATATTTTGTGGTATGAATTAATTTTGCAACATGTAGTTATACATTTGGGTTACTTTGTGCGGTGGTGTTTAAAAATTCATGTAACGTCAAACTTATTTTCCCGTTTTTCCCACACTAAGTGGCAACCCCAAAAGACTCTTGACCCCTGACTACACAGAGATACCACATGATACCAATTATGTGGTCATTATTCTATTGGCTCACAAGCATTGCTAGAAGCTGCAGCCACACATCACACAGGTAAACAGAACATTCATTTTGGACCCATCATTTTAAAAAAAATGATTAATTCACAATCAAAAAATATTTTCAAGAGAAGTGATACTTTATATATATATATATATATTTGTTAAAATAAAAATGTTATCAAAATGACCTTTAATACTTGGGCCAATTTATAACTATTTTCTGTTCTAATTTAATCGGTTAAATGAAGAAAGGCAACATTCACATGTTGGCTATTCTTTTTTTATTTAATTTGATATGTGTGTACGCTTGTATTCCCAGCTGTACTATGTCGTGGCTCCAGGGATGGCAATCTTGGTTGGGTCATCTCTTTCGTCCAAACTGAACTCAATAATTACTGAATGGATTGCAATGATATTCTTTAGAGTCATTGATGATCCCCAGAGGATGTCATTCTTTGATTTTTCTCTTTTCGCCACCATGAGGTTTTGCTTTGTGTGATATCTCAACACCTTTTATTGCCTTTACAATCAGCACCACCGTCAGAACAAATTGCTTTTTTCAGTACTTTAGTTTATGAGGAAAAACATCAGTCTCAGCTGTACTTGGAGTTCTGTGCTAACTAGAAAATATTAGCTTGTTTACAGCCTGACATTAGTAGTTAGCTCCAGGCACTGCAGTACCAAAAAGTGTCAGTATGCCAAAGTGTTTGTCGGCTGGTCAAACAGCATCTGAAACCACCTAATTCCTAAATTTGTAATGTGTGGGAATTGGGTCAACAGTTTCACATTCACCAACCTTTCTACCAAATTCTCAAATACTGACACGAGTTCAGTAAAAACGCACTTTTTTGAAACCAGCTCTCAGGGTGGAAAAGAAAAAAACGACACCCCTCCGTTTCGTTTTCGTGTAGACGGCGAAAACGAATACGCTGACGTCATCGCCCCGCTCCTTGACCCTCAAGCCTGACTTCTTCCCCCAAGACGTCTCGTAACAACAACAACAACGGCGGCCTCTGTGCTCGTAGCAGATATTCTGCTCGTCTGTACGTCGGCGTATCAGGGCCACTGTATGAAAAACAACGGAGCCGAGAGAGGGGGGCAATATTCCGGGGAAAAAGTTGCAGATATGCTACTTTATTACGATGCTAACAAACAACCGCTAGCTAACTTCCCATGAATGTAGGCATTTATTTGTCTAATTAATCCATCCCAACGTGTGACAACGCCTCGTTAAGGTCCTAAGGGTGACAGCTTTTGATGTTTATTGTTGGTTTTATTTATACGGGCCAAATTGTCATCTTATGGGTGTTTATTGATCGGGTGGTCGGGTGGAGATTTAGCCATAGCTCTCACGTGTTGCCATAGCAATGGCAAACATCCGGTCAAGCTCCGTCTCTCCTTCTGCGTTTTTGTAGCAAAAACAGCGCCGCATGCATAAGGGCCTGGAATATGTACTACAGCGCGCTGAGTCGTTTTCAGTGGATTCGTCTGGACGCGGATTTTCCTGAAACGACGCCAAGGAAAAACAGAGAAAAAGTTTGTTTTGCTTCGTGTGGACAGCAAATAAGTCCAATGTTAACCCTACCACATTACTGAGCGAGCAACATTGTATATGGTGGGAGAGCCTGGGCAGGGCAGGGAGGAGGTGTGGTGGATGGGGCAAACAAATAGGACTTCCAATCAGGCGACTGGTGTTCGTCTCCTGTGCAAAAACTACAAGTAAATGTTGACAGTTGACAGTCCTTGTTTTTCCCTCGTTAGTGGTGTGACTCATTAGTCACTCGGTCGTGACGTGAGTCATTAGAAAATGAAGTTAGCGTCAACCACACTCTTTTCTCACCTAAGTAACTCTAACATCTCCTGAAGAAGAAAGAGTATTTTGAAAGCACACTATGCATGGAGCGGGTATTAACACCTTGCCTCGACAGGTTGAGGGCTACCAAATGCGTGGAGCTCTGATACCAAGTAACACTGACCAAGCATTGGTGAGAAAGAATGCGTTGAAGCTGCCGCTCACGCCTGCTGCTAACAGTGGTTAGTGAGGTGAGAAAATGGCCAGGGTTAGATCTTTCTTAGCTCTCTTTTTTCATTCTTCCCACAATTACTCCTGTCACTATGCGTGTGTGCAACCGAGTGCGAGTACCTTTGCTTTCAGATGCGGTTGAACGACACTTTGCACAGACTAGTTTATCTTGAGTGCCCCCCCCCCCGGCCATGGCTGCAGGCTCTCTCTTTGATTGAAACGGTAACAATCCATGCACACTGCTCCTGTTTGTGCTGATACAGACCGGTCCTCCTATCAACCTGTTGCTCCCGGCACGTTGCATATTCTAAGAGCGATTTTCTGAGAGAAATCTCTCCCTTTTAACGTTGTAGTGCCTTTTTAAAGAACACTTGAGCATCACATTAAATACTTCTTGGGGTAATCTGTCCTTAGGTCACTGGAAAACTTTCCCTTTCTATACAAATCTTCACAGGCTGTATACAGACACGTACACTTCCTTAAACTTTGGAGGAGATAAGGTGTTGAAGGTGCTAATCTGCCAACTCAAGACGAAGTAAAGTAAACCTTTGCCTGTTTTTCTTTCTTTTTTCAATACTCCTGCAACTCTCCGCTCACTGGCAGCCAGATACATGACCCCGCTGCAGCCGCGGGGAAAGAGCGAGGCAGAGAAGATGGCAGCCAGCCAAGGAAATGTAAGTCCTCACTGTTTTTTGGTCACGGTTGGCATCGCTACATGGAGGCTGGAGATAAGATGGGAGCCAGGATTTTTATTTTTTATGTGCTTTTTTATAAGATTTAGAGAGGGATGGAATGTTAGACTGAGAGGTAGAGGTGAAGGGAAAAGGGGGGAGGAGACAGAGATAGGGGACAAAAGAGGGAGTAGTGGGGAAACAGCACCACAAGCTGGGAGAGATAGATTTAAGGAGAGGAGATGAGACACGTGGAGCTCGTTTAAGCATGCTGCTATTGTTGAAAGACATGATTCTTATATGTTATTTAACAGATTTAAGTTTCACACGGTTTATAACATGTTATGATTGAATGTGTATTCCCTTTTTCTGTCACTTACACATCATAAGCCTGACAAAAATACAACATTGCACCAGATTCCCTTACAGTTCATAATGAAACAGAAATTAAGAAAAGAAAGAAACAGCGATAGATATCTTCATCAGAATCCAATTGCACCTCCGACAGTAGACATTTGGAGCGATTTGAGGAAAGGGTTGCATTTGCCGAGTCGTTCTCTCAAAAGGAGCCACTGGGACGATGAATTTCAATGAACATTAGACATAAGATCTTACTGTGGAAGCTCCCAGCGTGGGTAGGAGAGTTTACTTTGAATCACGCTCATTAAATAATCACACTCGCACAAAAAAAAAGAAACTCAAGCATTTACTCGAATTTCTTGCCCTGGAAATCTCAGCCTTGTTCTTAAAATAACAAAATGTGATGGTGAACGTCTTAAAGCCTCGGAGGTAGTGGGAATAGAAGAGCACCACAGTATTGAGGTTTGAAATGTGTCATCTCATTGCCCTAGGAGAGTTCAGCTTGTATTAGTGAACAGTGAGTGCTGTCTGCCACCGACAGAAACAAGAGAAAAGAGTTTGTTCCTCCCTGTTATCATAGTTAATGGAGCAGCTCCAGGCTGTACATCGATGTGACAATGCAGATTACAGTTTCGGCGCTCCGGTTTTGAAGCTTTGGAGGAAAGTTTTTCCCCCAAAAAACCCTGCGTGAACTTTCCGGGGCCAAACGAATAAGACACACACGAATTCTCAAAATGAGTCTCATTACCATTTAAGAAGGCTCCTGCATGGGAGTTGGAAAAGCGCTGTTACCTTGGTGTGCAAAATAACAGCGCTGCTGGTTTGTTGCGGCATGCAGAGATTGAGAAAACCCCTTGACAATATTTTGCAATCCCTCTGACACTCATCAGAGCAATGTGAGACTGTGGTATCGCTGCTGACATCCTTTACTTTACACTGTGACAGGAAATGTCATTTGCTGCCATCTATCCTCTGTGGGGGTCCAGCCATCGCTGCGTGCCTGTATAGTGGGAACACCGCGGGAGCAAAAAAGTGTGGAAGATATATGTTTATGCTTTCTCCCAACATGATGGATTTAATATGACCTGTGTGTTTTGAAGTGCTTTCACGAGATTTGGGCGGTCTTCTTCAGGTAAAATGCTCCTCCACATGTCTTTATTATTACATGTGCAGTAGAATGGGCATATCTCACTGAAGACAGCCATCTGAGGCAAGACTAATCAAATTATTCCTTATTCTCACACACCGTAAATGGAGGATATATATATTGTTTACATATTTTATATTGCTATTAGTGGAAGAATCACACAATTCAAGCAGAGCCAATGTGTTTCGCTCACTGAGAAAAAACACACACTGCACTACTCATTTAGTGTGCCATTCATAATTAACTGCGCTGGAGTCAGGTATTGTGCTGTTGTGTTTCTTGTTGTATGTCAGTGTGGATGAGCACAGATTGATGTGACCCTGAGGCAAGATGGAGCTTCACTCGCCAGCCTCCACACTGGGCTTGTCATCAGAGCCCGCCTCTCCATCCGTACCTGTCGAGGAATCCTCCGCCACCCTTATTGTTTTTGTTTGTGCATTTGTTGGAAAAGTAGGGCATCATGTGTTGCAGCCATTGTCATGTCACCCCCTCCCCCCCATGATTGGAAGAATCACAATGTCCAATAAATAGAGATTAAGTGTCATTCAATTTCACAACATCACAGATGATTTAATTGATCATCGGCTACAATTGCGTGTGCACACCGGCAATTATCAACGCTGCAAGCAAAGCAATCGTCTAATTAAGCTGCTCACATAATCCTCCACGCTGACAGCTCCCTATAATAATCCTGTGTGTGTGAGTGAAGTGCCGATCTTGAGAGACAGCTGCAGGAATTGGAGCGAGTTTTGTCAAAAGAAAAAAAGGAACAACAGAGCCGCTTCTTATCTTGCCGCTCATCACAGTTTACCCCAAAAATGATTACAGCAATGACTCCACAAAAATAATCAAGCTTTTAATTCCTGTGGTTATCCAACGGAGCTGTCTCGATGCCGTGTACACGTTCCTCTTGTTAAAATGCCACCAGCATCACAGTCTTGTCTAAAAGGCTGCACAACCGCCATGTTTTACAACATCTGTAATGTAAAGCACAAGACTAGTAACATCTGGCCAACCATCATCTTAGCCATGAACACCTGCTCAGTTTAATGCAATTTAATACTGCAGCAGTGCATTAAACCACCACCTCTATGAATGTTAAGATGCTCATGTTGATTACTCAGGAATTCACTAAAGTGCAACATTTATGTTATTATATTATATTTATGTATAAAAGAAACACCATTCTATTTGTATCATTAGTTCATTTAAGTTCCAATACTAATTAATTTCTGTATTCAGTGGATCAAATTACTACTCTAATAAGAAATGTGAAAGGAGTCGTACATAGTGATGAGTCAGCAGCCCCATGCAGTGTTTTTTAAACAAACACTGCATTCTAAATCGCATACTTTCTTTTTTTTAATTTTCGTACTACAGCTGCCCTTATATACTGTTGTATGCCGTGTGCATTCAGTTGGGATTACTTCATCATAACATTGCACCTTGAACTCCCTCTTTAAGTGTTAAAGTGCCTTTAACTTGCATTCTCTCTACTGGCCATTAGGGGGCGACTTGTCTGGTTGCAAAAATCAGTCTGATTGCATGGAAGTCTATGAGACCCTACTTACTCCCTCACTTGATTTATTACCTCAGTAAACTTGTAAACATGAGTTTATTTGAACACTGTTGCTATGCAACCAATGCAATTAGCTTCTGAGATGACTTTAACACTTAGCTGTGAAGTTTGCCTTGAACCATGAAGTTAACATTGTTAACAGCTTCACACTAAAAGCCAGTTGGAGCCAGATGCAGTAAGGCTAGAGCCCGGGGTGCCGCTCTGCCATATGTGTTCGTCAGATCCACCCGTCGCTCCTCCGCGGTCCAAATATGATCACTTCTAAAAGCAGGATGGTCCCCACACTGCCAAATGTGTATGGATATAAGGACATCCTGGTATTTTTGCCAAACTGCTACTGCACTGGGACATACTAAATCTGTTTGTGGTATACTGTATGGTAGTATAGGAAGTGGAATGCACAGCTCTTTTAGCCAGTTGTTGGTCATATGACCGACAAACTCGACTCTTACCAACCCCACTTCCAGCAGACAGCACACACGACTAGCCATTGGTGTTGGCATCATTGTTTTCTGAATCCAATAGGTTTTTCAGTAGCTGAGCTCTGTTATTGATTTAGTGAGAAGCTACATTTCCCAAGCATTTCTGAAGCTCAAGCGCAGCGGAGCTTTCAACTGCCGTCTGAAATAAAACTGTTAAGGATCTGAAATTGATGCCACCACAATACGCGATGGCCATGGATGTTTATGATGAGCCGACAGAAGCACTTAAGAATGACGCTGACATCACGTACCAATCCTTGGACTGATGCCTGTGATGGTTCTGCTGCAGGGAATGCAGACGTATGAGCTGGAGTTTCCTTGATGGAAAGGTTGCCCCAGGGTGAGGACGGAGGGGGATTGATGTTGAGTCACCGTATATAAATGTTCAAGGCTGTAGGTTTACACATGCAGCTATAACTTTTAATTATGTTAACATGCTAGTAGTACACAGTAAATTAGTGCAAGGCAGGTGGAGGGAGTAATGATGGTCCATGGATGTTTGAATTAAGTGCGCATTGACAATTAAATATACAATATACATTATAATAAATAATATGAATTATATCTGTATGTTATTCAAAGTTATATTTGACATATATATGAATAAAAATTAAAAAATATTTTATGAATTACATTGAGATTCACTAATGGTTCATTTCCACCAATTACTGTCTTTTTAATATATTTGGATTCCCTCTAAAAATAGAAGATAAGCAACCTCCTCTGCCTCTATGGACCAACCATTTCGGCTGTAATCGGACATTCTGAGCTACTTAGGCAATATGTGCCAGTGCAGGGGGGGATTGCAGCGCATGAAGGAGGAGAGTCACGCACCACCAACCACTCAGGGTTCCGGTGAGGATAGCGGCGCAGAGCGGCCCCGTGCTGGGGACAACTCAGTGCCGCGGGGTAAATGTGCACCTGTGGAAACCAATGGAAATGGAGTCTCTTGTGCTGCAGTGCATTCAGTTGCTGAATCCAACAGAGGATGGGGCACAATCATGCGTAACGTTAAACCCAAACTTTGGGCAACATATGGACGGGGGTTTGCTGGAGACGTATTTCAGGATCCTGAAACGAAACAAGCTGCCTGCCTGAACTAGCCTGCAAGATTCACTCCATTAGCGACATGGTTGTTTTCTGAAATGCGACCATAAAACAGTTGGTATGAGTGTAATGGTTTATCACTAAACCATGTTGTCTACTCAGTGGTTGCAACAAGCTCACTGTATTATGGGTGTTGGAATTTTCCACCTTTTCAGGTTAGGGAATATCAAAGCCCCTTTCCTCTGTTTTTCCTGTCATTATTATAATACTCATTTGCACTTTTCTACTGCACAGTCCAGTTTCATGAGAATACCTTTCCAGCAGTAGAATACTCCTTCAACAAGTTCAAAAAAGGCAGAGAACAAAAGAGAGAGTGAACTCTTAAGATGTGCTCCTTTTATTGAGGGTCCTGAAGGATCATTGGCCAACTTTATGTGTGGAGCGAACCAATGCGCAGCGTGACTGGACTGCACAGGTGGAGACCGATCATTTTGTTAGCACCTGGGGAGAAAACAGAAGGGATGGAGAAGAAAAGCAGGAGGGAATAAAAAGCACACAGCAGGCACGTTGCCCCTGCCTGGCATGCCTGAAACATCAAAACAGAGCTAAAACATCAGGTGATATTGAATTTGCCGAAAATGAGAATTAGAATGCATTTAAGCATGCAATAACATATGATTTGGCCATTAAGAAGCAGTGGAAACAATGTGTGAACACAAAACTTGAAATATTATCACCTTTTAATTGTTATATGTGTGGATATGTTAGCAAAAACGTGCTTATTACACATCCAGCATATACAGAGCCGTATTAGCATTCATTAAGAGATCTGTGTGTGGAAACATGACGAATGCAAGTCTCGACACATTCACATGCAGCCAAGTTCTGTTGCCCTCCGATGTTGGCATGCTGTTCCTTTGAGATGTCCTTTGTCCGCCCCATTGGCGGGATATAAGAAGTGGACGTAGTCACCGTGACATCATCGATTGGTCCCTGTGGACTACGGTTTTGAAGCCTCACATTCAGCATTGTTGCTGTCACCATCTGAGATATTCAGTGAACAGAAGTGACCATATTTGGACTGAGCAGTGGCGATGTGTGGATCTGAAAGAACACAAAGAAGTGACAGAGCGGCACCCCGAGCGGCAACTGTGCTGCATCCTACTCCATCTGGTGCGAAGTCGTTAGCAAAATTCCATAATTTGGGGTTAACTTAATCTCATCAATTTAAACGAATAAAAAATTAACTTAAGCTAATTGCATCGGTAGTGCGGCTGTGACATTAGCGATTAGCAAAGCCTTGGAAGCCTGTCAATCACAAGGTAGCCACGCCCTAAAGCATACCCTGTTTTATCATCTATTTAACTTGAGATGGGACCATCATTTACTAAATGGACATGATGCGTCATGCTATTGAGACCATAGACTAATGTTTACTGAGATAATAAATCAAGTAGGAAAGGTAGGATCATTTTTGGAGTCGCCCTCTAATGGCCAGTGGAGAGGATGAAGTTTAAGGCACTTTAGCTTTGGCTTCACTCTTCAGAACCGGAGCTTGCCGTCTGTTCCTGGTGCCGACAGCTTGCCACTTGCCCTCTAACGCCGGCTGTGTCGACCCTACAAGCCCCGTTGTGTGTCATCCTGCAACTGGTGTCTGTCTGCTGCTCTGCACCAAACCAGGTCCTCTTGTCATGCGTGTGTCTGCTTCTCACCAGCGCAGATGCTCATATTAAATGTTTTATTATTGGGTTAATATTTATAAAACCCACTGACGGACATAAAGGGTGACTAATAGCTTTGCTTTAAAGAAAACAAAATTTATGAACTATGACAATTCAAGGTGCCTGCCCGTTCCTGTGTGTACAAGCTCAATTTTAATCAGGAAGATACCTTGAGGCAAAATGAAGCCTCACTTGTCAGTTCGAGCCTGTCCTTATGTCACGTGTGCCGCCCCCCTCCTTTCTCCATTCTCGCCACTGCCTCCACCCTGATCCCTCGTCTGCACTGCTTGGGCAGATGGGGGGGGTGCTTGAAGGTCTGGAGTCTGGGGGGGCCATGTCATCCCAGACCCCAGCAGGGAGGGGGGCAAACGAGCACCACGCCGCTGGTGCCAGGATCCCTGACTCTCTGACTGCCGGCGTGGAGTGAACAGCCTGGTTGTGGGAGTGCATCTCCCCTGTGACCGGGGTGTCTCTGTCTCCGCTTTACTGTCTCTCACTCGTCTCGGCTGTGTAATGAGAGAGCAGAGGACAGAGAAAGAGTGGGAGAGAGTCAATGCGATAGTGGGTGTGCATGTGTCTTCTGTGAGTGATTGTTGATTGCTTGAATATAAATGGGATGTGCTCATTCACCTAAATCAAGGCCACATGCTTGGGCCCAGAGTAAAGTGCTCGGAGTGCAATGAAGCGTTGTACTGTATCTGCCACTCAGCTCAGGAAATAAAGCCAGGCACTCACCCTGCCCTACATGAAATACTTAGGGTAACCTTCACGGAGTCTGTTGTCATAAACTGACCTGATTTTTTTTTCATGTGCACTTTATTTTTTTATAATTGGAAAACTTATCACACATGGCCTCATTTGCTCTATCTTATGTATCACTTACAATTTGTCTATTTCCCGTGTCACTGCTTTGTTGTTTATTTCATATTTAGGAAAGGACCCTGAATGACGAGTGATGTCTTCTTCAGCTGCAATGCATTTCTTGAAGGTTAACTCTGTGATATTTACTTTTTTTCCCGAAAAAAATCCCATGAAAAGACCAAAACCAACACTGTCTACGTCTACATGCAAACTTATATCCCACTATTATTCAGCGTATGACAATATTCTGAATTTGACACAGATCCTACAAACAGCATAGTTATATCATAATAAGATCTTATTCTGTATTGAGCATTTTCCGATAAGACATCTGCGTCATGCCGATATTATTCAGGTTTTGTATACAGCACGTTCACAACACGCATGTTGATTGGGGTTTTTACCATAGCTTGAGACACACAGCCTCCTGCCTGTTATGGTCAGCTGTGTGCGTGGAACACAAGCCAAGTAGCCATTAGTGTGTGAGGCTGCGTTATAGATGCATGACTAAAAGAAAAGCCCACATTTCTGGAAAGATTTGGATATCTAAAGGTGTTTGGACACCAAATACTGAAGGAGACTGAAGGCTGTGTTCGCAGTCCACCACCTCTGGAAAACTTTTGAAAAATCCTTTTTTGATTGCTGCATGTAAACGGGAATGTTGGAGGAATATCAATTTGCATTAGCTATGTTAACAGCTTGCTAAGATTATAGTCCTTTTCAGAATAAGGTCAAAACAAGGAATATAAATAGCAATCATTTTAAAACATGTATTGCCCGTGCATCCAAAGCCTGATACAGTTCATGGCTTTATGATTGTTGTCTCATTAATGATGTATATTGTTGCACTGGGTGACATGTTCCTTTGTTAAGATGAGTCTAGACGCTGTTGTTATTTAGAGTCATACAAACTTATTAGTATGCAAAATGTATATTAATCTTGAAAATAGTCCCTGATGAATCTACTCCCAGGGGGGTTAAAAGACAATGCCTAGCTGTTTCAGGAAATCAAGGTAAATCATCTTGAGCTGAAATAAAAGGTATTTTTTCCCCGTGCAGTCTATGCCAAGTACTTGCTGACCTCAATCTTTTATTAGATAAGGATTTCTAACACAAATTACAAGGTCTCTACAGAGTAAATTGAACACTTCATGTCTAGGCACATGCTATCAAAGACACACAAAGGACCAGGAAACATCTCTTGAGACTAAATCATCTGCAATGATTTACAATGGTGTCATGACAAAGTTGTAATACAGATTGCACATCTGTGTCAAACCCAACTGGCTTCTATAAACAGCGAAGGGTGGGATGACATTGAATAATACATCACAACATGCCCTGTCCACTAAAAACACTCGATGGGTATGAAGTGGTGGGAAAATGATAAAAGAAAAAAAAATGTCTCTTTTTCTCATTTCTCTTTCCAAATGTATCCGTTGAAATAAATCATGCCACAAATATTACAAGCTGTACTGCAGTTTTAGCATATATCTCAGCAAATTTCAGCTTTTTGTGGCATAGTTAAATATTGGACTGGCATGCATAATATAACCATGGAGAGAGATATGGATCGCTCTGCATTCACTCCTTTTCAGCCGACAGATTGTATGTATACTCGTGGAGCTGAACACCACTGAGAGTAATAATCTACATATTTTATTTTATCAGTTGAAGATATATTTTCCAAACAAGAATTCCCAATTAACAACTAATCAACTGCTAATCAACCAATTATTTCCTGCTCTTCAGCTTGTTGGCCAAACCAGAGACCAATATGTTACGAGACTATGAGCCAGTAAGGCTCATGAGATCAAGCTCTACAGCTGAAATCATTGTTTGACCTTTAACATATTGACAGTTTCTACTGATTTCTGTAGGTCAAGAGACCTTTAATCATGTCAACCACCATTTCCACTCTTGGTCCAACAAAGTTGAAATAACGTCGTTCACAACGGACCATTTGTCTTGGCGGGGTCGGCCAAAACACGCGGAAAGGAAGCTCGCTACGTCTCCGGAAGGCTTCTCCAATCATTATCAAGATTGCTCAGTGGGCCTGAGTCCTCATCCTCTGTGTGCAATGTGCTGTTTGATGAGTGTTTGCTTGGCCCTGGAAGTATTCTCATTTGCATATAGTGGTTTGTTTTATTAATGGGAAATTATATTATAAAAAAGCCTTTTAAACATATTTTGCATTTATCACAAAATCAAAGCTGCAGAGTGCTTTATTAAAAATTGAGCTCGGTGTCAAAAACGAGCTGTTTTTTTTTCTCTTGTAATGGTGTTTTTTTTCTCCTCTTCTATCTTTCCATAATGTCTCCTCTACAGTTCAATATCACTGCCGTGTCCCTTTAATGGATTTAAGATGGAGAGAGATTCATAATTAGTCATCCATATCGCTGTTGTAAAACAATACCACGATAGCGCAAATTCACTTTTTACTACAAGGTGTCATATAACTCCCTGGTACATCATGAATCTTAATTGGATTTCCACCGCTGAGAGATAGACATTTAGTTTATTGCCTGTCTAATTTGAAGAGATATCCAGCACACTGATCACATGACAGCAATGAGTGATTGTCACGGACAAAGACACTAAAATACCACCTATTAGAATGATCTGAAAGCAGCTAAAGTGACACTCTGAATTGGTATTACTCTCATGGCTCCCTGCATCCCGGCCCGGTGTAACATTTTCAAAAGGACAGAGAGAGAGGAGGAGTGAGCGCTGACCTATGCTGTAGGCCAGCTGCTTGTAAATAGACACGCCGCTGTTGTCCTTCAGAAGAGAGACTTTCTCACCGGTGTAATTCATCCACGCTGTGCTCTGATTTACGGAGTGTCGCTCGCAGACTGTTGGGGTGGCGCCTTTATCTCTACCTTGTCTTGCTAAATGAATTCCAAATGGCAAACTGCCCAGTTATTTGTCAGTGCATTTGTTATTGCTGACAACTGCAACCCCCCCTTTAAACAAATATAAATCCGTGGAAAACAATCGCTGAGCAAGATGCAGCGTAACCTTTTGAAATATCACGCCGGCCATCGGTTTCCACAGCAGAACCCCCCCACACCCACCCACCCACACACACACACACACACACACACACACACACACACTCACACACAAACACACGGAACATGAAAGTAATGGCCGCATAAGCCGCATGCCGTCCCCTTTTTGTAATGTCAGTCACTCAGAATATGAGAGGATAAGCATGCCAGGATCATTAGAATGTGGGAGCTGCTTGGGGGGTTCAATGACAAGTACTGCTGCTGCCTGCTGTAGTAATAGAAGCAGTACATTTAACATGCCACCACCATCAGCGGCAGGCTGGCATGGCGGCGCCACATTTAATATGCAGAAGATTGGAGTTGAAACAATGCTGCGGGAAAGAAGAAGAGATTTCATTTAGAGCCTCTGTTAAAACAAAAGTAAAAGAAAATAATGAAGAAATTACAATTTCATTTAATTTCCATGCACAGTATTAAGCACAGTTAACATGGGGTTGATAGGGAGCTGTGCTGCCTGCATGTCTGTAATTGTTTGTTGGTTTACAGAGAGTCTAATAAACTGAAACATGCTCACGTGGGGGCACAACTAACCATAAGGAAACATTTTACCATTAGCTGAGACTTCCACTACAAACAGGAGGGAGTGAGAGTAAGAAAAGATGTATTACTTCACACATACACACAATATATATACCGACAACAACATGATTAGTGTGGGATCCTCTGAACTACGCTGTGATTGGCCAGTCTGTGTTTTCTTGGGGAACGGATCATATCATCAGAAAATATAATACAGGGGTACAGATATCCGTGTATTCCCTGAGAATGAAGCCTAATAACTTTTATCTTGCACACATTTTCTCACGTTCATTAAAATATTTCAACCTTTACCGAATGGTTTCAGCCTCTCAGGGTCACTAGCATGGCTGTAGACTGATCGAGGTCACAAAGAATGGACTGCGGCCACCGATAGCACCATGAATTTAGCTTCACAGAAGATACTACCTCGATGATTATTACACCACAAACACGTCCTTACAGCCTGGCAGCTGAGAACAATTTGCCCTTTTTGTGTCTGATTGTAATTATCCAGGTGGCAAAGTCTAAATGTGCTTGAGGACAATGCGAGCAAGAGCCACCTCCATCCAAACCTCCCAAAGGCAATTTAGAAAGAATGAAGGGAGAAAATATCTTATTATTATCTCTTATATCTCAGGTTTTGAAAAAAAGAAGGGAGAGAGAATCATTTGTTTATATAATGACATGTAGGGCAGCTTTAGTAATTCATTGTTTATGACACACCAATCCATGCATCTTGGCACAGCTTCCCAAAATAAAGAAGTTTGAGGGGACCGCACTTATATATGCGCTGTAGTTACCACCAACTCTCTGGAGACGCTAATAATTTCACTGCATGTGGCTATTAGCGCTGATCTCTGTGAATTGGACTGTCTTTGCAATTACGCTCATTTGCATAGAAATGGGGCAATTTGGGGCCAAATGCATGCATACTGCCTAATTTAAATACCTGCAAATAGCAACGCAGCACCGAGATGTTATCTGCATTGCAGCGCAGTGAGGGATGTGCCTGGCCGTTTTGCGGGTCCTTTGAGAATTACACGGTTTCTTTTTGTCTTATATGTGCAGGGAGGAGTAATTAAACAATCATAAATAAGAAAATAGCTGCAAGACCCACATGTTGGCTTCCAAGCCAGGGAGCTATAAAGAACAGTTCTGCATAGGAGTTGACATGGGAGCAAAATAATTGATATTCCCGATATTACCCCCATAATCATTAAGGATAGATAGATAGATAGATAGATAGATAGATAGATAGATAGATAGATAGATAGATAGATAGATAGATAGATAGATAGATAGCAACACAGTAAGTACAGATTAAGAACACAATAAGTAAAGAAACAACATAAAAAAGAACAGTATAAAAATGTATAAATAGCAGCAGAATTATAGTGCAAAGTGCAGTAAACAGATAAACATAATAAGCCTATAACGCATATTACACAGCAAAAGGCAATATAAACACTTTACCACACATTTTGTCAAGAAATTATTTATTTTATTGCATCACAGAAAGAACACATATTTTCATAAAGTGAAGATTGTAAGGAACAAATGATAATAAAACAATAAATAATGTGGGAGTCTGTTTTTTGTGACATTTCCTGGAGGCCTATTTTTCAAATTGGGGTGTCTGTTTCCCTTCTTTACCATAAAGTGAGCCAGACAGCTCTTTCAATTCACTCACGTGATGATATTTATGATTATCTTGATAATGGAAATTCACCAGAATGCTATCGCGAGTGTTTTTTTTTTTATTGTGAGCCGGGATAAAATCCTATATCGTCCCATCCCTAATGAGAGCTGGATCTCAGTTTTTCTTTTTCACAGCTGAGCGGGTCGACTGGTCTCACCAGGCTTGGGCTGAATTAAAAGCATTAGCCTCAGTCAAACGCAGCATATCCAGCCTCTATGCAACTGTAAAAATAATTTGAATAAATAAAAAGTCTTATTTGTCACAGATATTACATTTATTAGTGCCACTTCAGCAGCCATTTGCTGCTCGCCCATCATCAAGGATTATTCAATAGCTGCAGGATT
The DNA here is from genome assembly GCA_029853015.1 of Chelidonichthys spinosus. Taxonomy (NCBI): domain Eukaryota; kingdom Metazoa; phylum Chordata; class Actinopteri; order Perciformes; family Triglidae; genus Chelidonichthys; species Chelidonichthys spinosus. Next base: position 7,009,123 of record CM056831.1, read on the forward strand.
TAATAACACATGCGGAAGGGTCAGCACTTCCCAGTATGACAAAAATACACGGGTGTATCACAAACACAGGGGAGATAAAGCAGCTCATGCCCTTTAGAGGAGCCCTTCAGGGGCCGAGAGGAGGTGGAACTAATCCTGTGGTCAGGGGCTCAGTCTGAAGGGACATCATTTACAGGCAGTCACAGATGACACGGAGGCGCGTGGAGAGCAGAAGCTGTGAGACAGGTTTGCAGATAACAGTCTGGGGGGCAGATGCCGTGGCATTTGTTGTTAGTGGCGTGCCATTCTTTAAGCTGCGGGCTGGAACGCCAAATGCTTTCTCGGTGGTTGCATCATACAGAAGAAGAGATGGCGGCGAATGATCAAACGCAACGACATCAATGGCACTCTCACCCAGAGCCAGGACCGCCTTGATATGTCGAGTATCGAAGCCGCAACGTCTTATATAAGCGGCAATTCTTCTCTTTCTCCTCCCATCCTCTCATCATTATCAGAGAATGAGGATTCCGTCTATTTAAATATGCATAAGAGACTGAAAAAGGCTCAGACTGATTGATGGGACCTCACGGAAACGGATACAATTAGACGTAATTAAATCTCGTAAAGCCTCCGCTGTTTGCCAATTGCTCATTGGGAGATGATTCTATTTCCCGAGGGGCTTTGGTAATGTTGCACGAACTCCCGTCAAACAAAAAGAAAAGGCGTAATCCCCCCTCTTCTTATATTGCGAGCCATTCATCTGAATTCCATCTGCCGCTCCAAAAGATTTCATGTACAGCACAAGCAAATGGCAAGAACAAATTGACAGCAGAGCAGAGGTGATAAATAATTCAGCAACTTCTTGATAGGCGTTTATCAGTTTTTTCAAGAAAGCCCTCAGTCTCCTTGAGCTCCAGCCTTATTAGCGTCAGCGTTGAGTTTCATAAAGTTCTGGAATCATCATCCCCCCCTCCTCATGAGACCTTGACCTTGTCTAATGTGCAAGAAAACGGAGCTGACTCCCTGAAATTTTGCAGCAGGGTGTTTGGACATTCATGTATTCATCTCCAGAGGAGTTCAGTTGCTGAGACGCAGGACTTTTTTCGGGAACCAACTTCATGCTGGCCGGTTGGTGCTCATTCTAATCCATAGCAGCCACAAGGAGAGAAAACAAGCTGACAGAGGGGGAAAAAAACCCAACGAGACAAGGGCTGCTTCTAACAACACACCTCAAATCACAACAGGCACCAAAGTTGAATCCAGTAGTCCGAACAGAGAGGTTCAACACAGTTCTGAGGTCTCCTCGGTTTCAAGTTTTCCTCAAATCAAATCTTTTCTCTACAGCTGTGACCAAAGCAGCTGTAAAGGAGCTGTAGCTGTACTGCAGGTTCCAAGCAGTGCTTGGACTCTTTGAACAGCTCAACTTATTTGTTATGTAATAATAGTTAGCTCAAAGTAATGGAACATTTACAATATCCTGTACAAGCGAATTTGGCCAAAATAACCTTTGATAGTATGTTTTTATATAATTAACGGTGTCTAATTATATGCTCAGGTTTTCTTTAATTTACTTTTTCTTTTCGCATTTTTAACAAGGGTAACACACACAATCAGATGCCCAACACTGCTCCTCCCCCTCCACCTCTGGCAACAACAGACATTATAAATGACCCTTCGTTTCATTGATCGCAGACTGGCCAATCGTAGCGTAGGACCTGCCGCTCTGACCAAGTACAACAGCTGTACAGCTCTTCTCCATTGACTGTCATGCAATCGTTTCAGACTTTCTACATTTTCGGGCTGGTTTTGTGGCTTTGCAGCTCTTTGTCTTCAGACAAACAGGTTGACATCCTGGATGTCTCCTCACATATTGTAAACCCTCTTGTCTCATTCTCTCTGAAATCAGTTTTTTCCTCCCAAAAAGCTAGATAATATTTATGCAGGGGGTGTCATATTTATGACAGTGTGGTAGCTCTGACAGCTTGACGGAGTAGCAGCAGGGGATTAGAGTTTTAAGTGAAATGATTCAATGGTGTTTAGCATAATAACATGACATAAAAAGAAAATAAAGAAATGGTAAGCACATATACTATAATATAAGATAACATGACATGTATGTTGATATGAAAATATTTTTGTATGGTAATATTTGCATGACTGTAATTGTAGAGGGTGTATGACATGTGGTCAGGTTTATTTATTATTTTTTTTTATTTTCTAACTGCTGTTGAACTGCTTGATTGGCTCTTAAATTCATGAGTCTTACAGCAATGAGGTCATCCCGGCCTCCCATGCCCTTGGGGATTGAGAGAGTGGTGCTCTCAATCTCCTCCTCTGTCACTATGAGAATATTTGTGACTACCCAAATGGGTTTTTAACCTCTGGACCTGGAGAGGAGCATTGATTCCAAACAAGCCCTCCAAGCTGTCTTCTCTGGCACTCACAGAAACTGACACCACTAATCAGGATACCAACACTGTGTGGACGGGCACACTTCCCGCTGTGACTGCCGAGTGTGAGAATGTGATACAGAGACGGCGACACAGTTTCTATGTTCACATGTCCTCGACTACCGTCCCTGCGAGCGTGTATATATGCTTCTATTGGGGCCGTGAGAAAAGAAACTTTCTGTTTATCAATCGTTGCGAGGAGCAAAATGGAGGCAAAAACAACCCATTTTAAAGACATGTCTGCTAATTATGCAGCCATCCCTCAGGCCATATTCTATCAAACTGGTTCATTGAATTGCAAGTAAGTCAAGACTCATTTCTCTTCTTTCGCAAGAATACAACACATATTGCGTGTAACAAGTCACCCGATAAAGCTTACAACGTACGTTTACCTGCATTCTTTCCAAAGCTGGCCCAGAGTAGCGCGTAAACTCATTTAGAACGCTTGCCTGTTGTTTATGGCAAATTTATGGGAAGCGATTAAAGCAAGGCCTGACATAAATTAAAGTGAGGTTGTTGTGTTGATTGCATTTTGACTCCTAACAAGGACCGAGCTTTCCTACAGCGGGGCATTTTCATTAAGTCTGTTTTTTGAACAGAATGGAAATGGAGGAGCAAGTCTTTAACACTCGACCCGCATAATGGACTGAGAGCAGCTGAACGTTTAAGAATTGTCCCTTGGCTCCTCCCAGACCAAATATCTTTCTGCAATGCCTAGTAATTAAGAAGCACTGATTGCTGTTTTAATGACTCCCTTCCAGTGCTCAATATATTGGCAGTGTGTGTGTGTGCGCGTGTGTGTGTGTGTAACTCGGAGTATAAAACGGCCGCAGTGGCAGGCTCTCTGGAGAGTCGAGATGTCATTCTCAAACCATTATCAGACCAGATTCCTTTCATTTCCTGCGGACACACCTGTTACTTTTCTCTCTCTCTGTTTCTCTCTCTCTCTCTCTCTCAGACACACACACGCATAAACACACACACACACACACACACACTCGCCTGTCCACAGATACAAAGCAACACCACATTTTGGCATAATGCCACTTCTCTCAGACCATTATTAAGAGTGAAAAATAAGGCTTATTATGAATACCAACCTTAAGAACAGAGCAATGATTCTTAATCTTCCTTAAGTTCCACTACTGTGTCTACGTTTATGTGTAAACACTAAAAAACTGGAAACACTAGCTCGGCAACTAGGACACCCATGTGTGCTGAGTCAGTGCAACTTTCAGATGCAACGCGACTGTGTCTGGTAATTGCTGTCAGACCGGCACCATCACATTGCGAGGTAGCAGGGAACTAATAGTGTTAAGCTTGAAGCTCACAGAAAAATTGCACAGTCAGTACTTTGCTCCATGTTGTTGTTCTGTTGTTTTGTTAGTTTAAACATTTGGGCAATTTATCCTAATTTGAACAATTTTCAGAAATAATCTTAATTCTAATTTGTATCTGAATAATAATTCTAGTATACATGCATACATATAATACATGTCAATAAAGTTATTGACAAGTAAATTAAAATGGGTTCTATGTGTCCCGATTACTTCAAAAACCACGTTGTTTTTTTATACACTTTTTTGCCAAAAGTATTCGCTCACCCATCCAAATAATGGAAATCAGGTGTTCCAATCACTTCCATGGCCACAGCTGTATAAAAGCATGCACCTAGGCATGCAGACTGTTTCTACAAACATCTGTCAAAGACTGGGTCGCTCTCAGGAGCTCAGTGAAAACAGCGTGGACTGGTACAAGTCCAGTCGTGAAATGTCCTCACTCCTAAATATTCCAGTCAACTGTCAGTGGGATTAGAACAAAGGAAGCGATTGGGAACGATAGCAACGCAGCGGGGTCAGCGGATGCGCAGGCCTCCAAACCTCATGTGGCCTTCAGATTAGCTCAAGAACGGTGAAGAGAGCTTCATGGAATGGGTTTCCATGGCGATCAGCTGCATCCAAGCCATACATCAGCAAGTGCAATGCAAAGCGTTGGATGCAGTGGTGTAAAGCACGCCGCCACTGGACTCTAGAGCAGTGGAGACGTTCTCTGGAGTGACCAATCACGCTTCTCCATCTGGCTATCTGATGGATGAGTCTGGGTTTGGCGGTTGCCAGGACAACGGTACTTGTCTGACTGCATTGTGCCACGTGTAAAGTTTGGTGGAGGCGGGATTATGGTGTATGGTTGTTCTTCAGGACTGGGCTTGGCCCCTTAGTTCCAGTGAAAGGAACTCTGAATGCTTCAGCATACCAAGAGATGTTGGACAATTCCATGCTCCCAACTTTGTGGAACAGTTTGGGGACGACCCCTTCCTGTCCCAACATGACTGTGCACCAGTGCACAAAGCAAGGCCCATAAAGACATGGATGAGAGAGTTTGGTGTGGATGAACTTGACTGGCCTGCACAGAGTCCTGACCTCACCCCGACAGAACACAACGATGCTATCAATCGAAAAATTGCTGTAACAAGTTATGATTATCAATTAAGCATGGGAAGGGCCATCATAAAATTGTATCATAATGTTCAAAGCCCTTACAAATTCCAAACATACACAATTTGAATGGATGTCAAACCAAAACATAAAGTGTATTCTATGCGATGCCAACTCCCCCTAAATATTCCCTGTCCCCACAAAAAGCCCACTATGCCTAGCGGTATGTGGGTTTGTGAGGGTTAGAATAGTGCTGAGGAGATCTTTGAAGAGAAAATTCTCCATTGCACTACGTATGATGCATTTTAACATTTCCTGAAGCAGCAACAAGAGTTGATTTACAGCAGTAAGTGGTGAGACCAGGAAGCAAGCACCAAGTCGGCGGATTGTCAACCTTTATTGAGTGAAAATCCATGCACAATATGTCATACTGTTTGCCAAGTGAGGAGAAAAATAATCACACAAATTATTGTTTGGAAGCACAGTTGTCACTAAAATCAAGAAAAATGAGTTCCTTGTGATTTACTATTCAAACATTACGTGTTCAACATACAAATTGAGCGTGGAGACACTTAAATAAACAGTGTTCAAATTGCCATTCACACACTTAAGATACCTACTCTCGTTGACATTGCATTGTAGTAAAAGCTATGCTGTACAGTTGATAATGAGTGGCACTTTAATGTGACTTGCTTTTACAAAGCTGTATGAAACGTAAAAATATTGATGTAGGTTTATTTATGCAGATTGCTAAATGTTATTTTCGCTTTACATACACAGTAAAATGATTGAAATCCTGTTATAAGACTCTAAACAATATCCAACAATGCTGTCAGCACACACACCTTCCCTTTTATTCCACGTTTACCACACATTTGAAACAACAATGAATTTAAAATGAAACCCTTTGATGCCCACGTCGAATTATACAAAATACAGATCATCCAAAAACACTTTCATGTAGTCACTTTGGAGACTCAATGGAGCATTGGATAACTGCTTCTTATTTTTTTTACTCTCAAACAGCTGGTGACACAGAGGTGGAACATTGTGCCTCTCTGGGTGCATCCATGCTGTCACCAGAGCGAGGCACCTCCAACCTTTTCGGTTTCCACGAAGAAGGAGTGGGAGATATTTACCTGGCACTGCAGAGAGAAGCACTAACAACCCTGTGACAGGTTGTGTTCCTCCCTGATCGGTACATCGCATTAGTCTTGATGAGCAGGGGAGTGAGGAATCGCCGCTCCGATCAGGCACAATTTACGGGAATTATCCGCCACTGTTTTACTTTCATTATGACACCTCCATTGCTGGTGTTTGCCACTGAGCGGTGTGTGCAACTCAGTCGTGTTGGCTTATTCAAATAAATGTGTAGCTGAAGGAGAAGATCCTGCAGCTCAGCTGAAAAATTAACTGCCTCCTGTAGTCTGCGGTCTAACCTAATCAGAGAGTATAATGCTCTGAGCCACATCGCCTGTCGTCTCTCCTGTGGGGGGATTTCTATATATAGATCACACTTTGGCTGTCCACCAGGATGTGTAGGTTACTTCTGATTTATTGGTCTGAACATTCGATTGTGTGTTGACCAGTGGTGGAAAAAGCATTAGTAGCAGAATACATTTTACTTGAGTTAAAGTAGAAAGGATCAATCAGGAAAATGTTATCGGCCACAACTTTTGTTCAGTCTTACTGATCACTGCTCACTGTCAGTGTAAAAGCTTTGCTAAATTCACTGTACGGTTTAGCTATGTGGCCCACACCAAATGCCAGACGGACAGAGTTTCTAACACTCACGCCCCTCCCCCTTTACCACCGAGCTCCTCCGCTCCCTCCAATCGAGTGCTCGTCCAAATCCGAACCCGTCCGTTCAAACACAAACTGCAAAGAGGCACCCTGAGTAGCAAACTCACTGGATCTGGATCCATCTGGCTTCTGATGTAAAGCATAACTGAAGTTAGCTGTCAGTAACCTGTCAATCACTAGCCCCGCCCTAAAGCCGCTTTATGGTCTGTTTGACTCTAAATGGTCCATCATTTACTAAATGAACATCATGCTGTGTTGAAGAAGACTTGTAACTACAGGCTAAGGATGTTTACTGAGATAATGGATGAAGTGAGAAGTAGGCTCCTTTTCCCATAGACATCCAAGTAATCAGACTTCTGTTTGCAACCAGAAGAGTCGCCCTGATGGCCAGCAGAAGGAATGCAAGTTGATCTAGACCGAAACAGAAGCTGAAGGTAAAGCGGATATTGATATAATGCTAATGTTGCTTTGTGTTGCTGCTGGATAAGAACATTGTCTGCCAACGTTCACCATTACAGCTTTATACGATGATAATATGTCATGTTATATGACTTATATTATATTATATGACTCAAAGGTACATAAAGACATTTTATTCATATAATTTTAATTGCAATGAACTAACCACAGCTGTCAAATGAATGCAGTGGAGTATAAAGCAGTAGAAAGGGTGCCTAAAAACATGCACTTTGGTGCAGATCTAAACTCTACTTTCCACTAAACCCTGTTTCCTTCAATATGATGTTCCCAAACAACTAAACTGCATTCTCAATTACAATAAGAGGGAATCTTATTTTCTCCTGGTTTACGTTTAATCACACATGGTCACACATGGTCAACGTTGTAAACTGAAACACCAAAACTACTTGGTTTTGCTTTGTAAAAAAGCATCCTGGTTTTGGCATAAACTTACTTCTCATTTGTTGTGTATTGATGAATTTTCATGTTCTGCAGTGCCAAACGTATGAAGGCATAAAGGCATTACCTGAAACATTAGTGTTTGCAACTATTTGAGAGACCGACAGGTGATCAGTTGCAGTCGCTGATCTATAATCTGAGTGAGGGCTATTATCAAATATCAGGAGTTTGGGTACACAGACAGAATTTTCTTTTGCATTATTTCTGCAATATCATCATTAGTGTCAGTGGTTATTTACCCCCGAGTCAAACAAAAAGAACAGTCTTTCCCAAAAGAACACCCTTTTCACTTCGAGTAACAGCAAATGAAGGCGACAGCACGACACACCCGACTGCTGGAGTGTTACTTCCCTTAAGCAAAATTCCACTAAACTCCATTCATCTCAGCTGCATGCTGGAAGAGGCTCCTTGCAATACAATCTATTAGGACAGGTTAGCATCATAGTTATAGCATTGTTTCAGCCCCCTGGAGTGAGAGTCATGTATCCTGAATGAGTGCTACGGAAGGCGTTTTCTTATTTAGGAGCAGCACATTCCTCAAGGCTAGCTGAATCTGGAATTTGCCTGGATTCCCCTCAACTATCAGCAAATCCTCTTGGGAGCCAGAAGTTTTTGTGAGCCTGATCCATCTCATTACAATGTCTGCATTTTTCTTCAATGACTCAGTGGAATTATACAAGACCAACCCATGCAACACTCGTCATCCATCTATCTGGGTCACGCCAATCTCAGGAGGAAGGAAGTGGACACTCACTGCCCCTCTGCACTCACGTTTGAATGAGCAATGCAACCAAACAAAGGATAAATAAATAACCCACTGAACTTCTCATTTATCTTTTTCATTTTCATAGCTCTAGATGCCCTTTTCACATTTGAAATGCACTATACCCAAACCTCTGGAGATGTCAATGTTCCACAGCAGCATTATGCTACCCCCTAATTAAGATGAGTCATATTGGAAGTAATTGAAAAGCAGTGCTTTCTCTTGCCTCATTCTCAAAATCTAATCAGCAATGCATTCATTTGTGTGTGATCAGTTGTATTACTTCACATCACCTGGGCTAGCACCAGAAAGGAGGTGGGAACTTACTTCCACATCATCCATGGCTGTTATTTAGACATGTGGACATGTTGTGGATGCTTGGTGAATTTCATTGAGCTATATTCACTGTGAAAAGCAAGCCACACGTTGGTTTACTACAGCGGCATATATTGCATGTATTCGTTGCATCGCTTTTGATGTGGATGCACCAGCAACACAAGCTTCTGCAGACGATGCTACAGGAATGATTAAGAAGCACACCTACATTAAGAGCTTAAATGTTCCACCTGTATTAATCATATTGGGTACAAGCTTAGATGGAAAGAGTTACAGAGAGAGAGGCAGAATGAGGGAGTCAAAAAAGGAAGCTAAGGAAGGTGAAAAAAGGGAACAAAGCAAGAGCGAACACCGAGGTAGAGACTGCAGCAGGAGCTACTCCTGAGGGAGCCAGAGGGATGTGTTGGAAGACAAATCAGGGCCATGGAAGTGATTCTGCAGCTGCACTTCTTCCCTCTCCTCCATCCACGGACAACTTAAGTCGCTCTATTCCAGCTACGCCGGTTGTGACTGGAATTAACAGAACTCGCTTGTTTATTTATCACTATTCATGACATGCCGAGAACTCCGGGTGCACTGCAACTTTATTCCTGCATATTTTGATGAAGGGCAGAACCAGTGAGCTGTGGCGCATTCCTCACAGAGCTGATCGAACAATGACATCAAGCTGTGCTGGATAAATTGGAATCCTACTGGGTCTACGCTGGAGACCGGCTCACACAGTGTTTGCAAAAAAAAAAAAACGATGTTACAACTAGGCTGGTATCTCGTTAAGGTAGGTCCATCACAAAACTATTCTGGGAACAGGAAATAAACTTACATGTGGCTGAAAATACACATTATCACCTCAGGGAATCGTATGTGGCGCTTCACAGAATAAAAAATAAATAAATGGTACAAATGTGTCTGAGAATTGAGGCTGATGAAAGGTAAACTCCCCCCCAGCAGCTAATCATCCTGATGCCACCGTACGAGGATTTAGATGGTTCACTCCTGTGCAGAGATGATATGCTGCAGTTGTCAGTAATCCAAACAGGCACAAAGAGGCTAAGAAAATAATAAGATGGGAGAGACGATGTAAGGAAAGGGTTCGTGACCTTGACTCATACAAGCGGGTCATTCTGACAGATAGCAATATCACTGTTGCGGCTCTAACAGCATTTCTATGGACGTCTCTTTTTTTTTTAAAGTTTAGACTTCACTGTGGGTGCTTCACCGCCGCTGAAATCCTGATCCGCAACTTCTCCTTTTCTCTGGGGTGCGATGCATCACTAACAAGAAACACAGGCGTCGGCATCAACAACAAAGGCGACATCGAGTCAAAGTGTAAGTTACATCATTTTGAAGCCTTTGTTTAAAAACCGGTCTGATCAAGCATGCTGTGCTTTTTTTTTTTTTTGCTTGGAAAATAAAGAAGAGCGTTAGAGGGCCTCAGCTCCCAGCAAAAGTTGAAAGGGTGGGGAAGGCGAGGAAGAGACGAGAGAGGGTGGAGGGGTGGGCTCTCACTAGTGCAGCGAGGGGAAGGATACTGGCCCTCGGGGAGATATGGTTGTACTGCAATGACATTTTTAGGGCAGCTGTGAGAGTTATAGATGAGTATCAGATATTATCCATTACTTCGTGGGAACAAATTGATGAAACAACAAGAACAATAATGCAGAAACAAGAGGAAGCTAAGATCATAAGAAAATATTGAGTCTAATTAATTTGCTCTTTGGTCGCTGCTCGTTGCGTGGGTGTGGCCGAAGTCGCTCCGCAGTCATGTTTGTGGTTGTAATCAAAATTAAGACTGTTAATACAATTAGAGGAAATGCATTCGACGCTGATTTTTTCTCTCTTCGTCTCCGTCCATGAGGATCAACATTTTTGTCGCACCCTGCTATTAGAAGTTGAAGGTGGGCCGATTTGTTTCTGCTCTTTTACCCTCAAAACTCTTCAGTGCTGAGCCTCCTTTGCAGCTTTCGCCTCTGTGTAACATGCAGAACGATAATGTGCTTTCACCCGCAGTATTAGTTTATGACTCAGGGATATGAGACCCATTTTCACTTCTTAAAGCGTATGAGTGCTGAACAGTGACCCGTTCCTGGCTGTCATGATCACTGGGTGTTTTGCCAAACTACACTTTGTACAGAAATGTTGTGGCGTGTGTGAGTTGCACAGATTAATATTTCCCCATCCCTCAGACCTAGGCTGCTCAAACGGTTTCATGGTCTCGGTCGTTTGCAGCCACATCAACTGTCACCGCTACAGAGATGAAGCGTAGCAATACCAGTGTACTATCCATGCTCAAACATGAACTTCAATAAAGTCCAAAACACAGTGGGGGAGAAAAAAAAGCAGCGATTCTCTCAAGAAAAGCGATTAATTCTTCGTGTTTGATTCTGACATATTTGGGCATCAATTTCGCCAAGTTTCTGTGACTTTATCCGGCGCGGGGACTGACTCAAAAGGCAGTGTTGCCGTGCAGACGAGCAATATTTGAGCTTAGAGACAGCAGGCTCTTCGGCATGAACCCTTTAACTCCCTTGGCTCCCGGTCGAAAAGGCAAGAGACGTGGCCGCCAAGACGATGGACAGTTTTAATACAGCAGCACATGCCCTCTGGGGAGTCGGGTGGTTACCCCTGCAGTATTATGGGCGGCGAAATGAAGCACATCCATTTCCTGCAGCCAGAACGATGACATGTGGCAACTGGGGCCTCTGATAGGGTTTGGCTGTTGCCTTGTCCGTCGCACAAACTCCCACTGATTAACAGAGCAAAAACCAATGCTTGATTCCCCGTCCCCTGCATGCTAGCCAGCGTAACAGTATCAATGTTGTCTATGCCTTCGTCGTGACTCTGATTATTGTTGCTTACTGCAGACAATGACATAACTATGCAGGAAGAGAGCGCTGCTGTTGAAATAATGGTTGCTATGGGAGAGATGTTATGGCTGCTGCTGTATGTCATTACAGGCTGCCACTGTGTTTACACGCTGGACAGGGAAGATAGAGATTTGGACAGGTAACTGATAAAAATTAGCTGCCGGAGGTAACAGATGTCGGTGGAGATGCAGGGAGTGTACCTACTTCCCAAGGCACGATCATAATGAGTCTTTCCCCCCAAAACTGCCTTTCAGTCCCGAGGCTGATCCCTCAGGGTTAGAGGAAAAACTGCTAACGCACACGCGTAGCCTTGCACGCACAAAACACACACACAGCACCACACGCCCACACGAAGCAAGGATGGGGGCTGCATTTAAAGCATTGCCTTAAACACAGCTTCTCCCCGCTGCAGTGGCTGTCTCCCCCAGGATCGGACGGCGCATAATCAATGCCCCACTGCGGGCTGCCGCCATCACGACGCCACCGCTCCACCTGGGGGCGGTGGCTCCCGTGCTCTAGAAGGTGCAGAAAGCAGCACACAGATGTATCCAATTAACACCTGCTCGGATGGATCGTCGCCTTTCTCTCCATCGCGCTCCCACGTCATCTGTTTGCGTATTCCATCTCAAAGTCTAATCTCTAACTTGCCAACACCTCTCCCATTTCTGCCGACCCTCAGCTGAAGAATTTTGTTGTCTCAGTGGATTGGGGATAAGTATGGGAGGGAAGTGTGCCGTGGTGCCTCGTGGGTTCTGGTGGGCCCAGGATTTAATACAGAAGGGCAATAGAGCCCTTTGTGGGCTGGGATCTCCTTAGTGGGTATTCCAGTTATCATCATTGATTAGTAAGTTCATTCTTTCTACAGCTTTTTCTCTGCAACGCAGATTTAAACACCTTTACTCCACTATTATATATACAAGGGTTAATGCTGAATTAAACAATTTTCTATAAATTGTCTGCTTCTCCTTACACTGACCCCCTTTAATAAGATATATTGGACAATGTACTTCCTGAATTCACCTCATTAGTGCACTTTTACAGTCACTGTCCCGTGGATCTTTATGTCTCATCAAACTAAAAAAGCATTTTCTTGTGAGAAGAAAGCCTCGGGTGAAGAGACGGCTTTCAGTGTTTGATGCGTGGTACGCACCTACATCAGACACGTTTGCATCACGTTGCCGCACGTGTGCTACGAGACAGCGGCATATTGGTGGTTGAAGATGCTTTTACCAGCGGCAAACCTTTTTACAGCCGAGCAGTCTTACGTAACTGCTACAAAAGGGCTCCGTGATCCTTTTGTTGTTATCTTGGATCACTGAGAATATCAAGGCAGATCGTCTTAATGAAGCAGCAGAAAATTAGGTTTTGTAGGTCTTCACGTGTCAATCTGCACACAACTGACTCAGAACAAATCACATCTCCTTATTTTGAAGTTGAAGGGAAGGATAATATTGCTTAGTGAATATCATGACAGTGATACATTTCAATACTTATGTGTCAAGGTCATTTTGTAGGAGTATCAGGCGTGGAACTGCTGATTATTTAAATGAATGATTAATCCATCCATTTTTTTTCAATTGCTCAATTAATCTTTTATCCCTTCAAATGTCAAGAAATTATGAAAAATGTCCATCTAATTACAAGAGTCCAGGTGATGTCTGTGAATTGCTGGTTGTGTTGAACCAATAATGTAAAGCAAATATAGAATCTAATAACAATGACATAAAAATTGAGAAAGCAGCTGGCATTTTCCTTAAAAAACAATGTAATTCTATTACCGTTAATTGGGGTTCAGAATTCTTCAAATCCACGATTCAATTTGACTTTTGAATTCATGAAGTCATAAATAAATTTCTCCGTCTTCTGTGACTGGACAGTGGCCATGGTGTCTTGAAAAGACAAGGCAACCTGTGAGCTATGCTGGGTCATCTTTGAAGTGTTTTCTTTTCTCTGTCCCGGCAGAAAAGCTAATTTCCCCCAGGAGGTTTATGTAGCATATTAGCCAATACCTAATATAAGATATGAACTTATGACATAAAATTCAGCCAATTAGCGTAGATTATTTTATTGCCCCAAGTCAGGAGTCTCTACAGGTGCCATTTTTACTTGGCCGTGCTAAACAAAGGAAAAGCTTTGATAACAACACACACAGAGGGAAACTGCCTTCCCTCTCTGCTAAGATAGACATTAGTTAACTGTATAGAAAATAGTTGTTTGCTTCTACATTAATGTTCCAGAGCCCATATATTGCACTTTTAATGAAATGTAATGCAGCTACTGTGCCAACAAAGGGCAGTGACCATGAGTGGCTATTTATAATTATATCATGTATATTTAAGGAATCTTCTTGGAGAACAGCCTGGGTTTCATGCTATTTCTTCATACTGCCTTTCAAATGTATTACTTGAATTTCATGAACAAAGTGAAAAACAGTCAGAGCACAGAACCGTGAATTCACATGCTGCCATCTCTCCCTCATGCTGCTTTTAAATTACCAACTGTCAATGATTCATAGCGGTAATAACTTTTACATGGAGACTAATTGACTGAGCCCAGCCGATACCCTCATCCCAAGTCACTGCATCTCTTCTAAGGACGGCAAAAATCTCCTGTGTTTACCTCTCACGGCAGATTGGCCTCTGATCTTCAAATCCCTTGTTTAGCTTAAGTGGCCCTCTTGGGACTGCAGCAAGCAGGGGACGAGGACACAGAGAGTGATGGAGCGGCAGAGGGAGCCCGAGCGTGAGGCTGTAAAGACGGAGGACGATGGATGAATGAGAGGAAGGGAAGAAAGGACTGAGAAAAAGAGATATCCACAGAGGAGAGAACAGGAAAGGTAGGAGGAAAGAAACCTTTCAGGATGAGACGGCCTTGCCCCCCAACCCCCCCACGACTGCCTCCTCTCCTTCTCCTCTGCCTGATTGAATCTCCTTGGTTGAACTCATCAGGTATTCACAAAGCCCCTTCTCTGACGCCCACCTCTCCTGTGCTTTCTGTCATGGATGGAATGAGAGGCTTAGGTCCTTTGTGGATCACTATCCCTGTCATATTTTGTGAAGACACCGCCTTCTGCTTCAGCTGGGGGTGGTTGAAATAAACTAGGATGGGGAGGAGGGTATTGATCCTTGTTTCTCCCTTTATCCCGCCCTGTAATGCGTGTACTCTTGTTGTGGAGGTAAGTCGACTGGATTCACACCTGAGTTTTAGTGATGTGGGGGGAAACAGCGGAGGAGTGGGTTTGGTTTGGTTGTGAGCAAACAAGCAGACGCACACGGCGAAGTACGATGAGACTTCACAGCGTGTCTGGTTTTTCTGATGGATGAATATTGCTTTTGTTTGTATTTCATCTGCTTATCTGCGGCTTGCCAACTGTTTCCTAGATGCAATCCTCGACGCGCGCACCCCCGCCCTACATTCATTTGCTTTTTTTGACGTGGTGGTTTTGTGTGTTTTTGATCACTAAGGAGATGTAGCCGCACCTGCACATCATTTCTGTTTCCTACATGGAAAGCGATGCTATCGACAGGCAGTATCGTATACAGACACCGCTGCGACAGAGCAGGCAGGGGGGGGGAGGGCGAGGAAAAGCAATGGGGTCGATCAATAAGCTAGTAATGAGGGCTCAGAGCAGGATGGTCATGTGAGGGGAAATAACGTATGCGAGAGAGAGAGAGACAGAGAGAGAGAGGGGAAGAGAGGAGGGAGGGAATAACAGACATAAGAGGAAGATACCAAGCCATGTGTGGGGGAAACAAATCTACACATTCATATGTGTGCATGCACGCGCCCCACCAGTGCCACGTGGTGGTGGTGGGATTATTGATTGTTGTTGCCAATGTGACCCAGCAGAACCTGGCAGTCACCACGGATGTACTGCGAAGAGCAGTTTGTCACTGTTCCTCCCTGATCCGAGATACAGCGACACACACAACACTGACAGTGAAACCCTCATGGGCTTTGCAGTATAGTCTTACTATAGTCTTACCTGCCAAGTCTCTGCCATCGACCCTAACAGAGAAGTCAGCGGCCTTCTCCGAAATTGAAATGTAATGTTTGTGCACATGTTATTCTTCTTGTAAGCCTGAATAGATTTAAGAGTCACACACATTTTCTAATGGGGTTTTGAAAAAAAAAGTTCAATACCTTCTACCAAAGAAATAGTCTCAGCTTAGGGGGTTTGTGAATGATCAGTATTGGTATTGGGGTCAGAGAAAACACACATTTTTTTAATGCTGTCAGCGTTACAAACAAAATTCAAGTTTAAGTTAACTTAGGTTCAGGCTCTAATCACCACCTGTTTATACTTGGGCAACCGGTACTATTGGTCTCATAGGCTGTATATAAGAATGGGTGCAGTCAGTGTGACGTCACCCATTGCTTTGTGGACGTCACCATCCTGGATTTTGACTGTTTGACTGCCATTTTGGAGGCAACCAGTGTATGGATTGACCATATTTGGACTGCAGGGAACGAACACTAGCAACAGAGCTTCCTGCATCCGTCACAATCTGGCTTCTGGTGTGAAGCTGATAACAATGTTTGCTTCCTTAATTCAGGGTAAACTGTACAGCTAAGTGTTAAAGTAATTGAATTGCATTGCGATGCTGTGGTAGCAGCCTGCCAATCACAAGCCATGCCCTAAAGCATACCCTGCTTTATGCTCTCTTCGACTCTAAATGTGACTGTAATCTCATGATTACGATGTTTACTAAGATAATAAATCAAGTGAGAAGTTGTGTCATTTTCTTTTAACTTTCATAGAATCTGATTTATTTTTACTACCAGAGGAGTTGCCTGATGTCCAGCAGAGGGAATTACAATTTAAGGCACTTCCCCATTGACTCCACTTGTCAGAACGAAGGTGCACCGGCTGGTTTTTCTGAGTTTTCCACTCTCCCTTTCCCTCTGGGTCATTCATTCCCCACCCACATCATCCCTCCCTCTGCTCATCCCTATTCACCCACCCTCACTTCCTTCCCTTCATCCCCTCTTCTTCAAGCCTGTGAATACTTACTTACTGTGGTACTATAGGGTTTCGGGTACCACTGGCTCAAATGACTATTCCAGAGACATCCTCACTGAATCTCCTCCTCCCCAGCCTTCCTGCAGACAGACAGATGGACAACTTCCTCCTCCACATTCATCCCTGTTCTCCCCCATGTTCAACTGTTCAGCCATGCTCAGCATCCTATACTTTCTTATCTTATTAAATCTTTATAAACTGCCTTGAAGGTTGTGGTATGGTCCTTGCTAATGATCTCCATTGCATTGAGCTCGAGGCAGCAGAGTGAAAAGCCAGACAAGAAAACCCACACTATCTCCAAGGCTCAGTCCAGTATCCTGAGAAATTGTTCTCAATAGGACGATTTCAAACATTATGATTTCTGTCAAACGCTGGCGGTAGTCTGCTCTTCATGTAGCGCGGCAGAAAGGACTTTCACTAACCCTCAGTTAATGCTCCTTTGTGTGGCTCTGCGGCTGAAAGTCAGGAATTAAGTAACTGACTGATCAAGTTGCACCATTGGCCAATTGAGGGGCATTGCTCATGAAGCTGTGACTACCTTTAGCATAGCAGCCATAGCAAAGGTTAGCACCCCTGTCTAAACAACCTTACTGATCCCCTAATAGACAGCAAAACTGTAAGTGAAGATCGCAAACATCATCGATATGTTGTATGTAGGGATGCAAACAATTAATCGATTAGAAGAAGCGGGACACTTAGAGCAGTGTTTCCCACACGACAAGACTATGGCGCATCGCCGTAGTCTAATTCCGGCCACCATAGTCTCGATGTTCGCCCAAAATTATTTTATCAAGGCAAATGGACTTAACTAGCGGCTCTAATGAAAGGCCTAAACAAGAGGGCAGCAGCGCTTATTGTAAGGGGAAATCCTCGCGGCTGGTTTGGCTCATCAACGTTCTGTTCTCCCCCGTCGCCATGGCAAGGCGTCCCCCACACCGACCCCCCATCAGCTGGCAAGTTTGACGGCGCGTATAGCCCCGTTCACATACGTTGCTACTCGCTTTCTCACTGAATTCTACTCGCTGGCAAAAAAACCTCACTGCCGCAGACGGCTAGTTTCAAGCAGCAACTCTCTGTGGAACAATCAGTTAACGTCCACTGTCAATCATCTCTATTCTACATTCCGATTGGTACTCGCTTCACTCGCATCGCAGAAAGTTAAACTTATTTTCTCTCCGTACCCGCCCACATCGCATCGCCTGTCCACATTCCGCTAGAACACATTCACATTCATTGACAGCTGTCGCTCAGAGATGGGCGAGTGTAGACGTATGTGAACGAGGCTTCAGTCAAAACCAAAACACCAAGGAAGGCTGAGGAATATTCACCCACTTATATTAATAATAATAATAATAATAATAATAATAATAATAATAATAATAGTAATGATAAACTAATAGTATAAAGGCTCAGCACTGTGTTTTAGTCATTTTTGTTTTCATCTTTTCTTGAATGCTTAAATTCCTCAACCCCATTTAGTATGTCAACATTTGGATCAGAACCAGCAGTTTGTAAGAAATTGGTCAGGAAACGATCATATTTTGGTTCTCAAAATTCCCCAAATTGATGCATTAAAATGAAATTATTCAAAACATGATTTGCATTTTTCTTTTTATCATAAGGAAGTTAGCATTTTACGTTAAGTAGCTTTAGCCAACACTCAGCAACTGGCTGTGCCTGAAACTCCTTAGTCACCACAAAACTGTGTGACATTTAAAAGTATGTCCTACAAGGTATGAAAACAGTATTCGTAAATTGCAGAGTATAAACAGGGAAATAGCACAGTATGACGTACAGCTGTGCTAATGCCACAATAACAAAAACAGGAGGGAAATCACATGATTTGTTCCCGTCATCAACAACAGTGTTGCCCTGGTGACTGACTTACAGGCTGCAGGTTGTAGAGATGGTATGAGTTGAGAGAGAGATGGATTTTATTTTGTGTTTAACAAAAATAATCGTTGAGGTTGAGAGGTTTAACCTATCTGCAATTAAGCACGTTTACCACACACGGTCCAGCCATGTACGAGGTTTCACCTAGCCTGGTTAAATCTCTACTACTGACTAATTATTTTGGTAAGTAGTCTCGAAGCCTAAATAAATGTTTCAGGTCGTTGTTATGCCCGTGAGGTGCCTGTCTCACCTGTTCATTAAAGCAGTGGTCGTTGCAGACATACCTGGCGCAGATCTTTAAGTTTCCCTAACGTTTCTCAACCAGTTAATTCGCTGTCACCTAAATATGTTCCCATTAACCGTTCTGCAGTAACACAATGCAGATATTGTTGAAGGAAATAATTTAAAATTGGCATTGAGCATTAAAAACATTTTTTAAGGTAATCCAGAGTTTGCAGAATCGTCCAATAGAAAATGTTCTATTGATTTAACCAGAATCACCCTGATCCCTCAGGTGCTCCAGACAGTCATTAATCAGCCCTTCCACCTCAAAAGAAATTAAATGAAAAGAAAATAGCAAATTACAAAGGACACAGATGAAGCTAACTTTTCATTTAACACCAGTGTAATAACCGTTTATTCACTGTGTTTTGAAAACATTTGTATGTGCAAATATTAATTGCCAGTGGTGGGTGGATGAGGCCAAGGAGTAATTCACATTTAAGTATCGAGCAATTTTAAAGTAATTCCTCCATTCAATTTAGCTTCCCATGCAGAAGCACAATGAAATGACATTTACCATGAAGAAAGGGACAAAAATCACATAATGTTCAGGTAAACAAAAACACAAATGTGTCTTAAATTTATCCATGGTTCAGTCGCTCATGAACCAGTCTATGGTGATTTGGAATTCAGGCACTAATTAGGTTCCTGTTTCATTTAACATTTGGACACTGGTGGGTCACAGTTGTAAGGCAAAGTGGTAATGATGTCACATAAACAACAAAAATCCCCACAGTTAGGTAGACTGTAGTGTAAGTCAGGTGAAAAAAAAGATAATATGGCTGTGAAAATACTTACTTTACATTCTATTCTCAAAGGAACCATGCAGCATGTTCACAGAGGTATCAGAGCACGGAAAACACAGCTGCATCCAATAAAAGCAATAGATCAGTTTCTTTACATAAGATAATGAGGAAAAACCATTGACAATAGTAATACTTCAGACATATGCTGACGCTTCCATCACACAGGCTCTGCTTCATCAGGCTGCTGGAAGAGTCTTCAGAAATAAGAGCCTGCATGGAAAGTAAAGAGGTTCAGGAAATCACCTTAATTCCTTTAGGGGGGTTCCGGACCTCTCTTGGTCAAAGAGTCAAATGTAATTCATTTACTGAGAGACTTACTTTTCTTTGGGCATTGCAAGTGTCAGCAGCAGTCTCTAGGAGTATGCTAATGAGGGCTATAAAGACACCTCAGCATACCTTTACAGGCCACCTGTACATCTCTGGAGGGGAATGTGAAAATAAATCATTGGCCTTATCCCTTATGAGAGACTACCTTATGGCTCACTAGGCCTATTTATAACACAAAAGTCAGCTTCAGTGTGCAGCACAGTGGGAATTAAATTGTACCTACAATTATTCTTTATATATATATATATATATATATATATATATATATATATATATATATATATATACAGTATTGATAGATAGATAGATAGATAGATAGATAGATAGATAGATAGATAGATAGATAGATAGATAGATATCTTGCACTGTACGCTGTAATCTCCAGCGCTCTTGTTCTTCACCCATTCATGTGAATGAGAGCTGGAAGGGGTGGTTTATAGAAATGCAAGTGCTTGCTATATGGGCTCATGGATGCAGAAGATCACTGAATGATCCTGGTCATTTTCATCTTAATTTCTTTCCCTGAAATCTAACTTGTTTCGCTTCCTCCACGACGGAGCAAATTTCACAGTAATGAACAAATACCCAGCTCCAATGCTGTATTAATTCCTATATAATTCCTAATATAAATCCATGCTATTAACACAGGCGTATTTCCGAGGTGGCAATCAGCCTCACAGAGTGGCTGTATAGACAATTAGTCTTGGTCATATGTGATGATGAGTAATTTATTACATTTTGCAGGTGACTTGACCAAAAACTGGCTGCACAGTTTCGCCTTACAGAGTACAGCCCAGAAATACAACAACAGCCTCTTACAAATTCCTTAAAAGGTACCATTTGTCACAGAGCTGTTGTGTTGCATTGCATTAGCTTTGACAGGTGGTCATGGTGCTGTGTCCACCCCCGCATCTTCCACATGATGTTTTGCAAATAACTGTTGTTTAGTTAAAAGTCTGTCTCTTGAAAGAATTCAAGGCTCAGGCAGCACTGTCACAAAAATGGACGCTGACTGGCACAAAACATCAACTGGAAAGTAGGGTGTCAGTTCAAATGCTGCAAGATTGGCTTTGGGATGCATTTGAGCAATTTTTTGTGTTTTTTTAACTGCATGATGCGGAATATTTGAAAGGTATACAACAACACAATCATTTAAAATGCAGCCAAGCATAATGTAATTCTGAGAGAGTCAGCGTGAAACATCTTACTAGACAGTACACTAAAGGTAATTTACATTTTGTATAATAGAGCCTCTTACTGTTTTTTTAATCTATACTTATACCTCGAGGAGTTGTGTATTGCATCATCTATCATTTAAGTTCGAGTTCAAGTTCATTGCTTATGTTTTAGTGCCATCATGACAAGCAATTTTCACGAGACACAAAAAAATAGAACCTTTGTAACAGCAACTCTACACAGACTACCACGAAGCCCGCTTCATGTAACTCAACTCAAACGAATAATCTGCATTGTAATTCTACGAGTGAACACTTGTGATATTTAGCGTTGGATATTACATCTTTATTTTTAAATAACCCATATAAAAGGTTGAAGGATCATTGATTGTCATTCTGAAAGTAAGGTTTGTAAAACAGAAAAGCCGGAGACCTGCTGACCTGTATGTCAAGTGCAGCTTGAGGCATGATGCCACAGTGGAGACAGCTGGGGGCACGACATTTACCGATCTCGCAGTCCTGGGTGAACCTGAAGTCTGATTCCATCCATCTTATTTTCTTGGGACCAGACAGCCAGGCGTGCGTTGGGTAGTGGAGTAGCTCTCTTCCTGGGGTGGCCATTGGGCTTTTCGTGGTGTTTTTTTGTCTGGCAGGCCTGAGCAGGATGCGACTCGGCAATCATCTCAAGGTTTGCTGCACTTTGTCCATTCCCCACACTTCCTTTTCAGATGTTGATTCTGTCACGTACATGCCCCGGTAATAAATATGAGAAATGAAAATATAATGGGAGTTACAGGTATTCCATCTTTACCAAGTTGTATCTTTAACAACTCATTTATCAGAGAATGTATTCCAAAAAGTGATCTCTATCTATACTACTTATGAATTAATAATAATAAAAAAAAAACATAGAGGCTACTTCCAGACCTTAGCAAATGTGCAATGCTCACAATTCTAATATTATACATTAACTGAATTACCATGAGGTCATTACAGTAAAAAAAAAAAAAAAATTCCACCACTTGTTTCGTTCAGTCAGTGAGACATTATATAAATACTTCCACTGCATTAATGGGGACGTTCTTGTGCAACACATCCCTGTATCGTGTACTAAATTGGCAAGAGATACGGTATCTGTGTGCTTGATGTTACCTGTGAGGCTCTGCAATGTACTGCTGCTGAGTAACCTCTCTAGCTGTGGGTCACTGGAACCAGATTTCAAAGGACAGCAATTATTTCATGAATATGGTGAGCATATGATGAACTAGTTCTGAGAACACCTGCCGTGTATCCACAATGTGGGCAATTTTTCTATTTTTTGAAGATGCGCTACTCAACCAAATACACACTTCTACTGCAGATGAATGCTGTCTTCTCAGAGAGTAATTCCCATAATAGTAATACTAGTAACCATAGTAGTAACAACAATATTTTAACAATTCCAACACACATTTCACTGATGATTCGAAAATTAATAAACAAATGTATATTTTAAAGCAGCTTTTGTAAAGGAAAGGGATGATTTCAAATAGCAACAATGTGAGTATGTTATCCATCGATGTTTTCACATAAATATTTCAGAGCAACAGAAAGCAACAGGCCAACCAACAGATACCCCAAAAAACATATTCTATTCACAAATCAGGAGGAAAAACATATAACAAAAAATACTGACACAGTATATCAACCAAAGAACACATACACTAAAGTAGGTACTGCTTTATGAACACGCACACACACATACACTCACATCCTAAGGACTGCGAGAACTCGATGGACATCAAGTCGGCATACATATAATCCAGAAATTATCATCATTGCATATCTATATAATATGTATGACAAAAATACCAAAGAAAAAGTAATTCCTTTAATTAATATATATTAAAAATAAGAGGGAGAGTTTACCTGATATCTTGATTGGATGGCGTGAGGAACAGCATGAAAAAAAGAGGGGGTTGTAATGAGGAATTAAAAAGCATGAAATACCAAATATTTAAAGTGATAAAGTGACTAATAGGCTGATAGTGTTGCCAAATAAATGATCGCTATAATTATATCCGCTATTATCCATCATCCTTCCTTTTGGCTTGTCACCATGTCCGACATCACCATAGTCTGGTGATGTCGGAGTTGTGTGGGTGTATATCAGGAGTTGGAATGCTTTAATGTGTGGCGTGTTGTACCATATGCGTTGGTTTTCTAAGCTGCTGCCTCTCTTGTTTCTTCTCCTGCTGTTTTGATGGCGCCACACATGGAGACTGAAAAACAAGAGCCGACCGTCAATTTAAGTCTTAACAAAGTACTAAATGCAGGACTGCTCCGCTCGATGCTACGTATGACAGTCAAAAAGATAGAACTACCACGAGTGATTATTTTAAAAAAGCATGCATTATCTCCCCACCAACGGAGACACAATCAAAGCTAATCTCCCACCGAATCCTAATAGTGTGGCATATCGACTTTTCATTCCCACCCCGCTGTCTCTAGCTCCAGCAAGATGAGTCACAGCAAATCAAACACAAACGTCAAGCTCATAAATGAATGGAGGTGTCATGAGTCAGATTCTTTTTTTTTAAACACATTTCCACCTTTCACACATCAGTTCTTTCTCTCTCCCAGCAGCCCCCTAACTGGCATTCATCGGTTTACTGCAGATCAACAGACAGACGCCAACATGGGTCATTCAATCATCGAGTGCGTATAAAAAAAAAAAGGTCCTTTCTTTGTACACACACATTGGATGGTTTTGGATGTTCTAAAAGGAGGGAGGAAGGTTAGACCCCTGCTGTTGATCAAGTGTAATTGAGTGCCTACAATTGCTTGAATAAATGTCTTTTAAGTCTTCAGGCATCATTGACTCCCTCTGTGTATCCCCTCATTAACTGTGTTCTTCACTTTCCAGTTCATTTCTCCTTCCTCTTAAACCACTTTTCTTCATTGGAAGATGTTATTACGAAACTGCAAACGAGATGGCAGCCGAGCCGCCACCAGCTGAAGGGAGTCACGTTATGCTTCAATTTACAGATGACTGACCTTGGAACGCTGGAGAAATGATAACCATTGAATTCAGAAACGTTCAAAGTCTTTCTATGGAAGGTTGTAAACAAACTGGCAAAATCAGAACCGAGATGCATCCTCACTCTAAGTTGCATCTAGATTTTATTAACAGTAGCAACAATAATTAATTCCTCAGTGCTTTTGAGCTTATATAGTTTAGGTGAGTAAAACCATTAAAGCTAAGAGAATTAACAAAATCTGCAAAAGACTGTTTGTCAAGAAACATTATTATTATTATATTATTTCATTTCTGGTAACTTTATTTGTGTGAGAGGAATGTTCTTATATGAGCCATAACGACCAATTATTGCAATAATTGCTTTCCTTGCCTCCTCTTCTGCTGAGAAGCTGCATTGAACAGAAACACCTGCCACATTCTTTCTCCTAAAGGCTTGTGAAGTTTTAAAACGTGTATATTGCACCATGTACACATGTTGACGTACAGACAGCATTGTAATATGGAAAACAACATACAGAGATATATTTTGCATATTGGCTAATAAATAGGATTCTGTTGAGGGAAGCTGCACTGAATGGAAGTCTCATTCTTTCTCCTGTTTTACAGGCATCTTGTTGGAGGGTTCTCAGTCTGGGACAAATACCTGAACAGACTGAGACAAAAAACTGAATGAAGACCACATAACTAATGACCGAGATACACATGCAGTTGATATCTATTAGACCAGTCATACGTCGTTTAAGCATATCCATTTGTACAGGACAAACCTAAAGTGGAACACTCGTCCACATACTGTTGCGTTATATGACACATGTAAATTGACATTAAGTACACACAGTGGCTGTGCTGCACAGACATAAGTAGACACAATGGGAGTTTCTGTTCCAGGGAGTGTGTGCTAAAATTGCTTCTTTTTCTGGAGAGTTGATGTGCATCAACAGTGAAAGTTAGGACAGTGGTGTATCCTGACCTGAACTCTTCGCTGTGCACAAAAAATTGGTGCGGATGCTTAGATGCACCTTGAATACTGACAGTGTGTTACCCTTTCACCCTTTTAGGGTCATATGGTGAGTGTTCTCTTTGTACAAGTCGGCAAGTCAGGGGGATAAAGGGCACTCTGTCAGATTTTGAATGTTTACAACTCTCACGCTCCTCCCCCACGACCACCAAGCTCCTTCCCCTTGACTTCGTGCCCTTTGAAATCCCTTAGATCACGCCACCTTTGAAACGCAGGTCCGATGTCGACTCTGGTTTTATCAAGGCCACCGTCGCCATCTTTCTTTTTTTTTCTTCTTTTCCACCGGTGTTTTCTTTGCCTTGGTTGTTTTGGACCTCCTCCTTTTGGTTTTTAACAAGGAATTGGAAGCTTGTTGCTACTTCCCTCCGCCTCCCCTCTGTGATAGTGGAACGACCCGAGGGGGGAGGGGCTCTGTGTGTGCACAAACATAGCCCTGAGTGCTGATTGGACAGGATGATCCGGGCGCTGTCGATTTTTTGCAAAACAAACAGGCTCTAGGTGCACGTAGAGGTTCATTTTTTTTTCTAAAACCGGATGATTTATGTTGTTCTATCGGAGCGTAGTGTCGGCTTCAGTGAATATGATCAAACAAATGTTGGACTGGGACTTTAATATTATACAGATAAATACCACAAACTAAGAGGGCTCAAAGCCCACAATGTCCACATTTCATTTGGGCAAAACGCACACTTGCTTATAGTTTGGGACATTTGCCATTTTTTTGGCAGTATTGATGAAAATGTGGGGCCCGTCCATAATCGCTAAAGATGAATGTAGCCTAAATACATACATAAATGATAAAAACCAAAAAGTTACCAATATCACCATTGAAACGGGTTGTCCTGGTCCAGTTGAAACGTTTGTTCTTTAGGTGATCACTGCATAATGCTTTTTTATGTTGCAGTGCCTAGATGCATAGTGTATAAAATGCATGTTACTGCCATTAATAAATTGCTTATATTTGCTCTTATTGTGCATTTCTATTTAATATGTTGGTAGTGTCACACATCATGTACATGTGACATTGCTGTTTTAGTAAAGGCTGTGCAAAAACAGGTCTGAGAGCTGATAAGACAAAAGTGAATCAGCAGTAGTTTGTCTGAACAACCTTATATTTTATTAACTGGCTGACAAGCATTTTGTGCATTAAAAACAGGAAAAAAAATCAGGGGACTAAAATGTTTCCATCTTAACCAGAGCCCTCTGTGTTATTAAACCACAGAGCATTGATTTCCCCTCACAATGCAGCATTTAATGCCACAGAGAAAGAGTGGGTTGAGTTCTTGACATTATTATGCATTGTGCACTGGAACTGACTGATACATTGTTACCTGACAGGTCAGTTTCAGCTATTTGAAAAGAAATGGGAGGCACAATAAATATGTGAGAAAAATGTAACAGGAAGGTCCGACTAAAATTCCAACCGCTTAGAATCCTGAATCGGTGCCAAATAAGTCACAGAGTGCAATGAATGTGAAGGGGTTTCTCTCAGTGACTCTCAGAGAAAACAGAACAACAACTCACCGAGGCGACGGAATACATGTTGGCACAGGGACGCCAGGATTTATTCATGGTAATTCTGCAGTGTACACATTTAACTACATATTCACCTTTGAGACGCTTTCAGCACCGGATGCGTTGACAGTACAGTGCACATAGAGAGCTCCACTAATGTAATTTCCTACAGTTGACAGTGTAATATCACTTCAAGGTGACATAAAAACCTTGCATGGTTTTAAAAAAGATGATTGCAATAAAACTTGCATTATATATTTTGCCCAATTGGAGGTAGCAGAAACAAGCTATACGCAACATTGACATAGCGTATTGTTGTGAAGTGAAGCCAATGCTTAAGTGCCTTAAACTTGCATCATCTCTGCTGGCCATCAGGGGGTGACTCCTCTGGTTGCAAAAAGAAATCCGATAGCATGGAAGTCTATGAGAAAATTACCCTAATTCTGACTTGATTTATTACCTCAGTAAACATTGTAAACATGAATATATGGACTCATAGTTTCAAGTCTTCATAAACACAGCATGATGTTCAGTTAGAAAATTATGCCCCCATTAAGAGTCCAATCCACTGTGGTTTTGTGTCTCTTTGTAGTTTGTTTGGTCTTTTTGCTGCTGTTTTGCATCTGTTTGTAGTAGTTTTTATGTTTTTGCAGTCTATTTGTCTCTTTGTAGTTGTTTTATGTTTCTTTGTGGTTAATCTCTTCCAGGTTGGTACATGTCTCTTTCAGTCACAATTTGTAGGCGAAGGAAGGCCCCTGGGACTTTGGGCCTGTGCCTGGTAGACCAGTTTGGTTATCCACCCAAGGTCGGGTCAGAAAATCCAAACAATGAACTGAAAAACGCATGGTAATTATGAGCAACCACCTTCCCATACATTTGATCCATTTGATATGGATCATAGCCACTGACAATTAGGCTACCATGGACAATGACGTGAATATTGTTTTTACTGTAACAGCACTGTCTGGCAAACAGACAGTGTTTTTGGTATTTATGTGGCATACTGGCAGTGCCTTTTTTAGGGTCCATTTTTTAAAAGAATGTATTCGTGTATAAAGGCAACAGAATAACATGACCATATAAGAGCAGCAACTAATTGAAACTATCAATCAAAGTGTGACTGAATGAAATTTGTGTTTTATGGCACTGTTTCACAGGAGGATAAATGACCTGCTTAAAGACGGTTACAATGACCTCATTATTATTATCCAGTTTGTGTGTGTATGTATGTATGTATGTATGTATATGTATGTATGTATGTATGTATGTATGTATCTATATGTGTGTATGTATGTATGTATATATTCAGGCTGTTGAAATTACGCTAATGCAGGTTGATTTATTTGAGGAATTAACACATACATTTTTTTTAAAATGCATGTTGGCTCTCTGGATGGGACGTTCAAGTATACAAAAACAAAGATGGACCAATCAATAAACATAGAGGGGGTAAGGAGGGACGGAATGGCGGGGTTACAGCTGTGAATGTAGCAGTGCAGTACAGGTGCAGTTTACTGTATGTGTCGATCAGTGGCGAGCGGTGACCTTTGACTGTGGTCATGCTGAAGTGTCAATACCATGCGCGCCCGTGGGGGGGCATTATATTTTTTAATAAAAAATATAATATGGTTTTTAACTACTACAGTGGAAACCGCTAGTGATCACGTTGGTCCAGAGTACAAATGTACTCTGGACCAACTATACGCGGTGGATCACTATATGCGGTTGATTACTAAAACGGAATTGTTATTACAGTATTTCACTTATTTTTTTTATGGAGAACATCATCTAAATGCCAGTTGTATAGTTTTTCAATTAGAAAAATGTAACAAAACGGTCGTCAGCGCGATCCTCTCGTCAGCTCCAAACTCACCCGTCTAAACCTCAATCACAGACCACAGCTGGTTTTCCGCACAGCATTTACAGTAACTCACGTGACACGTCTCAGATCAGTAGGCGCTGCTGCCGGTGTGTTTTTAAAACGAACTAGGCTAGTAGCGCCGCAGATTTCTCATTCCCCACCTTGTTTGACTGAGAGTGTTTCAAGATGGTTTTCATGAATGAACAGGCAATATGTCGCTGTCAGACCGGATCGTTTCACGAGAGGGGGGTCAGCTAGCTAGCCATTTATGTTTCTCATACGTGCTAGCTTGAAAGTGACGGACGAAATTCTTTGCATTCTTTGTGATATTTACTTCAGGAGTAGGCCGTCCACTTGAAATTATAGCTTTCTTTTCCTCAAAAGGTCTCCGCGAAAACGGCACTGAACGCAAAGCCTGAATATAATTAATATTTTCAGACATTTTGACCAGGCTACACAATGGATGAACCACTGACAGTTTCCCACTGAACAATTCAAACAACTCATTTTTGCGCATGCGCGTTGGCAGATAAGCTGCTTCACTGACAGCTTTTTTGCCATTCAAAATGCTCATCTACAGTAAACACAGCCTTTAGCAGTAACTGTACTAGTCGGTGTCACAGTGCGCATGCGCGAAACAAGCTGTCAGCTTTCCAGCTTTGCACAAGCAAAACGGGACAGATTAGGCACGAATTTAAGACCAAAACAGTAAAACTAAGGTATTGTATAATTGAACACACTGCCAGATTAATATTTTCAATTATTTTTATTGAAGGGCTTGGGCATGCACTGCATTTATAGCTTATTATGACCGCTCACCCATGGTGTCGATGAATGAATGCCACAACAAGACCCAAGCTACATTCCCGTGTCCTGTTGTCAGCCAGCTAATAATCAAAGTGAAGGATGTAAGGCCTGAAGTTAGCAACAACTCTGGCTGCTCTGGCTCAGCAACACTTAAGGTGGGCTGACCTTTAAGGTGGACCAGCACTATTCCCTTTAAGTGAGAAGCTGCTCCTCTGTGTCCCTTATCTTACCTTATCTTCTTATAACTGTGTAACTGATAGAAGTGATGCAGTGATTACACCATTAGAACATTACACATTGTGCATGGTCTTTTTGCATGTCAGAATGTAAATGACTGGTCCTCCTGTTAGTTCTTTTCTTATCCTTCATGCTTTGTAATTGACCTATGCTCTGCAGCATGCAAGTTTTTTTCCACAAACAGCTGGGATAATGTGATAAAGTAACTTGGCTGTATGAGGTGTACTTGAGTTTTTCTGGTCTGATGAATTACCAGAATGTTCTGTTAACTAACGTCATGTAAATGGCAAGTGTTCTCGTGTGCCATCTCTTGCTGCACCCTCTCATTGAGAATTATCCTGTATTATACAGGAGAGAAAAAATGCATACAATGTGCCAAGGCTCTCAGAGGTGGCTTTCATCATATCCCATTTGATTGAAGGGGGTAATTCTTGCAAATTCAAGTATTTTAAAGCCCTATTTGGTCAACCATTTAGGATATGGAACTCGGTGAATCAATTTTCAAACGTATATGGGCTGAGCATTAGTCGTAATGGAATGCTAAATTTTAGTCATGAGTTTAATTTTCTCAAATACTGCTTTAAACAGAGAATTACCACCCAGCTCTGCAGGAGCATTTTTGTTCTTTTGGTTTTCTGGCCCTGACTCAAAATTAACTGCTTGAACATTCCTAACATCCTCCTTTGCGAGGTGGAGCAGACAGGGTTCAAGTGAAAACACTTGGATAAATAAAAAAAAAAAACAGTTTGCAGCTCAATGGTGAACATGCAAGGGTGGTTGAAGCTCAAATGTCAGATCTTAACTTCAGGGTTTGGTGTAGACCAAACTGGAGTTTAAAAGGTTAAATATGAAATTCAGAGCATATCTAATGCCTTCACAAGGCTCTCAACATGGCACTGGCTAAGCCAGTGGCTTACAGCTAACAGTGATAACAGTGCAAACAATGGCAACAGTGCCGACAATACTAACGCCTAAGGGGAAGCCGAGGTCGGCAGTGGGGTAAGCTCACATGCACTAAAAGGCAAGCACACAGGCCCTGCAATATATAGTGAAGCCAGGATAACAACACACACAGAGGGAGAGTGGCTTCATTCTCTGCTCAGGTTAAGCCACTGTATCTTTATACAACAAATACTTGTTTGCTGTTATATTTGTCCTCTGGAAATCATGTAGAGAACCCATAAACTGACATTCATCAGGCAGTCAGAAACAAATGTTAGCTAATATGTTTACAACAAAGAAAATCCATTATTGCAGCTTTAACTTGAATTCACGGCATTGCAATTTGCTTAAATATAATTATGATTATCAAGTATTCTGCTCCACTTTTCCCCTGTCATGGAAACGTACTTAAGGGCCTCATATAAGCTGTTGAAGGTTGTGATCTTGTTTGGTTTTCATTGCCCTCTTAAGGAATGATTAATTAGCCAACAAATCATTTGAATGCAGCCAATGGCTGCTGCTGTCCATTACAGGCACTCTGACATGTGAATGCTGATTGTTAATAGAAACGGACCTCTGATTACGTGAGTTGCTGTGCTTCGCTGAGAAAAGCAATCTCCTCATTACTTCTTAGTTGTCAGCAACATCAAAGTGGCTTCCAGACTCTCCCTTAAAACAGGAAAAGACTCTGGTGTGGGTGACGCTGGTTTGTACTTATAATCTTCTGCACACATCTTCTCTGAGGAAATTTCAGATTTTGCACTTTTTTGTAACTTCCTTTGTCATTTCTAGTATTCAAACATTTCTTTTGTCTTCTGTCTCACATTCTCTATCAGGCAGGCACACAGACATTGTTTGTACTTGGTAAATATTCACCACCAAAATCTACGCTTCCCTGGTTTAATGGCATTGCGATGCAAATCTCTGCAGAGATCTGAAAAAGTTGAGATCAATTTCCTCATTGTGTGTTCTCAGAGCACCTCAGGTGCAGCTTTGTATTCCCTGCCTGAGGCTTTCAGATTACACAGAGGCTGAGTTACTGTTAAAGCATAGCAGCGGCATGAAGTTGTGAGCTTTTACTTGCTATTGAACCATTCTCCAAAAACTGCTGCTGCTCTCAGCGGGGGACCAGAGGTAAAATGAGGTGAGGGGAACAGTAACAGCTTTCAGTTCCATATTTGAACTGTGAGCCTTGTAAACAATCCCCCAAGCATGGCAGGTGACATTTGTACCCATTGAGGAACACGTGAGCATTACAATGTGTTGACCTCTTGGATATATATCCCTGACCACAAAGCAATATAAAGTCCAGAAATGTTTTTTGGGTGTTTTTTTCCCCCCATTGGACAAAATTTCACGTAAAAAAAAAGGGTTTTAAAAACAATTGAAGTAGCACACACAACATACATATACTGTACACAAGCATGCACTCAACCACACAGCAATGAAAACCAAAACACAAACACAGTCCAAACTCCATGAGAACTCGACGAACCTCATGACATTGACTAGTTATATTCCATATCATTATCTATAATATACAATACATATATGTTATACAATATACAGTATATATACAAACACAACTTACAATATCTGATTTTGCATCAGCGAGCAAGTCAGAAATGTACTGAAGAGCCATAGCATCAGGTGCTTTATGTTAAGCTGGGCACAAACAGGACTCAAATGCACAACTCGACACACAAGAGCAGGTAGGGTAGAACCGTCTTTACTTAGCAGATGGTCAGTACACAGGAGGTCAGGCGAGCACAGCAGGCATGGACGAGGCAAGAACGTAGTCCAAGAAAAACGGCAAGGTTTCAAAACACTGGGTAACCAACATGAGGAAGAATGCTGGACAGTGAGGGAATAAAGATCATCCGGTCTAGACGCGACGTCGAGACGAGGGGCTTTCCTTGATGTGGATGCTCCATCAATCATGACTGAAATAACCACTATTTCTGCTCTGTTGTGAAGACCCAGATACGCCATCAAACGGCATCTTGTCTGAGTTCAAAACATCATCCAAAGACCGTTAATAGCATGCCGCAGCTGGTTTACTGCTAGCAGTATGAATAATAATATGAAGTATGAAGCAGTATATGTATAAAACCACTTTTATTGTGATTTAAATGCAATAAACAAATAAAAAGGAGACCAAAATTTAATGATGACATTTTTAAATTTTCAAGTCAGAAGTCATGGTTTCAGATTTGATCAGAGGTAGGCTATGCTAACATTGTAGCTGCGCCGTCAACACTAAAAATAACGTAATCTTGAAATAAGAAGAATAAGAATCCAGCAACAGGAAGTGCAAAGACAAACATGAAAAAAAAACAGGTGTAGAATTGTGATGGAGTGTCACTTCATAGACTATAAGCAGGATTTTGCAGGTGATTTCTGTATTGTACCCGGAGCCAATGAACTGATTTCAGTACAGGAGTAATATGTTACATTTTTGTGCACATATAAAGACTGGCTAGTTTCTGAGAGTCAGCGTTCAAAAGTGAGATCAGGATCCACAATAATGTCAAGAGTATGAATCATGATATTTTATCTGCAGGGTTAATCATTGAACAGGAGTTCATGTTTACTTCCCTTACATTTTTGGCTTCTATTCATCCAATTCATTTCCGAGAACTTAACAATGGTGTGATGGGTTTATTATGGAATGTTTTTGAGATACACCATAATATCCCATTGTTAGACATTTTTGTGTTTGCTTTCCGCTCTAATTAGCTCGCTTATTTGCTGCAGTTGCTTAGTCATATCTGTTGAGGAATTGTGACTTGAATGTTTGTGTCATTACAGGAAACTATAACTCAGGAGGTGATCAGTTCTGTCATTGCTGTCGTGAGTCACCCATTAAAAAGGTAATAAATTACACAATGCTCTTTTAGCTTACCACCGAAAATCCTGACAGTGGCAAAACTGGCCAGACATTTATTTATTCTCCAGAAAGTTTTTCTGCTTTGTAAAGTTATTTCAGTTTAAAGCCCTGGATCCGAAGCTGCAGTGACCTAAAATGCTTCGCATTGAGTACAGTCACATTCACAGAGGCCATTTAAAACGCTCGCTCATGAGCGTTGTTGGAGCTGTGTTTTCTTCTGCACCTCCGGGGAATAAAAACTACAATTCAAAAAGAGCTGTCTACCCACATCTGCACAACTGTCACTGAGTTGAGGGGTGAAGTGGAAGAGAGAATAAAAGTCAGAGGTTAGCAAACAAAAAGGTCAAAATGAGTTTGTTTCAAAATAAAAGAAGAAGAAGAACACATAGGCATTATTGTGCCCAGAGGAGTTTACTTAGACTGAATTAAAGATCTGTCATAACACTGGCTAGAAAGCACTTGAATTTCCAAGATATCTTCAGATCTGCCGGTGGTGAGCTCCAGCTATGCACGTTCATCATGACACAATAGTTTCATTGTGTGCTTTGTTATTTTAATTAGTCACATAGACAGTTTTTCCTTGTAATATCAAAGTACAGCCTGTGATCTGTTATTGGGAGACCTTTTAAATATTTAATACAATAGAACTCTTAATTTTGTGTAATTTGTTAAATGCCTCATGTTGATATGTGAAAGGAAACAGGTGTCTGAACAATGGGGAGCAAAGGAATCAGCCACAGTTTCCATTCCTTTCAAAAGAAGCAGGAGGTGATATCGCATTCGTCACTTACCATTCGTTCTCATTTAACATAATTTAGAAGGACATTGAGATTGGACCATGGAGTTCCCAAGCATACCCCTGCCCACGTCCCACCTGACTAGAGGTCTAATCAGGCAGGGTAATTGAAAACACCTGTGTAAGTGTGCTGGGAGCTCCAAATGAGGAGAGACACTTACTGCTGGGCAGCATTGCGGCCCAAACAGCATTCACAATTACGTAATAAATGTTTGATTTATTGGATGCAGAATGTTCCCACACAAAAATGTAACGATTGCACTCTTTCAATGCAAGTTTCGTTTTGTTTCTATATTGACATGCACTGGCTGGCTTGGAGCTGGCCATTGATGGTAACCAACTGGGAGGTAAAGAAGCAACATTAAATATTAGTAGTGTCTACACCCAAATCCCTATCCTCAAAAGTCCTACAAAGTAATTTATGAGGTCAAGTGGTAGAAGTTTGAAAAGTACATTTAAGAACACTGGATGTACACTGTTAATTGAAGTCTCTAGAAAATAAGCAAACAATATCAACGAAAAACAAGAAAAAATTAAACGCAGTCAATGCAATCATCCCTCCACTTCCAATAAGTGGCATCAGCGCTCCAACAAAATTAATCATCATCATCAAAATGAAGGACTTTTATTGTGAAAGGTAAGAATCTGGTATGCGCTACCTTTGAAAGGGGGAATAAAGTGCTCCTTGGTTGAGACAGCAGAGTTGATGCCTTCATCCACAGTGGGAAAGCTCAGGAAAATTTAACTAAGGCCTAAAAATAAAAAAATAAATGTCACCTTTTCAATGCAGAATATTTGCGACAAAGCTAACAGTTCCAAAACATACATTGAGGTCCATCAAATTAATCCCATGAACAAAACGAATATGAAGATCCATATAGCACACCAAAGAGACCAAATACAGTTTTGCCTCCACATTTTTCAGAACGCTGAAAATCTCAGGACTATCCCTAACCCCAATCCCCTTTTCGGAAAATCTTTGGTATAGCGTAGAAACCTCCCCAGTTGGCTAGTGCCACCACCATCACGACACAATCACACAGCACCTGTCACCCTCCTGATACTGACATGTCTGTTCCCAGCATTCCTGGCACTTCTCAGTGGGGAGACGGTTGCATTGTGAAAATTGCCTGCTCTTCGGGGAGCTATTCAATCACTCGGCTCCAGCCCACAACAACACGGGCAGTCCTTTCAGACAGAAAACTAATGTGCGCTTCCGTCTATTTGCCATGGAGGCCAGGGAAAGAAAAATCTCCCTTTTTTGGAAGCAATGAATGGGTCTGCTTCACGGATTATGGGTGCTCCAATGAGTGGATTAACTTCACAAGGACAAAATGAAACTTTTTGCTGACCAATTTATGTGATTGGTGGCGAGCCAAACGATGTGTTAGAGGAGAGATGGTTTTCGGGGCACCACTCACCTCTTCAAATGAGACTTGGGAATTAGATCAAATTGAGGACATGCATAGGAATAACTGACTACCACTTTGGGAGGCCATGTACAACGATATCTTGACTTAGTGTCTTCATTAGATGGGCTGTCTGAAAAACAAAGATGATTGGCTGCATGTGCTCTTGCATAGTGGCCCTTTCATTAATTATGGATACACTTGGTGGTGATGCTGACTGACCAGAGCTGAGCTAATGACAACTAAGGTCAAAATATCAAGCTCTACCTGCCCACATTTGTATTCCGGTCACTAACTAGAGGCCAGCCTCACCGGCATGAGACTAATGGATGTATGGAGCAGTGTAATATTTCCCCAGCAACTGGTGTGCATGGTAGAGACTTTTGTGAGAGGGATTCACATTTGTAACATTTAAGGATGTATGTTATATCACTTGAAATCTTGATTAGTTTAATTACTGTTGATTGCATTGGCAGTCTTTATCCTGCCAGACGATTACATGAAAGGAAGCGTTCAAATACGGGCGGACCTCTATTTGTTATCTGAATACTTTGAATCAAAACCCTAATGAGGGATCAGGTTGGATTGCAAAGTTTGAAAAGTACCACAAGGAATTGTGTTTTGTTTCAGATTCGTCAACAGACTTTTAAATTGCTTGACACAAAACTCATCAATTCCAAAGTTCTGCTTGCATGTTAAATGTTGATCAATCAGGCTTGATCAAGGAGCAGCCAAGGTTAGCGGCAACTGTGATCTAAAAGACTAAGCCGATGATCACTGACAGTCTGATTTGGTCTCATAAGTGGTGTGCCTCTACATGCAAACTGAAGCATTTAGCTCATTGTAGCAGATGGATTGTGCATTTGTTGTGCAGTTTTATTTGTTTAGGCTCAATTCTTAACCTCCAGTTTGTGCATATTTACTGCCAAACCTGCTCATGCAGTTTTGTTGCTTAGACTGTTTGGGAAGTCTGTGTCCAGAGACTCTTGTCACCTCGGCTTG
Source organism: Chelidonichthys spinosus (assembly GCA_029853015.1). Taxonomy (NCBI): domain Eukaryota; kingdom Metazoa; phylum Chordata; class Actinopteri; order Perciformes; family Triglidae; genus Chelidonichthys; species Chelidonichthys spinosus. Next base: position 7,045,673 of record CM056831.1, read on the forward strand.
ATGCCGTATACCATTGGCATTGAAGCCCGCTCAACCTATCCCTCCAGCCCCATAAGGAGGATGACATGGAAGAAATGACACTTGGAGGTGATTAATACATCTATTCATCTATTCAGCTTAGTCAGTCCTGGCATTCTTGTCAGTGAGTCACGACCCAAAGCTAGTAAAGGGTGTAAGATCTGCTGATGGCTGTCTGCCTATGTCTCCTGAGACAGCATGGAAGTGATCGTCCCCCTGCTCCCCTGGGATTAAAGAGCAAAGTTCCTCCAAAGGGCAGCACTCTGCCCTTGTCCTCTGGGACAATGGGTAGACCGAGGCAGCCTGTCACAAAAGAGCAGCATTTGACCCCAAATGGCAAAATGGCTGTCTTCCTGCCCTCTGACTGTGTCTATCATTATGGTTGTCTAAAAAGGAGCATTTTCTTGATTAAATCAAAGTCAGATCTCCCCTTTGTTTCAGCCAGACCAGGCGACAATCTCGAGCTGAAATTTATATGTTTAAAAATTACAATATTGTATTTTTAAAATTAAAATACTATATGGTTTTCTTTCTGGAAAACTAAATATGGCACAGCTAGTACCAACCAATTTATACCAATAACCATGACATCCATCCATCAATCAATCTGCAACTACGACTCTGTACAATCTAGAGAAACTCATGAGATCATCTTTTCAACAATCAAAGCAAATTCTTCGTTATGTCCCACCTCCTGTGTACACCTTCCACTACTTGCGCCATGTGAAGAACATCCTCCAGGACCAGCTACACCCAGCACACCACTTCCATACACCCCCATAAATGTGAAGTGGACTTTGCATTGCCGCATAACCCCCCTCCCCCTACCCATAACAACCCTACCTCATATTATGCTTACCTATTTATTGCACTCAGCACTTTTACTGTGCACTTATTCTTATTCTGTGTTTTGTATAGGGTGATCTATGGGGATTTAAAGTATGTAGTATTGGGTTAAACAACTTGATAACTATATGTATGTATGTATTTGCTCTAACAACATTTCATTGTTATTCTGTAACAATGACAATAATGAACTGAACTGAACTGAACACCCATCGGAGGGTGAAAATGACACTGCTTCTTAATTGGTTAAACATTGTAAAAACAGGTTTATGGTCTCAGTTGCTAGTTTCAAGTCTTATTCAAACAGTTTGATGTACATTTAGTAAATCATGGTCCCACTTAGGGTCAAAAACCAAGATGCCAGTCAAAAGTCAAACTTTTGAACTTGAGGCTTCAAAACAACAGTCCACAAACAACTTTTGAGGTAACTGCATCCACTTCTTATATAGAGTCTGTGAGCCAGATTAGTACTGTTGACTTTCTTGCTGCTCTTCCCAGCAGAAAGATCCATGAAAGAAACTCTGGTTGCGCCTCCAAGCCTTTTGTTATTGATCACCCACTGTCAGAGGGGTGTTCGAGATACTACCTGACATGATTTTGCCTCTCCCTGGCTCTGTGTTGCACCAGGGATAAATGTTAAGGGTTAACACACAGATGCTGTCATAAGCATTCATTGTGTGACTCAAACTACATCCCACCCCTTGTTCAGCTTAAAGAATGAGCAGGAAGTCTCACATGTCTTTGACAGTGAGTGTGTTCAGGTCATTCTCAAGGTCCAGGTCAGCTGTGGGTGCATACAACCCACATGGGTCTCCCACCTTCAGTTATACAATGTAATGCACCATCTTCTTTGTGTCAGCTAGGACGGATGTGTCAATCTGACTTGAGTGGGTCATTGCTGACCTGCACCTTAAAGGATGCTGCCTTGCATATTGTAACCATGGTTCTATGAACACATACAGTGCCCTCTCCCCTGCCATTCTCATGGTTCCTGAGGAATCCATGCATGAAGAATACAGATAGTGGAGCTCTTACAGTTTATGGAGACAGTGGAAATATTTCTTACACACAGATAATGGTACTCTTTTATATAAAGACATGTTTCGATATTTTCTTGTCTACGGTTCCAACGTAAAAACCCATGGAGCTAACATTTGCGGAGTACATTATTCTCTCCCTGAAATCACTCAGTTAGTTTTTCAACCGTGGTTCAACCATATATTTGCAGGTAGTGACTGTGTGGACTCTACATGTGTTTTATTCATGCACTTACAGCTGTGTCTTATTAGTATATTATGAGGGAAATATAAAGGATCAAAATCTATACAAATATTTCAGATTCCTTATGAGTTATGAAAGACAGTGTGGGCACTTGAGGCGCAATCCGTTCGCAACTAGCACGTAAAAACATGGAACGGTATTTACAAACAATGCGCACTTCGGTAAAAGCACAGATTCCGTGCCACATGAGCGGAAAGAAGATGGAGCGTTTTCAATATGCGCCTGTGGGAGGGTAATGGAGAAAGTGAAGGTTCCCAATAAAAAGATGGACAGATATGTGTTAACTGCACCGAATGCAATAATAAAGTTACTGGACTTGATCTACAATGTTATGTTGAAATTGATTGTAAATAACGTCGCAGACTGGAACAATTTCAGTTTTGTGTTCTTTTTTATTTTTTAGTGAATGGTTTATTTTAGACTGTTTGCTCAGGTATTTTTCTTTTCCTGAGAAGAGGAGTGGTCATGAACGTGGATTTCTCAGGTCTGGATGGAACATCGGAAGTCCCCTGCAGAATACCGTCGATGCCTGCAGCGCTGATCCGTAGTCGTTCGTCTCTTGCTGGTGGTGACATCATTTGGTTACCGCTCTGGCCATTCCAATAATTGCCCAAACCAGTTATTTTATCTACTAATTAGATCTCCACCTGAACTGGTTATACTCGCCTGTGCCCTTTTGTATGCAATACCTTCTTTGTTTCAACACTGTGGGCCCTAGTTTCGTGGCGCAGCGCAGGGCGGCGCAGGGTGGCGGAGCCGGCGCAACGCAAGTTTCGACCCGCGCAACCTTGCGCACCGTCAGTTTGGTAGTTTGGTGGATCGCCTGCGCCAAGATGGGTGTGGCGGCGCAGCAGGGGGAGGCGTCACAGATTCAGCTTGGCGTAGCGGAAGTTTCGTGGCAAAAAGCCTCGCCGAGACTGCGCTGAAAGCTCGCCAGCTCCAACCTGGTCTACTTTCGGCACAAGGCGCAAGGCGTAAATAAAGTCCATTCATTCAAGTCGAATCACAGCTGGCGGAGTTGAAGTTTGGCTGACGGCGCGCAGTGCGCACACGTCACAGAGACCTCACAGGCACGTTTCCACAGTTCCAGGCACATTTAAATGCAATAAATAATCACAACAAACACTATTTAATGCAACTAATTGAATCAACACGTCAATTTATATATATACATAGATTGTCCCGTCACATCTGACGTCAGATCAAAGGCGGATGGCACGCGTAACGGAAACTCAGCCTCTCGGACCAAAACATCTCCCTCTCTCTCTCCTGTTTCTTATAATATCGGCATTGTTATTATTATGATAGGCGCACACAGCGCGTGATGCGCGTGGTGGGAGCGCCGGCGCTGCTTCTTTCATCGGGTTGTCAAGTGACGGATCTTGCACTGAACCTCCCCTAACGCATTAAAGGAGAGGAGAGGAGCTCATTTGATTGGTGAAGATCTGAATCGGCTGTATTAATCCCAGTCCATGCCTCGTCTTCCACTCACGCCTTCTTCTCCTCCCTCTTTCCCACTTGCGCCGGTGGGCGAGACGGGAGGTGTGCCTGCGAGCCTGCGCGAGCCTGCGCCGCGAGCACGAAACTTGCAAAGTCCAGGCGGACACACCCCGTCGGCGTGGCGCAGGTGCGCTGAGAGCTGACTGCGCCTGGTCTACGAAACTAGGGCCCTACATGTGCTTTTTAGTGTTTTCTTTTTGTTGTTTTAAGATCCATGTTAGATACAAGCAGGCCCATTTGTTGGTCTTTTAGAGGCACACTAATTACGCAGGAGAGCGGAGTATGTGCTGTTTGCCCGGTGGCTATCAGGTTTGATTAATACAACGCAAAATGAAGAAGCAAAGCAAACTGCGTCAGTGTTAGTAAATCTACCCCAGAGGCCCTCAGTCACCTCAACAAATGCATCCACTTTTGGCAACCGTAGGAGCTTGTTGTTGTTCCACAGCTCTAGTCCTTCCAAAAAAAAAATTAATAGGGAGTGGGGGAGGAGAGCGGAGAGAGAGAGAAAGAGGGAGAGAGAGAGGACGGACTAATCCGCCTCAGCGACTTTGGGACAGGCTTGCTTCTCCTTCAGGGGTGGTGAACATGGCTGAGAGCTGCCAGCCTGCATGCACAAAGACCGTCTGATCCCACATGAGCAGAAGAGACAAAATGAGCGGAAACGCAGAGCAGTGAATAGTGACAGTGAGTGTAGTACAGCACCCTGTCAGAACTGAAAGGTCATATGAGCAGTGTTGGTCGAGTTGAGTTGTCGTTACAGATGTGGCTTTAAAAATGGCAAATCATCCTTTTATCCCCCCCTCTACAACCCCCATCAAAAACTAACAGAATTACATTTTTTTTTTCGTGGTTATTTGAAGTTTAACCGCCACTAAACTAACTGTAAAAGCTTAATTAGTGTTGACTCCTCACACCTCATCCATATGAAAAGACTTCACACTTGGAGCACAGGGACAAAACTTTTCAAATCTTCAATCGCAGTTGTTGCTTTGACTTGAACTTGTGCTTATTAGTCGTTCTCTTAATATTTTCGGTAGTGTTTCTGTTGGCTGAGCCCCAAGAGTTTTTCCACTAAAAAACAAAAAGACATTTTCCTCCGGGTCCCATGAGTTGTTTCTTAGCCACAGGCTGTTAATGAGAATACAGACATCCCCGCAACCCACTGGCTCTTTCACAGTCAGACATTGAGAAGGATTGTTTGATGCAGAGACCTTATAAACAGCCTCGAGTGCAATTCAGAGAACAGCAGCTCTTAACTTGTAAGCAGACGGTTATAAGAATTTTAGTCATGCAATTTTTTTGCGAAGTTGAAGGACAATTAATGAATGGAAATAGTTAATTAAATGTCTTGCAACTCCACAGATTTTTTCGAAACACCAAAGAGACCTTCAGTCATGGTTTTGCATGCCAAAAACTGTTCAATTTGCATTTAAAGCTCCAGAAACAGATAATTAAATGTATTATTTCTTCTGAGATTTGGTCACTAATACAATGCATTTCTTGTGACTTTTAATTACTCCTATGACATGTATCAAGATATTATCCGAGATTTGAAATCATAAGAGCAATTAGATTTGGCATTGTTATTATCATCTAGGGGGGACTGGAGTCATCTCTGAGATCACACTGGATAAATCCAGGTAGAAGGAGGTGAGTATGAGGGCATGTTTTACATTGAGCTTAGCCATGAAATAGGCTTAGAAAAAAAAGACAAAACAGGTCGATCAGATTAGCAGCCATCCAAATATTCGCTCATCATTTTGCATGATGAGGAAATAATTCCACAATTAGCCCTGCCAGAATTTCCAACTTTTCACTGGTTTTATTCACTTTAATTATCTTGGGAGCCTCATGCAGCATTATTCTTCTTGAATTTCTCTTATAATTGCTCCTCAATTTCTTTTGAGAGAAAAAAAAACAAAATAAGAAAAGTCAACTCCAGATGCACTTAACATTCTTAGAGAGTGGACCACGTGGGGCTAATGTATTGCTAACACAGCACAACACAGGCCTGTCCTCTCCTTTCTGTATAGTAGAAATTAAGCTATCAGCACGTTACAAAATCTGGTGACCCACTGTTAATGGCTGATTATCTTGCAATAATAATGTGCAAAATTAAACAAGTTGTTTAATTTTTCTCATTTAGCGGTGGTAGTTAGATTACTAACATTAGCTTGCTAATTCCCCTATTTTCATGCCACAGTTAAACTAGTTACAGAAAATGAGCAGAACAGCAGTAACAGCTAGCTACAGATGGGAGGAGTCTAATTTTCTTATTTGTGGTTGTCATATGGAAGCTCCGTGTCAATTTTTTTGCTATGTTCAGAATTATGCAGTGTGCGGGCTTTAGTTGAGACCCGGGGGTAAAGTTAGACCATCCAAATCTGCCCTTAGCCAGGTGTGCTGGTGCATGCTGAATACCAATAAACATGGGATTTTCCAGAGCTTCAGCACTTCACGCACTATCATCCCAGGGTTTTTATTAGTCTTGATTTGGATCAACGGACCGATAGTATTTTTTCAGTCCACAAATTTAACAATCCAATTGTCAGAATTACTCCAAAAACATACTGTATTATAATGTATATTTAATGATATGATATTCATGCATTGGTTTATGTCCCGCAAATGTAAAACATATGTTTCCTTCTGTTGGAAAATGTGTGGACTGTGAAAACCAGATGTTTTTCTTCTTCTCTTAGTAAGAGTGGTCAAGAGCAAAAATAAGAAAACGTTGGTGAATCCCAGAAAGAACAAATGGTGGATACATAGAAACACAAGTGGAGATTTGTTCTCATGTCGCTTCCAGTGTGAGGCCCTTAGGGTAACATCCTGTTAGTTTAATTTAGTTTATTCTCCTTTATTATTGTAGGTGATTACATTTACTCCAAATGATTTGCCACTCGGCGATTTCTGTTTTTCTTCCCATCTTTTTGTTCACATTTGGCTGCATATAGTCTTAGATTGGTTTTGGACACTACACCTCGTTTATCTCCTTGTTCTGTCTCGACGTGTGTGTGTGCACTTGTGTGTGTGTTTGTGTGTGTTCATTCATGCAGGCACACACACACGGGCCATCTGTTTGGGCTAGATAGGCCACCTTTCACTGATCCTGTGTGTGAACAACCCTCAACTGAATCCAGCTCCAGCTAAGCGCTGACTGATGTGGACGACTGGGGCTATCTTACCAACAAAAACACCTAATTGCCCGTTTTATCTCGTTTCAAAATATCAAGCAGAGGATAAATCCTAATTTGCCATTATGGAATGATAAATCATGAATTATGAATATTGAACTCGTCACCAGGTTGGAAACAAATAACACTAAGTAACTGTTATTGCGCTGATGTGTGAAGAGAAAGTCGAAATGTTTTGCCTTTCCTTCTTTCACAAAGACTCTCTCGATACTACTGTAGTGCCTTTTCAGCAGGAAATGTTCCCGCTGTGTTGTGCGATAGACACGCGCTCTGCAAGTTTTTATTGACTCTGGTAAAGATATCTTTGCAATTCAGCCTTGCCACGCCGCTGCTCGTTTTTCTAAATTAATTCAAACGCGCACAAAAGACGAGCTGCCTCAGCCAAAGGCGGTATCTTCACCTGTGTCGTAAGTTGTAACGTTTCTCCAGCCGGAGAGAACAGATCGGCTCATTGTCATTGTGATGAAGGAGGTGTCACTTTTCTGTCTGTGGAAAAAGTCTATCTCTGGATAAGATTAAACAAGACCTAATATTGACAGTGCACTATACATGTCTTTGTGTGTGTACGACACTGAATAAGATTAAAGTAATACAAACAGACTTCTCTCTTCAGACACAGAGCCCAGGACTCCTCTGCTCCCCGACTCCCATTCCTCTCCTCTTCTTCAGCTGCCAGTGTCGACGTTCTGGATCAGTGAATGGGCCAGATGGCTGCAGAACACAGTCCCCTCTCTCTCGTCGTTCTTTCCTCCCTCCTTCTCTCCATGACTTCTCACACCACCGTTCTTGTTAAGCCCCCCTACCTACACTTCTCCATCTTCCCGTTTCATCTCTTCTATCTGTACTCACTCCTGTCTCTCTCATGGCGCTGGAACAGAGGATATACTCCTCTTCGTTGCCCAGGGCTCTGCTGTCAAGCCTTTTCCAAGCACAACTTCCCAAGCCTGACGGCTGTGTGTCTCCTGCGTCATCTCCCAGTGAAATGAAAAGGGAGCCCATGCGGACCCATTCCTCACTCTCCTACTCCTCACCCCTCCTCTTGATCTACCATATAGCCAGACACTGATTCATTAGCATTTGTTTAAGAACCAGAGGGACTATCAGAAAGACAAAACGAAAAGACCTCTCTTTTTATTTGCTCTGCACAGTGTGTTCTTAACAATCGTGACTTTACTCAAACTTGAGGCTGTTTAGTTTGAGTCATTTGAAGCTTAAAACAACTTTTTTTAATCCTGGGTATGCATGCTAGACTGAATATCATAGAATGAGTATTAAAAGTGGACGTAGTCATCGTGATGTCACCCATTTGTTTGTGGACTACGGTTTTGAAGCCTCCAGTTCAGCATTTTGACCACCATCTTGGATTTTTTGCAACGATTGAAGTGACCATATTTGGACTGCAGATGAGCAAAGGGTGGATCTGAAGAACACAATTGGCCCCCCAGCAGCAACCTTCCTGGATCTGGCTCCATCTGGCTTCTGGTGTGAATCTCCAGATGAGTCGCCCCTTGATGGCCAGTAGAGATAATGCAAGTATAAGGCCCTGCTGATTCACTCTTCATAAACAGAGGTTGCTGCATGATATGCATCAAGCAACCACAACAGTTACAATACAATACAATACAAACCACTCAAAGCTAAGATGCTATGATGCTTCCTCACTTCTTTAAGAATGCTCCTCTAAACACATTGAGGTAAAATTCAGATTTGAAATGTCTTTAACTTCCTGCTGTTGCATCTCTGATTACACATGTGGCAACATGAGGCACTTAACAAGGAGATCGCTGTTAATTCCCCTTCCTATTGTTGCTTCATTGAACCATAACCACAGCCATTATCTCTTTAACCATGCCATTATCATAGCAACTACAGCAAATCTGTTTTTTTTTACTCAAGCATAGTTTCCACAACCTTCACTAAATGCTTATTTTAACCCGAACCATGGCCTTTTTAGTAAAAATCATTGATCAAAATTTGTCTTTTTTTTCACATATTTTGGTCTCTTTACCTACTCAAATACAGGAACTAGGACTAGGGGTGGGAATTGATACGTTTTTATCAATATCAATGCCATTGTCGATGCTGCCTATTGATCCAATTCCTTATCAGTTCTCTTACCGATTCCTGAGTAGTTCAATACATACTTATATACATTATAATAGGGGATTTTAGCCCATAAATTAAAAATAAATAAAAAACGCACCTTGAATTTTTACACATTTTATTAAAAAAGCACCACAAACCATTATAACGAAAGAAAAGCTCAACATAGAAAGTTGCACACACTTGTTTGGATTGTGTGAGTGTGTGTGTGTGTGTCTCCCGTTTGGGCAAACACGGCCAAGCGTAAATCAGGCTTTCCGATTGGCTGTAAAAGCCGCTGCGGGAGCAAATAGGAATGTCCAATGCATTAACGTAACTCTATACGTCACTAGCAAGATGGAGGATGAGAAGTTGATCGACAGACATAAACAAAAGGGAGAAATGTGCCACGGAGACGAGTAGACATCTAGTCACATCTTTACAACTATACGCATTTGTTTTGTTGTCAGAAATAAACCGCTCACATGGACAAGCAGGGTACCTTTGTTTAGCCCCCTTTCTCTAGTTTAAGAGGAAAAAAATGCATGTTTCTAGCGCAACCGGAGTTATGACGCTCTAAAGACATGATCTTTTGTAGCGTATACGCTACTATGCCTCCACTGATTACACACGGCAGCATTTTCATCGCGTTTGGTGAAATGTAGCCAGACTTTCAATCACTTCCTCCTCTCCATGATGCTGCCTCATTGTTCATTGGTTGTCAGCGCGCGCAGCGTCGTCGCAGAGAGTGACGCAATGTACCGCAACGCAAAATTTTGAGTAAACCGGAAAACGTGGTGCAGAATCAGTAAGAAGAATCGATAACGTTGGTGGCGTAGGATTCCGATGGAATTGGTTAGTTGGAGCCGGTTCTGAGTAGGAACCGGTCCTCGATTCCCATCCCTAACTAGGACCAAGATTCATATACGTGGATTTAATGGCTAATCAATACCATCCAAACAGCAGTTTCCTCTCTGTCTCAGCTCCGCCAAACTTTTTTTTAGTTCCTAATGTCACAGCACTTTCCCAGACCTCTCACGTATCACGTTGTGTTGACTGTCAGGGTGTTTTATTAGCCTTGGCCAATGTAAAGCAATAACAAAGCAATTGCATTATGCATTACAAGCGGGGCAATCAATAAATCATAATTGATCACGTGGTGCACACTGCCGCACGATGCATTCTCACAGTCGCTCTACCTAAGCTGCATGATGCATGTGTTTGTTTATGCCAGCATTTGGCTGCAATTATGTCAATTATTACCCTTGCTCAGTCAAACCTGACCCCCCTCCACGAGGTCAGGGGCAGATATGAGAGTAATATTGTGGTGATGGCCCTCGGGGATTTATTATCATGGACACAAGGCAGCTATATAAACTGTCAAATCAATACCGATCATTTAGTGGAACACATATGTTAAAGGTGAAAATGTAATTTTGGACTCTATTGGCTGCTGCTGACTAACAGCCTCGAGTGCGGCAAGAACACAGATAGTGCAGCCATTAAAGTCATCGGTTATCATAAAGAGTCACGGTGTAGATATGAACCTTTACTTTCTTTCGATTTCCATCCCTTTTATCCTGTAAAAAAAATGACCAAAGTTGTTTCTGCGTGCCCGTATAGATATACAGATATTCTTCATGTCTTAAAAGGATGTGGGTGTATACTAGAAAGCCAATTACAGTGTTACAGCTCTGACAATATGACAGCTTTTCCACCGTGACATTGCAAGAAAGCCACTGTTTGCTGAAAACTTTTTATCCAGATCAATACCCTTCAAGGTGTGATAGCAGATGCCCTGAGTAAATGATGGAGCACGTGTAGTGTAGGATGCCTGAGGCCTATCTCTCTGGAGCTTATTACAACATAACCATTAGGCACAAGGCATGCTGGTCTCAGCTGGAATTGGGTTTTAATTGGACCGCCCTAATTGGTTTATTGCACTTGCAGGTAGAATTGAATGTGGTGGCAAAATCTTGCTGTGAGGTGGCGAAATGGGACCTAAACGCAACAGTTAGTGTGTATGTGTGAGGATGTTCATTCCACCTCAGCCTGTCAGATACTTGATTATTAATGTGTTGTAGCACTTGCTGTAGCTTGTTATACTTTTTGCGAACACGATTCCAACAGTTCTCTGCCTTGGCACGGACACTCACAATTAATATGAGCCAAAGCTGTAATTTGTTGAATGAAGGGTAATGGCTGGGTGTGTTCCCTGCTGACTGGGTTCACACTTAAGTTAAGTGGGTAATTTGAACAATTTCAGCAGAAAGCAATGGTTAACATGGTATTATAAAACCAACTGCTCTGCCTCCAGTGACATTTCGACCTTTTCATTATCTATCAAAAATAGGTTCTTGACAAAATTACCTCTTCTCTCTCCGACATCCTGTTTTACCTGCTCCCATCTCTTCACTCCTCGCTTGTTAATTACACTCAAAGAACACATTACAATGACAACAAGACGAGGTGAAACCTAGTACATGTCTGGACCGTTTGTGGTCAATGTGCTTAACTGCAAGACACCGGTTGTTGTTTTCAGTGTTCACAATGTGGGTAACGTTGGACTAATCATCTTAACTCACAAAGGCTGTGGCTGCTGGAATGGAACAGCTATATGGATAGTCCCGAACAATGGAAGTAATCTGCTTTTTTTTCCAGAAGAGAAGGAAAAAAAGTAGAAACAAGCTTAAAGGGATACTTCACCTGTGGAATGTAAGGATGGATGTAAAAGGATGCCCTTCTCTCATGTTCAACAAAACATGAGTCTTGAGGCTTCCTCAACCACTTAAATCCAAATTCCAAAACACAAGCCTTGAGGGTCTCCCATTAAAAGCTCTTACACTCTACAAGGTAAATCAATAAAGCAAGTTGAGTCTCCATCGGCTATTCCTAATTGTGCTAATTTGTTTGGAATGAGTTGTTGCTTCAACTCTTCTACCGCTGAGCTGCCAGCATTTGACAGGGACTAGTAACCAAAACAATAATTAACTAATTCATCCAATCACTCCATTCAAGTCATAAATGTGTATGTCATGGAGCCAATTGGCCAGATTCCCATTGGTCTAGACAATGCATGTGGGAGCAGTTGGGATTGGTGGCTTTTAATGATGTTTTAGATTTTCTTCTATTACATTTTGCATGTTCTTTGAAATATTTTCAGTAGTCTAAACAAAAACTACACACAGCAATGCTGTCTGGTTATCCACATGGTGACAAGACACAATACAATTCAGTTTTTAAACCTGTATATGTATTTATTTATTCGTTCCATGTACATTGTACCTTCATACTACCTTTGGGGAGTCTTAATTGCTAGATTTGTATTATATATATATATAACATATTAAATATCAATTTAATTGGTTGGTGCAACTGTGAAGCTACAATGAAAGTTAATAGGAAAAACCTTTTTAAAAGGCATGGGCTTACTGTGTTTTTGATCGATGTCCAACAGTCAGGGGAAAAGAGATACTATTTTGTCCCCTCCGACAGACCCAGTAGACCAGAATGCAAATGCAATGCAATCCACTCAAGATGTTGCTTAAAGGACACAACTTTATTCCAACAGGAAAATTACAGAATTGCTTTCACCTACTGTATTTTTTACAACCAGCAGCTTAAAGTAACACGTTCAAGTCTGCTCTCTGGGGGGAACCAAGAGTACCTTTGGGAATTGAAGGTTGAAGTGAAGTGAGGAAGAAGTAGACAAAGCTAAAAGTGAGTGTACCAGAAAGTAAATTACAACAGTTAATCACAATATATCATCTGAAACACGCCTAACAACAGAGATTGATGAAGTGTAACCCTGCTGAATTTGATCTGAAGCTTTTTTCCCCTCCTAAAAAACAGAAGGCATTCCAAGAAAATAAAAGTCCCAATGTCCAGATATCTTGAGGTTACAGTGTTTCTAAATCGTTTCATCCATTTCACATCACACACACACACACACACACGCACACCAATATGCTCCCTGGTCTCTACTCTTTTCTTTGAAGACATCAGATATGGTACCGGTGCTACAGGCCTGCTGCTGCTTCTTATAGAACAGCTGCATCTCATTCCCCAGGTATATTTGTACATTATAATGAGCCACAGTATGCTCTGCTGTTTCTGAATGCAGGCATATTACCACACCAAGTACATCCATGAGAAGCCCTGAAACAGTATGCTAGTGTGTGTGTTTGTGTGTGTGTGTGTGTGTGTGTGTGTGGATGTGGAAATAGAAAGGGAGTATCACACAATTATAAAAAAAACTGATGTACAAACTCTTACATTTTCACCTTGGGAGTTTTGATTACAATGCCAGGCGTTAATATGTCGGTCTGTGGATAGAATCTGTCACCGCAATAGAGAAACAAAAAATGCAACAAGAAACTGGAGCATGTGGTTGAGATCAAAACGAAGGTAGAGCCGGAAGGTTCCTTCATTGTTCCACCTCCTTGTATTTGTCGAAACTCTCTTTACGCCCCAACATAAATCAGGCCTATACCTGCCGCCCAACCTGTTCTCACTGCCAAGGCATCATATAATGCCTCCTGCTGAGTGCTCCCTGGCGTCTGACACTGGCTCTCAATTAACGTGTGGTTTCGACACAAGCACCTGCTGTATTAAGGGCAGAGCAGCAGACGTAGAACAAAGCCATAAATAATCTGCGTAGGGTAGAGGGATTGGTGGTGGATCAGTCAAATAGACCCCTCATTTTCACCCAGGAGACTGCTGTTTGTGTTAGTAACATCAATCATGTTAGTGACGATAGTCATGTCACTCGGTTGTCAATCGCTATTCAACGTGAGTCATTAGTGAGTGAAGTTAATGTCGACCGTGCTCTTCTCCTAAACCTTAATACGTGGTTTAGTTGCCTAAACCTAACTTCCTATGAAGACGGAAGTCTATTTCAAAGACACCATGACCGTGAGACCAGATTGGCGTGTGCATAGGTTGATGCTTTAGAGGACCGATACAAGCTTGATATTTGATACACTGGAGTCTGAACTTGTTGGTCTGTGTAACTTGACAGCTGTGAATACTAACAATAGTCCTGTTTGTTGTTTACACTCATTATGTTTGTTGCCAACGTAGCAAATTTCTTGCTGTGTTTAGTGACTTTTGGGGCTAGTTCTGCTCGCTAATTTCTTTGGGAAAGAGTTGGCAACACTGGGCTTGGTTATTCAGTTGGATACTTTCAAATCCAATGCACTTCTGTTGGGTCCTCCAATATTGCCGACCCCAGCTTTTATGCTTCATATTATATTAGGATTAGTGTGTGTGGGCAGAAATGACATGAAAAAAGATATTGGCGATATTACAGGGACCGTCAATATGCCGAGTCCACTGGGAGAGGTGAAAGACGGCAGGATCAGAATGTCACGGCAAAAGAGTCACAGAGGTTTTCTAAAACCAATCCATGAATCAAATGTTTACCCATGGTGCAGGATTGGAATCAAAAAACAGTTTCCATGTGGAATAACACAGTGACTCATGCACATACAGTATGTGGGAAGTGCTCACTAAAAGACTTATTTTAAATCCACTTGTAACATCCGTAAACAACTCAAGAAATACACCATGCCCTTGCAGGGGTCGTAACAAAGGAAGGAGAAAAACATAGAACCAGTGGCACTCCACTTTTAATGGAAAAGCAATCCCTTTGGCTTTCAGGGGGCGATTCCAGCTGCATTTGGAACTTCTGAGGACTTGGAAGACAAGGTCACACATCAGCTTGTGAATAGACTATTAAGTTGTTGTGCGTAGGGATGCTGGCCACAGCAAACCTGCGGCTCAGCTCTCTTCTCGTGTTTTCAAATGCTGCCAAGGGTAACTGACCTCAATGAATACACAAAAAAATTTGAGAGACAACATTCTGCTGCAAAACTGTTTTCCATCATAAATACACTTTTTGTAATGAATAAATGTGCTGTAGGATTTGATATGTAAAGCTCTCACTTTCTGGCCTTGAATTCCCTGTGGCAAAGACTGAAAGAGTGCTTATTTCATGTTTTGTTTTTCTACCTTGATAAGAATTTGACAAAATATGTGCCTTGGAATTATGCAGATTTGGCAAAATGTGAACGGGCTTAACATAGTTGCGGATGCTGACACTAACAAAAAATAAAAGGAATTACCACCACTGAAATACTCACACCATTATTTCACAAATGAAAAACCATCTACTTTTTTTATGGTGATATTACTTTCAACTTAACAGTGCCAGAGTCATTCCCTGGAAACACAGATGGTAGATTTAGTGTGATAACTAAATTTGGATTGCAATTATGACTTTGAAAAAAACGTTACTCTAAGACTGTTGCCAAAAATCGGTGTTTTTTTCATTTAGGGCGTAAATGTCTACAGTCCAATCCAGACCAGTTTACACCCCATCACCTTAATGAACATGCAATATGAACAAATTGGATGGATGTGTTTTAACATCTGATATTTTACTGCATTGCAGATCTGCTTGCAGCCAGAGAACATGTGGACTAAGAGAAATAATTTGAGAATTGGCTGTTTTTTTTTATTTTTTTCCCCCCTCCAGATAATGACCTTGAATTTAATGCGCCGTAATCAAGAAATTGAAAGGGAAATTTGTGCATAGTATTGAATTGAAATGATGTGTTCCAAGGTAAAGCATAATACTAGAAGTTGTATTAGCATGACCTTAAATCTAAAAGTTCTCTAACACACGCGCTGTTGATTTATCCGTTTCCTACCGACGGTAAATATTGTTGGTAACTTTTAATCTTAAGTCCAATTGATCCCCATCCTTGACCAAGTGATTATTGCTGTAACCACGACGACAAGGCCATTTACTGTTTGTGTTGAAAATCCTTTTGTTACAACATGGTATTCATTTCTGTATATAGCATTGTGTTAAATCTTCCAATTGAGGTTTTACAGGAAAGAATCCCAAGAAAAGGATACAGTACCTTTTTAAAGTGTGGAAGTAAAGTACTAGTGAACAGGCTCTGCTATTTCATAATGAGAAGTGTGACTGCCGGCTCCACTGAGAGATCATTAGAAACTTGCTTGCTGGTGAAGGACACGCTCACTGCTGAATAAGAAAAAATCCCTGTTCAAACTGGAGGGATAAACCAAAGGAATATCACAAGCTCTACATAGGTGCGGCTGTCTCGCCACCAATCATGGCAGCGATCTTAATTTATCATCCCTGTGTCAGATGAACAAGAGTGACAATTAGTTGCTCGATGCAAATCTTAAAAAGGTAATGCCTCCTGTCATGTGAAAACCCTGTATCTCAGATGCCAATTTATCAGGATCTGGGGGGGGGGGGGGGGGGGGGGGGAAACAGGTCTTGTGTTCGTCTTGACCATCTAATTTTTCATCACTTTTGAAAGGTCTTCATGTGACAGCAGCAATATGTCATTGGGGGGACAGCTGTCTTAAACGTCCAGGTTTTGGTTCCCTTAAGGATTCCTTTTCTTTATAATTCTAGCAGTTTAAAACTGCAGTATTGTACAGATTTATATTTAATTTGCATTTACAATTTGTATGTTGTAAGGTTGTTTAATGGCCTCCTTTGCAAAAAAATATTTGTCAAAGTCTCAACATAGATGTTAGCATTCGGCTTGAAGCCTCCTCCTCCATCATAATGTGATGTATATGGTGTTTCAGTGGAGTGACAAAGGCCCCTGGTTCTTATCAATCCAACCCAGTTATTCTGCTTTACAATCACAGTCGCAATATGTTGAGGATTCAATGTTTCCCCTGAGGAACCCTATATAAGGGGATATAAGGGTTAATTGTGAGGATGCTTTTCATAATGAGCATCAGAATTACTCATCCTGATGCTCATTATGAAAATGAACTGGCACCCAGGCAAGTATTTAGTACATAGCATGAAATAGCAGGGCTATTGATCCCAGTCTTCTCCTCATTGGGGCAAACTGCAGTATTCACGGAGAATGCCAGGAAGGGAAAACGACACATATTCACGAAGAACACTTGGAATTCATGACAGAACTTGCCCAGCTTTCTCTGTTTGATGAGAGATTTGATTTATTTATTATGTTCTGCAAAGCTTAGTCACATGGACGGGGACATGTTTACTAGTGCAAACATGTTTTTTTATGGAAGACGGAAAATCTAAGTAAAATAAAGGAAATTATTAATAAATGTTATTAAATGTATCACAAATAACTGTAGGCACTTTTTATTTATTTATTTCATTTACATTTTTAAACAGAATCAACCCATCCATCCATCGTCTACCGCTTATCCTATTCAGGGTCGGGGGGGCTGGAGCGACCCTCGCTGACATTTGGGAAGGCAGGGTTCACCCTGGACAGGTAACCAGTCTATCACAGGGCCAACACGTAGAGACAGACAGGTAACCAGTCTATCACAGGGCTGAAATGTAGAGACAGACAGGTAACCAGTCTATCACAGGGCTGAAATGTAGAGACAGACAGGTAACCAGTCTATCACAGGGCTGACATGTAGAGACAGACAGGTAACCAGTCTATCACAGGGCTGACATGTAGAGACAGACAAGTAACCAGTCTATCACAGGGCTGACATGTAGAGACAGACAGGTAACCAGTCTGTCACAGGGCTGACATGTAGAGACAGACAGGTAACCAGTCTATCACAGGGCCAACACGTAGAGACAGACAGGTAACCAGTCTATCACAGGGCTGAAATGTAGAGACAGACAGGTAACCAGTCTATCACAGGGCTGACATGTAGAGACAGACAGGTAACCAGTCTATCACAGGGCTGACATGTAGAGACAGACAAGTAACCAGTCTATCACAGGGCTGACATGTAGAGACAGACAGGTAACCAGTCTGTCACAGGGCTGACATGTAGAGACAGACAGGTAACCAGTCTATCACAGGGCTGACATGTAGAGACAGACAAGTAACCAGTCTATCACAGGGCTGACATGTAGAGACAGACAGGTAACCAGTCTGTCACAGGGCTGACATGTAGAGACAGACAGGTAACCAGTCTATCACAGGGCCAACACGTAGAGACAGACAGGTAACCAGTCTATCACAGGGCTGAAATGTAGAGACAGACAGGTAACCAGTCTATCACAGGGCTGAAATGTAGAGACAGACAGGTAACCAGTCTATCACAGGGCTGACATGTAGAGACAGACAGGTAACCAGTCTATCACAGGGCTGACATGTAGAGACAGACAAGTAACCAGTCTATCACAGGGCTGACATGTAGAGACAGACAGGTAACCAGTCTGTCACAGGGCTGACATGTAGAGACAGACAGGTAACCAGTCTATCACAGGGCCAACACGTAGAGACAGACAGGTAACCAGTCTATCACAGGGCTGAAATGTAGAGACAGACAGGTAACCAGTCTATCACAGGGCTGACATGTAGAGACAGACAGGTAACCAGTCTATCACAGGGCTGACATGTAGAGACAGACAAGTAACCAGTCTATCACAGGGCTGACATGTAGAGACAGACAGGTAACCAGTCTGTCACAGGGCTGACATGTAGAGACAGACAGGTAACCAGTCTATCACAGGGCTGACATGTAGAGACAGACAAGTAACCAGTCTATCACAGGGCTGACATGTAGAGACAGACAGGTAACCAGTCTGTCACAGGGCTGACATGTAGAGACAGACAGGTAACCAGTCTATCACAGGGCTGACATGTAGAGACAGACAGGTAACCAGTCTATCACAGGGCTGACATGTAGAGACAGACAAGTAACCAGTCTATCACAGGGCTGACATGTAGAGACAGACAGGTAACCAGTCTGTCACAGGGCTGACATGTAGAGACAGACAGGTAACCAGTCTATCACAGGGCCAACACGTAGAGACAGACAGGTAACAAGTCTATCACAGGGCTGACATGTAGAGACAGACAGGTAACCAGTCTATCACAGGGCTGACATGTAGAGACAAACAGGTAACCAGTCTATCACAGGGCTGACATGTAGAGACAGACAGGTAACCAGTCTATCACAGGGCTGACATGTAGAGACAGACAGGTAACCAGTCTATCACATGCAAATGCAAATGAGCAAGCTGTCATTTAAAGCCATGTGGTTAACTTCGCACCTACTGGTTTATCGTCGGCAAGCAGGTAAATCAAGAATCTCAAATATTTCCAAAAAGGTTAGTTGAAGTCACTATGATATTACGGAGGCAGAGAGCACAATACCACATGTGGAAGGAACAATGCGATGATCAGCTGCAGGAGAGGCGATGATCGTCTGAGGCCTGTACTGCGAAGCGAGTTCAACATACCCATACCCCTTTTCCACCAACACGAACCTAGTTCAAGAACCGGGCCGGTGCCCGTGTTGGTTCAACTTGCGAACCTTCTGAGAACCTCTTTGCGTTTACACCAACTGCCCAGAGAGCCACGTCATTATGTCACTGTATACGTCTGAGGTTTCCCCGCATCGCTAATTACAAACACAGCAGAAAAAGTGTTTATTTTGGCAAATAATACAATGACAATAAAATACAAATAAGACTAAATTCCCGTTTTTTTCCTTTTATTTTTAAAGAGTAGAGCAGTGTGTGATCAATAGATCAGAGTGTTTGATGTTTAGTCATCTGCAGGTTGGACCTCCGTTCAGTATCACCGATAGCTCTAGCTCTCGATAGCTCCGACAGCTCTACAAACACAAACCAGAGAATAGCGGTTTAATCACAAACGTGTACACGACGCTGTGAAGACAGATGTTAAGTCACATTGGTAGTTGGTAACGTTTAGTGAGCCAACGGCAGTCAGAAAGTGGCATGCTAACGTTGTTGTTAGCAATATCACACTAGCTGGCTTGCTAGCCGGTCAGCTTACATTACCCGAGGAAGCAAAGCCACTAGTTGCTGCTGTTACGGACGTAATCACTAGCTTGGTAAACCAAACAGAAATGTGTCGTTGGTTTGCAACGAGGTGAAACATTTTAAAAGTGAAATTTACCCAGAACAGTAACGTTTGCAAAACTCTGCAGCAGCGTATTTACCCCCGTCGCCTCGAGCCACGCCCCAAGCCCCTGACGTAGGTTTGCGAATGGTTCTAGACCAGCAAAGAGTTGGTGCCACTATGGAACCAGTTTTCTTGGCCGAGCCGGTTCTTTGTCTGTGGAAACAGGAAGAACTGGTTCGCGATTAGGCACCGGCTCCGAACCGGCCCTCAAAATGCCTTGGTGGAAAAGGGGCACCAAAGTATCTTTCTGTTATCTGGCTTCACTAACCCTAACAAAAGTTATCAAGATACGTGTCAGTGGCCACACGACGCTGGTTATCTACTCGGTAAGTCAACCCAGGGTTTCCCATTCCAGCTATGAGCACATAAAAGAGGGAAACATGGATCAGTCTACGGGAAGCAGAGAAGTATATCTCATGAACGAGAAGCAAACCATAATCTTTCAGAAATATGAAGAAGTAAAACATAATACAAGCAAAAAGCAACACCGTTGCAGCTGCAACATGCAGGAAGGACAGCTGGCAAAAAATCACCGACTGTGTGAGTGTGTAAGTTAATAAGGGCACAAGTAGATCTGACTATAATTACATTTCTGTATTCCATTAAATCAATGTGTTGCTAAGCTGTAGTTTCATGGCGATTGGTGATTAGAAGTACAAGTTCAAGGGTCCAGCACCTCTGTTAGAGGGCGTGCCACGTTATGAATTGAATTGCAGACCGTGTTTTTGCTCAGGATCTCGATCTGCATCACCCACCGCATACATAAAAGTACCCGTCGCAAGGTAACGCAGTGCAATGCATGCAGCCTGCGGCACTGTACAAATGCTGATGCCATTTTCCAAGAGAGCTGATTGGTCAGTAGATGGGTCTTTTATACACGTTGATCTCTTATCTGGAACATAACCTGCAGGTTAGCACTGCAGCATCAGTTACCATGGCGATGTGCCTTTGTAAGAAGTGAACCAGCGTCGTAGACTATGAAGTTACCTCGCTAAACCCAGATCCTGCTTCGTAGCACAGGCCTCAGGTGTCTCTCATCAGGTTATGATAAGGAGAGGGAGGAAACTATTTGCAGGGATCACAATAATACATGCCTTTCTTCCGTAACATCAGGCTCACTGCATAGAAACACCTTGCATAATACATGCATGATCTCCGCAGTCGTCTTAGCTTGGGAACCGAGTACCTTACCTTAAAAATAAAGAAACGTAGACACCGCAATTCTACATGCATCTTCGCGTCCGTCATACTGAGAAGGGTGAAGATCTGATAGTGAACAAATATATGTTTTGAGATCATTAACATTCATTTACATTCTTAATTTACATTTACTGGCATATTAATTTAATTCATTTCCAGTCATTTATTTATTTATTTCTGAACGTGGAAGTTTTCATCCTCCACAGCTTAGCACACCGGTGACAAAGCATGACTTTTTATCCAGACATCTTTCTCTCCATTGCTCCCCCCCCCCCTCTCTCAGACGAGTAATTCATGAAGATTGAGGCATAAATCACGATCATCAACTCTCCCGTTGAAACTGGACATTGGATGTGTTCTTCAAATGTGAGATGTCAAATGCTACCTAAAAATAGATGCCACTTCAAAGGGAATACAACCCCCTTTTATGCAGCTTTTGAACCCTGTAAGTTTTGAGGATCAAAGTGCTGACGTGCTGTCTAATAAAAAGATGCTCCACTTCTTGGTTGGGGCTGAAACTTTGCCGGGTGAATTTAGGACTCAAGGGGATTGCAATGTCAAGCTTTATTGGCCGAGCGATGCATTATCCTGTTGCTTTTCCTCAAAACTGTGAGTTTTGAAATATATAAATGTCACACACTTTTCTCTGAAAGGATTACTGCAGAAGAAGTGGATGTTTTCAGACACCAATGACACTTAATCGTTTCTCTGGACACTAAAAACAAAAAAGAAGACACTATTAAAGGTGCATTGTGTAGCATGGACAAAAACAATGCATCTTTTTTATGGTGTTGTCAAACTCCAATTGCGCCTCATGTCCATTATATCCAGGCTGTAAAAATCTGAATACAGCTTGGCAGGCATCTGATATAAGTAAGAGGTGATGATAGAGAGTTCAAGGAAAGTGTAACTGTTTTTTCCCCTCTGGATTCCTTGCAAAGTCAAATTGCAGACAGTTTAAACCACTTACTAAACATTCCATAACCATTTACCCAAGGCTCTTTCAGTATGTCCCGCCATTAGCTCAAAATGCTTTAGAATAAGCGAATCAACTGTGGTGGATAAGTGCTTCACCCTGTCATGATCATCTTTTGTGGGCGTGAAGGGGGAAAAAAGGGAAAAGAAAGGCTCCTGAGTAATTTAAGGCCCGTGTCCAAGAAGTGTGAGATTGGATATATGATGTCGATTACACAAACTGAGACCCTTTTATGTGACCCTCGTACAGCCGGCAAGACGCCACTTCATCACCTTGCAGCATGCACAGGGCTGGTGGGCACTGCTGGCAAATTTACAGCCGGTGCCAGTATATGCCTTGCTATTTCATTAAGCTAATATATTCCACCACGGCTGAGATGCTGCGAGGAGTCGGCCCTGGTGCGTCTCTACACAGACACTTTGACCTGAATCTCTGCCTCACCTCTGTCTGACACATCCATTACCCTTCCCTCGCCCCGGTTCAGCCATCAACTCTGCAAACACTCGGCAGGGCATGCATCACGGAGTTGTTTACGAGATGGACGGATGGGTGACGCCGGCGGTGTTGCGCCGCAAGGTGATGTTTCACCGCAAGGTGATTGCACGCCGGAATCTGCGAGGATTCGGTGTTAATTTATGTGTAGCGTTTAGCCTCCAGTTTTCACGTGTGAGAATCTGTTTACAACTGCTTCAAATAGCAGCGACTGGCTGCTGTCAGTTTGCTTCAAATGGTTTTGAATCAGTCCCATTCTTGAAAAGCTATTTCCCCACAATTTTGAGATGAGATGACATGAGATTTTCTTTGTTTTTTTCCCCCATCTCAATCCTCCAGCGGATTGCCTCACGACATTCTCTCACCAATTATTTATGAATACCATTTCATAATACATTCCTAGGTGACAGTTCTCAGTTGGGTTCCCCACAGAGTGATGGATGCATTGGTTTCCGCGGTGGACTGGTCATATTCACCAGGAGACTCACAGTGTTGGGTATCCAGAGAGAGAGAGAGAGAGAGAGAGAGAGTGATTGCAGAGCAAACTGGAGCCGAGGCCTTCGGAAAAAGCCCATGCATGAATCTGAGTGATGTGCGGCATTTGTGCAGATTAGGATATTTCTTGCATAACGCCCTCAGAGGTATTGAGTAATATGCAGTAAAAATCCATACTTGCTGATTTAAGCCGATAAGAAGTTTGTGTGATTTATTTCAAAGATATTGGGCTCACTATATGGTGGCTCTTTGGAGCCTTTAACAAGCGGGTGGCCAGGTCCCACAGGTCGTCAACATCATCTTTTCATATGGAAGGGATTGTCTTGCAGCCTGTTGGTGATGTGCGTGCATTTGGATGAGAGATGGGGCTTAGTGTAACTGATATTATTACAGTTTGCCTGTTGCAATGCATCAGCGTTCCATTATGTAAGCCGTGTTTGTAGTATGTCTCCTGGATTTCTCTTTGGTTATTGCAAGTTTGGTATCAGACATTATGCTGCTGTGAGGGTTGGGGAAAAAAAGAAGAAAACAACATCTTTGATAACATTGAAATTCAAATTCCCATCTCTCAGCAAAGAGCCTCCATTACTTTGACAGCCTTGGACCTGACAATACAGCTTTGATAGCTTAGTGCTGTGGGTGGAATTAATGAAAATAATTCCATACACTTACTAATGCTAAAGTGCTATAACGACAATGCATTAATGTATGTTTAAAGATATGGCTGCAGCATAGTGTTTAACACTTGCAGAGTTAAAGGAACATACTTATTTTTCGTTATATTATTATTTATTCTGATGAATACATGACCTTCTCCCCAGACAGCCTGTATGATTTCATTTTTCTTTGAAATTAAACTTGATGACATGGAAAGCTTGCTTGAGACAGTCAATCTAAGGTCATCCTTCACAACAAATATTCAGGCATTTTTATGCCATTTCAAATGCAGCTCTTGAGATGCCTCCAATATCACATTGCAGCCAACAAGCAAACAATGTAAAAATAAAAAAAGGATGATGTTAACAGGGCTGTTTGTTCATTTCTCCAACCCTTTTTACACATTCTTCCCTGTTTTTCCCAGTTTGCCAGTCACTAATTCTCAATGAAATAAAATTGTTTCAGAGAAGCTGTCATGACTTTCACATTTTAGGAAAAAGCACAGGTGTTGAAACAATAATATTAGGTCCATTCTATTCAAGAGTCTTTGTAAGGCAAAGGAAACAGCACGCCGGCATGCAGAAAGCCAGACCTTGAAAAGCAGCATCATTAATTTCATTATTCACACCTGTGCTTCTCCTGCTGTGACGTGTCAAAATATTTTTCCATGAAAAAGGCCTGTTTGAGAGCCTGTTATTCGCTTCCTGCCTGGTTTGAGAGAAATTGCATTTAAGAAATTCAAGACCAGGATTGATTTTGTAAGAGCGTGTCTGTATGTGCAATTTACTAACACAGGAAGGATTTTGCATCACTTTGGTGTGACTTCAGCCTTCGAAAAGGGGGGAGTGTTAATTAATAATATGATTATTATGGCAAATTAGCTATGCCGAGCAGATTTCTGTGCAAGGATATTAGGATCCTGTGTGTTTGAATGGAGTATGTTCTTGGCTGCCATGTTGGCTAGGTCATATTTTTAAAATAGATTTTATATCAATTGGTCTTATTTGGTTAAACATTAACAAATGAGCATCATGTTGCATTGAACAAGCATTTAAACTAAAGATTGAGTACATGAACTAATCTTTACAATGTTTGCTGAGATAATAAGTCAAATGAGAAGTAGGGTCATTTTCTCATTGACTTCTATACAATTAAACTTCTTTTTTGAATCAGAGAAGTCATCACCTGCTGGCCATTAGAATGAATGTTTTAAGCCACAGTGGATTCACAATTGAAATCCGCAGGTTGATGCCTTGGTAGATACACCTACACTGTAAACCCCAACAGTACTACTAACTTATAAGGACTGAGGGCACAATAATTAAAATCTGTTTAATAGTTGAAACAACTTATAACTAATCAGTGACGTGAACGATTAATCTAGTTTTAATTTTCTGTGACACAGAACTTATGAGTAAAGCGTTCCCCATCAATGATTGCTTTTGAGTAAACGCTCCGTACACGGACGTCATGACGTCACGACGTTGTGAATCTGCTGCCCTGACAGACGCAAATTTTTTTGTCCAAGATGGCTGCCGTGTGCGAGAGTCTGCGTCTCATCTTCGTTCATGGATTAACTTGTAAGTAAACCAAACAAACTTGTTAAAACTGCTTTGCTTGTTATAACGTTACATGGGTATCACAAATAATAAAGTGTTTGATCGTTAGACTGCGCTGTTTTTACTTTTAGGGTAACGGGCAATGGCCGCGGTGATTCGCGCTAATTTTTGAATTGCGGCGCAGGCGCCGTTAACGATGTTAGCTCGTAACTCTTTTCAGTTAGCAGCTGTAGCGTTTCTTTGTGTGGCGCTGATATTTATGTGAAGCGCCCTTATCTGGTAAATATTTTTCTTCTTCTTACATGCACCCGAATGAACTAACGTAGGTCTACTAGCTTTCTTAAGACGGACGGACGTTAAGTTGCAGCTAGTTTTAGCCATTAGCCGACTCAGTAACGTATGCACTTGAGTGCTAGTAACGTCCGTAGTAATGCATGGACATGAAGTTGTAAACTTATGCAATCTGCAAGCTTACATTGAACCTCAAATTTTTCTTTCTTATAGGCTGAAGTGGATGCAGAGAAGCAAGCATGCACACAAATCAAGGTAACTGAGATTTAGCTTGTGCTGCTTCCCCTGCATAAATGGGCTAACATTTTATTATTATTTGTAATAATCAAGTCTGTCTGTCTGTGTGCATTTGAAGATCTATGTAATTGACTGTATATGACCTACTGTCACTTAGATCATCTGAGAACAACTTTATTGGTAAGTTATATTAACACTTGAGATTCTGGGTTAATAAATGGTAAAGCTGTTGTTGAGTAGCCTACATAATTTAACTGGTTTCTTACTGCTTATTGTATCTGTTTCCACAGGATCAAGTTGAGAATATTGACCAGCGTTGACCCTTTTCTTTGGTAAGCCAAATTATTTAAACTCACTTGTAGGAGAATTAATTTAGTTTGAAAGTAAGCACTTCAAATGATGGAGTGGAAGTGCAAGTTGGATTCTGTGTCCTCAGACACAGTTATTTAAGCACTACATAGCCATTATTCAAGAGTTAGTCCTTTGCCATGTCTCTACACCTCCTGCATTTGTACATTTCTTTAATTAATGCACTGAAAATTAATTTATCGTGGTTTCACAAAGACACGTGTAGAGCTGGTGCAAGTGCACAAGCAGGACACAGTTTTTACATGTCCCTTGTGTGACTTCAGACCGCCCTTCTCAGATGCAGCACTGTCACACTGATGACTTTTGCCCTGCGTCGCCAAGCGATCGTTCAGGGGGATCAAATGGTGAAGGAGTTCCTACAGAAATGGCCGGCTCTTTGGATGGAATCGCAGGTAAAACAGGCTCACTCTTTCTCATTTCTACCAATCTTTACACATCTTTCTCAGTCTGCCCTGTCTAAACATGTTTCATCCCAATTAATTTGTCCTATTGTGTTTTTTTATTTTGTTTTGTAGGTTTGTGCAGAGTTCCACCGCATCACAAAAGTCAATCTACGGAACCAGTTTTATGCTGAGCTTGACCGGCACACACCACTGTTGGCCATATACAGACAGAAGGCAGAACACACTGGCATGATAGCAGAGGCGCTGCATGACATCCTATATATTTATGACCTCCAGGTGAGTTAAAGTTCAACTTGGTCCAAATCAAGTTATACGGACAACAGTGACAGCAACAAAGTTCATCATGTTCAATTTGCTTGTCCTTTCAGCAAGAACAAGATGTCAACATGAGACGCATTGCAGCCCTACGTGCCCTCCCGGTATACCTACGTGAGGAGGACCCACTGTTCTTCAAGACGTGGAATGTAAGTATGCACTGCTTTCGCAGAACTGTATCAATGAGGTCATATTGCTTGCTTTGTATGGATAGCATTATTTTCAACACTAAAAGCTGCCGAACTATACAACGCAACCACCTTCCAAACCCTGTGTGGAGGCGTGAGTGTGGATGCATATGGATACATACAGTATGTGGTATAGAAGCCCTGTAATCCTTAAATTTAACTTCCCACAAAGCTCTGACCTCACCTTGCCCAGAGGGCTAATAATTTGGTTGACCTTTTGACCTTACCACTCATGAAATAACACACACACACTACTTTCCTACCTCCTCCCCTTCCTT
The DNA here is from genome assembly GCA_029853015.1 of Chelidonichthys spinosus. NCBI lineage: Eukaryota > Metazoa > Chordata > Actinopteri > Perciformes > Triglidae > Chelidonichthys > Chelidonichthys spinosus. Next base: position 7,072,995 of record CM056831.1, read on the forward strand.
CTTTCCTCCCTCATTTTTTCTTCCTTCCTTCCTTCCTCCCTTCTTCCCCCTGTCCTTCCTTCAGCTTCCTTCCTTGACCCGATGATTGACATACTTACATGTATACCTACCTGTTGGATGGTGACTAGTAGAATAGTCAGTTGAAATACCTACCTAATACTTAGCTGTTCAGTCATGACCTGTGAAATATTAATATAATGCAATTGTCTAGTTCCTGAAAGTTAACCTTATATAACCTGTATATTCCAGGAGGACGATTCGCCTGAGCCAGACATCACTGACACGCCTGTTGCCCTTGTCACGGTGGTTTCCGAGAGCACTACAAGTCCAGTTGACTTCAGTCGTGCATCCATTGCTATCGTGGTAGAAGATGAGCTTGTGATGAGCAACATCCCCAGGTTGGCTAAAGCATTTGTATTGTTGTTTGGTTTGATGTATGTATTGCATTTGGACCACCCCAGGAAACTCATTCACACTTTTACCTTCATCCAGAAAGTGCTGATGGGACCACATTGCACTTTGTGTCTATGCACATGCACACGTCTGTATGCACATACAGAAGCGAGTTTTTGGTGCCTAGTGTCTTAATGTGACAGTATGTTGAATATGCTTTTGCCCAAAGCATCTGACTGGAAGTTACACCTGGTAGGCTGTCTAACCACAAAAGCTACCTAATCATGTTTGCACTTTATAAAAAGATTACAGTTTTAATTGTTAGCAATTGTATATTTCTGTCATTTATTCACTGAAAATTCCTTTATAATGTGTAGAGCTGTTGCATGTGAAGGAGCACAAGCAGGACACACACTTTTTACATGTCCCTTATCCACCAAGTGGTCATTTGTTCATGGTTGCATTTTTAAAAAGTGAACAACTGTAGATCGGAATAGTGTGAGTTATGCCCTTTACAATAATGTATTTATTTATTTTATTTTATGAAAGAGCTCTTGTTAGACTTATGCACAAAGGCCAGTGGTATTATTTATTTCAGTTTTATTTATGTTTAAAATTGCTTTGCAGTTTGATGAGCTGTAAAATCCTTTTAATTTGTTTACAAAGTCTTGCCAGATGTTTTACTTTAAGCACTTTAACATGCTCAGTCATGTCATGACATGGAGATGGACACACACACACTCATATACAGACTCCTTACCCGTTCAGGAGGTGACTGAGCTGTTTAATGTCCAGTTACATTTTCAGCGGGGTTTAAAGAAATATTGCTGTAATTGTTCATACTTGTTTGGATTAACAATGTTAATGCAAAATAAAAACACACTGAAATTGTACCTGAAGTTGTGTGTGTGTTTAATGTAAAAATTGAGTATTCAGAACTTAAATCAATACAATTCTCATGAGCTTATGAGTTATGTACAAGTATGTTTTTTGAGTAAGACTGAAGTAAAATTTTAAGTTTGTATACATACAAGTTGTAATAACTGCTTAAAATACTTTTTAAGTACAGTGCACTTCAATTTAATGAAAGTTAAATTTAAATAATTTAAGTATGAAACAGACATAAATATTAAGTTAAGGAAAATGATAAATTATATTGAACTTAGAATATAGATTAAGTCAACTGAACACATATTTTTTAAGTAAAGTGTAACTCAAAAAATGTATTAGGTTAACTCAAAAACATTTACGTAATCAGTTACAGCATAAATTTTGAGTTTTCTGAACTTGTTCGGGTTTACAGTGTACTTCATCAATCAGAAAAACATAGTATGCTTAGAAAATGGTTGGCAGTGAAGTAAAGCATACAACTTTTACTACCAGCTATAAATAAGCAGTCTTTGTACTGTGTGGAGGTAAACGCTGTTCCATGTCTGGCATCGCTCATGTTTGACATATGTGATCGGTCGGCAGAGGTCAAACAACAAGAGTGCCACTTTAATGTATTCATGAGGCAAGCAGATAAAATGAAGCTTATGTGTGAAAGTGACAATGACCTTTGTGGGGTCAATGCTTCATCGATACATCACAAAAAAAGATACCGATTCATTTTTTTATTTTTAGATTATGTTCACATTGGATAATTTTTAATTTCTACAACTTGAACAAAAATATGGTGCAAAATGGGTCATATGCAGACGGTAGGGCTCCAGCGGGGCCCAGAATGATATAAATTGTCTTGCAGTTGGCAGAAGACACCCTCTGTGCAGATGTCTGCCTCCAAATTAAACTGACTTCACATTGAATGTTTGATCTTGAAAATGAATTTAAAAACTAGGCTACATGAGGTAATTTCACACTATGACAGCTTTGTGGAAGAAGATAAGCAGTTAAATTAAGTGAGAAATTTTAAATTCAATACCCAGAAATCACGTAAACTACAGCAGCATGCTTACAAATGGTTTCGGTTGCTTCAAAAGGATTCCCAACATTCCATCTACTTCACTTTTGGGTTCGAGTTTGCCAGTGTTTGTGAGCATGCAAAGTATACGTGCCAAAAACTAAAATGAATTTGAGAATACTTGGCGGCTCCCGTTCTGAGAAAATGTGCATACAGTGTATTTTCTGTATTGTTGCCCACATGCAGTTTGTCTTGCAGAAACCTTTGCAATGTTGTTTCAGGTTTTGTTTTAGTCTTTTATTGACTTGGATTCATTGTCATGTCACGAACCACCTTCGCTCACTTTTCAGCTATTTTCATTGTATTTAATTATTTTGGTACACAGGCCAAACACTGTTGCTAACTGAACGTGAAAAAGGAAAAAAACATCATACAGTAACATTCGGGGAAACCTTTGGTATGTCGACCTATTTACACACAGCCGAAGTGCCCCTGTTAAATGGAATTCTAACTGAATCTGATGAAATGGTAAAGTAGTTAGCAGATAATATTCATGTCTATTTATAAACAGTGTTGCTTGTCCACATCCATATCTTCGCTTCACAAGGCTGCTCTTGGCAACGGGCCTAACTTCTGTACTCACTCTTCGGAGCAGCCTCATCACTCGGGCTCCTGTAATTGAAATGCAAAGCCAGACCTCCAGCATAATCAGACACTCCCTGATTTGTTTTTAGATTAAGTTCGGGAGTCATATGGTGTTTGTGCAGTGACTCTGCGGTTATGATTTGAATGCAGTCAAGCTGGCGATTAAGTGTCCTCCAATATCGCGCCGCGCAATATGTTTAGATCATGTAACTATGCTTATTATTTTGACTCATTGTGTAAAGCTCACTCCCCCCGTAATACAGGAGATAATAATACCAGCTTGTTTCTGCATGGGGTCATTTATAATCGATGAGTATGTTCACGTGTACACTAATATATCTGCCCCATAGAGCAAGATAGATCTGAATTACATTTATTAAATTAACTGAGGTGCTCAGATGTATTGTTGGAGAATAGGAGATACTTTATTTATTAATTTTAGGCAAATATTGCATGTGGGACAATTTTAGACTCTTTAGATTCTTTCAGCTGCAACCAAGGCAGTGTGAAACAGACTTGGAGCAACAAAAATAACATGAATATAAAAACATAATTCAAGAAGGTTGGTAAGAAGGTTTCCTTTTATATCTGACAATCACCCACAGCATACATAAAAGTGCAGGTAAGTAAGGCAGGGTACTGCATACGGTCTGCGTGTCTGAGAAGTGAATATATAATATGAATACATGATGAGAGAATATATACTGATTTACATCTCCGGGGCAGAAAGAATAATGCTTAAATATTGCCATACACGCCATAAGAATACAAGCAGCACATTTTTAATCTAATAAATAATACCACATATGTAGTTCATTATAGTCAGCTCGGCTCCAGATGTTATTATAAATCTATTAATTTACACATTCAAGCACTGATTTTTTTGCCAGCTGCCCTTTCTGCATTTGGCATTTCAACTGTGCTAAGTTTATGATGGATTATGACTTTACCTTCTTTGTATTTATTATCGCGCATCAAGATATAATTGGTCAATAGTCTTTTGTATGAGTTGAGCTCTTATGTCAAACATAACCTGCTCCAGCTATGATGTTAGATGTGTAGCATAAGTTACCACGGCGATCTATCCCGATAAGAAGTGAAACACCAGCACCATATCCAGGTTTCTATCTAGTACTCCAACTAGCATATCCAGGGTTCTATCTACTCCAGCTAGCATATCCAGGTTTCTTTCTAGTAATCCAGCTAGCATGTCCAGGTTTCTATCTAGTACTCCATCTAGCATGTCCAGGTTTCTAACTAGTACTCCAGCTAGCAATGTCCAGGTTTCTATTTAGTACTCTATTTGGCATTTCCAGGTTTATATCTAGTACTCCAACTATCCAGGTTTCTCTTATCCAGTTTCTGAAACTAGTACTAGTTGATATGGTCTTTACATGCACAGCACATACCCTCAATGTCTACTGCTGTCCCCTCAAGGTTGAGCTGTGAGCAGTGATGTTCCCTTCTCAGATTATTTCATGGCAAAGTTTTGGAGGCCTGGGATAAAACTTGACGGTATTTCACAAGAAAAAATATAGCTAATATTTGAGGAATAGCTGAATGTTCTGTAGCAGAGATTTCTTAACTTGCTAAGCATCTTGTGGCCAATTGAACTCCAGATAGGGAATCACAGAAAGTGATCCCTCAGTATTGCTGACTGTGGAGGATTTGCCAGATTTTCAAAGCATCTGTTTGGGTTAATGTCCCCCTTCTCCTCAAGAGGCAGAGTCAAATACAAAAGTGTCATACATACAACAGATTTGGACCAATATGAATCAGATGTTAGATATGTGGCAAGAGTATTCAGGGGGTTCAGTTCAAGCCATGAAATAAATTGGTTCACATTACAATCCATAAAATTAAAATTGTTGTGATGAGTTTGACAACAGTTGCTGTACTTCATGTAGGATGAACTGCAAACTTTTGACAGCCACCTTTGAGTGGTTGATACGCAGCAGATATGTGGAGTATCTTTCTTTCTTAACTGGCACGGGGAAATTATTCAGTGTCTGTGTCACTTCTGGGTGGGTCGACTTCCTGTGACCTTGGTGCTCCACATGGCACAAGGCCATTTATTTATCGGTCACGTTTTCAATTTCAGAGAAAAATACCTTTAGTCTTTTGCTGGCACCTCAGATGACAACAAAAATATACCAGAGAGTAGTCTTTCTGAAATGTTCTATGTGCCCTGACATTCCCAGTGAATGGACTCGCATGTGGCCTTGCTGTTCTGAATGCTGGAACATTTTGCCCTAAAGATAAGGAAACACAGCCATCTGTGTGCTTTATTGAGAAAGTAGTTGTCTGTCTTTTTATTATTATTATTGTTACCCGTTTGTTCCATCTTCACATATGAGCACCCCGATGAATGGCATCAGACTATATATGATTTAGTAGATTCTGCACCTGTCTTCAAACATCTCCAGTGGAAGTTATGGGGAGTTTATCAAACATGCAAAATGAAAGTGACAGTTTGTTGGTTATTTGCCATTCAGACTGCAGCCTGCAAGCACTCCATCTCCTCCAGGTGAAGGTTATACTCTTCTCGGAGGAGATCGGCAGGGGAGGCTAGGGCGCAGCAGGTAACCGTTCTGGCCCAGTTAGAACCATTCTGTGCCATGCACACTCCCTAATTATCCCTCAGCTGTGATGCTCCTGGGAAACCAGACATCCATTTGCTGGTTCTCTCCTGCAGAGGGCCACTGAGAGACTATTAGTGCGAACTGTAGTATCATGGCTGACCAGCCTCTCCTGAAGCTGTTTCCATCGGAGTCAGAGTAATATGATTTGCCAACTTTATTGAATAAGTCTTTATAAGTCAGTCATGGGGCTGTGAGAGGTTGGAGATGCTCCTATAGTTGCCATTATGTGTGAGGCAAATAAGTTTGATCAGAGTAGCATTAAAGTAGTATGAGCGTGAAGCTATGACCATGTACTAGAGATGCATCAGATGGATGTCCGAGGGGGCAGCCTTTTGAAAAGAGTAGTAAATCCCTATAGCTTGGCACATTTAGCAAAAGGGAGAGAATTAACTTCAAGCATGAATGGTGGGGCTTAATGATTTTCAGGCACTGAGGACATCTTGCTTGGTGTGATAAGTAAGAGCTGTTGTTTGACTTTGTCAAAGCAAAACTAAAGCCCCGTATCTACACAGCTTCCATTATCCTCCTGTGTTCGCAAGACAGTTCCATCATCTTTGAGGGAAAGCAAAGCATCATCAACATAAAAGGCTCCTTTCAGGGTTAAAAGAATATGGTATTCAAGTAGAGGCAAAAAACTAAAGTAGAAATAAGCTACTGGCATAAAACTGTTTATAGTTTAAAGAGTAACTTCCAAGTTCCTTCTAGAGTTTTAGTCCTTTCTTAGCGACGTGGAGCTGATGTTCCACGAGTATGTTTCGTTTGTCTCGTGGACACAAGGACGTAGATGCATGTGCTCCTAACATCATACACAGTCCTACCTGCTGTGTCACACTATTCCACTGATCTGATGGCTATCAAACATCAAGATATGATGCAATGTGCCAACAAATATGGGGGAAGGAGACGACTGATGTCTGCATCAACAGGGAATTAAACAATGCTGCATTTTAAATACTTTTTAAAAAATATATATTTGCTATATTTTTTTTATGAAGAAAGAAAGGCACTCCACTCATTTGTTAGACCTCAAGGACACACTTAATGTGTTTTGATGCGTAAAATTAAACATAACCATGACATTTGCTTGTTTGGAAGAAAACTCCACAGGGTCTGTTTCACCTCTGACCGGGTGTAGTTGGTGGTCAAAAATGTTTTTCATTTCCACACGTAAGAGATATACAAAGGTGTGCAGACACAATCTGCAATTCTACATCACTGCAGCAGAAGGTGCAAGGTTGAATCACTCAAGGTCGGCAAAAACAAGAGATTCAGCCATATCTTATTAAACTCTAAAATAGTTCCTTTTTAAAACATTTGCTTAGACATTTACTTACACACAAACCAACACATTACTGAAGCACCAATTGTAATAGGTAATGGAAATAGTCATGTAAACAGGTCATTATCATCAGAATTCCATGCTGTTTTTTCAAAGAGCTCTTATTCTAAAAAAATCAATATGGGTTTTTAGCAAAACGTGAACCATCAACATGGAGGCTTTTTAATATAGTTAAAAAGTATATTTAACATCCAATCATGAATCGTGATCCGTTATTGGAGGTTTCTGGTCAGCCCATGCCGATTGTTTGCCTAAACACACTCTACGGTTTTAGTTTCACCAATCTAAATGGGAAAGATAATGGAAGGGCTGGGTAGCCATTTTGAATCAGATGACATTCACTGACCTTCTCTGATCTATTCATCATTTCCCTCACTCACCAACTCCATATTTCCTTTCTCCAACTCTCTATCAACCCATTAATTCTCCCTCTTATATCATCCACCCAGTCTTTCACTAAATCAGCCCAAAAAGGTTGCTGATGGTGCAATATAAGAGTCAACTGTCCTCATAATGTACAGAGTAAGTGACGATATTATGTGCAATTGGCTCAGGTATTGTTGAACTATGGAGACTGTATGTCACTTATATGACAACGTATTTGTTATGTCGCTTTCTTTGTGATAAAACAGCGTGAAAATAAAAGTAATTTGTTTAATGTAATTTGATATCAAGATTAAGTCAAATAAATTAAGACCATTATATAAAAAGGAACTCAATTTGAAATTCAGAGCTTTTATATAGCAGTAAACAACTATTTACTATGCCAAGACATAGTGGAGTAATGGTGTGTGTTGTGCAGAAGGGTCATGCTAGTTCCTCTTCAGGTAGACACTATTAGATATGTGGGTGCCATTGCTGTTGTTTGCACTGTTAAAACTGTTAGCACTATTAGCTGCTATCCGCCGGCTGAGCCGTCAACATGTTTAGGACCGATCAATTACTGATCGGCTTTGAATGATGTATTTAGCACCTTCAAACAATAACATATTCAATATGTTTGAATTGTGTTTGGATTGAATCAAAGAACCAGATTTAATTAAAAATGTAATTGTGCCGTTTCTCTTGCTATCTGGAAAAACTGGAAATACAGGATAAGCGGTAGACAATGGATGGATAGTAGTATTATTATTATATATAATATTATAATAATAATAATTAAATGTATCACAACATGGGCTGCACCGTGGTGTAGTGGGTAGCACTGTTGCCTCACAGAAAGAGGGGGTTCGATCCCCGGGTCGGCCCGGGTTCCTTCTGTGTGGAGTTTGCATGTTCTCCCCGTGTAAGTGTGGGTTCTCTCCGGGTTCTCCGGCTTCCTCCCACAGTCCAAAGACATGCAGGATGTGGATAGGTTCATTGATGACTCTTAATTGCCCGTAGGTGTGAATTTGAGCGTGAATGATTGTCTGTCTCTACATGTCAGCCCTGTGATAGACTGGTTACCTGTCCAGGGTGTAACCTGCCTTCACCCAATGATAGCTGGGATCGGCTCCAGCCCCCCCATGACCCTTAATACAGGATAAGCGGTAGACGATGGATGGATGGATGGATGTATCACAACACAATAGGTCACAAATTTACAGGGATTTTTCTGCCATGTGCTCATTAATCACAGCAGTCTGCCCACTCTGTGATATCTGTCTTTAGACCATTATGTATTATTTTATCATAGCTTTGATTGAATCATTAGAAGGATTTATATCCAGCTGTTGCGACTCCTGTCTAATGGCCTCCTACTTAATTAAAAGGACTTAAATTTGTCCCTTTCACATCGTCCCTCTAGGTCAGGGTGTAACTGGGCCACAATAAAAAGGCATCTTTCACGGCCACAAAATTCCCAAGTGTCAATAAAAAGGCATCTTTCACAGCTCTAAAATCCAATATGTGATGTGTCAGAGGCCAGCCAGAAATAAGTCCTGACATCAGGGGAAAGTGGAAAATAAACCCAGCTGTCAGTATCTCTGTTAGGGATAGTCAGACAGTGGGTAGGATCCCTGCTGTGGTGCAGGGGCCTCCTGGATACTCCACAACGATTTGCATTCGACATAGGCCTAATGCAAGTAAGAGGTGAGATTCTTGGATTGCTCAGATGAATATCGTTGTGGATCCAGAGGCTCCATTTGTCTTTGCCTCTCCTGGGTTGAAAGGTCTATCATCACACGGATACAGCGTGTGTTCTTCATGTGAGTATTAACTAGTGGGGACAGGACGGTTCACCACACGAGCATTCTGTATACATGGACTGTCTCCCGTGAGTGATCGTTGACAACTGCTTTTTTGCGGTTTGGAGGGCGGGTGCACATCGGCATGCTGTAGACGTTGCTCCTTCTATAGGGTCCGCATTATGAGACAGGCTTTAGGGAACGTCCTCATCATCACCCTTTTCACACTTTTATAAAAGATTCATGGCACCGCTTGTTTTGCTGTGGCAACGCAACAGGCGTCCAAGCTGCAGGTGAGCTACAACTGAGAGGCAAACGGTGGCCTGAATAATACAAATACAGGCCCTTCCATTGCTAAATAATAAAGAAGGATTACCTTGGATGCTGGAGAGCTGTGCGTCTTATATAGGTCTGCAATTGAGCAGATGACAGTCAATTCATTCTCCCCACTTATGAAGCACTCATCCACAATTGGTTTAAAGAAATCCCCTTGATAATCTGATGCTTCACACCTGCATATTACGGCCGTAAATTGGCTAGAAATCTATCCATCAATTATTACGTTCAGCATTGATTCACTATTGACTTTGAATTTAATACGAATTGACGGCAGGTTGAGAATATTACATTTTCATGTTAATTTATTGAGAACGCGACAGACTTGAAATGGGGCATAATGGAGGCACTGAAGCCGAGCAAAAGAAAAATATTATTAGCAAATTCTGTGAGTGATTCCAATTCGGCGAGTGCTAAGTGAATTTACCTGACGCTGGTAAGATGATGTTAAAAGTGTTGATAGTGTGTCACCGCCGCTAACCTACTAAGGAGGGGATCATATTCAGGGAGCAGCTGCTCCATTCGATTTAGAGCATGAAAAACAAACAAAGCTGGTGTTGGGTAAAATATATAACATCTGAGATGATTCCAACAATCTCTTTTACCTCATATGAATTATTGATTAGACTGAGACAAGAACACACACAATTGCAAGTCAATATTTAATCAAAGTCCTGAGCCTTTTCTCGACTGATGAGGGGAAATATGTCTTCATTATGACTGCACTGGAGCCAGCCTCTTCGTTTGGGCTGGGTTTCATCATGTTAAAAGCAAATAACAAAGAGGAGGAACGGTTTTAATATTCCTCCTCTGAATGCTAGGTTTCCTAGCTGTCCTTGGCCAGCTATTTGTGAGGGTTGTTTGTGTGTGTGCCTGCTGTTTCTCCTTCCCCGCCTCTTTTTCTCCCCTACAGGGTGCAGCAGGCGGGGCTGACGAGGCACACCTGTTCTCAATCTCTCATCACCGCTTCACATATAACCTCTGGCTCACCCACTACTACTCTGCCAGATAATTCCGTCTCATCGGTAGAGCTGACACTTCCCGCTTTTCGTAGCAGCATCTCAGTGGTTATTCCTTCGTGAGTTTGACGTGCTCCTCTTTCTTGTTTTCAGTTTGTTCTCCCTCGCCTGCCTGCCTCGGTTGAGATTCCTGAGTTTCGTTTTTTCGCCTGGGTGCCTGAGATTTTTGGTTGGTCCAGAGGACGCCGCGCTGTCGGACCGACGGCCTATATTTCTGTTCTAGTTGTTTCAACTTTCGCTGTTTAATAAACTGTGTAAACTATACTAAGCCTGCTCATCTGTGCTTCCGGGTCCAACCCCCCTCCAGCCCGCAACAGAATTATCTGGCCAAGATGGACTCCGGAGAGTCTTCGGCGCTCCGACAAGCTTTGATGAGTCAAGGAACACTAATGGGGCAACACGAGGAGGCCCTCAAACAAATCACGGACACCCTCAAACGCCTATCTTCCGGATTTACCCAATTCGAGGCTCGTTTGGACCAGATGGCCTCTCACCTGCTCTCTGCGCCTGCTTCGGCTCCTACTGCGGCTCCGACCCCGACTCCTCACTCCGCTTCCTCTCCACCATCCAACCATCCCCGTGAGCCATTCATACCCACACCAGCCAGGTACTCAGGGGTGTTAGGGACATGTAGCCAGTTTTTGCATCAGTGCTCTTTAGTTTTCGATCAACAGCCACTCACTTACGCTACTGATCAAGCTAAGATAGCCTTTATCATGAGCCTGCTAACTGATAAGGCTGCGGCCTGGGCTTTGGCCGTGTCTGAGAGCAGTTCTCCCGTATGTGACTCGTTTTCCTCTTTTACTGCTGAGTTGAGGAAGATTTTTGATCATCCTGTTAAGGGCAGGGAGGCTAGTAGCCGGCTTCTCGCCTTACAGCAGGGCTCCAGTACCGTCGCTCATTACTCGATTGACTTCCGCATTCTTGCGACGGAGAGCGGGTGGGATGAGACAGCGTTACAGGGGGCTTTTCGCAGGGGGCTTAGTGACGAGATTAAGGACGAGTTAGCAGCTAGGGACGAAACATCTTCCCTAGACGAGCTCATAGCACTAGCCACCCGTTTAGACAATCGCCTCCGTGAGAGGCGCAGGGAGAGGACAGCCAGGCACAGTTTCCCTTTTCCCCCAGCCCGTCCCTGGTCTGCGCAGCCACCTGTGTCGTCTTCATCTCCCCCTCCTGCTCCGCCGGCTACCGGAGACCCTTCCTCCATGGCGCCTACGCTCTCCAGCACCGAGGAACCCATGCAGCTGGGCGGGACCAGGCTATCCCAGGTCGAGCGTCTTCGACGTCGGCGCCTGGGGTTGTGTGGCTACTGTGGTCAGTCCGGTCACCTTCTCCTCCAGTGCCCGATCCTGCCAAAAGGGCAGGCTCACCAGTCTCAGGAGGGGCACTGGTGAGCCATACATCTATCCCGTCCTCCTCACCTCGCCGCCTTCAGCTTAAAGGTACTGTTTCCTGGCATTGTATGTCTTACCCTCTGCAAGTTCTAGTGGATTCTGGTGCTGATGAGAACTTTATTGACACTGAGATTGTCTCCCTGTTGAGTCTCCCCTCTGAGCTCTTACCTTCAGCTAAGGACGTGGTTGCCCTCGACGGGAGACTGCTGGGCCGGGTCACTCACCGTACAGCTAATTTGTCTCTGCTCCTCTCCGGTAACCACCATGAGTCCATTTCTTTTTTTATTATCTCCTCACCTAGTGCTCCGCTAGTGTTAGGTCTCCCCTGGTTGAGTTTGCACAATCCTCACATTGATTGGTCCACCTCCTCTATCACTAACTGGAGCATTTTTTGTCACTCTCATTGCCTACACTCCGCTATTCCAGCCACTGGTTCACCTGCGCCACCTCCTCCTCAACCTGTTGACCTTACTGATGTCCCCAGTCATTACCACGACCTCCAGGAGGTTTTTAATAAGGACCGTGCCAAGTCCTTGCCGCCCCACAGACCCTATGACTGCGGCATTGATCTACTTCCTGGTGCCCCTTTACCTTCCAGCAAGCTATATAATCTCTCCAGACCGGAGAAAACAGCCATGGAGACCTACATCTCGGACTCCCTGGCAGCAGGTCTTATTCGCCCCTCATCCTCTCCGGTGGGGGCGGGGTTTTTCTTTGTGGCCAAGAAGGACAAGTCTCTACGTCCCTGTATTGATTACAGGGGTTTAAATGAAATTACTGTCCGCAATAAGTACCCTCTGCCACTCATTGACTCTGCTTTCAGCTCCCTACACGAAGCTACCATCTTTACCAAGCTGGACCTAAGGAACGCGTACCACCTGGTACGCATTAGGGAGGGGGACGAATGGAAGACTGCCTTCAACACGCCACTGGGACATTTTGAATATTGTGTTATGCCTTTTGGACTAACTAATGCTCCTGCTGTATTCCAGGCTCTTGTGAATGATGTATTACGTGACATGTTGAACAAATTTGTGTTTGTGTACATCGATGACATTCTCATTTTTTCACAGTCTTTGGAGGACCATGTTCAGCACGTCAAGATCGTGTTACAGAGGCTCTTGGAGAACAGGCTGTACGTGAAGGCTGAGAAATGCGATTTTCATGTTTCCTCCGTGCAGTTTCTGGGCTTTGTGGTGGAGAGGGGCCAGATCCGAACTGACCCAGCCAAGGTACAGGCAGTGGCCAACTGGCCCATTCCCGCATCCCGGAAGCAGTTACAGAGGTTTCTGGGATTCGCTAACTTTTACCGCAGGTTCATCAGGGGCTATAGTTCTGTCGCCTCTCCTCTAACCAAGTTGACCTCTGTTAAGACTCCCTTTTTGTGGTCCCCTGCAGCAGAAGCTGCCTTCAGTAAATTGAAGATGTTGTTTTCCTCTGCTCCTGTGCTCATACACCCAGATCACTCCGCTCAGTTTGTGGTGGAGGTCGACGCCTCGGACACAGGTGTAGGAGCGGTCCTCTCTCAACGATCCACCTCGGACCAGAAGCTGCATCCCTGTGCCTACTTCTCCCGCCGACTTTCTTCTGCTGAGAGAAATTATGACGTTGGTAACCGTGAGCTTCTGGCAGTCATTCTGGCTCTTCAGGAGTGGAGACACCTGCTGGAAGGAACTACTTTTCCTTTTGTTGTTTGGACGGACCATAAAAACCTCTCTTATCTCCGCTCTGCTCGCAGGTTGAACCCTCGCCAGGCCCGGTGGGCCTTGTTCCTGGGCCGGTTTAATTTCACCCTCACCTACCGGCCTGGGTCCAAGAACACCAAGCCGGATGCCCTGTCCCGCCAGTTTGACTCTCTGGAGAAGGAGCCGAGTGGGGAGACCATCTTACCCTCGACGTGTGTGGTTGGAGCTGCCAGGTGGGAGGTCGAAAGGTTGGTCCAGGAGGCTAGGGAGGACCGTCCGGATCCTGAGTGCTGTCCACCAGGACGGTTGTTTGTGCCTGCGCCCGTCCGGGGTCCAGTGCTCCAGTGGGGACACGCCTCCAAGGTGGCTTGCCACCCCGGTTTCCACCGCACTCTGACCCTTTTACAGCAGCGTTTTTGGTGGCCCTCCATGTCCGCTGACACTAAGAGGTTCGTCGCCGCCTGCTCCGTCTGTGCCCGCAGTAAGGCTTCTCACCGCCCGCCCGCTGGACTTCTCCGTCCTCTCCCCATCCCGCACAGACCTTGGTCCCACATCGCGGTGGATTTCGTCACTGGCCTGCCCCCGTCCGAAGGTAACTCTGCCATATTGACTGTTGTGGATCGATTTTCTAAAGCGGTGCACTTTGTTCCTCTACCCAAGCTCCCCTCAGCCCTGGAGACTGCCAACCTGCTGGTCCTACACGTGTTCCGGCTGCACGGCATTCCCCAGGATATTGTCTCGGACCGTGGACCCCAGTTCTCGTCGCAGGTTTGGCGAGCCTTTTGCCGAGCAATGGGGGCTTCGGCCAGCCTCTCCTCGGGATACCATCCACAGACCAACGGCCAGACGGAGCGGGCTAACCAGGACCTTGAGACGGCTCTTCGTTGTGTTACCGCCCGCCACCCGGCCTCCTGGTCCACCCACCTCCCCTGGGTGGAATATGCCCACAACTCCCTGGTCTGCTCCGCCACAGGTGTGTCTCCTTTTATGGCGGCTAACGGTTTCCAGCCTCCATTATTTCCCTCTCAGGAGACGGAGTCGGCGGTTCCCTCGGTGCAGGGTCATCTCCGGCGCGCCCGCCGGGTCTGGCGGGAGACTCGGGCAGCCCTTTCCCGCACGGCGGCTCGGAACAAGAGGCTGGCGGACCTCCACCGGGCTCCTGCACCTGTCTACCAGCCCGGACAAAGGGTTTGGTTATCTTCTCGGGATCTCCCGCTGCAGACTGAATCCCGGAAACTAGCGCCCAGATACATCGGACCCTTTGAGGTCGACCGGGTGATTAATCCCGCGGTGGTGAGACTGAAGCTTCCACCTGCCTTGAAGGTGCACCCTTCTTTCCATGTCTCTCTCCTGAAGCCAGTAGTCACCAGCCCTCTGTCCCCTCCGGCCGAGACCCCTCCACCCCCCCGGATTATTGATGACCATCCTGTCTACACTGTCCGGCGGCTGTTGGATGTACGGAGGCGGGGTCGTGGTTACCAGTATCTGGTGGACTGGGAGGGATATGGTCCGGAGGAACGCTCCTGGGTTAAGCGTTCTCTCATCCTGGACCCTACTCTGCTGGTTGACTTTTACTCTCTGTTCCCTGGGAAGCCTGGTAGACCGCCAGGTGGCGTTCCTTGAGGGGGGGGTACTGTGAGGGTTGTTTGTGTGTGTGCCTGCTGTTTCTCCTTCCCCGCCTCTTTTTCTCCCCTACAGGGTGCAGCAGGCGGGGCTGACGAGGCACACCTGTTCTCAATCTCTCATCACCGCTTCACATATAACCTCTGGCTCACCCACTACTACTCTGCCAGATAATTCCGTCTCATCGGTAGAGCTGACACTTCCCGCTTTTCGTAGCAGCATCTCAGTGGTTATTCCTTCGTGAGTTTGACGTGCTCCTCTTTCTTGTTTTCAGTTTGTTCTCCCTCGCCTGCCTGCCTCGGTTGAGATTCCTGAGTTTCGTTTTTTCGCCTGGGTGCCTGAGATTTTTGGTTGGTCCAGAGGACGCCGCGCTGTCGGACCGACGGCCTATATTTCTGTTCTAGTTGTTTCAACTTTCGCTGTTTAATAAACTGTGTAAACTATACTAAGCCTGCTCATCTGTGCTTCCGGGTCCAACCCCCCTCCAGCCCGCAACACTATTTCCTTCCCGTCTCCTCCAGACTGCCATGCTCTAATGTCATTTCCTGGCTCCTACTGGGAAGATGGTGAGTCAATCCTTGGAGAAGCCCTCCGGCAGAAATCCGAGGTCTTAGACATGGATCTCCCCTCATGGGTGTTAAAAAAACAGACATTTTCATGATTCCAAGCAGGAAAATGAAAAACATGATAAACCAGACATGAAACTATCTCATCCAACAAAACAAGGCATGACACTAATTTAATGGTAAATGCACAAGTTGCCGTGTGTCTTTTGTTGGGTAATACGAGATTCACATGTTCAATAGGGAGTTAGTGCAGGAGGGCAACTACAGGAGCAGCTGAAAGGAGTAAGACATGCCACCAAAGTGCCTGCCTGCCACTATACTGGAGCAGCAGTGCACACATGACCTCCCCTGACCTGCCTGCAGATTCACTCTCGCTTCAATAGAGGTTGGGGAAGTTTAAAGTGAATTAACAGTCCGCAAGCTCGGGAGATGTTGAGGAGAGTCCATAGTTCATTGGTTCAACCTGCATCCATGGAAACAAAAAAGACGAATCAAACGAGAACAAACAAATGCACACAGCAAGATGAACTTACTGCCATAGATTGTCACTATTCATTTCACTCCCCCATTTTGAAAATAACATTTCACCTCATGCAACAACATTATGTTTTCTCATCTTAACTTTCTCTCACTTTTTTTTCTCCACACGGTCGGCTTGTGTGCCAGATCAGATGGAGCTGAGTAATACCACATAAGGCTACGCATCCTACTCCATATGTCCTGTATTCATTTTTAACTGCGTCAGCAGCAGAATTAAATTGACAAGCAGGCATAACTGCTGTTAATGCAAGGACTCCTGAGAGTTGAGCTGTCACTGAAAAATAAAGAAGAAATGGTCCGATATGAAACATCTCACCACAGACATGTGGCCAATTACAGTGCTTGAGAAATTAAGCCAATGCCAAAGTGCCAAAAGTTGCAGTTCCTCAACTGGCCTCTTGAGGCAGACTCCAAAAGTGAGCCCATCCCCGTGTTAAAGGCCACAGCTAGACGATGGATGACTCCAACAGGGGTGATCCAAAGTTGTTTTGCAGTTTGGGACGTTCATGAAGATATGATATTATCCAGTCTAAATTAATGTGAATGTTGGCTATATGAATACGTCTACAATTAGATGTACTCGCAGAGTAAAACAGGTCAAGGTCGACAATTATGTTGAATTTATCTAAAGGTTTTTAAACTCAAAATTGCTTCAAAGTCATAAAATATAAAAACCATTAGTGAAAAACTTGTTTGGATAACAGCAAACTAAATGAACATGACTCCTAGGGAGGGTCTGGACCACTAAGGAATTGTGTTTGTACTTAAAGGCTGTATCAGCGATATTGGTTGCCCTCACTTCCGTTGCGAGATCCAAAACAAACAGAGCCAGCTAGCCCCTCCCTCCCGTGTTTTGAAAATGATCATGGGCAAGTTGTCTTAATTCACTTTCAAATGCCACTTAAGAATGAATCTATAGATTCACACTATACACAGGTATGCGTGGTTGTTGTATGGGGGGCATTGTCTCTTCATCATAATGTTATGCAGCATCACACCATCAAATTACGTAGCAGTACCATTATTAGCTTGAAATCCATAAAAACTAGCTGAAAAATGTAGAAAATCTGATGTAGAGAATCTGAAATGGCAGCGAGAGTTTATGGAGCAGAAATGTATAGTTTCTTAGTAGCTTAGTGGAGCCATCTACACCGACACATTAGAAGGCCATTTTTGTATCTCGTCCAGCCAGTCACTGACAGCCGACGATGGATGTGGTGCTGTGAAACCATCCAATCACTGTGGTGTAGCTGCTCAATGTTCCCAAATAGAATGTATCGCTACGATGGCTCAGCCGGAAGAACAAATACAACTGCATTCAAACCAGAAGTGAAACAAATGGGTGGCTCAGCATGAGGTGAGAGAGGTGGCTACGTCACGCCCCTTCAGTTGTGGCCCATGGGAGCTTAAATCAGAAGAAATATGTATGCTGATTTCATGATCACGTCTGCACCATGAATTACACATGATGTTTGTCAGTATGAAAGAGAATTTTGCAAGTCAAGAAAGTCACTTTGTGGCAGGTTTGTCATAGTATTAATGAGTTTTGTGTAAAAGAAAAACGCATTCTCTTCTGATACGCAATGCACTTTACCAAAACGGCAGATACCACTATTTGTGTGGCAGCTAGCCAATTATGTTCCATGTATAAATGTTTCATGTTACATGGTGTGCTTTATCCAGTGCCGCTGTACATCAGCTGGGAAGCAAAAGATTTAGCAAGACCCAATGTGAGTGTGCGTACATCCCAGCGCATAAGCAAGATAGTCACTTTTGACGTCAATTGTCTTTAAATTTACAAACATCGTGTAATCAATGCCACAATTCAAATAGGATAGAAAAACATATTTGTGTCTTGCCATTGACTGCCGTACATCTCTTTTCCAAATTAAGGTCCCATGGTGGTCCATGGGAAAGGGGCTTGACGTAGTCTGTCTATATTTACGACATGTTTACGTGATCTCCTTGACGTATTGCAGCAACTAATAAAACCCAGACTGCAACTCATCTGAACAGTGTTGACTCTTTGAGCCGCGTGAAGAGGGAACTTTCAACAATTGGCAGAGCAGCAGCAAACACTGTCGATCTCATTTAATCAATACCACCCATCGTTTGCTAAAACAAACACGTTTCGTGAGCTTGATACAATTCACGACTGAGCAGGCAAAGATAAGAAGGGCAGCCTCTGCGCACTCGTCTTGCAACATTGATGCGTTTTTGTCGAGACAGCATGTTATATGAAAACAAGGCATCTTTCTTGTTTCATTTGAGATGCTGCTGCTGCAGGCCCAAATATGGCCTACTTTTACCTTTCCCCCCTCTTCCCCCTGGTGGCACAGATGTTATGAGATGAGGTTTAAATATAGGTTTGTACAGATGTTTGTGTGGGATCACGTGTGACGTAGGTGTGGATTCCGACTCATCTGTGATTCAATCAAGGTGGTGATATAAATATGGGGAGTGAAACTTTGAAGGAAAAGAGAGAGATGAACGTGCAGAAGAGCGAAGATGAAGAGAGGAGGAGACAGATTGAGGGGGTGAAGAGCAAGAGGCAGTAAAGAGAATACTAATTGAAAGTGCGTGTGTGTGTGCACATGACGTGAGATTTGACAGAAGAGAGAGAAAATTAGTAAAGACCTAAAAAATGGAAAGGGCAAAGTGGCAAGGTGTGTGTGAGTGTGTGTGTGTGTGTGTGTGTGTGTGTGTGTGGGGGGGGGGGGGGTGGTGGGGTTGTGAAGACAGGGCCTTCCTTTATTGTATTCAGTACAGTCTCCTGTCTGT
This sequence comes from Chelidonichthys spinosus, assembly GCA_029853015.1. Lineage (NCBI taxonomy): Eukaryota > Metazoa > Chordata > Actinopteri > Perciformes > Triglidae > Chelidonichthys > Chelidonichthys spinosus. Next base: position 7,092,026 of record CM056831.1, read on the forward strand.
CATTGATCAATAGCTGCTGTCGCTCAGTGCTGCCTCAACCCCCCCTTCCCTCCCATCCAGCTCCCAACCACAAACGTAACCCCAGCCAGCCTTGCCAAGAGCTTTATTATTCATGTGGACGGAATAGAAGACCAGAAAATGGGATGAGCAGACTGCAAGCTGGACTCACCGACATGCCTGCCCTGATTATGAAAGCCACAGGAAACCACCACTGGGACATATATCCTATTGTTTGTGTGCATTGTCAAGCTAGAATGACCCCCTTGTTGCCTCTGCCAACCAGTCATGTTGTAGTTTACAACAATGCGTTTCCTCAACACACAAAAAAATAAATAAATATGGGAAATGTTCACAAGTATATGAATTATTGAGTTAAAGCCAGGTGGCAACCTCCAGTTCTAAAGGGTTACAACATTGTGGTGCCTTATACTTGCATTCTCTCCCCTGGCCATCAGGGGGAAACTCCTTTGGTTGGCTTACATTCCCAGGTATAAAAGCCTGAAGGACAGGGGTCACAGGTTGGGAAACTTACAAAATACTGCACAATAATACAAATATGGGTCAACTAGTGGGTTCAAAAAGGTGAAATAAAGCCCCACACTCACCCACTGAATCTATCAAAACAACAGAAAAACAAAATAATTTAACACAGAGGCAAAAACAATAGGTGGGAGTCACTGGACAGGGGGAATTAAACAGCAGAAACGAAAATCACACACTCAAGACTCAATCGACCACTAAACCCAGAGACCCAACTGAAGGTGTTGACCCTCCAGATGCTCACCACACACCAAGCAGCCATCCGCAACTTTTTATAATCTCTCTGACTGATCGATTGCAGTCACTTGGCTGATTGCAGTCAGCTGAGGGAGATCTTAACAGGTGCCCCTCAGATCCTGATCACCTGTGATCAAGATCTTCCCAAAGGGATCTGTAACAGTTGCAAAAAAGCCTGGTTGCATGGAAGTACATGAGAAAATTACCATACCTCTAACTTTTATTAAATACATTTGGAGAAATTTCCTCCAGGCATTCCTGAGATATCACAATTGTGAAAATGGATGGAAGGACAGGCATCCAAAAATATAATGCTTCCCTTCACGGAGGCATAAAACCCACTGATTCCTATGAGAGCGTGCAGTAACGGGGTAGAAAAAGAATCAGACTTTAACACGGCAAAAGGAGAGGTGTTTTTGAATTCTACAAACATCACATGGGAGATTTTATTTGTGCCATTGCAAGGGGAAAAAACTCCCCATGAATCTTAAAGATACAGTCTTCAATGAATATTGCACCAAGGATAGACTTGAAATAGTATTGACAGAAGTTGCAAATTTGTGCAGCCAGGCCCATTTTCATGAGGCTCACTAGAATAAACAAAAGTGGGAGCAGTGAGTTGACTGTAAGTAGTCGGGTGTAACATTAATCAACCTCAAAGATGGTGTTAGCCTGCAGATGTGTGTGTGTTGGGGAATGTGGGAATGCATGGAAGGTTACTGCATCACCCAGCATTAAAATGTGCAGCATGTGAAGCCACAAGCTTTTAAAAATTCTGAGCAGCTATTTTTTATTCCTCCACTCCTTTAATATGAGGGTAAATGGACCACCATCTACATTTATTAATGAAAAAAGGACAATGTTGACCAGATGCCAATATTTCTCATTAGTTTAATGATTAATGATGCTGAGTAGGAAATACGTGCAATTGTTGTCCTTCTCAAATGAGAAGTACTTCACACACATTTTTGATTTTCGCCAACGCTTTTGTGCTAAAATGATCTGTAATGCCAGGTTCATGGCAGACATGGAAAAGCAATCGTTGCCTGTGTCCTATTGACACCCATCTTAACCAGGTGGGCTGTTCCAACAGGACATGAGTAGAGGTCTGTGGCGAGCTTGGTATCTCCAGCGATTTCCGTCATCAAGTCTATTTGCTCCACGTCTACTCCGATCTACTATAAGATACAGTGAGATAGATAATGCATATTTTTATTATTAAATCATACATCCCTTTCCTCCCCTATATGTTTATTATTAAATCATACATCCCGCATTTATGCCTTTCCTCCCCTCTCTTCTCTCTCCCTGGTGTTCCCCTGGAGTTTTAATTCCCGTAAACATGCGATGCGGATCCGTTTCTAGCTCTTCTGGCAGTGAGAGTAATTAGAAAAAGGCTGCCAACATGTGCTTTTTTTTTTTGTACTGCGACTGTCTGGGCTCACACAGCCAGCAGCTCCTTACAGGTCCACCAGTTTGCATAAACTGATCACATTCTAAATGGCTGCTTTCTCACCTGAGAAATTATTAAATCTTAGCTATTTTTCTTTTAAATCCTAAAAAACGCTGGCTTTTCTTGGCAAGTACAGTGTGGTAAAGCTGGCGACGCTTACCAAAGCAATCTAACTGCTCTGAAACCAAATAAAACCAAATAACACAAGCGTGCTGGTTCGGGCAAAGAAAAAGATGCATTGCACAATTAATGCTGCATGAATAACTTGCCTTTGTGATACATTCAGCACTTATGCTCCATCAAGACAATCTCCACTTCGGAGTTGGGACTGTCGTATTTCGATTAACGAATACATTCAAGGCAGCTTCGCAAATCAAAAACATATTTGAAATTAGCTTGGGTATGGGCTGAGGGCGTCATTCTTGACATTGTAGGGTTTCAACATCTGATTTGTATGCGGCTGCACTCCCACCCGTAATGTCACACCAAGACTATGGAATTAAAGTATTTTTTAGCAAAAAAATTCCCTTCGGCTGGTCCCTCGGAACTGCTTTCCGGCGATGGCGCTGCTCTCTTTTGTGCGTCTCAGTCTATTGATGCTAATGAGATGGTAATCTGAATGAGGGTCAGCTGTGCTAAATGCCACTCACAGACATCAATCACGTCCCCCCGAGTAACTGGCGGGCACAGTGCCACACTTTCAAAACTCTATTCCTTTTCTAATTGAATTCCCTCAACCGTTTAGGAGTCCATCAAATGACACAGTGCGTGCAGAGGGCAGTGTTCATACATTTGGAATTCTCTGTTTTCTTTTCTTTGCAATCTGAGTGGCACAAGTAATGACTGTGATCCAGAGAAGCTGTTGTTGTGTTACAAATGGACAAGGCGAGCAGCGGCGGTACGGCCCGTAGTCATGGAAGAGGCTCTCTATCCATGGTGATAAACTTTCCCTGCCACGGAGAACAAATACCCAAGGATACAGCAGAAGGTATCCACCACGAGTGTCACCCAAGATTGATCCCTCCTCCCAGTGGAGCAGACGCTGGTAATTACACTGCGGAGCGCCAACATGGCATCCATTCCGTGCTAACAACCAGGAACAATGCAGCTGGCAGTTCAATTAGGGGGGGAAGCTCTGTTTATTAGCTACAAGTTTGGGCTGTTAATTAACAATGGCAGAGGAACGCCACTGGTGCTGGCCTGGTGTCATCGAACAGCGTGTAAATGAATAACGGTGAAGAGAGGAAATGTGACGTCTGCACAAGGAGGTCCAGAAATGAGGAGTGGTTTTAAGGTTCAAGGTTTTGGTCTCCTTCCAACAGTCAACGATGGAATCTTCAGGCTATGAAAGCTGTCTTTCCCCAAATAATTTAGCTGACTTAACGATACCTTGACCAAAGCAGCAGCAAATAGAGAAACTTGTACGCTTCACTTTTGGAACCGTCACACGGGTCATCGTTGAAAATCAAAACCTAAAATTATTATCTGCAGCTGCAACTTTCAAATCAAGACTTAAGACTTTTTATCCATCATTTATTTTACACAATATTTCGTGTATTATATCCCTGTGTTATTTTCTACTGTCGACTCTTAAATGGCTGCTTTTAAATGTTGTAGTTGTTGTTTCCTCTGCACTGTTTTTTGATTTATGTAAGCACATTGGATCGCTTCCATGCTAAATGTGTGCTACATGAATAAAATTGCCTTGGCCTTGCCTTAAAAAAAAAAATCTAATTAAGAAATAAACATCAAAAAGTTAATTGTGTTTATAATATACTGATCAGAGGAGTTTGTTTATTTCTTTCCTTTTTGCTTATTGCTTATTGACCAAAATATGTAAAATGATAGTCTAAGGGAGGATGGCAATCAACAACCAGAATGGAATATTGTATTGCATGTGTAACCGGATGGTTTTATGTTTATATATATTTCATTTCTCTTCTGTGTCCCTCAGTCTTTGCAGCAGGCAAGACGATCGCAGCAGGTGTGTGGCACGCCCCTTACCGGCACCGGTAGTGTAGCCGCGTCATTGGCCGCTAATGCGGACCTGTTTATATATCCCCGCTGTTGTTTAGTCGCTCTCTCTCCTCTGCCGAAGCAAGTGCTGGCCGGTGTGTGTGGCTCTGGTGATTCGTGGTATGCGCCGTGTGTTCGTTCGCCAGGTATGTAGCACAGTCTCATCATGATGGGAAGATGTTATAAGGTGCCGTGTTGACAGTCCTCTGTTGTAGGTTGGCGTGTCGAGCGGAGGTGTGTGTGTGTGTCCCTTCCGGTTAGCCGCTGCTACCATCATAGCTGCTAGCGGCGAGAGCATCAATGTGAGCAGGCTACAGCTAACCACGCAGCTAACCACGCAGGTAACCAGAGCCTCAAGCTTAGTGCTAGTTGTCTGCTAGTGTTTATGTGTTATTCCTAACAGCTGGCTCTGTTTCTTTTAAAGCTTGCCTGGCGTTAGGCTGCCATTTGCCCTGCCTTGTCTCTAGCCTCCTTTTCTTTCCTTTTTGTTTGTTCGCCTCGCTCATTCAGGCCGATAATAAATAGCCGCTTTGCGCTCTCTCTCTCTTCGTCGTTTAGACGCTCTTAATGTAATGTGTTGTAGTTCAAGGTGGTCAGCCCCAATCAGACTCTTGGTGGGGGGGTTAGTACAGCAGTTATAGTGGAGGACCTGCCAAAGTTAAGCATGTTTTCTTTCTCGTTTTGATTTGAGTTTGCGTCCCATTTGTATATAGATGTTGTTTGGTTTCGTTTTGATTATTTGAGTGTGCAGTGACCTCTGCTACAGCTAAGCTATTGAAATTGCCTTTCTTCCTAACTGAACCACCGTGGGTTACTGTGTTGGCTGAACATAATATTCTTTGGAAATAAAAAGAACTATATAAATGTTGTTTTAGAGAAACAGAACTTAATAAAGAAATTATTTTATTGTGAGTAATAAATAAAATCTGTTAAATGATCTTACATCGTGCCTGTATTCATTTTGTGTACCTACCTGTGCATGGGTTGTGTTGTTGGGAAACCCTCTGAGAAGTAAAAGTTAAAAGTGTATACTCTTTAGGTGCAAGTCCTAAGGTGGCGTTGTTGGTGTTACATAGATTCTCTAGATCTGTCACTCGCAGTTCAACTGAGATTGCCACACATGGGAGTGTCGGGAACTGGATAGATTCATGCACTAGCATATTAGAAAAACACATGATAGGGGAGGCCGGTGGCGCAGTGGTTAGGGCAGCTGCCCCATGTACAGAGGCTCAACGTCCTCGACGCGGCGATCCCGGGTTTCCTGCTATGTCTTCCCCCTCTCTCTCCCTGTTTCCACACTGTCTGTATAAAATAATAAAAGGCTTGAACGGCACTGTAGCTGAAAAAAATAATCTAAAAAAAACACATGATGAACTGCAATTGCAAAGTATTTTTAAACACTTAAATCAAGCAGTTACTAGATACTTCCTTCAGTCAATGCAACAGGTGGCTTGTTATGGCAGCAGGTGAGGATTCTGACTGGGATGTGCAGCCGCGGCAGGACACAGCTGATGAGCATTTGTTTGTTGTTGTTTTTTTTATCTTGTAAATCATTGTTTCACTGCTCAATATTTCTTTGGACATGAGAAAGTAGAGGTAAGTGTCCGACTTGTGTAAAATAAAACAAAGCTGGGTTTCTGTTTTCCCTCCTTTACTCCTTAAATGTTTGAGCCACCAGCCGCTACTGAGTCATCACTTTTGAGCCTCAGAGCCGTTTATGCGCTCCAGCCTTAAACTGTAATCAGGATGTTATGGCAAACAACTTCCCTCATGTTGCCTCTCAAAATACTGACTGGCTTTCGGCAGAGATTACAGTTCAGTGCACAAGACGTGCCAGCTGACAATGTCCACGGATTTGGCAAAGACACACGTTACATGATCTTTGTCGGGGCTGTGAACGCAGTGCCACGATTTGAAACACGGCTGTTTTTTTTAGAGAGAGCAGCTTGATAAATCCTATAAGTATCTGATCATGGCTAAATCCAGAGCAATCTATGGCTAGCCCCAGTAAGGATCAACGCAAAGTACGTTGGCGTCCTGGAACTCCTCGGAACAGCAAAAACACAAAAAGCATGATGCACACATGGTCTGGATAGGGTTTTAAATGGTGAAAGTGATGCTTTTATATGTACTTTGGTCCCGGACATTTAAATGGAGATGAGTGTGTGACTGAATGGCGGCCAGAAACAGTTGAGTTTGAGATAGCGACGCAGTTGGGTGTTTCTTGCTACATGGAGTTCTTGAACTACTGCGTCTTATCTGTTATTTCTTCGCTGAAATGTCCCAAAGCAAAACCGCATCAAGTGACTGTCTCAGCTGGAGAACTGAGAGTTTGCTGCGGAGACTTGCACATCAAGGTCTTCAGATCCTTTTCTCTGACTTTAAGAGAATTTAAAATACCAGAATTGGTTTGTCAAAGTAGCGAGTGAAAGAAAAAGGACTCCAACGGAATCCATATAAGACTATATTTTGGACTCCGGCGTAAAAGAACAAACGTACACAAAAGGAATCTGCCGGCAGCAGGCTTTATTTTTCATGTGATACTTTGCCAGAGAGAGAGAGAAATGCGTGGCATGATCCTGAAAACATACCAACAAGCAGCGCCCATTAAGCAGAACTCAGCAGGCGTCCTGTCAGCGCTTGATTTTGTGCTACGATATCGCCATGGTTATTCTGTTAATCAAGGCCACTGGTTTTTCCACACCCGCACACTGAAATCTGTTTTCTTCCATAGGAGGTCAGACGCATTTTTATTTATTTTTTATCTTGTCCTTTTAAAGTACATATACTCAGTGTCCATTAATCTCAACCTGCAGCACCGCGATGTCAAACGTTATGCAACCCTTGTCTCAGCCACGCGGCCCAAGGAGGAGAGGTATCCTTCACATTGGCTGTGACTTTGCTCAAGATTGATTGCATGTCTGTTTCTTGACAGCCAATATTCTGCAGGACTGCAAGGCGCGATTGGTGCCCCCCCCCCCACATTCCGTCTCCCCCCGCCCTCATGGATGTTCACCATTGGCATGGGAGGGAGGGATTATATTGTATTTTAACCTTCACAAAGTCAAGCTGAATTATTGTTAAATCTCCCCATGTGGATTAACACGTACCGCTCTATTGTTCTAATTTGCAAACATGTATTCCGCGGTGACTGTAACGAACGGCTCTGCATATAGAATAATGGAGCATTTTCAGCACAAAAAGAATACGGAGGGGTAAATGAAGATATTATGATTTTGTCGCAGCAATTAGGGGACAACTGGGAGTTAGATTTTTCAGAACATGCGGCCCATGAGAGTGAGACAACAGCTGGTGAGTAGCATATGTGAGAAAAGAATAGCTTTTAAGGGGTGAGTTTGAGGATGGTATATTAAGTTGTATTGTCGATGCACTTGTAAATCCCCTCATGGAACGCTGTTGGAACGCATCAACGCTTTGTTAGCGCTAATATTGCTCAGCTTATTTACTCATCAGTTTTTGCAGTTGTGGAAGCTGAAACCTTTATTTGTAGCAGAAACGCTGAATGAAAAGTAACTCCTGCAACAGTTTTAATTGATTGTATTACTGGGAGAAGGTGTGTGTGTGTGTGTGTGTGTGTGTGTGTGTGTGTGTGTGTAAACATCACAGTTGTACACAGTAATTATATGTTTTGGCTCCTTTTGCTTTTAGAGTCTTGCAAATACGTCTTAAAAGTCAACATAATAACATAATTATGGATTTGCTAGTATGTTCTTAAAATGCCAAAAAGGCATTCCCAATCCTGTATCAGTAGCACTACGCTCCATTTTCTCCAGTGAGTAAGTGAACTGTAGATTGTAAGTGACTCAAATCAGCTTTATTTATATCGCACTTTAAGGGGGAACTCCAGCGGTTTTCTTTTTTTACATCAAATCGGTTTCCTAAAAAGTCCTACTCTGGAACATTTTTTTTTTTAATTCAACCTGCGATAGTGTTTGTATACTATTTTTCTAGAGTGGAAGAAAATAAACCCTGATGATGGAATTGGGATTATGTGGGCTTGGATTTTAAAGCTACACATTTATAAATCAAAGCCTGTATTACAAACTGGGGGCATTCATGTTTACCAGGCAGGAAGTTGAGACTATTTCGACAGACTTTTAGCTTGATGGATTAAAAGAACTACGAAAGGTGAGCTATTGCTTGTCTCGCATAATTACACAACTCTTCAACTGCAAGTGAAGTTGCTGTGCATCATCAACATGTCAATGCGAATAACGGTGGCCTCGTACAAGCAACTACCAGCGTTTTATCTTCTTCGGATCTACGCTTTGAGCTTGTTAAATGCGCCGGCGCCATGTCGCCCTGGTAATGCAGCCTCACTACGTCACGTCTTTTCAGCCTCGGGTGCTCGTAGCGTTTAGATAGAACACTGTATCGCCTCATCTCGCCTCTGTGACAACCTCCGTTGTCCTTACGCCTTTCCACCTCGGCGAGTGTTTAGACTGACGACGGGGCAGAATAACCGCGGAATACTCCCGCAACAAAAAGGCTGTCTAAAAAGGGCTTATGTTTTTAGTTGGTCAAAGGGAATTGAGGTATCCAGCATTTGGTGTCTTGATTTCAACCCCTTTTAAATGAGCTGGCCCCCTAACATCATGGGAATACAATACAAAAGTATTTCTAACGCTCAATTTATCAGCGTTTGCAGGACGGTGTGGGTGCAGACCAGTTTGATCGAATTCGATTGACAAAAAAACACCAAGACCAAATCCCAGTGTCCCCTAAGGCCTTAAGTCCCCAACCCTCAGGGACTCAGGTGAGATCCCCTGGTTCAGTGTAATGCTGGGAGGGTTTGAAATGGTATAAAGGGGACAGCGCTGGACATGTCGCATTACTTTGATGACACAAAAGTGTGTTCTCTACATGTTTTTGTTTTTTTTGTTGAGGGCCCTAAACAAGGGGTGTTGCTCCTTGCTCCATTTAATCCTCAATGTTTATGTTTCTGTGTAAATATAATATGCCATTCTGAACATGTTTTTTTTCTAAATTCCTCCAGGCTTCCCCTGGTGACCCCATGTTAAACGATTTGTGGGTAATTCCCTCAGGCAGTCAAATGCATGAAGGGCTCCAAATGAGAACCCTCAAGCACTCGACAGTGGGACAGAACTTAACCCTTACAGACTTTGCGTGAAGGTGCTTCGAAGTCCACCAGTCCCTGAGTGGGGACATGGGGATTGGGCCCAAGATTCTGAATCAAATGGTTTCAAATCCTGATGGGTGACTTCTTCTATATCAGCTCCGCCTCCTTCAAACCAGTGGGAACTCTTTGTGTTTACAAACGATCCCATCATTCACAGTAAGAAGCTGATTAAAAACATATGTTGTGAGGGCTTTTAAAGAGTTTAAAGTCCAAAGAGAAGGAAACAAATATATGGTCAAACTGAAAATAAAGTTACCATTCTCTGATGTGAAGAATTACATTTACATTTAGGGCATTTAGCCCTAGAATGTAAATGAAGCAGAATGAAGCAGTGAATTGGCTCAGAGATCCAAGACATATCCTTTTGTACTAATGGTAATACTAAATTGCCATCGACTATTTTTTTTTTGGCTCGACAACAACAACCTTTGCAATAAATAAATAAGCAGCAAAACAAAATATTTCATTGCCGACCATTTGAAAAGCTAAAAAAAAGAAAACCGGCAGTGTAATCACTGAGTCATTGATCGACCAATGTAACGAGCCCTTGTAGATGATATATTTTGATCAATGCGTGCTATGGAGCAGTGAAATTGCCCTTTTGCTCCACAGATTAATACACTTACACACGTAAAAAATATAAAGCGCAGACACTTCTATTACCTAGGCATTTAGACATCCACACCTCTTCTCTTCCCTCCTCATTTTGAAATCTTCTTCCATCAACGCTTCCTCTGCAGTAGGGGGCAGAAGAGACGAAGCTGTCAGCCGTCCTCGCAACACAACAACTCTTTCCCTGATATCCAGCCCTTCCCCGACAGATTACAGATACAAGTGGTGGGTGGGAAGCTTTGGCACGCTGCATTCCCACTTCCTCTCTCCTCCCTCTCTGTCTGCTTATTGAATCTCCCTCTCTCTCTCTCTCTCTCCCTCCCTCCCTCCCTCCTCATGCATTCTTCTCTCCTTTACACTCCCCAGGGTAGCAGCTCTGCAGAGGGGGACATCCCTCTATGTTCCTACACAGGCCCTGCAGCAGTTAATTGCAGTGAGAAGTATATATGATGCAGAGCCACCAAAGGGACAGTGATAACACTAACAAGCAGGGGGTGGTGGAGTTGATGTGGTGGTGGTGAGCATCTTCTTGCGACTACAGACCCTCTTTTTAGGCCTGCCATGGGTATTTCTGAACATCCCTTTTAAGAGACAGACACTGAGACAGATGCGGTCTAATATTTCTCTTTTAATTCTCGATCAAGTCTACAGAGTGCTGCATATGAAGCAAAAAGCAACCTCTACTATAAAGATGCCTCTGCACGTCCCCTTAAAGGTGTACCACTCCGCTAAGAGCTTTCCATTGCAATTTTTTTTTATTGTTTTTATCTACGCCACTTATCTCCCTATCTCACTTTCCATCTCCCTTTTCTAGTTTCCGTCCTCCCTCCCTCACAGAGATTCTGAGCTTTCTCTCCCTCTCACGTGTCCCTGGCTCATGTTGGGTGGTGGAGAAAAGCCTGAATGCTGCGGCTGTTAACTCTGGCTGGGCGCCACTCTGCTGCCAGGCGCTTGATGCCTCTCCCGCTGCCCTGCCGAGATGGGTGGTAGCCTCGGGGTGGAAGGGAGGCTGGGTTCGCTGAGTTGTCTAGAAGACCTTTGCCGTGTCCTTTTTGTTGAGTGTGCAGACCCCTCTGTGAAGTGTTATCAGCCGGCTGCCGAGAAAACCCACCTACCTGTCAACAACCCCCCGGTCTCCTCTCTGCAACGCTTCCAGGTGTTAATTAAAGAGGGAAATGGCAAAGCACTGCAGTAAATAGCGTCCTCTCTGAGAGGGGTCCCATTCCCTCCTTGTGTGTCCCTGGATCCATGGTGTGAATCTATATGTTGGTTTGAATGATTAGTCAGTGTTTTAATTGACTAGAAGAGGTCTGATGACTTAATGAGTATCAGGATATGATCAACAAACGGGGAGCAAATTGAGAATCACATCTTTTAATGTGTGTGGCCAAACAAACTTGAGGATTTTAATGCAGCGGTGTAGTACTTCAGTACGCTAATAATCACAACAGATCACTCAATTTGAGTTTTTATACTGAAAAATGCCTTTTATCCCTGTAGATCACCTTTTATAATGTGCTGGGGGGGGAAATGCTATCTTTCTTCCTGTAAACCAAAATATGACTATGCTTACATCAGCTAGTACCAACCCATTTTAACCAATACTATAACATCCATCTATCAATCTGCAACTATGACTGTGCACAGAGCTTCAGAAGGTTGTGTGCTAATCATTTTAAGGATTAAATCAAGATTCCTCCCAACATTATGACCCGCCTGCTTATTCTGTTTCACTTGGAAATATGTCACCATATGGAAAATAGATAGCTTACTCTTGTTATGGTGTTACAGCTTCAATATGTTGGAAATCTTTTATCAGTCTGGTGGCCAGTGTCCTTTTCTTTGCTGTGGTTTGTTGGGGGAGCAGCAACAGAGCCAGCGACACCAAAAACTCAACAGATTTATATAGAAGCCTGGCTCTGTGATCGGCTGCAAACTGGACACTCTGGAGGCTGTGGTGGAGAGGAGGACACTGAACAAACTGTTATCTATCATGGATAACCCTGACCCCCCTCTTCACCACACACTAGTCAGGCACTAGTCAGGCACCTTCTCCAACAGGCTGCTACAGCTCTGCTGTCCTAACAGATACAAGAAATCTTTCCTGCCACGAGCCATCACATTCCACAACAACACTACCTAAATAATAGGTAGTGTTCATTCTTGTATCGTTTATTGTATGTTTGCTGTATTTATACACTGTAGCCTATAGTAGCCTTGTTTTTATATGTATGTTTTAGTTGTACAGTGTTTTTGTTGACCCACTTCTATATTTTATTCTATATACAATATACAGTATATATATATATATATATATATAGGAATAGTACTTAGTTGTCATGACATCACCCATTGGTTTGTGCACTACACTTTTAATGTACTTGAAGAGGTTGCTGCCTGGATTCTTCACATCGACGTAAACATCCATGTACTCATTTTTGCATGCAGCACCCTTCCTTAGCGCTCACGCTCATATATACTCTCTCTCTCTCTCTCTCTCTCTCTCTCTCGCTCTCTCTCTCTCTCTCTCTCTCTCTCTCTCTCACGCGATCTGAGAGCTCTATGAAACCACTGATCAACACATTATGCACACGGCAGGGTAAAGTGATCCAGTGTAAGTGCATTGATCTTCCCGGCCTCGTTCAGTCTGATGAAGACCCGGGCCTAGTGATAACATTTCACAGCCAGGAAAGCCAGCGCTACAATGCAGCACACGGCTGAATGGACAGAAAGGAGCGTCGGTGTAGCGAGAAACAGCAGCTCGGGGTCTGATTGAGCTGAACATCTTAAGGCAATTGAAGGGAGCTTCAATGGGCTCTTGAAGTAGTGTTACTTTAAAGCAAATAAACTCATTCTCTTGGAGATGATTGCAGGCTCGGCTGCATTGTGAAGTGTTTAAAGCCACACAAAATGGTAATCTCAGCATCTCTCAATGTGTCTAGCACTCACATCGAGGAACACACTCCGGATTCAAGGGGTACAAGAGCGTGAGATTGAAATGGTACGGATATCCAGCGAAGGTGTCTGGAGGCAAGGCCCAAGTAAATCTGGATGTTTGCCTTTTATCAGAGTTGACTTTTTCTTATTTTTTTTTTACTAATGCCACGGGGAGGAACTCGCATCAAAATGCCTCGATTCTAAGGGGAAATGTGCACTGAACCTGTCTGCCATCGCACCATAAGAAGTTATGCTGCCCTTTTGAAGGAGCCACATTTATATAGTTTTTTAAAAACCCACGGCTAAGAAGATGTAAATATCCAAGCCGGACCTAGTTCCTGTCACACCGCCCTTAGATGAAGAATATCTGTCTGGCAGACAGTGGCCCCTGGGTGAACCTGGCATTTGACGCAATTTGTCTGGTCCCAGGGCTGAATACACAATAAAGACAGCCTGTTTCTTGGACAGCTCTCCATCAGTATGTCATATTTTATTTCTTATTCTGTTTTGTATGTGTTGGCCCTCTCTGGCAATGACTCTGTATTGAATGATTTCATTTGGATGTTGAGGCTTCTTGAGATGAATAAGAGTCAAGTATAATTGTGAAACAAGATTCAAAAGCTTTTTTTCTTATTTTGAAATTATAGAAGAACTGTAAAATATTATCAGGGTTTTATTTATCAGGCTGTAGAAGAGTTTTTGTTTTATAATTTCATCTTCAAATCCTGCTCCATCTAAACTGGGTGTTTTCCTCCACACCAACACAGAATAAAGAGTACAGCATACTGAGAAGGTTTCATTTGGAAGATATTAACATCATAAACGATACCTTACGACATTATATCAATCCTTTTTCCTGTTACACTTTGCTTATAAAACAGAGCTGTAGGTGCAATTTACCTTCAAAACCTTTCCTGAATGATCTAACGATGCTTTTTTCCCTCCTTCCTTGACTGTATTACAGAGCTTCTCTGTGACATTATTCCCCTGTGATCAAAGGTGCTTTGTCAGCAGTGAAGACAGCTGACACCAGGTCAGTGCGAATCAGAGTATGAAGGTAGCAATAATACATAACGCATGTCTCAGTAGACATCACTCCCCCAAAGTTCCTGCACGCCAATTAGATTAAAGCTGTATATTACTTGTGGAAGGAGCACAGGGAGGAAATCAATACCAAGACTCCAAGCAGGAACCATGAAACAACAGCCAGTGTCAGTTTGAGACTTATGTCACGAGGGCCCAGTAAAGTGGGTTGCAGAGTCCAGGCTGTCCTGCCTCAGCCAATGTAAGTTTTTGAAGGAGCAATTAAAGCAGGACTGTGGGAATATAATCATGTTCAATATATAAATTAAGCAGGTTCGGGTTCGATTCCCGGGTCGGCCCGGGTTCCTTCTGTGTGGAGTTTGCATGTTCTCCCCGTGTAAGCGTGATTCTCTCTGGGTTATCTGGCTTCCTCCCACAGTCCAAAGGCATGCAGGATGGGGATAGGTTCATTGGTGACTCTAAATTGCCCGTAGGTGTGAATGTGAGTGTGAATGGTTGTCTGTCTCTACATGTCGGCCCTGCGATGGACTGGCGTCCTGTCCAGGGTGTACCCTGCCTTCGCCCAATGACAGCTGGGATCGGCTCCAGCCGCCCGTGACCCTGAATACAGGATAAGCGGTAGACAGTGAATGGATGGTATTTCCATTTGCAATATATAGTATATTCACTGACAGCAGGGGACCAAAGCTGTGTCCCTAACCAAATGGCAACAAAAAAGTCTACAATTATATTTCTCACTTCTTGCTGAGATATATAGACCAAACACTCCTCTGTTCATTATATTTGAAGCTACAGTCATTGGCCAAGTGATAAGCTCACCACAACAACTGGTAAAACTAGCCTTGTAGCCTTGGCAAATTTAAAAGAAATTCTTTGGAAAAACTTGGGCTTTATGCTATGCTAATTGTTTTTTAGCTTTAGTGGCATGTTTAGCAAGAAAGCATGTGGCTGCCTAAAGAGAGTGCTGCACCAAGCAGCTTTCCCCCCTCAGCTCGCTGCCTCTAGAACTCCGAGTGCTCCTAGTTGAAAATCTCTGCATTTTTAAGAAGGGGATCTGTGTTGTCACTGGTGCTCCTCAGGTAATCCTTCGGCTGGTGCTCATGATGAAAAACAATGTCAAACAAATGGATTGTAGTGTAAAGAGATAATAAAAAGTATAGGGTCGATACAACGGCGGTGATATTGTCAAAGAAACGAAACCCACGTGCAGCATGGAACATTTTTTTTGTTCATGAAAAGCTCCCCATTGTCCTATTGGAGCTGTTTTTCCAGGGGGAAAAAACACCATATGGACAGCCGCTCTTGCACAACATAGATGTGATTTAGCATAAAAGGGAAACTGGAGACCATTAAGATAGATAATGGGTTCTGAATACAACAGCATCATCATTTAAACAGCAAATTGTGTGGATACACGGCCATATTCAGGGTAAACAATATAAAGATCTGGTTAATAAAGACTTAATGTTATGCAAGATTAATAACTCTAACCACTCGCAATTATTCACCCTTCCTTTGCAGGCTTTGGAGCATGCGACACATAATCAACTACAAGGTCAATGGAGAGCTCAGGTCAGGATATGGCGCAGTCATAATAGGTCTTTTATACACAGAGATTAATCAGAAACCAAGATGTAGTGACACTGCTTTATGAGCACGCATGCACTCGTGGAGCAGCGTCGAAACACATCTGTAGTCCTCAAAGGCCGACTGCTGCAGTTTCAGGAATCTTTCACCGCGGCCCATAAATTATCCTGATGAGCGCTGCGATGGTCTGAGCCAAAGGGGTGGCTCTAGGAACCTTATCAAATCTATTATGCACAATCAAACAGGCAGGGGCCATCATTAAAAAAACGGAACCAGCCGAGTCACGTTGCACAAATCAGTCGAAAAAGCTGATCCACGATGCATCACAGGAGGGGAATTATATGTATTATAAGAATTATATGTAATCAGCTCTAGATAGAGGAAATGGGGGAAAGTGAAATCACTCACTTAGGCACAGACAACACTTTGTCATGGATGAGTTACATGGCAAAGGTAAACAGCTTCTTTAAGGGATGATATTCAGGATAGATTTGATAAAGTAGAGGAGCCTACTTATTTGATGGATTGCACAACAGCCCCTTTGTCTGTATAATGCATTATAAATAAGGCAGACGACTACAGTAGCAAGATAAAATAAGAATGGGAAATGAGTGGGCCAGTGAGCAGACAAGGAAGCTGGAGAGAGGATGTTATGGAGACGTTGGTGGTAAATGGCAGAAAGGGGATTGATGGATGTTGATGGATAGTTTCCCTGGGAAGCTTTGGAGAGTGAGAATACAGGATGTGGTGCATGTCTCGGTTTGGTCGTGTAGACTGGTTAAATTATCAATATATCCTTCTCTGTTCCCCCCTCCCCCAAAACTCATTACAAGTTAGGCCTTGTGGCATCCCTTACTTGAAAGTGAAAAATCTCAATTGCACAAGTGAAGAGGCGTTTTAGCACTCAATTGGGTGAAATAAACTCCCTCGCTTTCGTGACTGAAGCCTCTTTTATTGGATTTTGCCTGAAGAACAAAAACAAATTTTCGAGCAAAAAAAGAAGAAGTAAAATTGAAGTCTGACTCTTGTGCCGTAGCTTAGCTGTGGCTGCGCCGACAGATTGAGGGTTATGCATGCAACAAGGACAATACCAAAGGGAGGGAAACGCAGTGATGCTATATTGGCTTTTTCTCCTCCAAAGCAGTCCCCAGACAGCTTCGGAGGATCTGTCCTGGGTAATCAAATGAGCACACGGGTTAATTTTGTTGTGCAGCTTCACGAAACACCATGTCCGTGACACTGATCCCGTTTAATTACCATATCGTTACACCCAATTCAGTTCTATTGGAGGTTAATTTGAGCAGAATTGCTCTGTATACTCTATTTTAGTGTCCAGGCTTACTTGACCTGTAACAGTAATGATACCTGAATATGCATATATGTGTGTGTGTGTGTGTGTGTGTGTGTGTGTGTGTGTATACATACACAAATATACATATGTATTTGTGTGTGTATATAGGCTACACAATACCATACATATATACATACACACACACCGTCTGGCTGCTACAGTTTCCTTCTTGAAAAGTAAAGCTTGCAAGTCTTAAACGCCCCCATCAGCCGTCTGGAGGCTTTGGTTGACATCGACGTCAGAGCCACTGCAGCATGTCGACTTAGCCCAAACCTCGACGTAGCTGCAGCTTTAGTAAAGGTGTTTTTTTTTAATTCATTTTTTTTATTCCGTCAGTGGCGAGACACAAACTTGGATACAGCCTCCAGACATCAGACTTCTTTTCAGCATCATAGCCTGTAAAAACAGTTACTTTCTATGCAACGAGTCAATAGCACACAAGGACATGGGCCTGGTGGTGGTGGGAGGGAAAAAAAGCTAGTCAGCCATCCCACATGAAAATGAATTAAATCAAAGCCACGGAGAAGAATGGCGCTCATCAAATGGTTGTTGTAATGAAACTTTAAGGATTGGGGTCATCAGCGTACCCTGATCTGATTATTTTGAATGCGCTGCATCTGGTATGTAGACCCCAATGCTCTAAACTCCAGCGTTGTTGAAATTTCTATGCAGGGAGGAACAGTGAGTATTCCCAGCAGCATGTCCAGCGTCTGAAATTCATTTCAGATCCAGCAGAAACTATAATGTGCTTCAATGGGATTACAAGTGATTTGGAGCCATAAAGTATTTTAGCATGGCACACTCGAACAGTCAAGGCTTTGCTAAAACAAATGTTCACAATTATCTTGCCAGAAGCAAGACAGGGGTTTTTTGCATTTCAAAAGCAACTTTTGACATGAGATATTTACAGGATATGTGGAAGGCAAGTTTAAAGGCACACAGATTGTTTTTTGTTGTTGTAAAAGACGAAATGAGAAATTATCCAAACTGGTGTCAGGGTCTTTTTAAAGCAGCAAAAAGGGATTTTATTGTAGTTAGAATGGAAGCTAGTGATAATGGAGTAATTAAGTCAGACTTAAATAAGGGAAACTTAGCTGACATGCTAACCTACTTTGAGACATTTTAATGTAATTGTATTGTGTAGAAAAACAATATTAAAGTTGGAGAAATAAATGTCATTTCTTTTTGATTCTTTTGAACCAGCACATGCTGTATTATTGAGTTTCAAGCCATTCTGTATGTTGTGTAATATTAATGTGTCAAACATTTCTCTATGTGAGGAATTATTTATTCTATGTACCGAGTGCTGCTGGGGTCACTGAGCTTTTCCTAGCAGCAGGTTACATCATGATGTGTTCAGTGGAGTTTGTCAGTCGGGAGGTGCTTCAATTCACAAGCAAGATAAAATTAATTGCTATCGCGGCCTTGTGTTCATTTTATTTCTATTAACCCCCAGTTCTTTTGTTGGAAGCCCAAGGATAAACCGGAGAACTCTTAAATCACAGATATAGTATTTATTCAGGTCACAGGTAAAGTATGGCCGTTTCCGGGTGCTGGTTACATTTTATCTTCTTGGGCAGGAACTGCCCTGTACAGATGTTGAACTTTCACGCAACCGAGTCTTACTGGTCAGTTATCTCTGACGTGAACTTACAGAAATGTAATATGAAACATCTATCGGTGTTGTCCTTGAGGCGTGTATCTATTCTAGCAAACCTAACTGTCGGATCAAACAGGGCCTTGGAGATTCAACGGGTTCCTGCTTATCAGGTTAACTCTGACACTGTACTAATGAGCACAACCAGTGATTTATGAGTTCAGTGAAAAAGTACAAATGTAAAATAACAAAGATCCAATTATACCATTTCAATGTGTTTTTTTGTTTTGTTTTGTTTTTTGTTCCATGTATTAGAAATAGGTTGAAGGCATTTGTAATATTAGTGATCCACAAAGTAGACCTTCCTGCCGGTTTAACAGTAGATGCACTTTATTTGTTCACCATGCACCTCTGGAAGTACAGTGGTCATATTCAGGAAGGAATTCTACTAAAATATCCATGAGATGGATAGTCATGGTTGGACCTAGCCTTTCAAGATCAGCCCGGATGGAGCAACAATAATACATCCTCGGTCATCAACGTTGCATATTAGATGGCGGGTCAGAGACAGGCTACGCTATTGAGGTGATGTCCATCTCTAAACCTTCCTTGCTCTTTACCTTGAACGGAAATATGTTTTTTTCTTGGCAGCGCTAGGCTGATGGGAAGGTTTTAGTGCTTTAAGAGTCCTCAGTTATCCACCACTAAGCTGAAATCTTTAAAAGCTTTCACTTCAGTGATTTGTTTTTTCTGAGAAAGTGAAAGCAGCCTTCTGTAACAAATTGTGGACATCGATATGATATGCGGTATTAGTTTGAACAGCATATGTCATGAGATTGAGAACACCTTGAATTTTAGTTCAAGCCACTACAATACAAAATATATTTGTATGTAATTACGCCTCTACAGAGATAAAGTGATCAAAGTTAAAAGAATGTGTGAAGCTAAGTCTGAACAATGATGTCACCTATTGGTTATGGAATACGGTTTTGAATCCTCATGTTCGGCATTTTGGATCTTTTGCAACCAGTGAAGGAAGTGACCATATTTGAACTGTGGAGGATCTGATGGACACAAGTGGCAGAGCAGCAACCTTACTGGTTCTGTATCCATCTGGCTGACTGAGATGATAAATCTAATGAGAAGTAGGGTAATTTCTCACAGACTTCAATGCAATCGGACTTATTGCATCTAGAAGAGTTGCCTCCTGATGGCCAACAGGGCAAATGCAAGTTTAAGGCACTTGCATTAACATGGACTAAAAGTATGACTGGCTTGAACATGTAAACAAAGAAGCTCTACATCTCTGAGGGAGAGTGATTTCCTTCTCTGTTTAAGTCAACATTCTAATTCCTGTATAGTCTTCCCATTTTTGGTTTTAGCAATGTTAATCTCTCATTGGAGATACAAAAACAAAATTGATCTCACACTAATATTTGGTAATTGCACTTTTAAATGATAAAAAATCCTTGACTAGTCTGGTGTCGGCTTGACCAAAGAAAAAAAAAGAAAGAAAAAAGAACTAGGCAGTGAAGCGTTGCCGTAAATGAGGGCTTGATTGGTGATCAATAGGAAAAGACATTAAAGATCCCGCAGCCGAAGGTGTTGGATTTACTGTTGATGAAGCAGAATGTGAAGGTCTCTTCATGAGGGTGGATGGTGACATTAAGAATCAGACATATGTGGGAGTTCTTGCAAAGCTTTGAATTCAGACATAAAAGAAAAAGTTGATGCATGGAAGACTGATGAAGACGAAGAAGTCTGATCTTGTGAGTCATTAACCCTGTGAGTGGGGATGATTTGGGGAAATTATATTGTATTCTTCTTATTGAAGGTTTGTTGCGAGTTCTACTTCCATTTGTGTTTCGGTTATACAGGTGGCTCATTACATGAAGCATGTCCTCCCCCCCAAAAATCAAACAGAATCACATTGTCTAGGTCCAAGTAAAAGTCACCCTTTTTTATATGGACCCACAAATGTATGCCAATCAGTCTGTGCACAAAGTTTTTGTGTATATGCATGTTTTTCAGCCCAATGCAGTTAAACTGGCGATAGACTGCACCCAGAGGAAGGAATTAAGTGCCATGGCTGATGGCTGCCACTAACACCTTTAAATGCATTCTGTTTTATAAAAGGCTCAACGGGCTACAGCGGCGGATGACTCCCATTAAACAGAACTCCTATAAACCGAAAGGCCCGCGTGCAAATGTTTATGATGGCAGGAGATTGAGGCAGGATACGATGAGTTTGTCGCGCTGTGCCCTCTCGGATGCCCTTAACTGAAACTACGTTGCCAAATAGTTTTAATGGGTGAATGCTTATCTATATTCCAGTGAGGTAAGTGATGTGATTTCACTGTTGATTACCTCTACTGATCGGTGTGATTGGTTAAGTGTTAGATAAATATAGGAGACCGCCGACTGGAATGATGAATACATACAGACCCCCGCACCGTGTCAAGACAAACAATGCACGGATTATGAAGGTGAGAATCACGGGGATTAACCAAGAGGCTGATTTTAATAATCTTGATGAAGCTCTTGACGACCTGACCCTTCAAGGTCAGTGATGTTAATTGAAGTTAATCTCGAGTCGCTTTGGTGTAAAGTTTGACTTTAGCCAATGAGTTATTTCCGGCGTGTAATTGTGCTGGATCAACATGATACCAATCTCCTGCCTTTAATCTGCCAGTAATTTAAATCCAAAATTGATCCACATGCATAAGTGGACTTTAAAAAAAAAAGTCTGTAGCATATCAAATGTATTACCTCAGTGAGGCACTTCATCAGAAAAACTCAAAGTGACATTTGGGGCAGCATTGCATTTCTCCGCTTGCCCTGAAAGGCTCTTTCACTTCTCGGTGTTTCACGGGCACTGACAGGGCAACTCTTCTCACGCAAGGCTAGCAGCCAGGCAGTCTACGACGTGATACATAAAGCATCCGATTGCACATGAGCACCAATCCAAACAGCTTGTCATGGAAAGATATTTACTCCTCAATTCAGACATTATTCACACACAACTATGCCCTTGGTGGATAAGGAGCCGCCTTGGGCTGTAAGAAGAGTAGTGCAGTTCAGCTCATCCCTCCTGAAGAGGAAGAGAGAGGGACCAAGGCAGTGAAAGAGAGGTGATTGGAGTGAGGATATAGTGGAGAAGTTGAAGGAGGGAGGATAAATAGGTGGGAAAGTAAAGATGGAAAAAGTAAGTGACATGAGACATGTGGGAGGATGGCAGATGAAGACAACATTGAGTTCAAGGAATATTGTGGTTTAAAGAACAAGCATTAGCAATGAGTTATGACACTCAAAGTAACTGTTAAGTGAAAACATTGCCACAGCACTATTTGATGGGCCAAAACAAAAACAAAAAAAGAATAAAAAAAAAAAAAGCTTAACGTGGGTTTAAAGATGAAAAGACAGTGAATTATCCCAAATGGTTGTTTACTAGAGCAGTAACGGGAGCAGTTTGTGGCTAGGCCCTGTTCAGAGTTGGCCCCCAGAGATGTTGCTTGCAGCATTGTTAAGATGCTTGTTGACTCCAAAGAAGTGGAGAAGAGTTTCGTTGTAACTGGAGTCAATGAGCCGCAGCCTGCAAAGACATGCTCAACTCAGTCCACGGAGCCCCGAAGCCCCGCCGTTGCATAGATACACAAATGCCTGTTTATTCAAAATATAGTAATACTGACCAATTACCACACTGCACATCCCTGGGTCCCTGGCAATGCATCCGCCAAATATTAAAGGGACAGTGTGTAACGTTTTTAAGTAATTTATTAGCTAAAAACAATATCTTCATTCATAAATAGGTCCTCATAAGTGTATAATTACCTCAGCCATTAATCTGATTTATCCTCGTAGGCAAAGAGTTTCTTATTTGTATTTACATTGGACGGGTTAAGTCCTCAGGAGGCTTCCATGTTGTTCCGCCATTTTGAAGACTATAACCGCCAGAGAGGGACAAAACACCTAAACGCGATTTCATTCAGAGCCAGCGTAACTGAAAAGAGATCACATCAGCGAGAGACACTTCCGGACGCACAGGGTGCAGGCAGGACCGGCCCTCCCCCGGGGCGGACAGCGACTTTTACGGAGCTTTTTCACCCGCCCGTGTGGACGTCTCGGACACGACCTCTCGCCTTTTACAGTCAGTGTTGTAGAGCAATATAAGCACCGCATTTGCTTATGTTTGTTGTGTGTCTAGTTGTTAGCTGATGGTATAGGCTATGACATAGTAATGGAAGGCTACCAAAAACAAACCAGTATAAACATGGCAACAAAAACCACCATCTTGCTTGAGCAGTAATTACGCACTTGTTTGAAATATCAACCTCATCACCTGAAAGAATACTGGTGAAGTGGTATTGGATGACATGTTGTCATAGTTAATTGTCTCTTTAAGCAGTGGTTCGCAAGATTGTCAGGTTTCAACAATTGACTTGGTGAGTAAAAATGTTTTATTGTCAATAGGAATGATGGCCCAAACTACAAAATAAGACCAGTGTTGCATCAATCAAGCCAACTCCGAAGACTTAAAGCAGTTCAAGCCCCATTCATAATGCAGGAGAGACCGCCATTTATGCTAAAACCCCTTTTAACGTTTAACCAATGACAGGACGGCGGTCAGTTTGCTTTCAGGCTCAACGTGGTCTCTGGTGATGGTATAGAATGGTTGATTGCGAGACCAAGGCTGTGTGTGTGTGTGTGTGTGTGTGTGTGTGTGTGTGTGTGTGTGCGCGCGTGCGTGCGGTTGTGTGTGTCTGACATGCACATGTACTCTCCGCCTGTGTGTCTGTGACAGTGGCTCAGTGTTAGACGAATGTTTCCTCCCAGATGACCGTCCATCCTGCTGGCGTAAAACATCTGTCACTCAACAGCAATCCTCTATGCAGAGCCTCATTAGTCTAACCACACACCAGCTCCCTCTCGCATGCAGCCAGGCATCTCAGCTATCTGCGGTGCACAACTCCCAACAGATGCTGCCGGTTTTTGCCCCAACAGACAAATATACCCACTCCGCACTCGGGCACTTAAGCAAGCAGATGCACACGCACACACACACACACACACACACACACAGATAATACTGCGAAGAGGAATCCAACTGTGCCTGCGGGGACAAAAGCAAAACACAAGAAAATAGACGTTTGGTCACTGAGTGACCACGTACCCAACTTTACTTTGGACTTCCATACGCTGTAAAAGGCTCTCAGAAGCAAAGTAGATTACAGGATGTAATGGAGCCCATTAAAGGGGTCGTTAGCATGTGGGGAAAAAGAGGTGATTGTTAAAAGAAGCGGCCTAGTATCCGAAGGTTTTATTAGTCCTATATCTCAGTCATCTCTTTGTTGTCATTCTACACACATTTCCAATATTCGAGTGGGCGCAGGCCGATGAGCTTTGGAAACTGCTCAGGGATGCCAGTTACTTTTGGCTAACTCGGAAGGCCGACTTTTACTTCATTTAGCATCAACTTGCTAATCGGCGATGCCAAAAGGCATTCAGTCTAAGTTTAGGGGCGAGTTTCTTTATAGTTTGGTCATGATGCCAAAGGTAATATAGCTCTGAGAGCCAGGAAATACCTTCTGCTATGCAACTCATCTTGGGGACTCATGGGCACAAGAAGGGAAGGGTTGCCAAATGAACACGCAAGGAAAACGTGTTGCTGTGCTGCCTTCCGCAATCACTCGAAAACCTGCTTTCAAACAGGCATAATCTAAACATAACTTTTTAAGGTGTTTTTGATGATATTTAACTCTCATACTGAATACGTAGACTACCGACTATGGCAAGATAAGTTTATTTGTATAGCACCATTCATACACTAGGTAATTGAAAGTGCTTTCCAGAGGAGATGAAGGATAAATTATTAGCAGAGACATTAACATTCAGAATAAGTGTAGACTCTGCGGCTGCAATCTGAGAATCTGCAGGTGTAAAGTATGAAATGTGCACACATTTGGAATCCTTTGTTTGGGTTTGTGCCTGCCTGTCTGTGTGGATTTTTCCACATCTGCCCTCAGCCATGCAGCAAGCTTAGGGGAAACTCCCATCTCACCAGCTCTGCTATTCCCCGCAGCCTCCGCTTGCTCCGACAGTGTGAGGAGATGTGACTCATCCTGGGATGAAGCCTCTCCTCTCCTCCCGCCTACCACTTTCCCTCCTCCCTCTCCCACTCTGTACACCAGTCATCTTTTTGTGTGCCTGGTTTTCTAGCATTGACTTGAGAGTCACAGTAGCACCGTAGCCCCCGGGCCAAAACAAGACTTGATGAGCGAAGACGCACTTTTTCCCCTCTTTTCCTTCCCAGAAGTGTAGCATCTCCCTGTGTGTGGTCATATCTGTCTGCCTATCAGTGGAAATGCTGATTAGGTGTCTGCAGAGGGGGACTATTTATACAGTTGGATCATGCAAAGACCTTTGCAGCCTTCATCAGTTTTTTTTCTCGAGCATGAAAAGACGCCCAAGAGCTCCTTTTCATTTGAGCGAGGCTTCCGACCTCAGATGCCGTCGCACTCTTATGCACTAACTCTGATGTTTAAAGCAAAGCAGGGGTTGTATAATGCTCAAATATTGTGATATGCCTTGTTATGCATACGTTTCTGCAGCCTGTTTCTATACTCCAATGATTTTCTTTCTTTTCCCCCAGAATGCTGTCCCAAGGGGTTGTTTGACATCCATGCATGGTGTCTCTGCCAAGAGCTGTGGACCGCTTTGACAATTGACTTACTTGACACTTGGCTCTCTAAAGAATTGACTTGAGAATTGATCGCCAAAACATGTCTGGAAGAATCTTACAACAATAACAAACAAACACGACAGGTCGGCCTTGTGTAGCTACGCCACCTCAATGTTTAATTTTTGGGATTAGAGATTTAGAAGACAGCTTAGTAACAACATTCTAGCGCAAGTACAGTGACTGGATTTCGATTTTGGAGAGGCCAAATTCATTTTGGCTAGGCCATTTAATTACAGAAATGAATACTGTTTGCCTTCCTTTGATGGTTTCCAACTGGTAGTCTCGCTAAAACAGAAATATCTGATATCACGCTGTGAAAGGCGATTAGAGGTTGATTATGATACTTTTCAATTTGTTTTTTACCTGTGAATGTTTGGAGATGTGTATAGTATTATAGCAGACCGGCTACAATCAAAGATACTATGTTTCCAAATGAAACTATAATATAGTATATTATACTACTGTCTATGGTGTGTATTTTTCTGATGTATTGTGTACATCAACAATTCCCTTCACTTAGAACACTGACATTTTAACTTAATTTAAGGATCTTTTTTTGTTTAATGTGCTGTATTTTTATGTTTACAGTTAATTGAATGCAAGGAGAGAGGGAGTTGCACTGTGCTCTCAATTCATAAGCTTCTCTCAACAAAAGGCTTTTAGTCTCAGACTAGTGTTGATACATTTTACACAGCTGGAAACTTTAGCCCAAAAGGCACAAACAAATCTTCAAAATGAATTCTTGTATTCTATTCTAAATAAAACATTACCTTCTGTAATAAAGAGACATTGTAATTTTTCCAAACGAGCGAGTAACATTTAACATGGTTGGTGTCTTCTAGAATCCAGATAGAAAAACATATCAGATGTTAACAGCATTTGGTCTTTTGGATCCATGTCACCTCCTCCTATCCTTGCCCATTTGCAGTTTTTCTAAATGTACTGGTTTCCAGTTGGTTTCCAAAAGTGCATTGCTTGTAATTCCAGGGACATGAAGGCTTCTTTCCCTGCAACAGGTGCTGCTGGGAAAAAAAAAAAAAGTGCTACTCAACTTCTGGTTCTTACTATAAAATAATTGAATACGTGAATAGGTAAATTCACACAGACAGTATGAGAAGAACAAAATATTTCTTTTTATTTCATTTTTACGTTAAACCAAGACAACATAATGATCATATGTCCCCTTTAAATTAATAATAAGTGGGATGAGTTCATGTTGTTTTTATTTTTTGGTATAGACAATGGTCAAATATAGAGGAACACACTCCACGCATGGCATGAGCTTTACAAATGGCAGATCTTTCACTTTATGTCATTCATCATTTGCTTGATTCTATAAATGTCTAACAACTATTGTATTGACTGTGTGGATTCTAGCTTCACTTCTAATGAGGGTACATGAGCAGTTTCCAGTTCTGTGTATACAACTGTTTATTATTTGGCAGAGGAGAAGCACTGCTTATATTTCATACTTTGAGTAGAAATGAGCAACAAGACAACAAAACAGAATAAAAAAACAAAAGAATTTAAAACTCAGCTTCAATATTTCCCACAGGGAGAAACCGGGAGCTCAGAAATCGTGCCTGGAGTGGTTTAAATCTCCATTTGGAAGTGAAAAACCATTCAAACACGTACTGTACATCAAATTCGTCCTTTAATTTCCGAGCCACAGCTAAATATGTTACGTCACGGAGGTGCCAGACTTCTCACCCCAGCAGCGCTTCTAGTGTCACATAGAATCATCTGCACTGTGGAGGAGCCCGAAAGTCCAGCCATTACTTGTCAATGGTCAATGTAATGTCAGGCTAGGTAATTGGACTGTAAGGACAGAGGATTGACAGTTTAATTGTTTAATGGTCAGTCAATGAGACCTCTTACACGGTCGTGTCGCACGAAGACAATTCAGTCTATTACGGCGTGACACGAGTGGTGAGATTGTTATCACGCCAGAGCTGTTGTTCGCATAAAGCACGCCCCGTCTCTGTGTGCCGTAGAGGGGCCTCATGCAGGATGGCACTCTTCCCCACTAATTCTCCCTATTAAGAGCCTCTAGCACATTGCTGCTCTTTGTACACAAATCCCGTTTAATTATGGGATTTATACGCCAGCAGAGTGCGAACATGAATAAATAACCATAGAGCTGCAGAGGCAAACACAGCCAGTTAATGCTTCTGCAAGGTCACCACAGATAAGGTGCACGCTTTATGACATGCATCTCAAGTAGAGCTAAATATTTCCTCCCAAGTGGCAGTTAAAAGTGTCCTTCACTGGAAAAAGATGAAAAAAACAAAAAAAAACATAGGCCATACTGTATATGATGTAGCCAAGGTTGAGTCACTTAAGAGTGGAGATGAGAAGAAATACAGGTCTCAAGTAGCACACAATGGATGGAATAAATTTGTCACATTATTATGTCTGATAACAGCTGCTTGAGGTAACCAGACGATGAAGGACATCGGCGGCACTGTGCCGTCTGTGTGCAACGTAACTTGCTTCCCCGTGCATTGTGCCACTGGGGGAGACTATTTAAGATTCGAGGAGAGTGTCAGACGGAAAATAGGAAAAGCCTTTTTGTGTCTATGAATACCCAGGCAATCAAGGCATCAATTATTCAAGCCGCATGTGGGGAGAAACCATCGCAAGCTGTCCATCGGCGCTCCGTCCCGAGACTCCTAATGTTGCTCAGACAGCAGTGGAACAATGTGAAATGCAGCGGCGTTATTAGAAAGGAGGCGTTGCGGGGAGAGTACTGCAAAATTAGAGATAAGAAGGTCCAAACATGTTAATGAGTCAGTCAATTATGACTAGGTTTAATCACAGTATGTAAACACAATGGCATTGAATGAGAACATGACTGTGGTGGTTTGGGAGGAAATTAACGATAAATGTACCTTAAGCCTAAATGTAGGGGGCCAGTTACACAGTGAAAAACATGGATACAGTTATGCGTCTAAACACTGTTATCTAAATGATATTGCCTCCTTTCTCTCAACAACTGTAATAAATAGTGTCAGGTACGGGGAAAAAAATGTTCAACTACTGTGTATGCTTCTTGAATATTATGCTGGTTATTGATGTCTAGCAAATTAGAAGGCGTAGTGTTAGAATTCTGTTTTTGAAAGCTGAAAGCAGAAATAACTGGAGTTACATTCTTTTCAATAAAGGCACAATAAAGCACGATGGCGGGACAGCGTCATCATGGGACACCTCAGCTTCCTCCCCACTGTTAGCTCCGTCAGCACCATTGCAGTTGCTAGTGCTATAAGTCGTTTAGCTTCTAGCGACCGGCTCAGCCGTCACCATGTTAGAAGCTGTTTGCAGACAAATCCAGCTCAGACTTGAAATTGTAGATGCTTTGAATGTTGTATTGCACCCTCAATGTTGTAGTGACTGGATCCAAGAAGAGGGTGAAAATGGCAGGGGTAAGGTGAGTTAATATCCTATAATATCATCATTCACTCAATTCAGTATTTAGGAAAGCAAGATGAAACACTGTCTCAGGGTTATCAAAAAACAACATGGATGTTTCTTCTGTTGCTCTTAAAGTTAGATTATAAATGATTACTGTGAGTGACTTTCATTTTTTTGGTCTGCCTATGTTGGCGAAAGTCCAAAAAAAGACACCGTGCAGTTACAGACTGCACATTTAGACCAGCAGATACACACCATTAGGCCTCATAATGGCTTTTACACCCCTAATTCTTAAACTGTGGACACAGGAGATAATCATTTCAGATGTATCATAATGTTACTTAGGACCAATATTCTGCATTATCTATTCTATTTCACTCCGCATGCTTCACAGTTAGAATGTCTGCAGATGCAGCTGGGGAGTCAGAGTCTCTCGTAACAGAATCATTAAGGGGAATTTTCTGCATGTCCTTGAGTCTGCTACCCATCCCCCCCCCCTCTCTCTCTGGTTGTTCATGTTCGCCAGGCATAGAGATAGTCTAATGTTAAAGCACAATGCAGAAGAACGCTGAGCAAGAACAGGAAACTCGGGATCAATCCCCAGAGGAGTCACAGACAAGATGACTGCATTCTCTCAGAGGGGACAGGGACAATAAAAACAGGTAGGTGACTGACAGGCGTGGTTTCATGGAAACAGAAACTGAAAAAGGTCTAAGAATACAGCTCAGGCACAGAAAGCCACACCGCTGACACCTGAAACTTTGTGATCTTTCTGCTCGTACATCTGAACTGCAGCAGACCTCCTGGAAACAAGAATCCCATTGTCCATTCTGTTTTCTTTGGCTCAAGACACTATCGTTTTTGAAAAAAGAGTAAGTGATAAATCTTTCATCTCCCCCGTATTTGCCACATTGGTTGAGCATCTAACCTGAGGTGACACCCGAAGATGCACACAGAAGGTGAACTCCCGGCATGCTCCCCAAACTGTCCCCCTATTCCACTCTGCTGTACAGACTGTACTGTGTATGTTCAGAACAAGCCAATTATTTATTTACAGCGCTGCCTCTCTGTCACAATTTTTCGGTGCTGCCCTCAGTAGACAAGCAGCATGCTAGACGGATCTCCAGGGAGACGTGCTCGGGTTCCTTTCCATGTGATATTAGGCTGCAAAAAAGAAGAAAAAAAATGTCAACATGATGTTACATCCGTGCCTCAAGGTTAATTCTCCTGATTTACTGCAACTCTCTCCTGGCCGGACTCCCGGCCTCTGCGATTAAACCATTACAGCGTATCCAGAATGCCGCAGCACGCCTTATCTTCAATCTACCCAAATTCTCCCACGTGACCCCCCTCCGCCGTGACCTCCACTGGCTCCCTGTTGCAGCACGCATCCAATTCAAGACGATGACACTGGCCTTCAGGGCCATCAATGGAACGGCACCCTTCTACCTTCAAACACTGGTCAAACCTCATGCCCCGAAGCGAGCACTTCGCTCTTCTACTTCAGCTGGCCGGCTGGTACCACCATCGCTGAAATCAAGCAAATGTCGCTCAGCAAAGTCCAGACTCTTCTCTGTTCTGGCGCCTCAGTGGTGGAACGAACTCCCGACCAATGTCAGGACAGCAGAGTCATTTGCCATCTTCCGAAAAAGGCTCAAGACTCACCTGTTCAGACTTCACCTTGACTCTACATAGCATGACCCACTAGCACCCTCCCTCGACACCCCCCCCTCCCCCCCCCCCAAAAAAAAAAAAACCTTACCTATAGCACTCTGATCTTAGCACTGTTGCTCTTGAAGTACTACTTTACTCAGATGAGGACCTAACACTTGTTCTATTTTTAGCTCTTACTTTATCGGCAATGATACGTTGTGGTTTCTTTGTTTCCTTTTTTTGACAAATGTACTTATTGTAAGTCGCTTTGGACAAAAGCGTCTGCTAAATGACCTAAATGTAAATGTAAATGTAAATGATTTATTTTTTATTTATTTTTGTAATCCCCACTCTGTTGCCATGCAACAACTTTTCATATTTACAAAAAAAGTTGGACCATAGAATCGGGCTACAAATGTCGAAAGATATGATTTTAATTGAATAGTCACATCCTCTCGGTCTCCACCTGGGACAAAATAACCTGCAGGCTGGAAGCTCATTTGGCAATATGATTTATGCAAATGGGAACATATTTCTAATGCTTCAGATAGTACAGTTATGATGTGATGAATTCATATTATTTTTTTGCTTTGTTGTATTATGTGATATCCAGTATTGATTGAGTATGTGAGAAAGTGATGAGGCATTGTTTCTTGCAGTGTTTATGATAATACTATTACACAAGGTATATTTACACTACTTGTATGTCGTTTTGTTAAAGGTCCCATATTATACTGTTTTTCTCCAATTCCACACAACTGTCAGAGGTCCAAAAACACTGTATTGGATATGCATTGCCCCAAACCCATCCATGGTCCCGAATTTCAGCTGTCTAAAAGTTGCTCAAGTGAGCTCTGCTGAGAACAGGCTGTTTCTGTGCCTGCCCCTTTAAATGCTAACAAGCTCCATCTGTCATCACCTTCTTGGAGAGCCACAGACACGATGCCACTTACGCCAGCGGTAGCATGTGCCAATGTTTACGTGGATGTATCGCTATGGCTCGCCTATGTGGCTCAGCTGAAGTTGCTGGGTCACGTATGGTTGGGACAGATCCTTCTATGAGGGTCAGTGTCGAGGCAAAGCCAGCTTTGTACTGACCCTCGTTACTGAAGCAGTCCTATGTGAAGTGGTTAGTACACACATACAAGCTAACACGAACCGTAACAAATTAAACGCAACCACCATCTCTTCTGTTCTTCTGTAGCTGGGATGGAAAATAAGCACTTATATTGATTTCTACAACCAACAACAAGGCAATTTGCGTGTCTGAATGAGCGACGATATTGTGAAACACCGCTATCTCACTGTTAGCTCACCGCAGAACACACCAAACTTCACCTCGGTGATGAACGCCCCCTCTCGGATATCTCCTATCGTAGAGGACTTTGGCCAATGTAAATGACTCCCTTTGTAACGTAACAACAGGAGCTGAATCTCAACAGCCTGTAGGAGCGCCATTGTACCAGTGGGAGGGCTGGAGAGACCATGTGGTCACTTGTTATCCTCATTCTGGGAGTTGACAGGCTTAGGGAGGACCAGTTTATAGGTGTAGAGACCAGAGATAATGTGTTTTTCATAATATGGGACCTTTAATAACATTTCAAATGATTGAACTTATGCAATTGTAGTTAAGTACATTTTCATTGATTTGATCTACCTCATGTGCCATATTTCTCTGACTAGTTTAAAAAGGTTTTGGAACTGCACACGAGGAAGGCAGTATGTCCTTAAAAATAAGAAAAGTACTAACTTGTCTTCTGCATTGTAAATGAGCAATACATGAGAACTCTATAAGAAACCTCTCACTTGCTTCTATTAGGAAACTCAGGAAGTTTTTAAAACTCATTCGTCATATACAGATGACATTTGGGCAGTGTGCCCCAGTAAGAAAAAAAAAAGTAATTTTCTCTTTTAGATTAATCTCCACTGCTGTGAATCACTAACGTAGCACTTTAACCTGATATCTCTGGTCACTCCAAACTATATCCAGCTGGCAAACAAATCTGCAGAAGCATCTGAGCCCACAACTGTTTGAATGGAATGAGGAAGTTTGCACCTGTGGCCTAAATTCACCTTGCACATGGCAAACATCAAGTGCAACATAATGTTACAACCTTTCTAAAGCATAACCTAGTACATACAACATATACTGTAATCATTTAAGGTTAAATAAGAAAGTACTTCATGGTATTTATTAGTGATACAGATGTCTATAGAGAAATAGTGTCTAGTAGGCTTCTTTCAGTTGTGGAGTTTTTATTTTCTAAGGGTTGTGTAGTCTAATTCAAACCTGGACCCCTTGGTTCAGTTTGACTTGCATTAATTCATCAGTCGGCATATTCAATGAATTGATGTCCAGCCTTATGTGATGTGGCAATGTTCCGCACTCCATGGGAAAAGCCTGTAATACGCTATTATAACTTTAAGAACTCATCTAAAATTCTCTATTTTCACAGCATTGTGGGGTGATTAACTTTGCTCAGGTGTAATAATCAGTCTTAAATAGAAATAAAACTGCAGTTCCGTGGTGGATCGGATCACCGCCACATATTGCTCACGCTTTGAAGTGCTGCACCACTTCACTCTGATGAACAAGATGGAGGATGAAAAAGCAACATTGGATTCAAAATCATTTTTTTATTTTTTAAATGCCTGACAAATATCACTGAACCAATTAAATTGCACATCTGTTTCATTAGGGGGCCTCATATCCATCCATCTTATCTGTCAATCTTATCTCTCAGTACCTTCATGCACCTCATCAGGCGTCTTCGTGCATGCGTGACCGGGGAGATTAATTGAGCCAATTTAACTTCATTTCAGGGAAGAGAAAAACGTCACGCTCTGGATTCCTGAGTTGATACTCTGTTACATCTTAAAGTCACATTTGCTGCACAAATTATTTTTCAATTATAACCGGGCCGAATGTGAGATGAAATTGGGGCAAGGATGACTACAGTATACAGTGATCTGCATCCGTTTTGCTGGAGACAAAGCATGATTCAAAGTTTTATTTCCGTGTTATGCTGATGAAAAGAAGTGTGAAAAGCAGGAGCAAAAATACAGTTTCAGGAGGCAAGTTTCTATAACTGGACTAGAAAATAAAATGATGGTGCAAACAGACGCTGAGTAAATCCATATTCAGAATTGTTTTCTTCCCCACGAGTCAAATTTGAGTATAAACATTAATGCTACGCTACCCAACACATTCCTTCCTCCCTCCCCAGACGTCTACCACACAAGTCACATTATATGTCTTTTGACATTTGTTTTAAATTGGATTGTGTCAGTCCAGACGTTTACATGAATAACAGGTGAAGCAACTATTATCTGGGGTTTGTTTCCTTGTCTTTTTTAAACCAACTGTCAGTGAAGTAAGGAAATTGTCTGTGGTTGACACTGTCAGCTGTCAGTCTCACGGAGACTTGATTTATTTTCTTCTTCTTCTTTTCTGAGCAGACTGGCTGCATATGTGTATTCAGTCTTGGCGTATTTAATCTATTAAAATGAGCCGAACTACGTCCTATACTCAAAGCAGTTGCCTGCGATATTAATAGCATGACTCCAAAGAGTGGTGAACAGCTGCACTAAGCCAGTTTCGTGGCGATCATGAAATCGTTCATTTCCCATATACACACGTTTGCAGCTGATCAACACAGTTAGACCAAAGTGCTATTTCATATTTCACATTTTTCGTGTCCTTCGGGAAGAAATCCTCAGC
Source organism: Chelidonichthys spinosus (assembly GCA_029853015.1). NCBI lineage: Eukaryota > Metazoa > Chordata > Actinopteri > Perciformes > Triglidae > Chelidonichthys > Chelidonichthys spinosus. Next base: position 7,126,085 of record CM056831.1, read on the forward strand.
GTACTCCACCTTTGATAAGAAAATATGATTTTTGGCTGACCCAGGGTGTTGGGTGAAAGTGACAGCCGAGTGCATCATTATTATGACATCATCCTTACAAATTAAATCTCCAAAACAATGTACAAGGGTGCTTTGACAAAAGGTCACAGGAGCAAAATCAAGATGGAGTCCTCAAACCAATAACACCACATGGGTCGGGGGAAATCAACACATCCTTGTACCTAAACATAGCAGTTGCCGTTTTAAACACGTGGGTATTGTGAAATGGTCGAGCAGTTTATATGTGCATCCAACAATGACATGGATGAAAGCCCGGTGCGTCCCATACGGATGCTTAAGGGTGACTTGTGTGTCGTTATCAGACCATGAGTTTCATGCAAGGCGTTGGCTTTTGACGCCCTGGGAAAGCAAACATGCAGCCTGTTTCTGACTTGGCACGGATTTGTCTACCCTTTGTGGCAATGTTAACTAACATCCTCCTTTGCTATGGAATGCCTTTGCATTTTGAAAGGTGGGATACAAATCTGTTCAGATGCAGGATGATGTCATTCTGGATGACAACCCAATGGACATGTCACATCCTGGCCTATGGTTTAGCAACAACTCGGACTGCCGTGTGCAATTTTGTTTTCAAACAGCAACTGAAACTATATATAGTGAAACTCCAGTGGATGGGTGTGTTTGACCCACAAGTGCCTTTTTTCCTCTCTTGCATTTTTGCAAGAAACTAAAGTGCTGGCAGATTATGACAACCTGTGTCGTTGCTTTTGCTTTTAAAATCCTGCCATCACGCTGCTGTGTATTAAGATCCATGATTCTCTGCAATATTATTTGAGCTGATTGTCAGCAAGTCAACTATTAAGAGAATATTATTGTTCTTTTGTGCTGTTTAACTCCAGTTACATTTCTGGGGTAAGACTCACTTACACAAACGACTAAAAGCAAGTAAAATAGGAAAAATGACAACATCCCAGGTGAGCAAAGTCATTTTCAGAAGCCTCTGTCGTGTATTGATCAGTGTTTGTGAGGGTGCCCGTGCATTCATTAATTCAGCCTTGGTGCACTTTTTAGTCATCATTCTTGTCATCATTAGAGAAATGCCATCGATTAGGTGAGATGAAAGGTGTGTGCACAGAAACGGATAGCTAGCATTCTCAGAGAATCAAAGGCCAAGGACTCAGGAAGTAGCATACTTCCTTCCCTCAGTGGAACATGTATTCATCTTTAATGTGTTGGATACAACGGCGCCTCTCAAACTCAGCTATCTGTGCCACGGCTTTGATTTTGAATGCCAGATTTGTTAGTGTTCTGTGCTCTCACTGTGTCTGCTGCTGCTTATAGTTTACAGATATTGCACTGATCATCGTCATCAGCTCAGCAGATGGTGATGACGCAACTTCCTTCTCTGTTTTCTCTCTGTTAAAGGAATTTATTTATTTAGATACTGCTTAAATATAACTCTGTACCATTATTTACATTATCTGTGTGTTTGTTTGTGTTTTTCTAGTCATGTGACATATCTCACAATACACTCACATTGTGGGGACTCACTTGTTTTTTAGAGCATTGCAAGTCCCCATTATGTTAATCAATACATTTTAGGGTTAAGACTTGGTTTAAGGTTACAGTTAGAGTTTGGGTTACTTATCCGGTTAGGGCTCTGGTGCACTGGCCTGTTGATAAAGGAAAAGAAAATCATATCTTTTTGTTGTGGGTCCAGAGGGCTTTGGCTGTCAGCTGGGATCGGCTCCAGCCCCTCCGCGACCCTGAATACTGGATAAGCAGTAGACGATGGATGGATGGGTCTGGTTAGGGTGAGTTCCAGGAAATTAATGTAAATCAATGCAATTTACATGTCCCCAAAAGTCATGATTGGTTTGTGGAGTCTTGAAGGCTTGAGTCTGGCATTTTGCAGCCTTGCTACCACAAGGAGAGTGCCTGAATGCATATCCTGCTTTATCGTCAATTTTACTCTAAACCATAATTTACTCAATGGACATCACGCTGTTTTGAAGATTCGAAACAAACGATTGAGAGAATAAATATGTTTATTCAGATAATGCATCGTTGCCCCCCTGCTGGCTTCACTTCTCAGAACCAGAGGTTGCCACCTGGATGGTGTTTAAAATGCAGTCACATGTCTCAGCATCATGATTTACAACTTGCCATATTATATATGTTAAAACTTAAGAATTCAAGTGCATTAACCTGTGAATCTTATACACGCTATTAATCAGTATAAACTTGACAGAGCTCTTGCAGCTTCTAGACTCAGGCACATACATCACTTTACACCATAAACATATATATTCTGCTCTCAACATGCAGCTTCTGTGGCTCAGGAGATAAAGCGAGTCTTCCACTAATCAGAAGACTGTTCGATACAGTCCGCATGTCTTGGGCAAGATGCTGAACCCATAATTACTCCTGAAGGCTGTGCCATGTGTGTGTAAATGACCTTGCATGGCAGGCTACCATCATTGTTTGTGTGTGTGTGTGTGTGTGTGTGTGTGTGTATGTGAATGGGATAAACGCTGGCACTTTAAGTGGTCGCAAGGCTAGAAATGTGCTCTATACATGCAAGGCCATCATCCATTTACAGCATGGCAAATCAGTACACGTCATGAATAATTGCAAGTATCTTAAGCGCAATTTTAAAATGTCATTAAATGTCACAACTTCAGGTATGTTCTGTTCACTGCACCTGTCAGATGTGATGGAGAGCGCGCGCACAAAACACCAACAGTGTAAATAGTCCGCTCTCAGTGAGTGGCACGTAAATACAAGAAATGCTAAATGCCGCTTTATAGAAAGTTCCTTTCATTTTTTAGAAAAAATTACCATTAAAAATGACATTTGAATGTCACAAGTTGGATTTCAATTTCTGTCACAACAGCGAGCTTCGGTATTAAAGAATTACATGAACCATTTATCAGAAGGCCAAATTTGTTTTGGGCGTTTTTCATGGGCGTGAAGGTTTCGTTGACCTCAGCTCTGGTTTCCAAGCGTACAGCAGGATGAGTGAGTCTAATGCTGATATTTGACTGTAACTCACATTGAGCCAACCTTGTGCTGAGGACAAGACCTTTCATGAGAAACCCATTATGGTGCAGTTCAGTGGTATCCGTTTCTCCACACTGGGACCAGCGCTGGTGTCTACTCTCATCTTATCATTGACATCTTTTCTCTGGAAAGGTAATCCAAGAATGTTGAATCAAAAACATCTAATCACAGAAAGAGTGGCTCCGTGATTGAAACTTCCCGGATTCTAAAGTGAGGTTTTACTGGAAGGAAGATTTGTTTACCATTTAATGACGTCGGTTTCTGGTCATAAATGATCATGAAAATATCACCAAAATGTTTGTTTTTTTATTAATGTAAAACCAAACATACAGTAACACACAGACATCATACATAGAGAAAAACACCCTCATTTTCTTCAGAATCATTTTTTTTATTTTTTAAATATGGAACTTTAAAAGTACTATAATGAAAATGAACCTTTAGTTCAATATGGGTCCATTGTTGATTGCAGGCATTTGAAATTTGAAAATGTCAAATGATTTTGAAAATAATCCCTGTCAAGGTTGCGTATATTGAAAAGGGGAAAAGAGGGTTGGACCCAAATGCAGGCAACTGGACAAAAAGTACAAGGCAAAAATGTTTATTCAACTAATAAAATAAAGCATCAACTAAAGGAGGCCATGAAGGTACAACAACATTCAAAAAGAAACACGATAAACCAAAATCACTTAAGGACCGTTTGTTTTCATGAACGGCCGAGGTGTGTGGCACTTTAAATGTTGCTCTCGCAAGGAATTGTGGGTCGGCGTAATCTCCTTTCCTTGCGTATAGGAAGGTCCATTGCATCCTATTCTAAAGGAGCTCTGAAAGGAAGCATTGGAGCTCCTTTCCTTTGCATTTAGAGAATCCGAACGGCTCTTATCATGGCGGCCACTTGTTTACTTCCAGGTCACTTCTTCAGTTAGGAAATTTCCTAAGAGAAAAAGACTATTCGACCGCAGCCACATCGAAGCAGGGAGCAGGTGAAACACATAAGGGCAAGTAAGGTAATCAACAGGAGAGGGTGGGGGAGTCAAGACAGCGGAAACAACAAGGGCCAGGAAGTACGAGACTGGAAACCGCAGGGGACAAAAACAACAAAATAAAACAGGAAATAGAAAGAAAAATACAGATCATGACAATCCCAGCTCAGAATCCAATTATAAGCCTTTGCTAATGAGTTAGCATTAACTTGGTAAACTATTATTTCCAAGAATTCATTACTTTCTCATGCCATATTATTTAAAATCATATGTATAGCAATTCTTACAAAGAAAATTATATTTACTTGTGAAATGTTTCTAGACCTTCCCATTTTCATGTTGCATGTCGGTAAATATCACTGTCGTGTTTCCAGCAGTGTTAACTCTCCAGAAGAGACATTCGGGCTTCTTTAACTTCCCCACTTTTCCTGTTGTAATGATGCAACCGGTGAAGGTTACAGGCATCATTGGACTGTTGTTGCTGGGAAAGTCAAAGCCATTGTTGCTGTGCATCGACAGCCCATAACGTACAGTAAACATGCAACTAATGAGACATTCTAGTTACATGGTCTAAATTTAGAGAGCAGAGCAGAAATCTCACACCAGTGTGGAATTATCAGTGAGTCATCCACATGTTGCGTTCACACTGCAGCGCCAATAAATCGCGCTGAAGAAAACTGAGCCAAACATTTTCTTTCCCGGGGTTGAAGTGGTTAGCGGACAGTTACAAAGTGGGCAGTGTGTTTTTAATCGCTTCGCGCCACACTCCTCCTTCGGAGGCTTAGAACAAGCTTGTCGATCTGTTCCAGTGAACATCAGCGGAGAAACACCTTGACGCCCGGACCCCGCTATCTGCCATGGTGCAGTGGCGGTAATGATTAAGTATCAGTCCAGCGCACTCCTCATTTTCAAACTATCAGTTTCACCTTCTCCACTACATCACATTTGTGGAGCAGAAGGTAATGATCCACCTGGGTGACTGCCAAGTCATTTTCTTTTCCTATGCTCGCTCACTCGCCATTTCACTCTCCGCGGGTCTGTCTTTCACTCTCCATCTTCCACCGGCTACCCCTCTCATCCTCAGGTCTTTACGTTTTTTCGCATACATTTTCAAGGTTGCCCGTGGAGATCAAATTAGCCATGCCCATTAGGTGGTAAAGTCGACCCCTGAGAAACATCTCCGTCGGGAGGTCACGGAGACTGGCGGTGGTTTTACAGACTTCTTTGTGGCAGAGCCTCCAAAAGAGGCAGAAAGGTGAGAGGTTACGCCTGCTGCGATTATTGGCTGCACAATCTACCCTGCTGTTTAACTTTGGATATGAATCAATTCCAGAGGGAGAGGAAAAGAGTATGGCTGAACCAGTCGGCTGTAACGTATTATATTAAGTTGCTATATTGACTATTGTTTTAAAGTGAGATAGGTCTACAATAGGATTGACTAGGATGAACAATAAACATATTTCAACCCACCTTATATCTCCAGCTGTCATCCACACAATGAAAGCAGACGGCTCTGTTTGTGATGCTTCTGTTCAGTTGTCTGTCATAATATTTAACTTCCAATATCTTAGAGCATAATTGTCCGACTTTGAGCAAACATGAATGAAAGTGCTTATTTGGCACTACGTTCTGGGTGGAAAAATGACAATAAAACGCATTCAGTAATGCTGAATATTCACATGCAACCCTGATACTTTGTGCTCTAATGAGAGAGCAGTATGAAAAAATAAAAATGAATCACTGGTCCAGGGTGTCCTGGAGGCGTAGCGGTTTAACATGCCAACAATGTAATCGCAACATTGTCCACCATAATATCCACCTTCATTTCCTGACAGCTGTCTACCGTTTCCTATCCAACAAAGGCCGGGATGCTTGCATGCAGTTACCATCACAAGAGTGTAACACATTTGCATTTATTCATTTGACGAAAATGCAATTAATAGAGTCCAATTTGAGAAATACCTTCTATGCGTTTGAAGGCTTATCAGATTCCAAAACACCACAGAACAATCTCTTATACTCTCAGACAGGATTTTACAGCTCAGCAAAGTTGTCACATTCATTTTAACATCGGTCTCGACAAGTGAAATCATGCTGTGTATACTGGAAGCACCTTGCAGCATTGTGTTGCAACAAACATTCAGCCAGGTTCAACCAGCTTGTGCATCACAGCCTGGAAACGTACATGTTCCTTTTTTTTTTATTTATTTTTTTATTTATTTTTTCTGATAGGCGCACTACTTACAACCTTCACATTGTTACTGTAATTATGTTCAGATGATGCATCTCATTTCTAATTACAGAAATGTGTTTTGCTGAACTCCATTGCTGAGCATACATCGGTATTCCCCGTCGACGCCGCTATACTTTTCTTATGATGCACAACCGCTGACCTTCATCAACAGAAGTTCAAGCAATTAAAGAAAGAAGGACCTTGAGGATTCAAGCAGGGGGGTCGAAGGAGCTGGATGATTCTGGTGTATCCTGTATGGACTCCAAAGGAGTGGAAATCCTCCCTGAACCTCGCGGAGTACGCGTTGTGAATTTAAAGATGACCTCATGTGCTGACATGGGGGAAATCTGCACGACTGCAGAAAGTCAATCTGCACCCAGAGATTTCACGTGTGTGCACCAGGACAGTGCGGGCGATAATCTCTCAGGCTGCTCTTGCGTCACGACATCTTCCCGATTTAGCACACAAGTTAACTCCTGAGCCTCAAACATCTATATGGTACTATACTGTGAATGCGTGGGCAGCGCCTACATGCATTATTAGAACGCACATAAAAAAGGAAGGGCAAGCTCTCGACAGATTAAAGGAATTGAAAGGATTACATTTACCAGTCAGGACAACACTCCTACCCGGCACAATTACCCTTTTTGAAATTTGTCCCCATGCATTTCAATAAAAAAAAAATGACGAGACAATTTCATAACCAAGGTGAAAATATGCTTTGAAAAGACAGTCAAATACACAGATTGAATGCATTTCACCTCACTGCAGATAAACCCACCACATTCCTCCAGCCTTTCTTCTCAGCGCTGATAATCCTCTTAAAATGGTAATACATGAAACACCTTGCTATGATGTCTTTGAGTCATCGGCCCCATGTTCATATAGCTGAGGCTCAGATTAATTTTCCTTAAAAATGTTCCGAAGACAGATTCCAAATAGGATTTGGGATTTCCTCTGATTGGGTCTCCGCTAGTTGACATTTAGTTGGACCGTGGCACAACAGCGCCACATTTCCCTCGGTTATTAAACGTTGGCTCATTGACGTCGTGGCTACTTTTTTCCCAGCAATGCGTCGGAGCTGCATCCAGGGCCCAAAACACTAAAGAACTGAGGAGAATCATAAACAGGTTGGATAATGAGACCAAGATAATTATCTTGGAGCTACAGCACAGTATGTTACGGTGTCATGCTCCTCTGTGCCATTACTCCATTTAAGACCCATTAACACCAAACGTCCCAACATTATTGCAGTAATTGTTGGTTTGATTGCATTCTTTATGAATCAAAGTGGATGTGTGACCTCTGCTAATTACTTAATCAAATAGGGTGTGAATTCCATAGCAGGAAAAGGATGAGTTGCTAAAGATAATTGTTGCACATTTCAGCTCAGTTTGAGCGATTGTCCTTCCGTCATTTCATGTCATTTCATGTCATTCCAGTCGGTGTCCGGCCTCCTTTGCCGCCTCACGCTTTCTCCTAAACACACAGTCGAATAAACCTTTAATTCTTCTCCATCGGTGTCTTTTTAGAGGGCGAAGACCACCTGTTACCAAATGGGGCAATCACAGTTTATTCACTTACCAACAAAGAAGTATTGATGTGTCATGGTTGCTGCAGTTTCCACCTGTGAAATGCAAATGTGTCCGGAGCAGGGTCCAACATGATCAGCATGCAAATCAGCATATTGAATGGCCGCAGGGTACACGCCACTTCTGACCCACTGCTGCTGCTTCCTCGATGCTGCTGTGCTGTTTGCTTCCCTCTGCTCGTGGGCTGGGGGCTGCTCGGCAGTGAGTGGGAGGCGGAATTGAAAAGGAAAAAGCCTTGAAGTCGCATATTGTGAACAGCCGCATGTTCAGCAGGAGGCGATTGAATAGAGACACCTCAATCTTGCTTTAGGCTTTCACATTACAGGTAATATTTAAGGGTATTGGTGGTCTTTTTCTTCTTTTTTCTCTCTCGCTTCACTAGAACATTAAGTATTTTTCTTTTTTTTTACTGTAAAATAGGAAATTTATCACAATATATTTGTTAGTAATTGATAGATCACCCTCTTCTCAGGGTAGGGCACATCATGAGATAAAAGACTCTATGCAGCTGTCTGAAGAAAGCAGTGAAGCAAGGAAGAGTTTAAATATTATTCATTGGTTCAAGAGAGAACACGTCTCTCTGCCCCATAAAGCAAGAATGTAGGCTGTAAAGGGTGGGAGGGGACGGTTTCATAGATCACGGCCATGACAGCTCTCCTAGACTGTAACTTTAAAGAAAATATAAAAAAAAACAAAGACATAATGATATTGTGAGATTCAAGCGAGACATACTGATCCCCGAAAGACATGACATTATCTGTATATTTAAAACGCAATAACTCCTCTCCCTCTGGGACGGCGTTATGTAACTTAAATATAGTAGCTTTTTTTTAGATGGCAGGAGTCATCCTCAACCTTTTGTTGTGTTTATGGTTTAAAAAGGATGAAGACAGTTATAAGGAACACTAAGATACACAATAGGATGTAGGTTATTAAAGATGAATCCCCCTCCATGTTTTTTTCCAAATTATGTACAGATTTATGCACAGTCTATTGTCAAATGTCTTGATAAAATGAAAGAAACAGCTCATATAACTGGGGGGAAATAGCTCCCAGGAGGTCTGTGCAAATTCCCATTTTCTCAACATATCATGGCTATGTGACAGTAGTAATGCTTTCCATTGAATTCCATTTCATTCTGTTCCTGTCTTTTGACCGTTAATTAAATTGAAAGCTGTGTTTGGTCAACATGAGTCATTCTTCACAATGGGGATTTGAAGAGGCACCTTGTCATATGTGTGGTGTTCTTTTTAATTAGCGAATGGATTTCACATAATTTGTCTGGTTATGGATAGAAAGATGAGATGTTTGAGCAGTGAATGCAGTGAATCTTTCATCTGTTGCCACACACAAGTTATCCGTACTCAACAGCGCAGTTGACCACAATAATGCTGGTTCAAGTTTCCTAATGCTTTCTGAGAAAATGAGCCATTTATTTCAGACCCACTGGCTTTAAACAAAATAGTTTTTTTCTTGAAAAATGCCATCTGCATTACATTTAGTAACTTTTCTCCCTGAGCCTTTTAAGATTAGAATATAATGAGAAATCTAAATTGTTTTTTTTTTGTCTTACTGCATTTTCATTCATTAGGGTACCTTCGAGAGGGAGGAATTACCTCCATATAGACTCTGACAGTGTTTCAGCAATCTTGGCTGCTTTGTAAATGTTGACTTTGTCCCAGATACATCAGGTAATCGAACGGCATCCTGTCTTCATGAGTTCATAACATCACCCAGAGGTGCTCTGTGAATTGTGTTGAGCTGTATTCACTGTGTATAACAAGCAAGGATATCAAGACAATTATAAAATGTCTGAATTCATGGTTTGTTTGATCTGTCTGCAAGACCACAAGCAAATAACTTTTAACTTTTAAAAGGCTTGTTTTCTGAATGTAGTTCTTATTAATCACAGGTAGGCTATGCTAACACTGTAGCTGCTCCATAAACACTTAAAATAACATAATATATGCATAAAGACAGCAGCAACCTTGTTGTTTGTAAACAATAGTTTGTTTCGGTCTGTGTACTAATGTGAGCTTCTAGAGCGCTGGGAGACGTCAGACCGCCACAATATGTTTTACCTTGACTTCTGATTCACTGACAACAGTAGGGGAATCTCAACACTGATAGGTTTTCAATTCAGGTCACACAAATGTTTCACTTGATTTGAAATATCGAGCGATAATATTTATTAAAATATTGTTATTTGTGGCATTGGCAAGATTGGAACCAGGATGAGATTACAGAGTACAATGTATTAGCATCAGAAATAGGACACAAAGTAGTGAAATCTCTCATTATAATTTAACAATCACACAGTGTTTCCCACACATTGATGAGACTATGGCGCACCGCCATAGTCTAATTTAGGCGCCATAGTCTCAATGTTCGTGTTACGACCCCCTGTAAGAGAGGTCTAACATAAGACAAAACAAGTTATGGTTCAAAGGAAGGTGAATTTTATTAACTTAATCATCAAACAAAGCAAACAAACTGATGGGTCGGCCAAAATAAGCATAAGAAGAGCAGACTCCCAGACCAACCCACCAGGGCCGTCGGACCTGGGGTTTACCCTCTACCCTAACCCACCAAAAAAACTAATCCTAACTGAAATAAAGCCACGAGAACTGAACTACCGCACCCATCAGAATAACATAAATCAAAGACATAATACCCCGCAGGGTGCTCGAGGGTTCATGGGAGTTTGCCCAACCAGTCCACATGTGTTTTGTGGACTTGGAGAAGGCATTCGACCGTGTCCCTCGTGGCATTCTGTGGGAGGTACTTCAGGAGTACGGGGTCGGGGGCCCTCTGCTAAGGGCTGTTCGGTCCCTGTATGACCGGAGCAGGAGCTTGGTTCGCATTGCCGGCAGTAAGTCAGACCTGTTCCAGGTACATGTTGGACTCCGGCAGGGCTGCCCTTTGTCACCGGTCCTGTTCATTATTTTTATGGACAGGATTTCTAGGCGCAGCCGTGGGCCGGAGGGGATCTGGTTCGGGAGCCACTGGATTTCATCCCTGCTTTTTGCGGACGATGTGGTCCTGTTGGCTCCTTCGAGCCAGGACCTCCAGCATGTCCTGGGGCGGTTTGCAGCCGAGTGTGAAGCAGCCGGGATGAGGATTAGCACCTCCAAATCCGAGGCCATGGTTCTCGACCGGAAAAAGGTGGCTTGCTCCCTCCAGGTCGGGGGGGAGTTCCTGCCTCATGTGGAGGAGTTTAAGTATCTTGGGGTCTTGTTCACGAGTGAGGGAAGGATGGAACGCGAGATTGACAGGCGGATCAGTGCAGCGGCAGCAGTAATGCGGTCGCTGTATCGGTCCGTCGTGGTAAAGAGAGAGCTAAGCCGAAAGGCGAAGCTCTCGGTTTACCGGTCAATCTACGTTCCTACCCTCACCTATGGTCATGAACTTTGGGTCATGACCGAAAGAATAAGATCCCGGATACAAGCGGCCGAAATGAGCTTCCTCCGCAGGGTGGCGGGGCGCTCCCTTAGAGATAGGGTGAGGAGCTCCGTCACACGGGGGGAGCTCGGAGTAGAGCCGCTGCTCCTCCACATCGAGAGGAGCCAGTTGAGGTGGCTCGGGCATCTGCATCGGATGCCCCCTGGACGCCTCCCTCGGGAGGTGTTCCAGGCATGCCCCACCGGGAGGAGACCCCGAGGAAGACCCAGGACACGCTGGAGTGACTATGTCACCCGGCTGGCCTGGGAACGCCTTGGGGTCCTCCCGGAGGAGCTGGGGGAAGTGTCCGGGGAGAGGGAAGTCTGGGCGTCCCTGCTCAGGCAGCTGCCCCCGCGACCCGGTACCGGATAAGCGGAAGAAAATGGATGGATGGATGGATAATACCCCAGCCAGCCTCCCGGCTGACTGACAGCACTGCTGATCCAGTGGCATGCAGAGAGCCAGGTGAGAGAGAGAGACCAGAGCCTAGTGCCCTACCCCCTCTTATTGACTCTTCTCAGTTAGCCAATCAGCCAGACTGCTATCACCTGGCTGGCAAGCCAATCACCAGCCATTTTGACACATCCTGGCCAGCAGACAGGGAGCATGTAACAGTTCGCCCAAAATGATTTTATCAAGGCAAGTGGACTCAACTAGCAGCTCTAATGATAGGCCTAAACAGGAGGGCAGCAGCGCTTATCATAAGTTTTGATCCTCACGGCTGGTTTGGCTCATCAACGTTCTGTTTTCCCCCGTTGCCATGGCAAGGCGTCCCCTGCGCCGACCCCGTCTCAGCTGCGCGAGTTTGACAGTGCGTGCATGTAAATCAAAACCAAAACACCAATGAAGGCTGAGGAATAGTCACAAACTTCTACCAAAGCACTATTTGGAAAATATTATTTTTATTATAATATATTTAACAGTATTAATAATAATAATAATCATAATAAAGGCTCAGCACTGTGTTTTAGTCATTTTTGTTTTCATCTTTTCTTGAATGCTTAAACTCCTCTACCCCATTTAGTATGTCAACATTTGTATCTACCAGAAGCATGTACGAAATTGGTCAGTAATTGATATATCATAGTTTGGTTCTGAAAACTCACCAAACTGATGCATTAAAATTAAATATATTTTTTAAAAAAATCCCCGGGGTCATGCCCTGGACCCCCCTAGAGGATCGCAAGCCCCCCCACCATAGTCTCCAAAAATCCTATGGGAAACATTGAATCACATGGTGTATTATTCTGAGATTCTGCATAATAACGGACTCGATTGTGTTTGCATGTTTGGCTTGAACTGCAGTATGCTCATCCTCAGCCCTTTAGCGAACATGGGGATTTCAACAGGAGGCTGATGTGTTTGTGTCTCATTTAAAACAATGTGCTGTTTATGTTCATAATGTTACATTTCACTTTCCTTTCAGAAACAGCTGTTTGTTTACTGTTGTTGTAAACTTGTGTTCACAAGAGGGGTATTCCACCGTTGTCGTGTGTTACGCACGTTCAAGGGATATGAAGCCAGACCAGAACCAGGAATGTCGAATCATCGAGAAAATGGCAGAAAAGACCAGAGCAAAAATTATTGATGGAACTGTATGAGGAGTATAAACCCATCATAACCAAAAAAGGAATACTGTAGTGATAAATAAAAATCGTGAGGCTGCTTGGGCAAGAATTGCCGAGCGATTTAATACGGAAGTACCGTTAAGAGTAACATGTTCTAATATAACACTGACTACAATTTCTCTAACGTGAGGATAGTGTAGAGGTAATGCGCCGGCTTTACATGCAGCCGGTCAGGGTTCAATTCCTGACTATAGTCGTTTCTTTTTCTTTCTTTGGCCGGAACTCTCTCTCTCTCTCTTTCTCTCTTTTTTTTTAGATAGGCCTAGTAAATGCATCTACATTGACCAACACATTAATCTCAACAATTTAATGAATACATTCAATGAACTTATTAATGAACTCACCTGAAAGGAATTTATGTGCCTGAAAACTGCATGCAGCAATGCCTTTGTCATTGGGATCTATAACATGCTATTAATAATAACATCTTTATATCTATCATGTTTTTGCAAGTTATATTTGGGTTCTGGGGAAATTGTATGACATATTTATCATAGTTAAATTAAAATGTTGTTCTAATTCTCTGATCTAAAGACAATTATACAGGAAAAAAAAAAAAAAAAACACACACGTGATGTCCTCGCCGGGATGTGAACCTGCAATGCCCACATTTAAGGGCATGTACGTCACCACTCACCCAACTACGGACTTCGGATAATTAAATGGCCAGTAGGTCTTAAACAAAATAAACGATTTATTCATATTTTTTTAATTGCAAGCTTGTATCCTTAGACGCTTGATGAAAATATAGTCTGTTTGTACTTCATATATGTAATTCTGGTCATTTTTGGTCTTTCACGTGACGAAATCACGAGGACTAGGCTTGGCGGAACCTTCTGCTGGTACAGTTGTTTCCGACAGACGGACTTCTCTGAAACCCCCGCTAAAGTGAGCCTGATGTTTAGCCTGCCCCGGAGCAGGCTAGTTTGGTCGGATAAATTTCCATGGTTACTTAGCGGAGAGTCCCTCAAGTCACGTTGATGGAACGCAACTCTCGCTAAAGGTAGCGAGGCTTATCGAAATTAGCCCGGCTTTGCGCTTAGCGAGTTTGATGGAATACCCCTCAGGTCTGCCCTCACTGTTTTTAACTTTAAGGTTCACTTTAGAGACGTAGTGATTTTAACCCAAACCAAGTGTTAAATCCACATGTAGTGGAGCGTCATACTCTGGGTAGCCCAGTACCTTAAATTGCTAGAAAATGACACCAAGGGGTCCTGATGAAGTATTGTTGTGTTTTTTATCCTCACAAACACACACACACGTATTGGTGTATAGGTCTAACGATGACTCATCACATGAAATAAATGCTCCAAATCTCTTTACTGGCAGCAATTATTCCATGGGTGTACTGTATGTGTCAGGATTGTGGTATTTCTTATTTTGAAATATAACTCTTCAATTCACCTCAGTTTGATTGACGTGGGGGCCTCGTTGGCTTATCCTTATGTTCACTGAAGTCAATTGAAATGCCTGTTTGAAGAATATTACACAGCAGCTGCCACTGTGAGTCTTATTTGCATTCCATTAGTAGCTATGGTAAATTTTATCCACTGGATCGCAACATTCAATTTAGGTAACTAGAAAAGTGCACTCAGTAGAGGGCAGATCTACGCCAGGTGTGTATGACGGCCAATACTTTGAAGTTTGATTGAATGAATAACAACATTGGCATGGGTAAGCGGATGATATATGGTATCTATTCATTTCGGTTCTGTGGTGTCCTCATTAGTCTGTTTTGCGACAGGTATGGCGATCGCGGCAGGTGTGACACGCCCCTTTCCGGCACCTGTAGTGCCGCCATGGCCTCGGCCGCTAATGGGGGGTGGTTTATATACCCCCAAGTTATTTAGTCTCTCTCTCTCTTCTGCCGAAGCGGGTGCTTCGTGTTGGCAGCTCCACCGAGCCATCGTATCCAAGCGTCTGTGCAGTGTTCCGCAGGTATGTAGCGCAGTCTCATGACATGACGAGGTAATAAGATGCTGCGCTGTCAATCCTTTGTTGTATGTTGGCGCGGTGGGCCGAGATGGTGTGTGTGCGTGTGTGTCCCCCCCTGTCCGGTTAGCTGCCGACGTAGCTGCTACTGCCGTAGCTGCTACCAGCTATTAGCGCTGATGCGGGCTCGACGCAGGTAACCCGTGCTATGAGCTAAGTGCTATTTTTGTCTGCTAAGTGTGTTTAGGTGTTGTCACTAACAATTGCTTTTGTTTTTGAAGCTTGTCTGGCGTTGGGCTGCGGTGTGCCCTGCCTTGCCTCCAAACTCTTGCCTCCAAACTCTTGCCTCAAACTCTTTCCTCTAATGCCTGGCCTCTCTGTTTTATTAGCCTTGCTCTGTGTATTTAGCCTCTGTTTTATTAGCTTTGCTCTGTGTAATTAGCCTCTTTTTATTAGCCTCGCTTTGTTTAAGTAGCGTTGCTCTGTTTAGTCGTAACCAGTCACGTAACTTGCGTAAGTATAACCAGTCGCGTTGCTCTGCATACTTGGCTGTAACCAGTCGCGTTGCTCTTGTAGCATATACGCTATTTGAAGCTACTGGAGTCCAATCTTGTCTGCTCAGATCAGACCGTGAGTTGTCAGTGGGGGGTAGAGGGAAAATATTGCAGCAGTGACAGTGAAGGACCTGCTAAATGTATATATGTTGCATGATTTATCTTGGTTTTCTCGTTTGAGTTTCCAGTTGATTTGTTTCTTTGTTTTTGGAGTTTATTTAAGAGCAGTGACCGCTGCTGGTGCTAGCTGTTTATCGGCCCCCTTCCTCTTAGCTGGACCGCTACGGATGGGTGTAAGTGGAACACCAAATTTTTCTGACATTAGAGAAAATAACTATATAAATGTTTCAGAGCTAACTTAATAAAAATTGTTTACTGCGAGAAATAAAGATTGTTAACTTATACCTCATACGTGCCTGTATTCATTTGTGTGCGGACCTGTGTATGGGATGTTTTCGGGAGACCCTCTCTGAGATATAAAAGTTAAAGGAGTATACTCTTTAGGTGAAAGTCCTAAGGTGGCGTTTTCAGTGTTACATAGATTCTCTAGATCTGCTGCTCACAGTTAGACAGGGCCAAGTGCACGCCGCTCCGGTGATGGGCCACACATGCAAATCTGGACTGCAACAAATCCAAATCTGAAGCACTTCTATGATTGAGGATTCAGAGGAGCCAACGACAGAATAAACAAAGTCAATAGCTTCGTCCCAAATTATGCAGCCTCTGTGGCCTATATTGGCTGGGTCCTTTGAAGAAAGCAAAGGCCAAGTGATGTTCCAGAAAGGACTTCCTATTTGAGTCATCTTTGCTGCTCCTGTTGTCTAGCAACCAGCTGCGTTTGACAAGAAAGAGCATAGACAAGGTGTATAATGTTATACGAATAAAATGAAGCCATGAATCATATTTTATTCTTTTATTTTATGTCATGACGGAGGACATGCTTCACCACTGACGCCATCACTGCATGATATGTTTCAGGTGAGAGTGTATGGTGCAATGAATCTTATGGTATGGGTTGGGCTGTGAAGAATCCATCAGTTGGATCCTCGGAATCCATGAGAAGAAGGCCACATTTCTCTGATGCGTATGAAGGATCCTTCAAAACCAACTCAAAATGGACAGCTTCAAATGCAGCTTCCTAAGGATGCGGCTGTTGGATTGGGACAGAGCGAAAGATCAATCACCTTGATACCATTCAACCTTGAGCATACAGTCAGAGATGTGCAAGAAAAATATGATGCTTGTGGGTTGAATGGTATGCAAGATAAGCTGCAGAGAGACGGATACATCTCAAACACTTACACATAAACAAACAAGCAATGAACGCCTGGTGATGATAACAATCCAGTAGTTCTCCACTGTAAATTAAGCCACAATGACAAAATGGTTTTCATCATTCTGCAAATGTTGGGTTTACAGTGCTGAGTACGGGTTTACCCAGGACGGTATTAGTGAGATTCTCATCATGTTTCATGTTGTGATAATGGTGTGATGATGTAGTTACCCAACTTGTGTTTGCAGGAGCCGTTACAGAGCCAACTGTAGGACTAGAACCGCACATTTTTTTAAAAGGGAGCCGAGACCTGGAATTACCAAAGTGCCGCTCTCACTGGAGAAGTGAGACATGTTCCCGAGTGTTATTCCCAAAAGCAAAATTAAAACCACATCAAACACATTTTCTCAAGTATTCCACTGAAGTAATATTGCTCTTTCTCACTAGCCCCTGTAGAAGAAAATGTGTTACCTTCCAATTTGTTTTGTTACTTCCTCTCGGGAACCTCAAATGTCTTGCTGAGCTGCATTCTTTGTATGTAAGCCTTGTCATGTTAATGATGAGACCCTCTGATCTGTCCCCCTTCCTGGACCGTCTCCGAAACACCTTCATCCCACATACTTGATCAAGGCCTTCATGAATGGCCCCTGTTGTGACACTATCTAGCAAGAACCCAGCTGTTCCGAGGAAGTCACACCTTTATGTTGTCTCAGGACGTCTCTTCCCCTCCGTGAGACGCGTATCGAATCTATGTAAATCCACTGTTTTGACCTGCCCCTTTGGTTCTGTATAAGTTGTCTCTTGCCTCACATCAGGGCAGATTGGGCTGTGTGGCAACCGCGACATTGTCTTTTCTCCACTGTCAGTGATTAAACCTCATTTGAACCAGCTACAGAATTGGACCTGAAGAGTTTTCTTCAACAATATGGCGTTGTCGGCATCTCGCTAACCCTGGGCTAGAGGACGTCTGGACTGGATGGAGTCATTCTGAATATTAGCAATCGGCGCCAAAATTAAAAGGGTAAGGAAGCCTCTTGTAAAATTCCTAACTTTTGCTGATATTCACAATGCCCTGTCTCAAGTCCGGATCTTCCATAGACCCAGGTAACGCGATTTAAATTTTCAAATAGCAGCAGTTGACTGCAGGCTGTTCTGGTGAGTTTTAAGAAAAACAAAGGCCTTATGTAGTATAATAACAGATTGCATAGTGGAATTCTCTATCACCTTATGGGTTTGAGTTTTTCTCGGTGTAACAGATTATTATATGAGGTGGATGGTATTGTTATGGAGTAACCAGGCTTCCATACATATTGTCATAATTCCTATTGGTAGCATAATGACAGTTTGCATGATGGAATACTCCCTGACCTTATGGGTCTGAGTGTTTTTTTATGTGAGAGATTGTTATGTGAGGTAGACAATTTTAGTGGAGTGAATCAGTCTGACACTATATTGTCATAATTCCTAAACTTGGTAGCATAATGACAGTTTGCATTTTGAAATTCTCCCTGACCTCATGGGTCTGAGAGTTTCTCTATGTGAGAGATTGTTATGTGAGGTCGACGATATTTCAGTGGGGTAGCCAGTCCGCCACTCATATTGTTTTAAATCCTATTGGTAGCATAATGACAGTTTGCATTGTGAAATTCTCCCTGACCTTATGGGTCTGAGTGTTTCTCTATGTGAGAGATTGTTATGTGAGGTTGACGATATTTCAGTGGGGTAGCCAGTCCGCCACTCATATTGTTTTAAATCCTATTGGTAGCATAATGACAGTTTGCATTGTGAAATTGTCCCTGACCTTATGGGTCTGAGTGTTTCTCTATGTGAGAGATTGTTATGTGAGGTTGACGATATCTAAGTGGGGTAGCCAGTCCGCCACTCATGTCATCGTAATTCCTACTTGGAAATGTAATGACGATTTGCATGGTGAAACTCTCTGTAATCTTATGGATTTCAGTGGTTCTCTTGGTAAAAGATTGTTATATTGAATGAATGACATGTGTTTAACCGGTTTAAAAGTTGTATGAGCTCATTGTAACATCTTGTTTTTTTCAATGTTGTGTGTTTGTGTTTTGCTGTGATTTAAGGCCCGCTGCGGCCATAAATATGTTGTTTTCTTACTATAAGAAAGTATTGCTAGAATTAAGTAGTTGTTCAGGAGGTTACAATCGAACACAACATTCCAGCTCTAGTTCCTTATCCGTTAGTTAATAGCCTCTTGATCACTGTGATTCACGACTGCTGTTTTGCGATAAACCACGTGGCTAAGAGCACTTTAATTTAATTTTTTTTTTTCCTTCACTGTGTAGTATCTCTTCTTTAGCTAGTTGGGTTGTGTGTCTGTTTTGATTCATTTTTCCCAACCTACTTTAGTTTTCTTTTAAATACATTATATTCTATTTTTTCTTTCTTTTATTTTCTTGTTACTAAAGACTGTTAGTAACTTGCCCTTTATCCCTTCTCTAGCTAGTTGGGTTGTGTGTCTGTTTTAATTAATTTTCCCCAACCTACTTTAGTTTTCTTTTCAAATACGTTATATTCTATTTTTTTTTATTTCTTGTTACTCAAGACTGTTAGTAACTTGCTCTTTATCCCTTCTCTAACTAGTTGGTTTGTCTCTCTGTTTTAATTAGTTTCCCCTCTTTTGTTCTTTACTATAGTTAAATTGTTGGTTCTTTTAGTATTCTGGCTTCTCTTTAGCCTGTTGATTTGTTTATTTTTTAATTCACTTCACCCTACCTACATTCTATTATTTTAGTATTTTTTGTAAATATTTCATTCTTTCAATTTTATGATTGTACTGTATGATTGATACTGTACCTTATCCTTCTAGTATTATCATTTCTTTTGAGCCGGTTGTTTCTGTATCAATTAATTTGCCCCCTTTTATTTTTGTCAAAATATTGTTCTCAATATTTAGTACTATTATTATTTTCTCGTTTATCATTTTATAATATTTTTGTTTCAATTGGATTTTTATTTTCACTGTATTTCATTTTTATCTTTATTATTATTTTTTTTCATTTTCGCCTGGTTTTTGCCTGGAATGCTCTATACAAATCTGCCACCCTATTGAACGTAGTTAAACTGAGAGAGTGTTCACAGACACCAGGATGAACGCATTCACAGTAGCGTTCATCAGGCAGAAATACAGTACGTTCAGTTCATGTTCTTCCCAAAATATAAACGAGTTCAAGAACTATCATTCAATGAACAGGTTCAGGCACAACACTGTTTAGCAGTATTGCTTCTGTAACTAGTTGGTTGTCTGTCCATTTTAATGCATTTTCAGCAACCTACCTGTTGCTATTTTAGTTTTTTTTTGTAAATATATTATTTTTCTATTTTATTACTTCAGGTTTCACATACTATTAGTACCTTGTCCTTTCAGTATTATTGTTTATATTAACTAGTTTGCAGGGTTTGTTTTTTCTCTATATTAATTAATTTTTACCTTTTGATAATATTAGTTTTTTTATTTTTTTAAATGCATTATTTTCATTTTTAAATTTCTCGTTAATAATTATGTTGGTTTTGATTTCATCTTATCTTAGTGTTTCATTATTATTTTCGCTTGTACATTTTTATTCTATTTTTTATCTCTCTTCTAAAAAAAAAAAAAAAAAAAAAGAGGGATAAATTAACTGAATTATATGACTTGCCATCAATCCTAAAGACTTGAATTGTAACTTGAAATGTTGAATTGTCCTCTGAGGTTGTAAACACAGTAGGCGTCTCCGGCATCACTAAACAAAACCCAGTAAGTGCTCCAATGACAGTGGAATTAGGCCCCCTATATGGAGAACATGCTTTTCTAACGGCTACTGATACCCCTCTGAACTTACTGGGTCGTGATTTATTATGTCAATTCTGACTGCACCATTAATGCACCCCTTATGAGGTATATCTTGATGTACCTGATGCTAATGTTAATACTGTTTTTCTATGCTACAACAGGTCTCCCGATCAGTGACCTATGTTTGACAGTTGCCCTCTCCTCAACTCTCTTTAAAAAAAACTTCAAACAATCTATAACCATATAACCAAGCCCTCTTCTCCTTTCCTTTCTTGGCTGATTTCTGAAATATCTGACTCTTTGCTCTGATTTCCCTCACTCCATTGTCTAGCTCATCACGATGCAGTTCCAAATTCTGAGTATACTCAAAAAGCTGAGCAAGATGAAAGAGCAACCTCCCTCCTGCATGTTAATGATAGTGATTTCAGAAGGATGACGGTGTCCCCCATATCGCAGTAGCTACTGCTAACTAAAACGACACCTTGGAGCTGGGCATGATGGAAAAGTAATTCCAATGTTGTAATGACAAAACATTTTGTGATACTGTAGCCAGTTACCCACTGTACAAGGTTGGCTCTTTGGGGTACATCCTGTGTGTCTCTTTTGATCCACAACCTGTTATCTTTTCAACTCTGTCACAGACAGAACCACACCTAGCCCCCCAGCCTATTTCTCCATCTACAACCTTCTTCCATCTTCATCCCAGATCCCAGTTTTTTTTATTATTTTTTTTATTTCAGTCTCGCTGTAGAAACAACCTCCTCCATGGTACTGAGATCTCCACTAAACACTATTTGCCCCCACTCTGTCTCCCATGTTGTCTTCTGCTCTGAAAGCAACATTTTTTCCTCCTCTAGACAGACTTGTTATGAGTTCCCCCTTCTTTCCTAACCTTACTATTGAGCGCTGATCACCTCTTAACTCTGTTTCCCTCCTTCCTTCCCTAATTGATGGCAAGCCATATAGTTGTGAAAGCTGATCTTAGTTGATCTTTTTGCTCAACCCGTCCCGATCCACTAGACAAACCACTTGCAGAACCTGAGTTATTTTTGTCTGTAGATGGTAGCTCATACCGCTCTCCCACTGGAGCACTTGACTAGAACCCTATGAAATCTGTTTAAATTTTTCAAGATTCCTTTTATTTTTCCCAGATTTTCGTGCTCTCCGTTTTCATTTTCTAAATTCTGATTTACATTTTTATTTTTCTAAATTCCATGTGTTCCCATTTAATTTTTCCCAAATTCCGTGCTCTCCATTTTAATTTTCTAAATCCCGGTTTCTGTTTAATTTTTCGAAATTCTTTTTTCCATTTTATTGTTTTCTCCTTAATTCCATACTTTCTGTTTTCCATTTTTCGGACTTCTGTGTTTTCCGTTTAAATGTTTCTAAATTTTGTTTTCCGTTCTCATTTTTCAAAATCCTGTTTTCCGTTTTATTTTTGAAATTCTGTTTTCCGTTTTCATTTAAAGTAATTCAGTATTTTACAATTTTATAGCGTTTTTTTTTTTTTTCATCAAATAGTGTTTAATCGTGTAGGTGATAGATCAAAATAAAGAAATTTCTAGCAGCCCCCTGCCCCTGACCCCCGCTGTGTCTAAAATCAGCGAGTAATCCACTAGCTGCTATTCGTTTCACTTTTCAGACATGCTGGACGATGCGTTGTTCCCGTTGATTACACAACGTTTAACACCTTCCCCCCCCCCGCCCCCATTTCCCTTTTCTTTCAGCTTAGATATGGTAACAAACTCTTATAATGTTCGAGAAAACATTGACATTTTGACAAATTCCACGAAATTCCACGTTTTACAGGTATTCTTGTCAGATTCTGCGTTTTAGTCTATGTGCATTGTGGGAATCGGAGAGCCCTACACTTGACTCAGGTTATGCAATTGGTCCCCTATTTGAGATCCTAGAATCTCACCCACCCCCATGCTCAGCCCCACAAGCTGAGTTCTTTGCTTTAACGTGGCTACGTTACAAGCTGCCCCCGACACCTCTGAGCGCTCTGCCTGGTTGTGTTGTTTTACGAATTGTGGAGCTCCTGCGACGGCCGCGCATTAGCCACACATTTCCTGCTTCCTCAACTTGTTTGTGTGACACATGGTGGGACTCACAGGAGCAAATGGGGAATGGTTGCTGTAATAAGCAGATTTACGTTGCTCCTGTTACGTCCCTAAATTCAAACAATTTTGTCGACACAAACCAAGAAGAGCATTCCCCCCGTGAGGACTCTTTTGTAAATATGCTGATTGACTTTGTACAAAGTCATATGTTCACATGTTATTGTTATTGTTTTGTTATTTTTAATCATATGTTTTCAACATAGACTGAAGTTTTTGCAAACAGGAAAGCAGACACCACAACAGTGACTACTCTGCTCCTCAGAGACATTGTCTGCCTGTTTGGGATCCCACGCTGCATTAACAGCGACGACGGCACCCATTTCAACAACTCTATCACACGAGAACTCTGCAAGGAACTGTGTTCTTCTGTCTAAGCTCTGCACTAACAGGTGATCGCAGCCCACACGCCTCCCACTGACGGGAACTATCACAACCTTCAGCCTGGTGATTTCAACCCTGAAGCAGTTCAAGCAAAGGAACACTCTCCAGCCCAGGTGGACCGGCCCATCTCAAATACTGCTGACCAACAACACTGTCATGAAGTGTGTGACACCCCACATGGATCCACTCTTCACACCAGTGAAGATCAACAGCCCAGCAGGATGCCAACATGGACCAGTGAAGATCAACAGCCCAGCAGGAGAACAACCTGGAACGTTGCTGTTCTGACCAGATGCTGATGACTGACGCCAATGTTGCTGCTCGTGACCGGATTATTGTTCCTGTGGCTCCTTGACATTGCCAGTATGAACCTAGGGGGACAGCAGGTTGCTTTGGAACATCCCCCTCTTAATACTGCAGCTACGGAGCCACCAGAAAGAAGCATACCAGGGACAGCTCATCCCTCCTCAACTGCAGTCTCCAGCCATCGTCAGAAACGGGAAACTGGACCAAATGCAGTCTCCACACACGACCAAATGATTTCCACAAACACCTATATCAACCTGACTAGGATGGTAGCTTATCACAGCTCAAATTCTACCAATTGTTACGTATGTGGTTTCATCCCACATAGCACAAATGAAGGCCTCCCCCTGATGGCTCTGCCCATTTCTGACTGTGACACGTGCCATTTACTTCACCTAAATACACAGACATCTTACACCCATGAACTGTGCCCAGTTACACCTGAACTGAGACCTTTACCTTGCAAAACATCCACAAGCAAGTGTCAGACATGCACTGATGTCCCTGCTGCCATCCCTCTTAGGGTAGTTCCACGACCATTAAAGTGGTGCATTAAAGGTACCGGAGTTGGTCATGACATGGGACATTCGAACTGTGACTCGCTGTTTTATCCAATACCAAGAAGTTCTCCCAGAAAATGGACTTCAGACTACATCCCTTCACCTACAGCTTGTTCGACACTTGACATTAACTTTTCTAGGTTAGCCACAGCGGCTTCTTTTTGTTCCGTCCCAGCTGGAAAAGGGATGTACTGGATATGTGGACAAAAAGCATATGAATATCTTCCTACGGGTTGGAGCGGAGTATGTGGCCTGGGCTACGTAGTCCCAGCAATGCGAGTTGTGAATAAATTGCCTACAATTCCCTCAGGATTAAGGTCAACAAGATCCAAGCGAGATGTGTTAATCACTCATTCACAGACATATTGGAGCCGTCTATTCGGCATGCTTGTTCCAAGTTATGGTGTATTGTCTTCCCTGAATCAGATAAGAGATCTTTCCAAACGTATAGAGGATTTAGCTAATACCACTTCCCTAGGTTTGTCTCTCTTATCAAAAGAGCTGGCTGCAACCCGTCTAGTTGCCTTACAGAATAGAGCAGCTTTAGACTATCTTTTAGCATCCCAGGGTGGTACTTGTGCAGTGATTGGTGTTGAATGTTGTACTTATGTGCCAGATTATAATGCTAGCCTTTCTGATGTCATTGCACATGTTAAACACATTGCTGATGAAGTGCACACCAGCGATATTAGTAGCCCTTTTGAATGGTTGGAAACACTCATTGGCCGTTGGGGTACAAATATAGTTCAATATGTTTTTGTTGGTTTAATCTGTTTTATATTTTTTGTTGTTATTTTTTCTTGTATCAGAGCAATGTGTAAAATTATTACAGCTAAGGTGACTACTAAAATGATGATTCAACGAACTACTCACAACGTACCTAAAGAATTATTTCCTGATGTTTTCGATGAATTGTGTAGAATTGATGTATTGTAATTTTCTTACTTCACTTGATTACATTTTCTTGTGTATTTACTGTTGTCCTATAGGACAAAATGGGGAATTGTAGAAGAAAATGTGTTACCTTCCAATTTGTTTTGTTACTTCCTCTCGGGAACCTCAAATGTCTTGCTGAGCTGCATTCTTTGTATGTAAGCCTTGTCATGTTAATGATGAGACCCTCTGATCTGTCCCCCTTCCTGGACCGTCTCCGAAACACCTTCATCCCACATACTTGATCAAGGCCTTCATGAATGGCCCCTGTTGTGACACTATCTAGCAAGAACCCAGCTGTTCCGAGGAAGTCACACCTTTATGTTGTCTCAGGACGTCTCTTCCCCTCCGTGAGACGCGTATCGAATCTATGTAAATCCACTGTTTTGACCTGCCCCTTTGGTTCTGTATAAGTTGTCTCTTGCCTCACATCAGGGCAGATTGGGCTGTGTGGCAACCGCGACATTGTCTTTTCTCCACTGTCAGTGATTAAACCTCATTTGAACCAGCTACAGAATTGGACCTGAAGAGTTTTCTTCAACACCCCTTTTCCAACATACCCCTGCTAGCCACTTACTGGCTTAGCCCACTTAGGAGGTAACCTCCCTCCCTAAACTACAACCAATTAACCACCCTTTCCCCTCTGTCTGTTCTTTGTACTTTTGGTTTTATGTCTGTAAGCATTTTCTGGTTCTCCATTGAAAACACAAGACCTCTCTTACTTTTCTCTTTCTCATTTTCACTCCCACTGTCATCTAGTTCAATAAAATTCACATGGACAATACTTTTTTCCCAAGCTATTGAAGACTTTGATGCAGTTCTGTTACACTGTTCTTGATGATATTGTAATCTAGCATCTGAGGTTATGCTCATGAATTCAGTAAAGCCTCTAATATTTGATTGGAATTTCTTCCAAACAAATGCAGTACATTCAATTTTCCAATGCAAAGGTTTCACACATTATAAGTCACTGTACAAATGTATTGAGTTGTTGAATGTGGTACTTTGCAATTGTGGGGAATTAAATGCACAAGTAGCTGTGCTGCCCTTTCTCAATAAAAAGTAACATGCTGGCATATACTGTAAAATTGAATCATGTGATTATGCTGCTATTATACTGTAAACCAGGAAACGGCAATATTTTATGTAATATTTTAAAACAAATACAGTAGGTGCATTAGTATGATGCCAACATCATAAAAGTATGATGTTGGCATCTCAGCTGTCAGCCAAATTATTTACAGTAAATGCTGCTGAAAAGACATTTGGCTTCGTAAGTCTCCAGTGTGCTATTTCTGTACTATCCAACATCAGAATTTCACTTGGGCAAATAAAGTGAATGTAAAGGGCTTTAAAAGAGATTCTGCAGTCCCAGACCTGTTTCTTGTGGACAAGGTGTATGCATTTTTTCAATAAAGTGAGGTCCATTAGCCACAGTATGTGAATGTAATACATATCCAGTCTGTATATAAGAACTGGATGTAGACATCATGGACCCGCCGTAATGCAAGTTTTGACCAGCCGCAGCCTTGTGCTGTTTGGCAGTTCGGTGGATCGACTGTGCCAACACCCAGGTTCCTCGCAGTTGACGAAGGCAATACTGTGATATAGGAGTTCAGTTTTATTCAGGTTAAGCTTGAGGTGATGCGCAGTTGTCCAGACGGAGATGTCTGCCAGACATTCTGAGATGCGAGTTGCAATGTGGGTGCCGGAGGTTGGGGGAAAAGAGAGGAACAGCTGGGTGTCATCTGCGTAGCAATGGTAGGAGAATCAATGTGATGTTATTACAGAGACTAGTGATCTGGTGTATAGTGAAAACAGAAGCAGTCCTAGTACACCCGTTTCCAAAGAACAGGGTTTGGAAATAGACCCCTTCCATGTGACCTGAAACATGCGATTTGTCAGGTATGATCTGAACCAGGTTAGAGCAGAATCAGTGATGCCAAGTTCAGCCAGGGTGGAGAGGAGGATTTGGTGGTTGACTGTGTCGAATGCAGCAGATCAAGGTGTCGAGGAGAATGAGAATGGAGGAGTGGGATGAGGCTCAGGCGTCTTGCAGGGACTTGGTCACTGGGAGGAGGGCCATCTCAGTGGAGTGAGCAGTCCTGAATCTTGAGATGGATGACAGTTGGCTGTAGGTGGCACGTTCCAGGGTTTTAGAGAGGAATGAAAGAAGAGATAGAGGTCTGTAGTTTTGGATGTCAGCAGCGTCTAGGGTGGTTTTTTTAGGACTGGCTTCACTGTAGCCATCTTAAAAGCCGCTGGAATGACACCTGAGGTGAGGGAGGAGGTGATCAGGGTGGTGAGGAATGACAAGATGTCGTGTGAGATGTATTGGAGAAGAGAGGAGGGAATCGGGTCAAGGGAGAAGGTGGTGGCAGGGTTAGATGTAACAAGTGCGTGAATGTCTTCAGAGGTGAGAGGGCTAAAGCTGGTAAGGCCATCAGAGCTGAGAGTTAGTGGAGATGTTTTCCTGGGTTTGGAGTCAGAAGAGTTGATCCTTGATAGGTAGAAGGCAGATTTAGCTGCTGAAACAGTTGAGGTGAAGTCAGAGAGGAGGTGGTGGTAGTGAGCAAGGTCCTGCGCCTTCTTGACTGCAGACTGGCAGTTCCATTGCCTCCTAGTACTTCAAGTTCTGTACCGGTGGAGAATGGTGGGTAGCAGAGATTGGATGGGTTACAGCCTGGAGTCTCTGGAGAAAAATCTTCTCCAGTTTAGACTCCCTTGTCTTTTTTCAGCAGTCTTCATGCGACTGTAGTGACAAGCTCTTAAGTGCTTGGTTTACCTCATGCAGGTTTGGCACTCCCTCCAATCAAGTCTATTTATTTACAGCTGAGATGGCCGAAACGAAGTAATTGCCCATTCAGTATGACCAGCTTCACAAGAATGTACACAACAAGGAACTTAGACAAGACTAAATATTACAACTAGCTCTACTCACAGAATGCCTAAACCCAGTATCTACAATTAGATTCTGACTTACCAACAAGATACAAAGCAGCTTCCTTCCTTTCTTCAGACAAAATGTAATTTTGTCTGAAGAAAACTACAGCTAAATGTTAAGTAGCTAACTGAATTGCTTGTGTGGTAGCGACCTGTCAATCTCAAGGTAGCCATGCCGTAGAGCATAGGCCTACTCTGCTTTGTCATCTATTTTACGCTAAACTGACACCACGTAATTTTCTCATAGACTTCCATGCAATTGCAACTAGAGGAATCATCCCCTGATGGCCAGCAGAGACAAAAAAGTTTAAGCCACTTTTGCATTGGTTGCTGCCTGGTGCACACCCAATGATGAGTCAATGATGCACGCAGAGAACACTGACCAAAGTATAAAGCGATATTGGTAATGAACAAGACAGGAGCAAAGGAGGAAAATTTCATGGGGACATGCCGATTCCCTCTCCCAGGACTCCTCATCTAATGAAAGGTTGATGTGGCAAATGCCTGAAGGCAATTGCTCTGCGTTAAACATACAGGGATATACTTCCATAAGCTGTCTGTTTTTTGGGGTGTTTTTTTTTTTTTTTTTGCAAAAATAAACTCTCGATACAAGGTGCTTTGTTTTGCAATGCTGACCGTGTTTGCTGTGATATAGTGCTTCAGTCAGCAATTACAGACATCCGAGAAGCAAAGAGGCTGCTTCTCGACACCATATGTAGACAGGTTTCATAGAAAGTTACACGTTTCATTGCATTATTAATGTTTTGTTCCCAAAAGTTTTGTTAACCATTACTGAGTATATGTTATTCTTGTTGAATTCCAAAAGCAATTTCACACAAACCTATCCCTGGAGCTGACTTAGACACATAAAAAAAAAACAACAAAAAAAATGGATCAGAGGTGTATGGAAACTAGAGTGGGTAAAGTTGGAAGCAGAGTCGTGAGCAGAAACTCATCAATTATGGTTGCTCACCTCACCACCCTGCCAACAGTCAATTTTCTGCATCAACACCAGATTTGTTTACATACTAATAAAAATGTCATAATCCCGAGGTGTGAAGCAAAACAAATCGCATGACCCGTTTTCCCTAGTTTATGGAATGCTGCAGGAATGAGTCCTAAAACCCAGAAGTGAGTTAGCATTTTTCCATTTTATGCTTCCCTCGTTTCAAAGTCAAAACATTTTTAAATTGTCTTTTGGCTGGATGTCTTAAATAAGGTCTCTGATTAAAACAAGCTGAAGAGATTTTCAATTTTTTTTTTACTTTTACGCATTGGATAATCCCTCACTAGTTGGCCTTCGCAGCCTCGTGTTAACTCACACTCAAGGTTTCCAACTTGTAAATTAACATTATGTAGCAGAATGGGGCTGCAGTTTATTCTGCTCCAGTGTCGGTGATTGACAGCCAATCATTGCAGGCTGGCAATCTATAAAAACAGGCAGGGGTCCTATAGGCTCCCCCTCTAGTCGCTGAAACCACACGTCATCTCCGTTGCGCCCGATGTCCACTGCAGCAGGTACGTTAGCGGTGGCCGTACAAGTTGTGCCGGCAGCGATCTCTGTTAGCATATCTGAACTAGCTGTATGGTTCTTTTAGATGCCTGTCGTGGACCCTCCTCCCTTCCTCAGACCTGCCGCTATTCTCGATCAATGCTGGTAGGTCGTTTTATGCCGTGCGCCGCCAACTCAGGTGCGGTGTTGAAACTAATTGGCTGCGTTTCATTTTAGGAATTGGCTCATCTGACAGGCTAAGCTCCAGACCCTTGTCTGCTCCCCTCCCCGAGCTCATAGGCACGGCCGGATCGGGACTGCGTGCCGGTGCATCTCTCAGTGCCAGTATTCGGCAGCTAGCGACGTAGCAGCTACATCTGTTCGAACTATCCCTACGCTGCTGCTTTGCCTACCTGTGTTTTGCCTAAACGTTACCATTGTTTTGCTCATGGTGGCTGTTGACCGTCTCCATTCATTTTAGAGTCCTTTTTTAGTATTGTGGGTGCGATCAGTGGGGCTCAACTTGTCAGTTTTGATTACTTAACTGCTAACTGATTACTGCCATTATTGTTTCTTTTGAAGTTGATTCTGTTTATTTTCCTTATTCCATTTCTGTTTTAATTTCTTATTATTTGTTATCCCTGGCTGCTTAGACCTACCAAGAATCTGTTTTGTTTATGTTCATACAGTAATCATACCTTAATGCTTTGCCGCATGTCGGCCAGCGTTATCCAGCCTTTTGGATTATTTGTGCGTGATGTCCCACTAATTGTCACGTCTGTTCTTGTCCCGTGCAGAAGCTGAGAGCCTCAAGGTGGTGGTTGGTGCGCGTAGGTGGTGGTGTCCCCTCGTTGTGTGCTGTGTTGACCCCTGGTGTGATCCTCCACGTGCGTGTGTGTGTGAGTGTGGAGGTGTGTGCACGTGTGCTTGGGGCGTCTCTCTCCCTTGGATACCTCACTCCTGGTGACCCATCCTTGCACTGGTAAGCCTCAGCGTCGGCCGTTTCCCCCCCCTTCATAATTGTGTTTGTTGTGTTTTTGGTCTTTTTATTATTGAGGTGTTTTTGTAAAAATAAAATATGAACTATTGTTAAATGGAACCACGTCTCCAGCTTCATACGTTTTGCGAACCTCTGTGCCTTTGAATATCTGTTTTAGTCCTGGGTATAAGTATCATTCCTTGGGCTAAATCCCAAGGTGGCGTTGTTGGTCCCTTAATTATACCAGTTTTCTGGTCTATCTCTTAACCGCCCGCCCCGCCACATTTGGCGTTGTTGACAGGATTTACTTTTGAAGGCAGAAACGTGTGTTCCATTTTTGGTGTTTGTTTTTCCCTTGACAAAAGTGAGTTTAAAGGGACGTTTTGTGTTTTTGTTTTTTTTGTATTTTTTTTGTGTGTTTGGAGGCAAAGCAGCAGCTAGTGGTTTGTGGAGCTGTGGTGAACCTTGGTGGGGTCTCGTGTTTTGGGGTACTGTGTTGCAGCGTGTCATTTAAACCTATACGGCTGTAGTATGGGGGAAGAGTTGCAGGAACTAAGGGATCTAGTTGCCCAGTTGCGAGCAGATAATGAGAGATTGTGCCAGGAGCAGGATGTGGCCCTACCTGGCCCTAGTGCAGCGCCTTCTATTTCTGTGCTGCCTACTGCGCCTTCGGCTGCTAGTGCCCATGTAACCGACAGACTAGTTTTTGTACCCAGAGACAGGAAATGCCCCATGTTTAGTGGACGAGCAGGCACCAGTTTGACGGAGTGGATTGAGGAGGCACAAGCTTGCATGAGGGTACGGCATTTATCTACACCTGACCAGGCATTCTTTTTGTTTGATCACCTACAAGGGGAAGCTCGTGAAGAGATAAAGTATCGCTCTAGTGCTGAACGGGGGGATCCAACTAAGATCATTGCTGTGTTGAGGGAGTTGTATGGGTGTTCAGAGTCCTACGTAGCCTTACAGCAGGCCTTTTTCTCCCGAAGGCAGCAAGAAGGGGAGACTCTGCAAGAGTTTTCCCACGCTTTGCTCGGGCTCATGGAGGTGGTGAAACAGCGTGCACCAAGTGATATGCCTAATGCTGAAGTTTTACTACGGGACCAGTTTGTTGAGCACGTTATTGATGGAGCCCTTCGTCGCGAGTTGAAGCAGCTTGTGCGCAGGCAGCCCACTGCCACCTTAAGGCCTGATTATGCTTCCGCGTAGTGATCACGCAACGGCAACGCAACGGCGACGCAGTTGCTTGGAGACCGTGATGGTTCTGCGTTGGGTTTACGTGTCGAAATGCAATTCAATGCCACACCGGTAAAGGGCGCTATGTTTTTTGTAAAGACTGACCGACCGACCGAGACTCTTGACGTATATCGTCGTTAGCCTCGTTATAGCGTATTTGTTTACTTTCCGGCTTTAAACATCCACAATTTTTCAGAACTTGGTGTTTTATTTCTTTGTGCAAAAGCGACAAGGTGCAAACAATAAAACGAGGTGAAAACAATAAAAGTAGCCTTTTTAAAGTTTAAATGGCGGTGTTTATGAATGGAAACCGGATAGCGGTCTCCAGCGGATGTAGTTAGTGGACCAATCACAGCCGATGCCGCTGCGTTGGTGTTGCGTTGGCGTTGCGTCGCCTCGACGCGCGTCGAGGATTTTTGGGAGGCACACGTCAGGTCCTTGCGTCGACGCAAGGGGGGTCCGCAAGGACGTAAGGGGTCCGCAAGCTCCCTTGCGTTGTGTCGACGCGGAAGCATAATCCAGCCTTTACTTGAGGTCAGGGGAGAGGCGATCAGGTGGGAACGTGAGGGTTTGCCAGGTGGTGCGAGGGGCCGAAGTCAATCCGTCCCTACAGCATTAGGTATTCAGTATGTGGTCCAGAGTGGTCATCAGGGGACAGCTAACTCCCCCCAAGCATCTGAGATGAGTGAGATGAGGGAGTTGTTGAAATGTCAGCAAGAGCAGTTAAATCAGCTTACTCGCAGCATTTCCCTGTTGCAGAGCTCTCATCAGCGTAGGCGTTCCTCTCGGAATGGCCCAATAATATGTAGACGCTGCCAGCAGCCTGGCCACTATGCTAGTGAGTGTGATGGGGTACGTGCTCCCCCTCGTGCCCAGCCCATGTTGCGTGCTCCATTGTCTACTCGGCCGTCTCATCTCTCGGAAAACTAGCGCCCACCGAACTGCAGGGCCACAGTTCGGTTGGGGTAACCACTGGCTCCGGGGTTGTTTTGGGGGATACATCAAAACTGATGGCATCGTGCCCTCATCTAGATGTGAGCATGGGTGGAGTTAAGGTGCCCTGCTTAGTGGATACTGGGTCCATGGTATCTACGGTCACGGAGAGCCTTTTCCTCCAGCATTTTGAGCCATGGGGTCGAGAGCGACTCCAATCTTGTCATTGGTTGGAGCTAAGAGCGGCCAGTGGTCTAACTATTCCCTATATTGGCTACCTAGAGCTAGATGTTGAGCTCTGTGGTAAGTTAATGCCACGGTGTGGGGTTTTGGTGGTTAAGGACCCCCCTGGGGGTTTGTCAGTGCAGGTCCCTGGTGTTTTAGGAATGAATGTCATCCGCAGGTGCTATCGTGACCTCTTTGGTCAGCACGGCTTTGCCTTGTTTGATTTGCCTTCAGTATTTGAGGCCCCAGAATTAGTTGTGCAGGCGTTGCAGAAGTGTCACCAGGCTAGTGTGCAGGCCCCTCAGGAAGCTGCGGGTAGGTCAGAGGCAGGAAGGTTTGTCGCATCCCAGGCGGTGTAATGAAGATAGTGGAGGCCCCATGCTCCGAACAGTATTCCGGTACCACAGTGCTGTTTGAGCCCCTACGCTCTGGCTTACCTGCAGGACTGCTTGCTTCCCCAGCTTTAGTTCAGGTGCTACGGGGCACGGCCTACATCCCAATTGTCAATGTTGGTTCAACCGATGTGTTGCTTTACCCCCGCACCATTGTAGGTACGTTGGATGGGGTTAATGTTGTGAGCCTTCCCACAGGAGTCACTGAGGTACCATCTGGCATAGCCACTGTGAGGTCCCAATCAGTGGTTCATGCCATGCAGGATCAGATAGAGGCCATTGATCTGTCCCCATTGCCTGCCGATGAGCAGGGCCCGGTGAAGTCCCTTCTTAGGAAGTATCACTCAGTTTTTTCAGCTCATGATGGGGATTTGGGGTTTACTGACCTAATGGCCCATGATATCCCTCTCCTAGACCAGGTCCCTGTGCGGCAGCGCTATAGGCGTATACCCCCGTCCGAGTACGAGGTTGTTAAAGAACACATCAACCAACTGCTAGAGGCACAGGTAATCCGAGAGAGTAGCAGCACTTACGCTTCCCCCATTGTGCTGGTCAAAAAGAAGGACGGCAGTCTGCGCATGTGTGTAGACTATCGACAACTGAACCACAAGACACGGAAAGATGCATTTCCTCTGCCCCGTATAGAGGAATCCCTGGATGCACTGACAGGCGCTCGCTGGTTTTCCACTAGGGACCTGGCCAGTGGATATAACCAGGTCCCGGTAACAGAGGAAGATCGTGCCAAGACTGCCTTCTGCACTCCGTTTGGATTATTTGAGTGGAACCGCATGCCCTTTGGTCTCTGTAACGCCCCCAGCACATTCCAGAGACTGATGCAGAGAATATTCGGTGACCAACAGTGCCAATCCTTGCTTCTTTACCTAGATGACATTGTTATTTTCTCCTCCACAGTAGAGCAACATCTGGAGAGGCTGGAGGTGGTGCTGGGTCGGCTACAACGGGAAAATCTTAAGGCAAAGCTCACCAAATGTGCGTTTTTCCAGCGAGAGGTGCGCTACTTGGGCCACCTGATCTCGGACAAGGGGGTTTCCACCGACCCAAGTAAGATAGAAGTGGTAGCCAAGTGGCGACCTCCCACTACCATCTCTGAGCTGCGGTCTTTCCTGGGGTTCGCCAGCTACTATCGTCGGTTTGTAGAGGGCTTTGCCAAGTTGGCGGCCCCTCTACATAGGCTGGTGGCGGCGCTAGGAGGCACCCGATCCAGGACAAAGGCAGCGCGGGGTGCTATTGGGGACTGGACGGAGGAGTGCCGTAGCAGTTTTGAGACACTAAAGACCAAGCTAACCACTGCACCAGTACTCGCTTACGCAGACTTCTCACGCCCCTTTGTTCTGGAGGTGGATGCAAGTTACGGTGGCCTTGGGGCGGTGCTTTCCCAGGAGCAAGGAGGCAAGGTCCGGCCTATCGCTTATGCCAGCCGCGGTCTGAGGCCCACTGAGCGCAATATGCAGAACTATAGTTCCATGAAGTTGGAGTTCCTGGCGCTCAAGTTGGCCATGACAGAGAAATTCAGGGAGTACCTGCTTGGCAATAAGTGTGTGGTCTATACCGATAATAACCCACTCAGCCATCTGTCAACAGCTAAACTCGGTGCTACTGAGCAACGGTGGGCAGCCCAACTTGCAGCCTTTGACTTTGAGCTGAAGTACCGATCAGGAAGGAGAAACCAGAACGCTGATGCTCTTTCCCGTCAGTATCCATCCGGGGTGCAAGAGATGGAAGCCATGGTCCCTGGCATGTCACTTCCTAAGCCATTACAGCAAGCCTTGCAGTTAGGAAGGACTGAAGCAACTCAAACTGCCATCACAGTCCTGCCCCATCATTCAGCTGCTGACATGGCTACCCTCCAGCAGACAGATCCTGTCATCCAGCAAGTGTTGGTGTTTTTGAGGCGGAAGCAGCGACCCAACCAGGAGGAGCGGAAACTTGCTTCGCGTCCTGTACTGGCGCTACTCCGGCAGTGGGACCGCCTGGTTGAGAGGAATGGAATCCTCTATCGCCAGGTTTTCCGTCCCGATGGTGCCGAGCCAGTGCTTCAGCTGCTGCTGCCTGCTGCCTTGAAGGAGGAAGTGTTGACTCGGGTTCACCAGGAACATGGCCATCAAGGGGGAGAGAGAACGGTGGAGCTACTGCGCCCACGGTGCTACTGGCCAGGGATGTCCTCGGAGGTGGCACAGTGGTGCCAGGCCTGTGAAAGGTGCCAAGTGGCCAAGGATGTTCAACCCGCTGCTCGTAGCTTCATGGGGCATTTGATGGCTTCCCGACCCAATGAAATTCTAGCCATTGATTATACCATGTTGGAACCTGCCAGTACCGGACAGGAAAACGTCTTGGTGATGACGGATGTCTTCAGCAAGTACACACTGGCAGTTCCCACACGTAATCAATGTGCCTCTACTGTGGCACAGGTTTTAGTAGTGGAGTGGTTTTATAAGTTAGGTGTCCCAGCTCGCATACACTCAGACCAGGGTCGGAATTTCGAGAGTGCTCTCATCCAGCAGCTTTGCAGCCTGTACAACATTGAGAAATCTCGCACAACCCCGTACCATCCAGCCGGCAATGGCTAGTGTGAGTGTTTCAATAGAACCCTCCACAACTTGTTGCGCACACTACCCGTGTCTCGGAAGAGAGACTGGAGTTCCTGCTTACCACAGGTCCTCTACTGTTATAACACCACTCCCCATCAGGCTACCGGTGAGTCACCCTTCTTTTTGATGTTCGGCCAGGAACCCAGGCTACCAGTCGATTTTCTGCTGGGTAGAGTTCAGGAGCCTGCTGGTGGGAATATTCATGAGTGGATTCAGGAGCACCAGACCCGACTACAGATGGCCTTTGAAGGGGCTAGGGAACGGTTGAAGACGGCTGCAGAGCGCCGAAAGAAGAACTATGATCAGCGTGTTCACAATGCACCACTGAAGGAGGGCCAGTTGGTATTGCTGCGTGATTTCAGTGCCCGAGGGCGTCATAAAATCCAGGATCTGTGGAGCTCGGTAACATACCAAGTCCTGAAAGCCCCTCAAGAGGGTGGATCAGTATATACCATCGCCCCTGTAGACGACCGGTCCAAAATCAGGCGAGTCAATCGTGCCTTGTTGAAAGCCATGGTCAGAAAGCACTCCCCGGGTGGTGTCTTCACCAGTAACCCACCCCCCGTCCACGAGCCACCAACAGAGGATTCCGCATCAAGTGACGGTGATGTGTTGGTCCTCTGGCATGACGTTCCTCAGACCGTCCCTACTGGGACTCCTACCAGACCAATCGCAGTGACCCAGACCACCCCTCGGTTGTTGCCCTCACGATCTGAAGTGACTCCCATTGCACCAGGCCCTTCAGTGACTCCCACTACTGTGATGCAGCGCCAACCCTAGGCATCGTCAGCTGTTCTACCAACCAGTTATTTTGACACCAGCGAAACAGCAGTACGAAGGACGGCACGGTCAACTGCTGGCCAGCATTCCAACGTCTACCATCTTCCCCGGCCTGTGGGGGAAGTAGCACATGGGGCTGCAAACTCTTCTGGTCCTGTGTGTAATGCAGTTTCTCTCTTATTTAGGCCGTGGACCCAGCTTAGGTAAGGTCTTGATTGGTTCATCGCCGGGTCGACGATGCAAATTGGGGGGGTAGATTGTAGCAGAATGGGGCTGCAGTTTATTCTGCTCCAGTGTCGGTGATTGACAGCCAATCATTGCAGGCTGGCAATCTATAAAGACAGGCAGGGGTCCTATAGGCTCCCCCTCTAGTCGCTGAAACCACACGTCATCTCCGTTGCGCCCGATGTCCACTGCAGCAGGTACGTTAGCGGTGGCCGTACAAGTTGTGCCGGCAGCGATCTCTGTTAGCATATCTGAACTAGCTGTATGGTTCTTTTAGATGCCTGTCGTGGACCTTCCTCAGACCTGCCGCTATTCTCGATCAATGCCAACTCAGGTGCGGTGTTGAAACTAATTGGCTGCTTTTCATTTTAGGAATTGGCTCATCTGACAGGCTAAGCTCCAGACACTTGTCTGCTCCCCTCCCCGAGCTCATAGGCACGGCCGGATCGGGACTGCGTGCCGGTGCATCTCTCAGTGCAGCTAGCGACGTAGCAGCTACATCTGTTCGAACTATCCCTACGCTGCTGCTTTGCCTACCTGTGTTTTGCCTAAACGTTACCATTGTTTTGCTCATGGTGGCTGTTGACCATCTCCATTCATTTTAGAGTCCTTTTTTAGTATTGTGGGTGCGATCAGTGGGGCTCAACTTGTCAGTTTTGATTACTTAACTGCTAACTGATTACTGCCATTATTGTTTCTTTTGAAGTTGATTCTGTTTATTTTCCTTATTCCATTTCTGTTTTAATTTCTTATTATTTGTTATCCCTGGCTGCTTAGACCTACCAAGAATCTGTTTTGTTTATGTTCATACAGTAATCATACCTTAATGCTTTGCCGCATGTCGGCCAGCGTTATCCAGCCTTTTGGATTATTTGTGCGTGATGTCCCACTAATTGTCACGTCTGTTCTTGTCCCGTGCAGAAGCTGAGAGCCTCAAGGTGGTGGTTGGTGCGCATAGGTGGTGGTGTCCCCTCGTTGTGTGCTGTGTTGACCCCTGGTGTGATCGTCCACGTGCGTGTGTGTGTGAGTGTGGAGGTGTGTGCACGTGTGCTTGGGGCGTCTCTCTCCCTCGGATACCTCACTCCTGGTGACCCATCCTTCCACTGGTAAGCCTCAGCGTCGGCCGTTTCCCCCCCTTCATAATTGTGTTTGTTGTGTTTTTGGTCTTTTTATTATTGAGGTGTTTTTGTAAAAATAAAATATGAACTATTGTTAAATGGAACCACGTCTCCAGCCTCATACGTTTTGCGAACCTCTGTGCCTTTGAATACCTGTTTTAGTCCTAGGTATAAGTATCATTCCTTGGGCTAAATCCCAAGGTGGCGTTGTTGGTCCCTTAATTATACCAGTTTTCTGGTCTATCTCTTAACCGCCCGCCCCGCCACAATTACATTTCACACTTCGAAGAAAGGCTTTTGTAGGAAAGATAAGCGCTCAAAATCAAGTTGGAAATGGAAAAATCCATTGGCTTTTTGTGGATGGAACCAGAGTGATGCAGTACTTGTGTAGAGGTGCAACGGACTGTAGTTGATCTGCTGATCTGATCCGTGACTCAAAACCGTGATGTGCTCCTTACCATGAGGTTTGTGATCCGTTGCATCCCAGACGTTACAGTGTAGGTCAGTACAACCACATAACATTGTCATGCAGCTTATCAAACATTCATGCTCCATTTTCCTGGCCAAGGTCCCCAGGCACAAACAGTCTAGATAAAACACATCAGCAGGAGCTTTGCTGTGTGATTAGTTAACATAAATATGGTTTGCAGTTCTTCTCTACTACTGAAAGATGACATTTTAATTTAAATTCTAATGTTTTAAATTGCATTTATCTTAGTTCTGTAATGTTTATTTTTAATTAAATGCCTTTACCTTTTTTTGTTCAGATTTGCAAATCCACTGTTGTGGAAAAATGAATCTGCCCAATAAAGATCAACAACCAGGATCAGCTTTTTCTCCGAGGTTTATTCCACTAAGTATTCTCATCTGTAGAAGAAAGTACTGTTCACCCCTGCCTTCTGATGCAAAGGTTCAGAATCAGCAGGAACGACCCTGAGTCTA
Source organism: Chelidonichthys spinosus (assembly GCA_029853015.1). Classification (NCBI taxonomy): domain Eukaryota; kingdom Metazoa; phylum Chordata; class Actinopteri; order Perciformes; family Triglidae; genus Chelidonichthys; species Chelidonichthys spinosus. The sequence goes on from CM056831.1 coordinate 7,164,760, forward strand.
ACAACAATCTCCCTTTTAAGGAGGAGGAACCATGGACAAAGGACGGATCATGTCCTATCTTACAAAGACAAGTTGTGCAGGCAAGGTCAAGATTTACAGAACACAGGCGTCATAGGCCTGAAATTATCTTATGTCAATGTGGCACTCATGTTCATATCATCGACAAACAGGCATTAATTTTCGTCATAGCATAACAGTCAGAAAGGAGATGCGGATCGACGTCTGACCTGACAAATATTCTGATAATAAATTACAGACATCCAAAATTCCCATTACATCCACCAAAAGAAAAAAAAAAGAAAAATCTGGAACCTTGTCTACAGAACAGCTCTATCTATCCAAATCAACCACAGCTACAGGTTGCTGTCAAGAGAGGCAGCTTTCTATTTTTGCTTTGATTTCAAAGAAGTTATTTGCCTTCTACCAGTGAACGAACATCCTTGAACCAAAACATCATTCCTCAAAAGCTGTTTACCTATGTGGGTCATTGCTTTCTTTCTCATACCTCCCGGTGTTTCATTAACCTTTAGAACCAGGTTGCGCTCAAACAAATAGACCTGACTAAAAAGATGTTTGGGCTCTGTTCAATGGGCAGGTTTTACAGTTACAGGATGCGTATCTCAGAAATTGCCACACATTTCATAGCTGCATTGATGAGTGGCATAAAGCAATCAAAAAATTGAAGTCTTTTCTGATAGCATTCATAAATATTGGAAGCTAACACATTTCTTTTGTGTTTTAACACATTTTTTTGCGATTTCAAACCGTTTGTGTACGGCCCACATACAAGAAAGCAAATAAACAAAAAAGGCAGCCAGAGATGGATAAACGGATAAGACAGACTCCCTCTTGGCCTATTATTAACCTCCTTTTATACAGAGATCGTTTCCTGGTAAATGAGCTAATATCTCCTCAATCATCAGAGGACCGTCTATAATGGGTCGTTCTATCAGTGGGGCTTTTCACCTGAAGTGAACAAATTGCCAGAAAAAAAAAATTGAAGATAAAAGTCAACGAGCTGGAAGGACCGCATGAAGATAATGATTTGTGTCAAGGGAAACATATTGTTTCACTGCACTCTTCGTAATTACTTCACTCATCAGGTAGGCGGACACAAACGGATAAAAGAACAAAAAGGTGCTTCGCAGCGGTGGTAACATCTCTCATCTGTACAGGATCTCATTAACGTGATACCACTGGACGCCTCCCGCACTGTGCCATGGCGGCCTTAGACCCAACTCTTGATCAAAATTCATGAGTAAATATTCATGACAGCGTGAGCAAACATTAACTCCACCTCCAACAAGAGAATGGCCACTATCAATATGTAAATCATTTAAGTGAAAATAATTTGGTGGTGTGGTATGGGGCCATGTGCAATGTCCTGGCTAATAGGTGGGGCGATCCCACTTTGGCAAAACCTGAAGTCCCCTTTGTCTCCCTCCATCTCCCTCACCACAACAAGCCCTCTCATCCAGAGTGCCTTGCATTATTTACATGTTTATGATTAGTTAAGCCTCACATGGAGCCACCATCTGCTGGAAAGTGGCATGTAGAATTGGAGTGTCATTAGGCCTATTTATTTTTTACTGAAGGAAAGAGAAAAATAAGGAGGAAGAGCCATGTGGCCTACAACACACTCTCACTAAGGTCCATTGCCATGTGTATCCTAAAGTCCTAAAATTTTGTATTTATGCCTCATTAAGTGCTCTACTGCTCAAAACGTTTAAAAATGTAGAATAAACTGCACAGATGGCATGCAACAACCAGGGCCCCATCCGGTGAACACCTATGCAACATCTACCTGGCAACGGCCATTTAGATTCAAAACCTAAATATTAACTACAATATGTTTAATTAAAGTGGCCATGTGTTTACAGCACTAGTGTTCAGCTATTATTCATATAGAGTTTACCCTCGGTTCAATAATGTCCAGCAATAAATGCAAGGGGATTTTTCACAATAAAGTTCATAAAGCATCTGTTTCCATTCAGTACACCAATTGATCATAATGTGATATTAGAATTAATACTGTGCGATAGCAGTTTAAAAGCAGATCAAACTGAAAAGTCGCTACTTGCATTAAAAAGGTGCATTAAAAGCCATTATGCAGGCAGCCATTTTTATTTAAAACAAGAACTCAAATGGTAAAAAATACAAAAAACAATTGAGCACTTGGCATGAATGTTTATCAAAGTGACATTAGAAAAAAATATGTAGGCAATTCACAAATGACAAAACTTGTTCAAGATAAATCCAATTAAGATGCATCTTGCTGAAAATAATTTTAAGAAATATGTCGGTAATATTCCCAAATAATTGCCTGTGTTTGTTACACTGTGGGAACAGCCACTTTATTTCCCTCTGCGTTTGACATTTGCTGACAAAAATAGATGGCAGGGTGACTTTGGCTTTAAAAAAGTTAATGCCTTGGGGTGTCAGTTCAACTTTATCAGATTTGAGAAGTGCATTACAGAGAGAAAAACCAATACACACAAGATACATGGAAACTTGTCAAATTGTAAAACATTTTCAAATTCATGTGAGCAGGAGACCACGGCTGAAGAACAGAATCATACTGCTTCAGAAGGCAGCTCAAAGTGCTGCCACCCAGCTAACATTCAAGTTGCTGGAGTACAGCAGCCAGTCTTACCACGCAAGTGGCCTGCCTGGCATTGCAGTCTAGTCTACCTGACAGGAGCTGACTGTTTTTTGGAATTTGATGAATTTACTGTTTAAGACCACAAATAAAATAAGAATGTACTAGCTAGTGCACTCAGGGCTCCCTCCACCTCACCTCTCAACACTCTGAGACTCCACTTTGCCAGGGGAAGAGAGGATGAAGGTCAAATTCAGCCGACCAAACCGGGGAGGAGGGCCCTGCTGGACCCAGCACTGCTGCTGGCCACCAGCCCACCGTTCTCCTCATTTTCTGAAATCAGTGTAGCATGAAAGCATGGTGGAATTAACTTTGAACAGCTTAATGCTTCAACCAAACACTCTTGCTACAGAGGAGGACAGCAAATTGCAATAGCCAGATAATCTGTCATCAACACTCATTCACCAAGTTTTGTAAGGTCATTTTTGTAACTTAATATCCACTCAACAGAAAGGAGAGAATAGTCATGTGCTACACTGCGATTGTAATGCTACAGTGGTTACAGAATGCAAAAGGACATGTATGATTAATTTCATGACGTAGATTAGTCAGAATGGTCGACCCTCTCAGAATTGACCTTACAAGATTAGGGCTGGTTGAAAACTCTAAATGCCATTTTTGAGCTATTTTCAACCATCCACTTTCTACCGCTTATCCTGTATTCAGGGTTGCGAGCTGATCCCAGTTGTCATTGGGCGAAGGCAGGGTACACCCTGGACTGGTAACCAGTCAATCACAGGGCTGATATGTAGAGACAGACAGGTAACCAGTCTATCACAGGGCTGATATGTAGAGATAGACAGGTAACCAGTCCATCACAGAGACAGACATGTAGAGTCAGACAACCATTCACACTCACATTCACACCTACGGGACATTAAGAGTCATCAATTAACCTATCCCCATCCTGCATGTCTTTGGACTGTGGGAGGAAGCCACGCTCACACGGGGAGAACATGCAAACTCCACACAGAAGAACCCAAACCCGACCCGGGAATCGAACCCGGGACCCTCTTGCTCTGAGGGGACAGTGCTACGCACTACTACACCTTTCAACCTTTAAATACATTTTCATTAATTAAAATTGAAATAAATTAGCCCCATCACTGATGTGTTTCATCACAGTACAGTCATATCATTTAGTTTATCTTTATCTTAATTTTGCAGTACTCTTGAATTGCCAGTCATGTCCTAATTTGTTTCTGTCTTTGCTAACTACTTACGATTTTGTTGACCTAACATTACTGTAAAATAAAGCTGCACTTAATTAGCAATATAAACATACAATGGACTGCCTCTTAATGACCTGCAACTTCCCAGTTGTTGTTCCCACTCATGGCTCTTACCTTCCGTGTTTCCAACTGTAGCAGGCGGACAAAGCAGAGTGTTTAGCTGCAAAGTAGCCGCACATTCCCCTCAGGAGTTGGTGGAGACCAATCTGGAGCTAATGAGAATGAATATTTGACTTGGCTGGCGAGAAACATGACCCCAAATGAATAATAATATCGCTGTGTGCCGGACATGTAAAATAGGCAGAAGCTCGGAGCCTCCATCGTTTTGGTTTGTGTGTTAGGGAAAAAGAAAACTGCACGTACACGTGAACTTTTTTACTTTTACCCCTCTTACAAAATGTTGCATCAGTCAGTGTATTCTGTGTCTTTTCATGTGGTATTCTGAACCGCACAGTGGAAATGTCCTTAGAGTCATAGGTCACTGCGGATTTTAGGTCCAACACCAGAGCCTCTGGGTGCTATCACCAAACGACTTGTCCTTGACGGCGCTTGGGCAAGAGCAGAGAAAGCATGTGTATTTTTTGGTGGACTGTAGAGGGCCATCCCTGTAAGTGGCTCTCTGGCTGAGTAAGTAAGTCAGCGATCAGAGTTGCACCATTGGCCAGTCGAGTGTAGGTCTATGGTCACCAAGCGGCCTTGCTCATCAAGCTGCACGCACAGTCGTCTGAGTGAATCAGAGTCAGCAGAAACAGTCGCATTCAAGACTGGACATGGACACACGGACATCACTCGCTGCAGTGTGAAATGCAAAAGTCAACACGTCTCCAGAACACACAGAACTTAACGTTGAAGAGTTCACCGTTTATCAGTGCCTGAAAGTTAAATCCCCCACAGAAGCCGTGGTTAACGTTAGCACGTCTGCAGCCAGCGACTAAACAATTTAACTTCAACCCTAATAGACAGCAAAACTAAGTGAAGCATCGCAAACTTCATCAACAACTTTAGGGGATACATTGGCTTGTTGGTTTTTATTGGAGATAACTGGGGTGTTCACGATGCCAACGGTTTTGGTTGGCTTAGCATGTTTACTAATCATTAGCCAACACTCAGCCACAACACTGTGTGAGATGTAGTAGTATGTCCGAAACCTTTGTATGAAAGCAATATTTAGTAATATGACATAAAGCAGTGCTAACAAGAGAGGAAGGCAATCATGTGTGCTTCCTCTGCGTCATCAACAACAGTGTTGCCCCGGTGATTGTCTGAAGTTGTTGAAGTTTAATCAATAAGCATGTTTTTCAAAAGAAATATCTTTCACTTTATATACACTGTATTAAATACCCTATGAGTGTTATTTGCTTCATTATAATATATTTCAAATCAAACAGCTTAAGATATGAGTACGAAGTTTTAGTCTTGTAAATGCATTTGTTACATTTTATTCAAATGCAGCTTAACTTTACATTTTACTCAAACGTAGCTTAACATTTAAGCCATAAACTAGGTTTCACCTTGTCTTGTTTTCTGTATTTGCTGTCAGTCTGCAACATGCTTGACTGAAAGCAGTTGTCAGTACATTGTGATGGCGACGCGCCTCCTGTAAGTGAATCAGATCGGATTGTTCCGGCACTTTGTCTTCTCATTGCGGGAGGTGGAGCTCCTTCTGTCAGACACAGGTGCACTGACAGAATGATGTAATCAGCTGTAGATGATACGCTTCTCTCGCCCACTGAGGTAGATAACCCCAATGATACATTTGTTCCCTCCTCGTGTTTTTGAAAAAGGGGAGTAATGCAGCCAAAATGACAGAGTTGACAGAAACCAAGAGGAGACAGATTGCATTTCCATACAATCTTGAAGAGGGATGTATTCTGTTGTCAAGCGTTGCTCTTCATACGCAGCAGGTTAAAGTGAAAACAGTGGGACACCCATAACTGTATTAGTGTGGACAATGGGAAGTTCTTAATTCATTCAGTCCCAAGCTTAAGATGCTGTTTTTCTACAAAGTCTGTACATACTGCATGTTTTCGTCTTTCTTAAGACAGCCAGATGGATAGATAGACAGACATGGATGGATGGACAACATGAAAATGATGTGGAGCAAAATTAATTAAAAAAAAAATTAGCCCTGTTTGTTGGTAAGCCTTTGTGGTCAGTGACAGCATATCTAGCAAAAGTCAAACCTTATCCTCTGAGATGAAGACCGATTCCTCCAGAAAGCCTTGGGGGTGAAATGTGACGCAGCCTCAACACTGCTCCTCTGGATGTCATCTGGGAGCTGTACACATTGATTAGTAATTGTCCTTCCTCCTTCCCTGAGAGGCCGTTTGTCCCACAGGGAGGCAGCTATTACACCACAGCTGGCCACAGGGACCATTCAAGGGCAATCAGAGCAAAGAGACTCAGGGTAACCACTTACGTAGTTGGGAGTGCATTGGCCTGGATTGGTAACAACTAGTAAAAAGCAAGCAAGTCTGTTGACAGTGCTTGATCGAGGAGGATCGCTCTGAGATTGTCACAGTGAGCAGCAGTGGCTCTGCATTGAAGAGCTTTTTTTTTTAAAAAGTGGATCAACGCCCTTTATCCTCTGAAGTGTCTTTCTGAACAAATACTAACAAGTATTATCAATGTAGCCAAAGCTGTAGATTTCCTCTCTCCCACAGACCTTCAAAACTATTAAAAACACATGAAGGAGCCACACAACTTTGGCACGGTAATATATTTTGAGTCGACCTCACCTACACCGCCCTTGTGCCATAAATACTCAGTAGTGCACTAAATCACTTGAAAATAACCCTCAAAAAATGTGCTATTCAGTTGTGTTTGAGCTGTGTTTGCTAAAAAATTACAGTGCCCAGGTGTTTTGAGAAATTATTTAGCCCTTTTTTAATCTAAATTCTATATTTGGGGCTTTTTTCAATGATAATGTCTTCACAGAGTTAATTGCATGGTGACTGTATTTGGTTTTGTGACCTTTAATCGGTTGGTTTGTCATGTTTTTCTTGTACTGTCTATTCACATTGAACATAGAAGAATTCATGCTCTTAATATGGAACCTATTCATCACAGATTCGTGTGCTATGCATGTCAGTGTGTATGTACTCTAGTGATGTAGTTTGCCAACTTTAGGATATAGCAGAAGACAGCGTTTCCGCTGTAGGTTTTTACTATGCCGTTCTGCAGTTATAAAGGTCCTACACTGCTGGGGAAATTTCTTTCTAGAATGTTATACACCAGGACCACTCTATTGTGTTGTAACATAAAACCCCCAACTACATTCTGATAGCTCTGTGCAAGGGATAAAGTAAGCAGCACACGGATTTCTGAGGTCATTCATTGGGTAGAGCTAAAGTACATAGTGTGCAGTAAAATATTGTACCGATCTACATCTGTAGTTTCAGAAAAATATATTCCATGAAATACGGGGAGAAGGCCTTGATGATTATTGGATCACTAGGATTGAGACATTTAGGTGAACTTTACAGTGATCCATACCTTTATCATTCCATCATCACTGGAATTTAAAAACGAGAAAAATTGTAAATATCTTCAGCCTGTATTTTGAGGGCTGTCAAATTACTGGCTGGTGATTTACGAGTTCCACACAACAAAACGTTGTATGAATGAATGTCTATTATTTCCTCATGGCAAATCATGAACCTGAGAGAGAAGGAAAAACAGAAAACAAAGAGTTGCAGCTATTTCATGTATTTTCTTGCAAAGTTAGCTCAGTCAGCAACAAGAAATATAAAGATGAGAAGCCTGTTGCGACAATAAGCCATAATATTTCTATAGGAAATATCCAGAATACTCCAGTTCTAAAAAGTGAAGCCGACGCGTTGCATTCTCTCTACTGGCCATCAGGTGGCGAATCGACAGATTGCAAATACAAGTCCGATTGTATGGAGGTCTATGAAAAATTACCCTAATTCTGATATATTATCTCAGTTAACTTTATAAATATAAGTTTATGGTATCTATTCTTCTTCTACATAATTATGTTAATTTAGTAAATGATGGTCCCATTTATAATCAAATAGACCATAAAGCAGGGTATGCTTAAAGACCCCCTCCAGGCATGTTTTTAAGTATAGAAAAATAATCTGCAATGCTTAATGTTTTGTTTAACATTGTTTCCCCAAATAAAAAGTAAAAAAAAAACTCTGAAATTGGGCTCTAAGGACATCCACTGCTCTCTCCTCATGGAGGAATTCTGAGAAACTGAATATTCATGATATGCATACACCACAGGCCGCGCGCCCCGACCACCACAGCTGCTTGCGCTCATGCTCGCGCTTCTATGTGACCAGTGGAGGAACGACAACAAGAATGGCTAGCGGAAACATCAGCGAGATTCAGCCGGGGTACTATGAACCAACACGAGGATGGATGCGTCCGATCGTGAGGCCCGGACTAGAAGGTGCGAAACACGGAACTTCCACGGCGCGGAGGACGGAGCCCCCCTGGCCACAGGGGGCGCGCGCGCCTCGGGGAACGACAGTGATTGGTTGGGTGTACTAGAGACGTACATAATCTCGCTTGCCAGGATTCGTTTGAATTTCAAATTTCACAGAGGTGCACAGAAATCTCCTCCTTCAGGAGAGGAATGTAAAAAACACCTCTCTAGTGACAAAATCTGCTCAGATACAAGTCACTATAGTCAGTGTCAGACATTTTAGAGGACAGAAAAACAAGAAAAACACATTTTTGAGTGGAGGGGGACTTTAAGGGTGGAGCAACCTTATGATTGACAGGTCCCAAGGCCACGGTTCCACTTCAATTGACCCTACGCTTAATCCCACCCCCCTTGATTACACACACGGCATGTCAAAATGGCATTTTCAACGACCCCCTGTGAGAGATATTCCAAGGGAAATAATAGGACATTTATGGAATAATAGTTATGAAATATCAGATAGAAGTAGACAGAAAGGACTACAATATGCATTTAAGTGCTACATTCACAATAAAATTGGTTGGTGGAGTATTGTGAATGAAGAGGAAAATTAAAATCATGGGAAAAGCTCACCGGTCCCAATGCAAAAGTAAGGCACCCACATCTCGACAATTCACACTGAGGACAAACAAATAAAGAAACAACAATGTTCTTGCACAGCAGGGTGGGTTTTTAAGCTAACATTTAGTTATGACTCCCCGTATCTTTCATTATCCAATATACTGTCTGTTTTAGCCCACAGATAGTAAAACAAAATTAGCCCTCTATGGTATTTGTTTAAAGAGCGCCTGGATATTCCTCACACATTGTGGGCTTGATAACACACACACACACACGTGTAATGAGTGGAAACCGACATGCTGTCCCTGACACGTCCTTAACTAAAGCTGAAGAGGTACCTGGAGTTCTAAGAATGTGTTGCCTGGGACTACTACTACCAATCACTAGGAAAAGTGGCCACCTTTATCCTCTCGGTGTCACTCTTCATGGGCTTGGTTGTAGATCATTTTTCCCTCCAAAGTCATCCGACCATACATTGCACACATCCACTCACTTACAACCCTGACATCATTTAATGCATGTTTGTGTAATTAAGTCAATTTAAGTGCTAGTGTATCCCGCTATATTTGCCACGGCCCTTCGAACCAGTCATGACACGTTAACTCATTATCGTGAACTGTTTTGCGAGCTATTTCTGCTGCAGGAGGAGGATCTCAGAAGGAGAGTCGTGACTCAGATGAGAAAACATTGAAAAGCTGCTTCAACCCTGTAGAGTTGTGGGAAACCAGCCGAGCTGGAGCTGTATATTGATCATCTTTTTGCAAAGTGTTGACACACTGGGTTACTCCGCAGAGCGGGTTCACCTGCACCAAACCAAATCATTGGAGACCCTTCATGTTTACTGCCCCCCGGCAACATAACAGTGAGACAAAAAGAAAAAAAAAACGTCTACGTTCGTGAAAAAGATGGCAAATATTTGGGTATACTGTGAGAATATTTGAAACGAAGTAAAATGTCTTAATTTCCCTTTACTCGTAGCCGGAAAAACTGACACATCTAACCCTTTAGATTTTTTTCTCTGTGCTGTTGCAGATGAAAGCAGGGCAAGAATCACGCAGCTTCAACATTTTCACTTGCAAATTCAGGGATGGCAGGGTTCCTCTGCCAGCGTCAATTATGAATGACAGCCTTTTATCTCTTGCCTGCTAATTAGGTGAGATGATGCTATACGCTCACACCACGTCCCCTTCCCTTTTTTTTTGTTCTCTTAGATACCTGAATCCAGCCTATTCTAGTGAAACGGGTAAGTGGGTGGAGAAATGGATCAGGAAGTATTATCTTGGAGTTCAAAAGAGTGAAGTTTCAAGTCAGGGAAGGAACCACGAGAAGAAAAATGATTTTTCTGTATAGCGAGCACAATGTGTATCAAAGATGTAGGGAAATATTTTAACTTCAGCTCCTATGGAAAATAGGCAGCTGCTGGAACATATAAGGGAAAGTTGATAGCAGCATTTTAATAATTTGGTGAATATATTTATATGGAACAATAGTCAAGTATGCTTGATCCTTCTTTTTTTTGTGGATGCTTAACTGTGGGGACATCCTCGTCCAGCGTCACATGGACTGATTTGGAACTGGTATCCAGAAATTTAACAAGTCGCTTTTGGAGTTATTTGGAAGCATAACATTTAAATACACGTCAAAAGGGACCATTCATAAAGATTAGGTCACAGTTAATATAGGGAAAGGATCTGGGGTCAATCCGACTGCATCCAATTAGCTGTCTCTGACAGGAGGCCACAACAAGCCCAACGTCGTGGCGACATCTCAGTCTCTGAGCCGGGGTCTTCACTCGCGGAGGGAATAATAGAAAAACAAACAAGTCACGACTCCAGGAGAACACCCACCAGATACACATAAGACAAGAATCTATGTCTTTTCCCAAACTATTCCTCTGCTCGGCAGACCCCTCCCTCCCTCGGCCCACCCTCCCCTCCTCTGAGTGAGCGTTCTTCAGATAAGATGAGAGAAATACTTTTTTTTTCCCGGGCTCCTGGACACTGACTGATTTTTTACCCACTTTGCAGAATATACAGTAAGCAGTATTGACAGCACTTTTGATAGCATTCAATTAAGTTTTTTCAAACCTGCCTGAGGTGACAGTGTTTCAAAGCAGAGCTATAAGGCTTTTTTTTTCGTTCTGTAGATGAATCACTTCCATGGAGTTTTGTGCTTTCTTTGTGCTTTTTTTTTGAGTGATGTCAATTAGTCATTCTTAAACTTTAAGACGTGTCTATTTGATGTGGGTCATTAAAAAAGAAAACAGTGTGAATGTTTAATGACTGGTGGCACTGTTGGAGAAGAGCTTAGCCGATGACAAAAACTCAGCAAGTAAGACAGCGGATTCTACAGAAGCCAACCTCGGCATGAGGAAAAGTTTGGGTTATTTTATCACATCAAGACTTTGTAGAACAGATGACCCCACAACTACTCTATGTATATTAAGCAGTAGCTTAATGAAGTGTTGTTTGCCCAACCCGTCAATACCCCCTTAAGACCTAAATAGTTAATTTCCAATGCATGAATCTAAACCTCAGAGAAAAAGAGGTGATCAAAATGCAATTATTTCAATATGACATGTTCAGTAATGAGTTAAAAAAGAAGAAGACGGAAATAATTTTTCAGCAGATACAAGTAATTACTCAGACAGAACAACACTCCAAAGGACTAAACTCTTTTTAGTTGTCAAGACAGTAAACAAGTGGTGTAAATGGGGCTGAGGGGATCAGTGGTCCTTTGAAGTGTTCTCTCCTTGTTTAAAATAAGCACAGTGGCTCGTCTATTCCCCTTCACGGCCGTGGAATGAAGCGGCAGCTTAGACAGGAAGCTCTCTGGCCTTGGCTCCTCCATTTCAGCGATCCTGGACAGCAGCCTTGAAGCAGGAAGCACTGGGCGATGTTCTAATCGTATTCAGGTCCCTGAACAAGTGCCTTCTAGGCTGACTCCCGCACAGCTGTGTGTGCCTCTGACCCATCACCAGCTGGGCTGAACGGACCATCCAGCTAAGGTTATAGAAAGGGCAGGAGAGGAGCAGCAAAGACCGGGCTTTATAGTCAAAGATTTATGAAGGGTAGAGCATGTCGTCCATCATAAACAACAACATTTCATCTCATTATCAATAACTAATATAGTGTAATGAATGGAGAGTTGTCTGAGCTTCATGGTCTAACGTCCACATGGCTTTCATAGCCAAGACTACATGCAATCACATGTACCTTTCATTATATGTACAATAGGCATTTGTGGCCAAGGCCATGTAAAGTGAGGCTGTATCTTATTTACTTAGCAATACATCCCCCATGCATATAACATCCCATATAATAAAGGTCACACGCATTCTTTGCTAGTGGGGATTTGCCATTCAGAGGGACTGCCATGGGCACATGATTTGTGCTTATAATTAGTGTTTCAAATGACTATTTGCCTGTGCAGTATTCTTCATGAATGCTTATTTGTGACTGCTTGATTTTAAGGAAATTCTTTGCAAATGAGACTAAAATATCACGCTTTAGGTTAAGCAACTGAAGCCCAAAAGTCCACACACGACCCCCAGAAAGCAATTCCGTGAAACTGAAGCTTGTGACAGAGCATTAAAGGGATATACCTCCCGAGAAATGGCAGATGAACAGGGAAATGTTGTTCTCTGGATGTTGACTCGAAGACCATGTTTTTAAATTGTTGAGCAAGCACTGTAAGTACTGAGGATAGCTGTCTCTATTATACTCAGATGCCTGTTTGAATTCATTACCTCCTACAAGGTCTTCAGCTTCACCAAAACAAATAGTCTCAGATGAAAAGTACTCAGGGTCAGAAGAACTTTGATACAAAGGAAACAAAATTGCTCTACACCTTTTTTTTTCTAACAGTTTTGTAAACAACAACATACTCTATTGTGCAATGATCAATTATTTAGCCAACCTCATTATACAATTCCAGACGGCATATTTAAAAGTTTTAATCACATTGAGAAAGTTATTAGCCTACAGCAAGAAAAAAATAATAATTGTGCATTACATGTCAGCATGATGAAATGTCATTTACTTGGAGCTACTCACAATTACTTTCATCATCTGTCGATTTAAAACTGTCAACTTAGTGATTATTCACAACCCTATCTTCTTGAGCTTTTGTGTATACTTGTATGTTTTTCATACTGTGCTGTGATGGGGAAAGCAATTGACGCTTTTCTAAGACTGACTCCCCACTACTACACAGTCAGTCAGAGCTACCATGGAGCCCACACTGTCACTAACTGCACTCCCTGCATAAACAATAGCATTTGGGGAAAACTAAAAGATGTCTACAATAACCTTTTGAAGAATATATTCAAGATGTCAAACTGATTCAGCAGAGAAAACGATAAAGATAAAGATAGAAGCTCAAGCCTCCAGATCACAAAGGCAGTAAAATTGACACATCACATCACGTGACTGTGACGGACGACAAAGAAATTAAAGAACCAATCTGTTCCTGTAAAGCCAGGTAGGTAATGTTTCACTGTTACAATCATTAAAAAACAAGACCAGCAAATACATTCAGTTTATTTCCACTAGCATGCATAGCATAAAAATACAAATGCTAGTTATGCACTAACTTCTAATGCTTCATTTAACTCCAGGTTTTTTTAATGTAGAAATTTTAACACATATCTCCTGCCAACCTCTCCATTAAATCATTACGATATGTTAAAAAGAAGCCTGAAAACAAAGAAAAAACAATTCATAGAAATGATTGAATGAGAGTCTATGGAGCAGAGTATGTTTGTTTGGTCAGAGCTGGCCGATTCTACGCTATGATTGGCCAATCTGCATTTGAGAGACAAGACTTAGTAAAGGGTCATTTGCTGCCTAAATTATGTTCAATCAACATTTTTGCGAGTGAGAGAAATGACCACGCTATCATGTACTACATGCTAATCGGTGTCAAATGCACTTTGAGATTCCTGTTGAGGAAAAGGTGCGGGTTAAATATGTTGTGTCCAGTGAATTAAACCAAGACCATGATCTTTTCCCAACCTTACGCATATATATTTGCTGTTACAAAGAGCAACCAACATCAGAGACAGAATGGTACTGAACGACAAGTGTTCATATTTCCACCAGCACTCCTCTTCCACTAAAGCACAGGATATGAAACTACAGAAGAATCTTTACCTGAAACCAGTTCAGTTGTCATAATTACACCTTTTATAAGCTGGACTCCAGAGTGACAGAAAGAAGCTGTGATACTTACATGAAAGGAATGCAGCGAAAGCACTGATCATCCGAAGTGAGTTGTAACCTGCCTACTGCAGCTCCCACTGACAGCAGAGCTTCTCCCCATAACAACACTGGAGCTTGTTATGCTAATTGCGGCACATATATGGAAGTGAGAAACCACGAGCTGGAGTCAAAGCCAGAGTTTGACTGTGTAAAACAGACTTAAATCTTAATTATACTCTTTGTCACTTTTATTGAATTACAACGTCTCAATTGAAAACTGTTACTTTCAATCCATTTTAAGATAAAGATTATTGCAGGATCCGGGCATCCGACCAATTTATGGCTGTAGAGGTCTGCAAAGTCTAACTTTAATTTGAGGTGGTGGCGGTGGAGGGTTCTGGTGTCCTGAGGATTGCTGAGTCTTCAGGAGGAGGAGATTGGAACAGTGTTTTCATCATCCCTGAGTCAACGGGTCATGGTTTAAACACTAATCCTGAAGGATGAGCGAGGTAGAAACATCCACCACAGCATGCTCCAGAGATTGCAAGCCTTCTCTCTGATCGCAAGCTCACAAACCAAAACACGTGGTAGGGAAAAAAGGGCAGCTGCAGCCATCAGGCACTTTTGCTCTGCCATTCTCGGTGTGGGATCGAACAGAGCGATTTATCCAGCAGCTCTGACAAATAAGTGACAGAGGGTGCAGGTTAGTGCTGGTTAAAACTCGAAGAGTTGGGGCACGGCTCTGCCTGACATTAAGTTTTATCAGATTTCCTCCACAGTGTTCTATCGGGGCAATCAATAACACACTTGTAGGCTTACCATGGATGTTGGCTTGACATTCCCAGAGCGGTGGTACTGTACAGCACTTAGAAATAAAAACCAACAGGTGTAGTTGTCAATAGGAATTGAAAAGGCATTACAACAAAGGCTACCTCCAGTTCTCCCTGCATGGAAGCATCACTGCCAGTTTAATTATTGTTTTGCTGTCACAGAGATAATTCACAGAAATTACAGTGCTGTTGAGAAGCATTCAGAGACTTGCCAGCATTCCTTGCTCGGCAGTACAAACAGGTAGCCTGCTGCTTTGATTAAAAACAAAAAGAAAAAAGAAAATGTCTCCCCTATTGTTGGCTGAACCCTTCCTTCTGTATCGGACCTGCTATTATTACTGGAGTTGCACTTAGTGGTTCAATCATGGAACAACTGCTGCCTTTGTCTTTAATTGCCATGGAATAAATCAAAGTCTATTCTCTCCACAGTGAGAAGACATATTTGATAAAGAAAGAAATGTGGCCAATCTTGGATTCAGTAACTGGAGTATTGAGCAGACATTTGCCATCAAACCTCAATACATGGTTGCACACCGTGTAAAGGCCATTATATTGGTGAACCATGGAGCATAGACCAATTATCTTTGATATTGTTTAGACCTGATTGGTATCATTTACAAAATTATAGTGCCATTATCAATTCCAGTATTCATATACTCACTGACACACACACACACACTGCTAATACATATACACAAATTCAGACTGTTGTACAAAGTATTGTATTGTTTTTTGTATTTTGCACTACTCTGTTATATGTACTATCCTCTTTGCTGCCTTATTAGTCCCCCACTGTGGGACTAATAAAGGATTATCTTATCTTATTTAAAATGATACTGATACCTGAATGTAATGAACATTGCACTTGCTAGCTAATAAGCACGGTTAGCTGCTAGCTGCCATGTCCAGAGTGGTTCAGAACCATGTGCTGGAAACAATTCCCAGCTGTGTGGGTTCTAGATGCTGTGGGTCGGCCAAGAAATAAAAAGTTTCCATACTACTCAATACTGTATCAGTTGATACCCGTGCGCTTGCTTGAGCGGTAGTAGGCTACTGTATGACACCTAGAAATAATAACAGCTGTAGTTGTCAAAAGGAATTGAAAAGGCATCACAACAAAGGCTACCTCCCGCTCTCCTGTCATGGAGGAATCACTTTCAGTTTAATTATTGTTTTGCTGTCACAGCGAAAATTCATAGAAATGACAGTGCTATTGTGAAACATAAAAAAAGGTAAAGGAGTATCGGAGAGAGCAGTGGAGGTGTAGCTTGTTGCGTTGCAGAACAGAAAGCATAGCTTAGTGTTATCTAAAATATTTTTAATGTCATTACTGAATATTTAGACAATGTGAATGCCACACGCGATTTCAGAACAAGACGTCTCAGAGCGAGATGTGGCGGGACAATAATAACAGACCAAGTCAAGCGAAAGGTAAGAAAAGCATTTTATTTCTCCGTAGGGTCCTTTCCATAATGTTGTCAGACGCGTAGAACAATATGAGCCTGTCAGTGGCAAAAACAAGCACCGTGGACATACGTCGACTGTGAGGAATTGCCCTGAGCGATTACATTGCAGTCCGTATCGCGGCTGCTGTCTCCAGAGTTCTCGCTCAATACTGGACCCTTTACAAAAATTCTTCTCCCCGTTAGTCACCTACACACAAAAACATGGAGAAATAGGGCCCAGGTTGAAAATACTGAAATGGCTTATTGGGTATTCAATACTGAATTTTAAGGTGAGAAGAAATTAATCAAATAACTGGATTGAACATATTGAAATTAATATGGTCATGGACATTTTCTTTTTTTTTTCTTGTAGTATTAACTGACAACAGCTGCATTCTGCAACATTAAAACATCTGTTGTGATGCAAAAATGTTCATTATATAGGAGTGACGAGAGTTTGTCCTCATATTTTTGTTTTTTGCAGCAACTAAGATGTTAATGTGAAAAAAATATTTTTACTTCCTTTTCTAAGTCTACTTACAGAAAGAGTGACACACAGCTGGGAGCACAACATTGCTGATGCATTGTGGGAGACGATCCCCGCCCTGACGCTCCTTGGACCTGTGAGAAAAGTGCGAATCATTTACTGCCAGGTGCCCATCCCCGGAGGACCAACTATCCTGTATGTTTGCCCTGAAGTATCATCATTAAAACACATAGCAATAGATATCTTTGAATGGATATTAGGTGATGCAGAAAATATAGATCACCCTATGGATGACCTTACAGCTGCATCAACCTGTAGGCCAACTGGTTGTGCAACATTAAATGTTTTTTGTGTACAGCCACACACCGGGATGGGAAAATTTTAGCAGTTAGTTTCAATAAACTCTTTAAATTATTGTAATGTATTGTCAACAAATCCCTGCATACAACCACATGAATTAATCTGTCAATATATTTGGAACATTGGAATTATGACCCTCACACACACAATGAGGATTGCAAAACCGCTTATATATGACTAAAATAATGAAGGATTGAAAATACCTCAGGCTACCCTTTAATTATAGCCCACATTCTGGTCCATTACTTGAATCCTCCGCATGGACAGATGGCAAACAAACTAATTCCTGTCAATTTAAGGCAGGTGTTCATTTGCTCGAGGTAAAATGCCGTTGCAGTTCTCTGGAGTCAAAGCTGTCTGGCCCTTGGCAACCTCACAGCATTGAAGGTCAGTTCTCAAAGGCAACTGATACCCCTGACTGCAGCTCTTTTGGCTCGTCATCCATTTTGGCAAATGGCAAGTCTAGGCCGATCAATCAAGGGCCGTCAAAAGGCCAAATAGAAAAAAAAGCCCAAACTGTAGCCCTGATCCTCTGTATCGACCGCGTGGATTATAGAGGATCACCCTTGGGGCTTTCTACATTATTTGACCATAACTTTGATATTACTTTGTGGTGATAAGTTTAGAAATCAAACCGTGTCCGTCTGTCCCCCTGCTCATCTGCCAATCTGTAAAAATCATCGATCTATTTGGACAAATATTGTATAAAGTTGTAATTGTAGAGAAAGTTGTAGTTGTAGAGAAAAATTGATGTATTCCAACAATGATTGCCATACATAATCCAAGCATTTCTTCCGGCAGTCAGTCACGGCAGGAATACTTAAACATGCATTCAATAATAGATAATCTGTAACAGCTATTTTTAAATCAAACGGAGTGCATCTGTCTGCTAATCTATTCATCCATTTTACCCCGAGGAGGTACAAAGATGTTCATGCAGTGAACAGATATGAAATCAAACTGTCATTATAAAACTACTATCAACAGCAGTGAGTGTAAATGATTGTTACGCCAGGTGCTCAAATTTGTATACTTCAAAATTAATTGTAATTAAGCCCTTTGCTAAGCCCCGCCCCCAGCTACAACACTGTCACGGTCACTAACTGCACTCCCTGCATAAATATGTTCTAATTTTTGGGAAAAATGAAAGAGCGATAGAGATAATCAGACATTCGTCCTGACAATGAAATTAAGAGAGAGTCTGGAGCAGAGCAGGTTTTCTGTCGGACCCTGGAAGGAGCTAATCCCTGCTATGCTATGATTGCTATGTCTGCACTGGAGGGAGGGACTTAGCAAAGGGTTAATTACAGTATTAGATTTCTTATGCTTCTTATGCTTATGCTAAGGTAACCTGCATCTTCTACCACTTTTGGCAAGTAGAAAGGTTTGATTTTGTTTATATTTGTTGCTCTTCGAGCATGTGCACTACAAGGTCTGATGGCTTTTTATTGAATCCGATTGATTAAGAATCCATTTGAATCTCTTTACAACCATTTAGTTAAGTTAAAAACCATTAAGTTAAAGATCTGTAATCTAATTTCATTAGATCACAAGGCAGAAACACTTATCTTTGGTGGTAGTCTAATTATTGCTTCTAAGACTTGAAGCTGAAAGAGATATGAAATCAGAGACATTTAAATAACAGCTATGCCGTATACACAGCTATTTTTTTTGCCAAATACTAGCAGGTACCAATGCAGTACCTTTAAATTGAGTTACAAAATCTTGATATGAAAAGTTAAGCTCAGCTTGATCATGTCACCCCTCGTCGTTCCTGTCAAACTACAATATCACACAGTGCGCACTCCCTGTCATAGCAGTGTTACGGAATAATTTGATCGGCAGGATCTTTGGCTCAAAAGGCTGACAGAGTTCCTTACCAACCTACAACCAAAGTAAAATGCACTGTAGCTGTCACAGAATTGATACTGATGAGGAACAGTTTATATACATCAGCAACAATTAGCAAAGGGAAAAGATAAGGAGCCACCTCACTAGTCTTTTCTACATCACTCGATGCATGAAAACAAAATTAGGAGAAACATTAGTTTTGATAAAAAATACACTCACCCTGAAGCATACCCTGCATTATCATCTATTTTACTCAAAATGGGACCATCATTAATTAAATCAACACTATACTGTATTAAAGAATACTTGAAAGTAGCAATTGAGAACACAAACTCAATGTTTACTGAGGTAATAAATCAAGTGAGAAGTAGGGTCATTTTCTCATAGACTTTCACGCAATCACTTCTTTTTTCAACAAGAGGTATTATCCCCTGATGGCCAATAAAGAGAATGTAGTTCAGCAATTGGCTTTACTTTTCAGATCCGGTGGTGGTTGGCTGTCAACTGCACAGAAGTTTTTTGATGCCAGGTCAGGCAATCAAGTGGGGGAATAGCCCTCACCTCCCATGCTTATCTTCAAACTCAACCTTCATTTTGATCTCAACTACCAATCTGTTTTGCAGTTTTGCAACTGGACCTGGCAAGGTTGCAACCCTATCGCGTTGACAAAATGGGCCCTAGTTTCGTAGACCAGGCGCAGTCAGCTTTCAGAGCACCTGCGCCGCGCCGACGGGGTGTGTTTGCCTGGACTTTGCAAGTTTCGTGCACCGCGCAGGCTCGCGCAGGCACACCTCCCGTCTCGCCCACCGGCGCAAGTGGGAAAGAGGGAGGAGAAGAAGGCGTGAGTGGGAGATGAGGAGGAGACGAGGCGTGGACTGGGATTAATCCAGCCGATTCAGATCTTCACCAATCAAATGAGCTCCTCTCCTCTCCTTTAATGCGTTAGGGGAGGTTCAGTGCAAGTTCCGTCACTTCCGTGACGGCAACCCGATGACAGAAGCAGCGCCGCCGCTCCCACCACACGCATCACGCGCTGTGCGTGCGTATCATAATAATAACAATGCCGATATTATAAAAAACAGGAGAGAGAGAGGGAGATGTTTTGGTCCGAGAGGCTGAGTTTCCGTTACGCGTGCCATCCGCCTTTGATCTGATGTCAGATGTGACGGGACAATCTATATAGATATAAATTCACGTGTTGATTCAATTAGTTGCATTAAATAGTGTTTGTTGTGATTATTTATTGCATTTAAATGTGCCTGGAACTGTGGAAACCTGCCTGTGAGATCTCGGTGACGTGTGCGGACTGCGCGCCGTCAGCCAAACTTCCGATCCGCCAGCTGTGATTCGCATTGAATCAATGGACTTTATTTACGCCTTGCGCCAAAAGTAGACCAGGTTGGAGCTGGCGAGCTTTCAGCGCAGTCTCGGCGAGGCTTTTTGCCACGAAACTTCTGCTACGCCAAGCTGAATCTGTGACGCCTCCCCCTGCTGCGCCGCCACACCCATCTTGGCACAGGCGATCCACCAAACTGCCAAACTGACGGTGCGCAAGGCCACGAAACTAGGGCCCATTATGTCCACGGAGAGACGTACATATAAAAACATGTCAAAATACTGCTGCTCTTGTAGTTCCTGGCACAACTTCTCCAGGACGACATTTGCAGAGATCACACACACACACACACCACACACAAACACACACACACACACACACACACACACACACACACACACTAACGAGGTGAAAGCAACACCAGCATTACCGTCACGGCTGGTAACCAGCTACCAGAATCCAAACCTAACAAGCATGATGCAACACACATTCCTTTTCACTGGTTGAAATTCAAATTTGGTGCACAAAGCCATAAAACATGAAAAAAGATATATGAAGTCAGTTTATTGCTATTCCACTGACTGAAAGTTCCTGGCGGAGACACATTCTGCTTGTCTGTAAGGGCTCAAAGATATACAATAAAATCCACAGGGAACCGTTAATGTATATATATATCATCACAATTCTAGGATATTTACAATATCCATAGAGCCTAAAAGCAGGAAAGCTTGAAATAAATCATAGCAGCATTTGAACAAAAGCTCATAGATTTGTGAGTGTAGATGCATGATGAACAATATCACCCCATTGTTTCAGCAAAAGACAGCTTTTCTTTCCTTGTTGGCTCAAGCATCAAGGCAGTTGTTGTCCCTAAAAGGAATAGACTGCCAGCAGCTTGTTAGTTGAGACATTTCATCTTGCAATGATAATTCAGTGATCACCATCAACAAATGACATTCTGCACTTGGGATTATGGGTCCATTGTATATGAACGCATAGAGGATTTGTGCAAAGGTTACCACTGCACTTAGACATTTTGGAAATGTTCAAGATCAAACATTGTGCTAACTCTTCAGTGTCAGTCCTCTCCGGATAGTTCAGCCACGTCGTGTCAGAGCCTTTGTGATCAATACAGTCAAGAATTCTCCTTGAAACAAAAAAAGAAAAAAAAAATCTGTTTTAGCGAATAGGTTTCACAACATTACATCATGGATCAGACTGTAGTCAGGGAGAAACATCTCAGTAAATCACGGCATTCATTCTGAAGACATTTAATACAGCTCATGCATTTTCCAATTACACTTCAGTGTCAGGCTGCTGAATTGTAAATGCATAGTTAGCAGTCATCCATTTAGTTTCTCGAAGGTTTAATGAAGTAATGAATCAACATAGGACTTCATTATTTCTCTTCTTACAGTAAATCCGGAAAGTACTACATACTGTGAGCTTTTGGCACAGGTTAAATTATTGAAGCTTGGACAGCCAATGATTGTATTCCATAACAACTACTCAAAGTGCTTTATGGATATTAATTAAAACACTGAGATATGACAAAAATACTTATAGGGGAGAGTCGGCATGAAAGTAACGTGGCGATATGCATATTGTCAGCCGCATATTCTGGACGGTCCGCTAAACATACCTGACCCATGAAAAATCGTGTGCATAAATCAGTCTGTTGCTGTACTCCGAAAGCCGTTTTGGATCATCAAAAGGAAATTAACTCAATCTGTCATTTTATTATGAAAAGTTCCATTTCATGTTTCATGAGTCATAGTAATGCTCTGAAAGATTGTTTCACACTTTAACACACCCAGTAGGCAAAAGTAAGTTTCTTTGGTCCCTCTTTCGTGAATATCAATCTCCGTCATACAAGTTTTCTTTGCCTGTTCCTACATTGTTGTAAGATATGTGATGAAATTGAAGCAACAATTTAGAAATGGATATTTTATCAAATTTGAGTACGACATTCAGAATATTAAAATTTAAATTATACTGTATATGGCTCACTCTGTCTCTCTGTGTGTTGTTATCCAAGCCTCTCCTTGCTTTTTTTAAACATAGCCAGGATGAATATGCATGCTTTTAATGCATGTTCATGCATGTCGGCTCAGAAGTCGCCATGTGGAGAGCGAAATGCTCCTAATCTCGTGTTATACACCTTTAACCCTTTTCAAGTTTTAATATTAATAAGTGGAAATGAATGGAGAGAATGCAGAGCTCAATGTGCAACATCTCTTTGTGTTCAAGGATTAGGTTGGTTCCAAAGAGCCTTGTGGAAAGGTTTGCATTCTCTATGGGCAGGGTGTGCATGAA
The DNA here is from genome assembly GCA_029853015.1 of Chelidonichthys spinosus. Classification (NCBI taxonomy): domain Eukaryota; kingdom Metazoa; phylum Chordata; class Actinopteri; order Perciformes; family Triglidae; genus Chelidonichthys; species Chelidonichthys spinosus. The sequence continues at coordinate 7,187,494 of CM056831.1, forward strand.
ATATTAAGTGTTGTACCCAGACATGTACAACACGGGAAAAGCATAAAAGTGCTGCCATGCATGTACTGATGGGAACACAAAAGCAACATTTATAATATGTATGATGCCGAAAAGGCAACTATGCTTTGAGCAGCCTACTGTAACTATGTGTTAGATTGTGCTACTTTTCACATACGACTGCATATTGTCACACAGCGGTGAAGGGTGTCCTGTCTTGGGTTTTCTGTCTTGTGAATTTTATGTTTTATTTTGAAAAGTAACTCTCCTCTCGTTTCAGGTCACTTGCCCTTCCTCATGTGTCTTCGGTCTGACGTCATCCCTAATCCCTGATTGTTGTCACCTGTGCTCCCCTCCCTGATGTCTATAAAGTCTGTGTCTTCCGTTGTCTCGTTGCCAGAGTATTTCGTCCCACGTCTGCATTTAGCCCATGACCACAGCCTTCGATCGCGACCAAGTCTTGTATGTTTCAGTGTTTCAGGTATTCCTCTAGATGAGTGATTTTGTGTTTGGTAAAGTTTTAAGTTCCTAGTTCATAGATAGATATTCTCGTAGTAGTTTTTGTCCTCCTCTTTTGGGAGCATTTTCTGTTTTTCAGCCTTATAGTGTTTCGTTATTTTCCTCCATTGTTGGAGCATTTTGTGTTCTCGTGTTCTTCCTATTTGTGACATTTGATATTCCTGTAGTAGTCTTGTGTCCTCCCTTTTGGAGAGTTTTCCGTTCTTGCGTTAGCCATAGTGTCAGAGTTGATTATCTTTTGTAGTCCCGTATCCTCCCTTTTGGAGCGTTTTACGTTTGTTAAAGTTCATAGATTAGTCCTCGCTAGAGTAGACATTTAGTTAGCCTTTTATTTTGTATCCTCCCCTTCGGAGCGTTTTCCTTTTGTCGTGTTTGTACGTCCGCCACCTTCCCTATCCCTGCTCCCCTTTCCCTTTTCCCTTCTCCCTTCCCTCTCTCTCCCCTTTTCCTAAAGTTAAGAACCAAGTAATTTTCATAGCCATTGTGTTGTCACTCGTTTATTGGAAATCGTGCAAACCTGTAAATAAAAGCTTGGATCTACTGTCCTCACTCTGCCCGCGAGTCCTCCTTCAAGTCCAGTTCTGACACACATCTCTAAAACAAATCTGCTCATCATACCCATAATAACCCATCTTTGAAAACATACGTACATTTGAGTGCAGTCTGGACACAGTATGACTCACTCTATAAAAAAAACAGATGTTGCATTAATAATGACGGGTATAAGCCACAGTGCTTGATTGAAAAAATGGGAGATTTTCGGCTAATGAGGCAGTGTTGCAGTATTGATCCAAATCTTCGATAACTTGGCAATTTTACCATACGTTTGTTAAAGTTCATAGATTAGTCCTCGCTAGAGTAGACATTTAGTTAGCCTTTTATTTTGTATCCTCCCCTTCGGAGCGTTTTCCTTTTGTCGTGTTTGTACGTCCACCACCTTCCCTATCCCTGCTCCCCTTTCCCTTTTCCCTTCTCCCTTCCCTCTCTCTCCCCTTTTCCTAAAGTTAAGAACCAAGTAATTTTCATAGCCATTGTGTTGTCACTCGTTTATTGGAAATCGTGCAAACCTGTAAATAAAAGCTTGGATCTACTGTCCTCACTCTGCCCGCGAGTCCTCCTTCAAGTCCAGTTCTGACACACATCTCTAAAACAAATCTGCTCATCATACCCATAATAACCCATCTTTGAAAACATACGTACATTTGAGTGCAGTCTGGACACAGTATGACTCACTCTATAAAAAAAACAGATGTTGCATTAATAATGACGGATATAAGCCACAGTGCTTGATTGAAAAAATGGGAGATTTTCGGCTAATGAGGCAGTGTTGCAGTATTGATCCAAATCTTCGATAACTTGGCAATTTGTGTAACGAAGAACTTCTCCTACCATATTGCTATGATCACGACTCCGTTTACTGACAAGCCATTTTCCTCCATCAACTAAACAGCGTTTGAATGCACTGATACACAAACTCCCTACACAGCTTCAAGATTTCTTGGCATTTGCCGAGCTTGGCCCTGCCTCGTCTCAGCAAATGGACAATCAATTTTACCTTGTTGTCTCCTGTTTCTAATCCCCCAACTACCTTCGTTCCTTTGCTCGATACAGTTCGGGTTCGGTACACTTACTCTGCCTGATGCTTCTTGCCCTATCAGGTGCGCCGGGGATCAAATGTCGGCACTATCAGGCAGCTCGTCTCAGTGCCTGAAGACAAATACCAGACAGTTACGCCTTCTCTTCATTCCGTCTTATTATTCTACACCTTGTCTCATATCTGCTGCCTTACCTTTATGCTGTGCTCTGAAATAGAAATCAGAGCTGTATGACACATCCTTTTCCAAAGGCCTAATCATACACAAAAAGCCCCCCATTACATTATTTTATACTCATTATCAGCTGAATACAAAGGCTGTAAGAGGCCTAAGCCCTTTTTTATGATTAATCAAAAGCACTTGAGGGTGAACACTTTATATCTGATACCTTTGAACAAATCTGTCCATTTTTACTCAGATTAGAGTTCATTTTGGTGGGTAGAGGGGAATATCTTTCTTTTTCTCTTCTTTGATCCTTTGCCACAATGTCTCCTCCATATATGTATCGTTTTAGCGTCGTCTGTGAGTCTCCTGCTGTGATAGAGGCATCACATTTCGGGGGGTGATCTTGGAAATCATACTGTACAGTCTGAATAAATAAAGGCTCGTCAATCATCACCAAGCTGACATGTTGTAAAATGACTCATTAATGGCTTAATGAATCACAATATAAAAGGTGTTGCCATCTTTCCCACCAGGCTATGGCTATATATGTGCATGTCACTTTTATTGATCTAGCCTGCATGTGTTGATATATAGTCTCAATCTAATTGCACTCAGTGAAGGTTTTTATGGGTGTTTGCAGGGAAGGACATTTATATGGGGCCGCTTGAGCTCACCTCTGGTCATGTGATTTTGTCATCGGGTTTCCTGGGACAAAACTGCACTTCTGTCATTAAAAGTAATCACTGGTTAGGGAGAAAAAAACGAAAAAATGAAAGGGCACTGTATGTTTTATTAATAAATCCTGCAACAATCGCTCCGTGCCTGCAAGAGGTAACGGAGAGAACAGCTTTAAAAGCAGGAATACAGATGAGACAATTCATGAGTTTGTACTGATAGTCACCTCATGTGAATTTGCTGTAATTTGAAAAAATAGATCAATACCAAGAAAATGGATGTGAAACAGTCTCCTAGAGCAAATAGCGGGGTAAAATCCAATCCCTAAAGTGGTGTTTCCAAACGTTACCTTCCCAAGGTCATCCGTAGAACAACAAGATACAGTTCTCAGGGCCACAAGAAGATATCAGGTAGTCGTGGGCGAAATGACCGGCCGCAGTCCTCCAGCCATTACTCCCCTGTCAATCACGCACCCCACAGAAATTGTAGACAATAATGACTTTATAACCGATAAGTTGAACTGCCAGTAAAAAGGAATGTATTCAGTTGTACCTAGACCAATGTGTGTAGGTGCAGCAGGTATGAAATAGCAGGAAAAAGTCAATTGTACTCTAGAGCTGTGTGACAGACACTAATGTGCACATAAGACACACATTCATTTGCCATGGTCTTAGCTCAGCAAGTTATTCTCAGTTTCTTAAAATTAGCCCGTATTATATGATGGAAAATTTACCCTTTTCATTGCTTTTTAATTAGTCCAGAGGGATTCATTTTTTTCATGCATCAGGTTTTAAATGTCTAGATGACGGCCCCATTTGTGTTCACATTTTCTCACTGAAAAGAAAAAGAAAAGCACAAGTGATGTATAAAAATTGATTCACTTAATGTAGCAAAGTGAAGGATTCATTGGAGTAATTACTTTCATGTAATTGTCATATATCCACCTAAAGGTTTACAGAAGTTCCACCGTCCCCTTTCAGGTTCAGGGTTTTCTACTGAGACGCTCTGATACAGACTGCAAAATCCAAAGACTGAAATGTGAGCTTGTCCTTGATGCTGACGATGTTACGTTACAAAATGCATCTGTCTTTATCTCTGAGGGACAAGTTCAGGCTTTGCATTTTTGAATTACATTCAAGTAATTTACAGGAGCTGAGCTGAATCTTATAAGCTCCAAAGTCATACAGTCATGGGAAAAATTTCAGACAGGTGATCTTTACTGGAATTATGTTGGATAACAGAAATGATTGTCTTGTCTTAAAGTGCTGTAAAATTCAGCCATTACTCTATATCATGTTGTTTGTTAAGTATTATTAATAGAGTTTTCTTTTAGTATGAAGTCTCAAAACAAGGACCCTTTAAAAATCTACTGTATCTAATTTACAAAGAAACTAATGGTTATTTGAATGACAGCAGCTCATTCACCGTGAAACCTGCTACAGCTGTCTGAATTTGTTAATTGGGAAATCAGGCCTCTTACCGGAAATCTGGTAAAAAAAAAAAAAAGAAACACGCTAGAAATGAGTTTCCTACAGTTCTGTATATTCATGGTAGGTGGATGTACAGTACACTTAAAATAGATCACAGTATTAATCCCGGTTTCAAGCATCCTCTCTGGTCCCTCTAGGGATGAGTAGGAGGCTGCCTCAGCCCTACACTGAGCCAACATATAATGTACTCTTCTTATTGTTGTTCCACTTTGTAACATGTCGTGAAAGCGGAAGAAGATAGAGACACTGACTGGCTAAACCTGGACAAGTGGTTGATGCTTCACCCTGAGAGAGGCGGCTCTCGCTGTCCTGCGAAACAGAGGTTTCAGACAACTTTAGCTCCGTGTAGCTATATTAAAAAGGGTCATATGATAAAAATACTCACTGTTCCAGTGCTTGAGCACATATTTGGGGATTCTGAAGCATCTACCAACCCACAAACTGTGACATAAGACAACACAATTCATGTTTGTGGGCTGTCTAGATCAGAAAACATAGGATTCCTATCTCATCTGCAAGCTGAATACCGCCCCCCATTTGAGTATCTCCACCAGGAAGTGACCACATTTCTGAAAACTGAAGCCGATGCAGCAGTGCCTTAAACTTTTTTTCTGATGGCCATCAGGGGACGATGACTCGGGTTATTATTACCTGAGTAGTCACGTGTTTATGGTCTCAATCATTTGCTTCAATCTTCTTCAATTGGCCTGGTGTTCACTTTGTTCATTGTGGCAACATTAAGAGTAAAATAGACAATAAAGCAGCTTAGGCCTAGGTCTGGTTCAAGTCCTTGTTTGGAACTTGAAACCTTCAACAGTGTTTGCAGTTCATTAAAGGCAGTCTGTTTAGCTAAAAATGTCTTTTCAACATCCAGTCGAGCTTGTGTCACTTCTGGTTCCCCCCCAAAAAAACAAGATGGCGACGGCCAAAATGCTGAACTCGAGGCTTCAAAAACCATAGTCCATGAACAAATGCCTGGCATCATGGTGACTATGTCGATGACACACACACACACACACACACACACACACACACACACACACACACACACACACCTCGAGGGCTACTTTTGCAAAGGAAGGTGTACCTATACTTTTTGCGAGCCAATCAGAGCAGACTGGGCTATTTAAGGAGACTGGCTGAATACAGTTCAGACAATGTGAGAAAAAAATGTGTTTTTTGAACATTCAATTATGTAAATACACATTCTAGTAGAAAGTATGAATAAACCGAGCATGATGTTATGTAACAATTGTTGGATGATAAGATACTGTGAGCTAAAAATGTCCCTCATGAATAGCTGTCACTGTCTCAAACTGCCCTATCAAAAGGAGGAACAGGGGGAAAAAAGAATTGTGTTTTTCTGTGAACTCCAAGGTCTGAACAAATATTGACAGCTTACACAAAAGGACACGCTCATCTCCAAATAACTTACAGCAATCCAGATCTACAAGGATGTATTTATAAAATCTTGTTTTCCTCAGAAGCCATATGGATTGTCTTACCAAACAGATTGTGGCGATATTCTGCTGACCCGCTAGGTTCAGACTGAATGCAAGATACCGCAGATGCTGTATGAAATGTATTGAAAAGATTAAAGTTAATTCAAAGGGTCTGTTAAGTCTAAAATTATCCAGCCCCTTCTAATACATCTGTAGTTCCTGGTACTAAGACTACCTTTAAAAATGTTTGACAACGCCACCTCCCGCTAAGGGGCAGGAGGCCCCCTCAACCTTTAATATCTACAATGCAATTTATGACCCACTCTGACCTCCCTGAGCAGAAACAGTTTACCAGAGGCGTATCCTGTGCAAAAGGTAAGTTGGCTTTTTTACAATATGTAGATAAAACATAGGCATGAGGCAATCACAACAATCTCATTGGGTGGTTAAAGTCAATCAGTTCTCCTCACAATAAGGGTGGGTCAGCCATACACAGCAACCATAAGATGACTGTAGGAGACAGAAAAAGGGAGACAGCAACTCTACCACCACACACATGCACTACACACTTAAGTTCTATTTACATATGCTTTATCGCGATGAATTACATGTGGTGTCACGACCAAATATACACACCACTAGAGTGTCACCCATGCAGTCCCACCACAGAAGGAAGCTGTGTGTCAGTGCGGACCCGGCCTTTTCACAGAGTCAAGCTGTAGAAACAAAAGAAAACAGGAACATTAAACGACATCGCCATCCAAAGTATAGTAGAAAATATACAACAATTGCCTCAAGCCTACAAATCAAATAAACAGCAAAAAGTAAGTTGACAGTAGAAAACAGTGGCTGGCCTGGTCCTTTAAAGAAAACACAAAAATGCATTAGTTTGCCAGCCCAAAGTTCAAGAAATTGCACATGAGTAAAACACTAAAAAAAAGGTAATAAAATTATAAGCCTACTTTGCAAGGGTACACAAACTCCCGTAATTAATTGTGCGGGAGCAGAGAGAGCAATCCAGTGCATCAACTATTAAAAAGGAAACAAAGTTATAAATACCACAATCTAAAAATATGTTTAAAAATAAAGATAAACATGTATATTGTTTACCAGTATCTGTGCCACAGCATCCCTAAGTGGTCACGTCAGTCCTGAACTGAAACATAAATAAATAAAATCTACTTAAAATATCTTTCATGTTGTAGCATTTCCACACAGGTTAAAATACTTAACACAAAGAGCGTTGGCCGCACACAGACACATGGTTACCTTGCTGAGACAAACAAAAGGCTAGCACAAACCTGAGCTACTCCATGTTAAACCATGTTTGAAACTACTGAGCCTTACCATCAGTTTTGCCTGCCTGATCCAAATCCGAGTGGTCGTTTGTTTTTGGACTTCTGTGCTAATCATGGACTGTCCATAACGAACACCATGTTTGAACATAAGGATGCTCATAAGTGTACGTGGTACCAGAGCACCCTAGGCCGAAGGTCGATGATCGATTTTGTGATTGTTTCATCTGATCTGAGGCCGCATGTTTTGGACACTTGGGTGAAGAGAGGGGCGGAGCGGGGGCGGAGCGGGGGCAGTGCGAGGTAAAGCTCTCGATCTACCGGTCAATCTTCGTCCCTACCCTCACCTATGGTCATGAGGGATGGGTCATAACCAAAAGAACTAGATCGCGAGTACAAGTGGCTGAAATGTGTCTTCTCAGGAGGGTGGCTGGCGTCTCCCTTAGAGATAGGGTGAGAAGCTCAATCATCCATGTGGACTTGGACTAGAGCTGCTGCTCCTTTGCATTGAAAGGAGACAGCTGAGGTGGTTCGAGCATCTGGTAGGGATGCCCCATGGGCGCCCCCCTAGGGAGGTGTTTCAGGCAAGGTGAGGCCACGGGGAAGACCCAGGACTAGATGGCGAGATTATATCTCCATACTGGCCTGGGAATGCCTCAGGATTTCCCAGTCATAGATGACTGATGTGGCCCGGGAAAGGAAAATTGTGGGTAGCCTGTGAAAGCTGCACCGGATAAGCGTTAGACGATGAGATGATGAGATTTATCAAAGCCCAATCAATTGCAGAGGAAGCACATGAACATTTTGGAGTCGTGTCGAAATGAGGTCGGCACCCAGAGCACAGAAATATAAACATACCTTGCTAATCATATTGCAAATGCCTTATGATTTGTGAAGTTGCTTAGCTACAGATGAAGGTCTGGCATTAGCCTTCCTCATTAAACTGAATTTGTTATTTAATTTGTTTAAGTAGGAAGTGAGTATCCACTGCATTTAATTTCACTTGTAAAAAAAAAAAAAAAGGAATCCAGTTCGATGTAGATGGCTTCCAATCAGTGGCACTCAGGGTGGTAATTACAGTACAAGTAGGCATGTACACCATTGACTAGGTGTTGCCGTTTTCCTCAATTCGATGTGCACATGTTGACACCTGATTAATTGGCCGGCTGTTTGAAGATCGTGCAACACCTCAGCGGAGCACACAGTGGACATAATGCCAGTCTAACCACCTGAGAAGGATGATGATAGCTGCAAAAAGAAGTCACACATTTCACCATCCGCTTGATCAAAGCGTGCTGGATTTTATGATTCATGATTGTGCTCAGTGGTGTCATTTGAAAAAAATTGTTAAAGAAAATTTGGTATCACAAACTCACCATCTTGGTTTGTATAGTATGACAAACGTTAAAAGAAAAAGGCAACAAATGGGTTAATTCTGAGCAAAATAAAATAACACTTTTCAGAACACTTGTCTTTTGTCACATCTCTTGAGCGTGGTGAGGGAATGATGCGTGCGCTTCTGGTTGTCACATGTTTGTCATACTTTTACAGGGAGCGCTGAAAATGTGACATCCCTTGGATCCCTTGGAGCATATTACAGAATCAAAAAAAGTTTCAGGGTTTCTTTTTGCCCCTCAAATTGTCAAAATAGCACAAATGGTACGACACATATCTTTTCAATGGTCTGGGAGATTATTCAACCACGTAGCTATAGCATGAGGAGGAGGCCTAATAATTCATAGGTTTAACTGGTCACAATATTCACTTTCTCATGACACTCAATTATCCTCCTCGTTGGTAAAGCCAATAAGAAATGACCTGAATCTAAAATGTAGACCACCTGCAACAATTGATCTCAGTTAAACCAGAAGATAGATTACAAGCTCCAACAGTAATTTGTAATGGTATCCACTTCCTGTCACCTAAGTAGGCATGGTCCTGGCGAGGTTGCCTTTTTCTGAAGCAATTACACATGTTTTGTTTTTTTTTAATTATACTTAGATCACTTTTTTTCATGTTGATCAGTGTTTGAAAAGGCCTAATTTACACTCCTTGATTTAATGTCATCAAAGAATAAAACATAAAAAGGTCCAGCATCGGTGAAAATTATTTATAGGCACTGGGAAACAAACAGAACCCTGAAAAACTTCTGGATGTTTAAAGGAATATTGGATGCTTAGGTGAAGAGTCACTCATCGATAAATCATCTTAATCTCTATAGCACCGTTCTTATGGGTAAGTTCAGTTCAAAGGTTCAAAGTGTGGACAGTGAACACAATTTGTATTTATTTCTTATTTAATTTAAAACAATTAAGGCAAGGCAAGGCAACTGTATTTGTATAGCACATTTCATACACAAGGCAGTCTCAAAGTGCTTCACATTATAAAAATGTCATACAATAAAGTGAAAAAAAAATTAGGATTAAAATAAAATAAAAGCAAAATTTAAATTTAAAAATAAATCATTAAAAACAAGAATATCAAGGAAGAGAATATACAGTGCAGCATAAGAAGTTCACAGATAGTATTGATTACTGAAAGGCAGCGGCAAACAGATAAGTCTTCAGTCTTGATTTAAAACAGCTGAGATTTGCAGCAGACCTGCAGCTTTCTGGAAGTTTGTTCCAGATATGTGGTGCGTAAAAACTGAAGGCTGCCTCTCCATGTTTTGGTTCTGGACACAAAGCAGACCTGTCCCAGACCATCTGAGAGGTCTGGATGGTTCGTAGCTAAGCTAAACCATTCAGTGCTTTGTAAACCAGCAGTGGTATTTTAAAGTCAATTCTTTGACAGACAGGAAGCCAGTGTAAAGATCTGAGAACCAGAGTAATATGATCCACTTTTTTGGTCTTAGTGAGGACTCGTGCAGCAGCATTCTGAATTAACTGCAGCTGTCTGATGGACTTTTTAGGGAGACCTGTGAAGACGCTGTTACAGTAGTCAAGCCTGCTGAAGATAAATGCATGGACAAGTTTTTCCAAATCCTGCTGAGTCATAAGTCCTTTAATCCTTGATATATTCTTTAGGTGATAGTAGGCTGACTTTGTAACTGATTTAATGTGGCTGTTGAAGTTCAGGTCTGAGTCCATGACTACACCTAAGTTTCTGGATTTGTTTGTGGTTTTTACCATTACCGCTTGAAGCTGGGTGCTAACTTTTTCCTTCCTTGGCTCCGAAAACAATGATTTCAGTTTTGTCTTTGTTTAAGTTGAGAAAATTCTGCTCCATCCAATTATTGATTCGCTCAATGCATCTAATCAGTACTGGAATTGGACTATAGTCACCTGGTGATATTGTTATGTAAACTTGTGTATCGTCACTACTTGCGTAGTTATGGTAACATATTTTGTTATTTTTCATGATCTGAGCCAGTGGAAGCATGTAGATGTTGAACAGACCAATATATTTGAGACAGTATAATTAAAAAAATCAAATGAACAGCTATATTAAAAGTAAAGCAGTGCAAAAAATAAAAATAGAGCTTACATTCAGCAGATTAAGTAGAAAAAACATTTCAACTTGAATATGATAAAATAATGAGAGAAAAAATCCAATCAAACTATAAAGATATCAATAATGCCTGGAAAAAATGTCTATAAACCATTCTTAATGAAAGGCCGGGCTGAATAGTTTAAGTTTTTGTTTAAAGATGAATGCTGCAGCTCAAATCCTTAGACTGTTTCAGCAGCTCTCAGCATCAGTTCCTTGTGGAAGTGATGCTTTGCCATTTTTCTTACTTTGTTGCCTTACAACCTGGAATAACAATGGATTTGAGGGATTTGTATTATTTGATGTACACAACATTCTACCACTCCATCTAACAATGGGATATTAACCCATGACAAACTCATGGAATATTACTCCCCTCCCCATGTCCGTATTTTTTTATTTTTGACTTACAATGGTTTTAATATGCTATCATAGTTATGTGAGCCCCCACGGTTGATGAAATCATTATTGAGATCAAATCAAAAATCGGTATCATCTGTAGGATATCTGAGAATTCCTACAAGGCTTAACTGGAAGATCTGGCAGGTTCAGGCATTCAGCCCAGGACGGGCCTGGATATCGATTTGAAATGCAACAGCCATTCCATCCCATCTCAAGTTAATGCCAACATAGCCTTGTTATATTATCCCTCTATGAATGACTCAGATCAGGATGTGAATGAGCCCCAAGGGGGGAACATATCTGGGACCCCCCTACTAGAGCTGATAGGCGTTTCTTAAATCAATGTTGAATCATTTTCAAGACTAAACAAAGTTATTCTAAAAGCAGTTGAATATATTTCCATGTACAAGAGCAGACTATTGTAGTACCGAGAACTCATAAAAAAGCATATTCAGTTGCTCATTAGATGATTTGTCACCTTATTTGAAAAGGGATGCAGTGGCAACAATGTACTCCACAATGTGCATGTGCTTATTTTTCAGTTGTTTTGCTAAACTCAACGCTGTAACTGGCTGCATTCAACTGATTTCTGTCATTTCAGATCAGTGGGAGAAAGTTATTATAGGCATAAATAATGTGAGTCTCCATCCGACTGTGGCAGGCTCCAAGACAATGAATGGATCCCAAGTACTATGGCAACCCTTCTGCTGACTATGTATTCCATCGAAGCAACTGCTGATAAAAAAAAAAATAAGATGACCCAGTTTGGTACAAGGCTTTGTGTTAAGTGCTAACTCAGTCAAAACAATAGAGCATGGTGATAATTCTCCGTGGGTTCATCACAAGTAGATACTCCTTTTTCTATGTATTCATATTCAATTACAAATATAAGTTCAATACATAAAAATAAATAGTTGAAAAAAAAAACTGATTAGTGATAAGTTTGCACTGATATTTAAAATATTTATTTGTGTTTCATTGTGTATCGACTTTGAAGAGGTGAACATTGAAAATACGAAATGTATCATATACAAATTCAGTTAATGATTGCAAAACAAGATTAATGACACACACGTTTCAGTCCTTTAGTGGCCCGCAGCTGTGTTGCATTGCCTTCCTTTGCTGCCGCAGGTGTGCTCAATAGCAAATCAAGGCAACGGAGCAAACGACTTCTGACTGACAAACAGCAATCAGCACAAGGGACACCTGGTGCCTGTACTACGAAGCGAGTTCAACATACCCAGGGTATCTTTCAGAGATCCAGCTTAAGTAACCCTAACAAAGGCAATTGGAGATAAGCGGTCACACGAAGCTGGTTATCAACTCGTTAACTCAACCCAGGGTTTACCTGTCCAGCTATGAGCGCGTGCACATGAAAGAGGCGGCGTTTGCAGCATTTGACCAATCACAAACATGGATCAGTCTACGGCAGCGGAGCCACGTATTTCACGTACGAGGAGCGAACCATAATCTTACAGGAATAAGAAGAAGTTAAACATATAATGCAGGCAAAAGGCAACAGTTTCATCTGCCAAATGGAGGAAGGACAGCTGGCAAAAACTCGCCGACTGTGTGAATGCGTAAGTCGTATTAACAGTATTAGTAGTAGTATAATATGACTACCCCATCATAACGGCACTAGTAGATCTGACTGATTTGATAGCAACAGTAACTTCGCTGATAACTTAGTGGTAAAGTTACCGCCCCATGTACTGAGGCTCCCTGCAGCGGACCTGGGTCCGAATACGCCCTGTGGCCGTCTTTTAAATCATGTCGTCACTCTTTCTTTAGTCCCTTTAACGCTTTTGATGTCCTTCAGCATTAAAAGGCGACTGGTTTATAACTGGTTTATGACAATATTAGCCTCATTCTTTCAGCTGCAATCCCGGCAGTGTAAAACGGACTTGGGAGCAAATAAAATAAATATAAAACATAATTCAAAGTGGTAAGTAGGCTGCACGCTGACACAGAAAAGTCTTTCCCTCCGATGAGAATCTGTATCTCTCATATAAAACATCGTCAGGGACAGAAAAAGGGTTTTGCCGGTCTCTGTACACTCTATAGTTCTCCTACGAGACCCTCTCACGATCCACCGAGCTTCTTTTTTTCATATCCACGCACCAAGACAGCTGATTGGTCGGTAGGCGGTGTGTTTCTCCACGTTGATCTCTTATCAGGAACATAACCTGCTCCGGAGCAGGTTAGCTCCACAGCGTAAGTTACCATGGCGATCTACCCCGGTAAGAAGTGAACCAGCGTCGTAGGACGGAAAAAAACAGAGTTAACGCTTAACCGCTTACCTCGCTAAGCACAAATCCTGCTTCGTAGTACAGGCCCCTGGCTGGCAACACGCAACCGGATAATCACAGGAGCCAAGCTATGGATTTACACCTACCACATTGTAGACATGCATAAAAGCTTTCCCTTATTGACCACATGATGGGTGGTCAATAAACCACCTGCTTTAAACCCTGATGATGTAGTGGCTTCAAAAAAGGTACAAAAACAGATCCATGAATTTAAGTTGTCTCACTTCCAAATCCCCATCCCTTCGTCAACATAAGATTCTTGTTGTGGCGTAAAAGAGTCAACTGGGTCATAAGAGTTGTACTTTGTAGAAGGAACTTGCATTCATTTCAATGGTCAAGGGTAATTTAGTGTCTGCCTAACACTACAACCTCATTCTCTCAGAAAGAAACCAATTGACTGGCTGAAAATTCTTGATTTTTCTCTTTGGTGCGAGTTGCTTTTTCACTTTGCTTCTCATTGCACTTCCCATCCTTGTAGCACATTGGATTAAAGACTGCTTTCCAAGTCCTGGGAGGTTCCCACTAATATAATGTCAAATTGATCCGTCAGCCAGAGGCCCTCTGAAACTGGGACACTTTCCCCATCCCGAAGGCTCGATTAGTGATTAAAATGCTGCGCCAGATTCGTGGAACAACCGGCGGCTGCTGCCGGTTGATCTTGAAAAACTAAACATTAGGGGTTTCACCGGTCAATCCAACACTCTGCACCTCTGAACTCAACGTGACCGTGTTCATCTGCAAACAGACGAGCTGTAGACCTCGCCATTAATTTGCAAAACGATCCCCGCCTTGCCCTGAAAACATATATCTGGAAACACCCATGAATGTTAAATGTTCCACCCCGAATATAACTGCCAGGCGTTTATCTTCTGTGACTGTTGCCAACAGATGAAGCGTGTTCATCATTTTCATGCGGTTGCTTGACAGAGAAAGGTATCGTGGGCCAAAGTGCTAGGCACCCGATATCATTGTCAGAGGTAACATAACAATGTTTATAGGCTGGACGGAGACGTGAATCAACAGACGCCTTTGAGTGTATCCCATGAGCCACCTCGTAGCTGGCGCCGCTGTGCGTGGAGGGAGGGAGAAATTCACGGACCTGAGAGGTAATCACTGGGAACGGCAAGAGTGATGCATTCATAGACACGACTTGGCACATTTATTTGCTTGGGGAGAGTTGGCTAATGATCTGTGGCATATGGACAATTATTCTCATGGCATTGATCATTTCCTTATCAGAGTAGTGTCCCTTGAGGCCGCCGTGCTGGATGGCTTTCAGCCACTTGCATAGATGTCAAGGGTGAATGATCTCATCTGCAAAAAAAATTAAAAAAATAAAAGCCCAGGACAGATTGATGAATATTGAGCTTGACAAGGTCACAGATGTTGTTTTTTTATTGTTTTTCTTTATTGATAAATAGTTAAAAAAAACAAGTATCCTCGAAATCAAAGCATGTCTAATCCTAAATAGCAATTTTAGAACACTTATGTTTTCATAAACTCAGCATGGACCATTTCCACTCAGCGTGCCACACGCATCAGTGATTCTGTCCTACGCAGAGCGAGCACATAAATGCAGCTTCCTGTGGAAGATGGTGCTGACGTTCACGTATCGTGCTCAAAGAACAATGGGTAAAAAATGATCAATTAAAAAGACACAAAACCATAATTTACCTTAATTATTGCAGGGATTTGTCAGTTTTCCTTCAAGGCAAGACATGGTGGGATTATAAATCACAGGCACACAAATAGAGTGGCATTCATGTAACATTTATGTGAATATGAGTAGGCATATAAAAAAGGCTTACAGCTTTAAAGAGCCTTTTGTCACTGGAGTTGCTGGTTTTATCAATGCAGCAGCTACAGTTGTGTTTATTTCGTCGAAACAAAACACTCCATGGTTGAGTATTTTATACCACTCTTCATGTCCTGTGTGAAAGACATATTGGCTTATTTTACCATTATCATAAAAATGGTATCAAACTGTTGACAGAGTAGACGCAGCGACATTACTGACTTGCAACACACAGCAGCAGCTGTGCTCACTCAAGGTGATTTATTGAACACCCAATCACGATACATGTACACACCCACATTAATAATCATGTGTCAGTTCAATCAACTCAATAGAGTCAAAACTATCAATCAATAAAGAAAACAAAAACGCATTCTCTCATTTGCGACCTTAACAAGACAAAAACATAATGCACATTGAGAGCACACCGTTAACACCCCCACTTGCTCTCACATTAACATACAGTAACATCATTTTCCAAAAATAAATGCAGCAAACTTCATCAACTTACACTTGGTTGCAGGCTTTGTCAACACATCTGCTACCATCTCATTAGTGGGACAATACTCCAATACAATTGTACCATTATTTACAGAAGACCTAATAAAATGATACTTGATGTCTACATGTTTGCATCTCTGCCTGCTCACGGGATTTTTTGTTAAGGCTATTGTACCTTGTTTATCTTCACATACCTTAGGTGGTGAGTACTGACATTTATCAAGATTTTCCAACAGCTGTTTAAGATGGAGACACTCCTGTATGGTTGTGGCTAGGGCTATATACTCCGCTTCACAAGTGGACAGTGCGACAGTTGGCTGTTTCTTTGTCTTCCATGAAATCAAAGCACCACATTCATTTAGACTTACACAATAGCCAGTTGTACTACGTCTGTCATTACTAGCCGCCCAGTCTGCATCACTGTATGCTTTTATTCCCAGTGTCTCATTACATTTTCTGTAACACAGCTTTTTGTCAATTGTACCTTTAAGATACCCCAGTACATGTTTAACTGTGGCCCATTGCTCCACAGTTGGCTCTGTGAAGTACTGTGACAGTTTGCTTACCACAAAACTTATATCAGGTCTAGTACAGATGGTCAGATAGATGAGGCTTCCCACTGCCTCTCTATATTTTTTCACATGAATCATCTTTTCAGCATAATTAGTATAGTCTAGTTTTTGTTCACACGGTGTCGATCTAGGTTTGCAATCCTGCATGTTAAACCTTTGCAATATTTTTGACACATATTTTGCTTGAGACATTCTCACACAGTTGTCACTCTGTTCGAAATCAATACCTAGAAAATGCCTTAGTTTGCCCAAGTCCTTCATTTTGAATCTCTCTGTAAGTATGTCCTTCACATCTCTGAGAACATTTTCATCACTTGCAGCAATCAACAAATCATCCACCCATATTACAATTATCACTTTTCCATTTTCAGTTTCCCGTGTATAAACACAGTGGTCAGCTTGATTCTGCTCAAAATGGTTTTTGGTTAGGTACTCATGTAGCACCTTGTTCCAGTTCCTGCCAGATTGTTTTAACCCATACAATGACCTTTCCAATTTACAAACCAATTTTTCATTTGTGCCAGATTTCACCTCATAGCCCTCTGGCTGTTCCATGTAAATTTCGTGATCTATTGGTGCGTTCAGGTAGGCAGTTTTTACATCCATTTGGTGCAGAATCAGGTTTTCTTGTGCTGCTTTTTGTATTATCACTCGGATACTTGTCAAGTTAGCTGTAGGGGAAAAAGTCTCTTCATAATCTACACCTCTCTTCTGACTGTATCCTTTTGCCACATAACGTGCTTTGCACTTTTCAGATCCATCAATGTTGTTCTTGATTGCATATACCCATCTACCCCCCATTGCTTTCTTACCCTCAGGCAAGCTACTTAGGGTAAATATGTGATTTTCTCTAAGTGACTCCATCTCCTCATCCATTGCAGTGACCCATTCTTTTGATCTGTCTGAGGTTATAGCCTCTGTGAAAGTTACAGGTATGTTACATGTCACTCTATAACAGTAATCTATGTTAATCTGCACCTGATCAGTTTCCTCATCAGATGCCTGTTGAGAAACACAGTCATGGAAATAGTCTGGCCTCTTCCTCTCTCTAGAAGGGTACCTTGTAGGCTCAGCTTCAACTGTCTGGGTCTGAGGACTGCTACTCAGTTCCTCCTCTTTGACTGGAACCTGGTCACTTACTGGACTTACATTCTGCCTTCTCCTATTGACCTTCTGCTCCAGATCATCATCATCATCAACAATTTACATTTAGCATTACATTTACATTTAGGTCATTTAGCAGACGCTTTTGTCCAAAGCGACTTACAATAAGTACATTTGTCAAAAGAAGGAAACAAAGAAACCATGACGTATCATTGCCGATGCAGTAAGAGCTAAAAATAGAACAAGTGTTAGGTCCTCATCTGAGTAAAGTAGTACTTCAAGAGCAACAGTGCTATGATCAGAGTGCTATAGGTAAGGTTTTTTTTTTTTTTTTTGGGGGGGGGGGGGGGTGTCGAGGGAGGGTGCTAGTGGGTCATGCTATGTAGAGTCAAGGTGAAGTCTGAACAGGTGAGTCTTGAGCCTTTTTCGGAAGATGACAAATGACTCTGCTGTCCTGACATTGGTCGGGAGTTCGTTCCACCACTGAGGCGCCAGAACGGAGAAGAGTCTGGACTTTGAAGTAGAGGAGCGAAGTGCTCGCTTCGGGGCATGAGGTTTGACCAGTGTTTGAAGGTAGAAGGGTGCCGTTCCATTGATGGCCCTGAAGGCCAGTGTCATCGTCTTGAATTGGATACGTGCTGCAACAGGGAGCCAGTGGAGGTCACGGAGGAGGGGGGTCACGTGGGAGAATTTGGGTAGATTGAAGATGAGGCGTGCTGCGGCATTCTGCATACGCTGTAATGGTTTGATTGCAGAGGCCAGGAGTCCGGCCAGGAGAGAGTTGCAGTAGTCAAGGCGGGAGATGACCAGTGCTTGGACCAAGAGCTGCGTTGCATCCTTTGTGAGGAAGGTCCGAATCCTGCGGATATTGTAGAGGGCGAATCTGCAGGATCGGGCCACAGCAGTGATGTTGGGGGTGCAGGATAGTTGGTCATCGAGGATTACACCCAGGTTCCTCGCAGTTGAGGAAGGTAATACTGTGATGCCCTCGACAGTGACCGACAGGTCCATGCGAGGGCAGTCTTTCCCTGGGATGAAGAGGAGTTCGGTTTTGTTCAGGTTGAGCTTGAGGTGATGTGCAGTTGTCCAGACAGAGATGTCAGCCAGACAGTTCGAGATGCGAGTTGCAATGTGAGCGTCAGAGGACGGGGGAAAAGAGAGGAACAGCTGAGTGTCATCTACGTAGCAATGGTAGGAGAATCCATGCGATGTGATAACAGAACCTAGTGATCTGGTGTATAGTGAGAACAGAAGCGGTCCTAATACTGAGCCTTGAGGGACGCCCGTGTCCAGAGAGCAGGGTTTGGACATAGAGCCATTCCATGTGACCTGGAAGGTGCGGTTTGTCAGGTATGATGTAAACCAGGTGAGAGCAGAGTCAGTTATGCCAAGTTCAGCCAGAGTGGAGAGGAGGATTTGGTGGTTGACTGTGTCGAATGCAGCAGATAGGTCGAGGAGAATGAGAACGGAGGAGTGGGACGAGGCTCTGGCGTCTCGCAGGGACTCGGTCACTGTGAGGAGGGCCGTCTCAGTGGAGTGAGCAGTCCTGAATCCTGATTGATTAGGGTCTAGGAGGTTGTTCCGCGAGAGATAGGATGACAGTTGGTTGTAGGCGGCACGTTCCAAGGTTTTTGAGAGGAATGAAAGAAGAGATACAGGTCTGTAGCTTTGGATGTCAGTAGCGTCTAGGGTGGGTTTTTTAAGGAGAGGCTTCACGATAGCGGTCTTAAAATCCGCTGGAATGACACCTGAGGTGAGGGAGGAGTTGATCAGGGTGGTGAGGAATGGCAAGATGTCGTGTGAGATGTCCTGGAGAAGAGAGGAGGGAATCGGGTCAAGGGAGCAGGTGGTGGCGCGGTTAGATGTAACAAGTGCGTGGACGTCCTCAGAGGTGAGGGAGCTAAAGCTGGTAAGACCATCCGAGTTGAGAGTTGGGGGAGATGTCTTCTGGGAGGGAATAGGCGTGAATGAGGAGCTGATGTCATGTACTTTCTTGGTAAAGTAAGTTGCAAAGTCATTGGCAGTAAGGGAGGAAGGGGGGGTAGGGACAGGAGGGGTGAGGAGGGAAGAGAACACGGAGAAGAGTTTCCTGGGGTTGGAGGCAGAAGAGTTGATCTTAGCCAGGTAGAAGGCAGATTTGGCTGCCGAAACAGTTGAGGTGAAGTCAGAGAGGAGGAGGTGGTAGTGAGCAAGGTCCTCGTGCTGTCCCGATTTCTTCCATTTTCTCTCTGACGCTCGCAACAATGATCTGTTGGTTCGCAGAGGTTCAGACAGCCAGGGAGGGGCGGGAGATGATCGTGCCGGTCGTGAGATTGGGGGACAGAGAGTGTCCAAAGAAGAGGAGAGTGAGGACATCAGTATGGAGGAGGCTTCCTCAGTAGGCATTAAGGAGAACTGTTCCGAGGATGGGAGCGAGGAGATAACAGTTGAGGAGAGAGCGGAGGGAGTGAGGGATTTCAGGTTGCGGCGGCTGGTGACCATTCGAGGCGTAGAGTGGAGGGATGAGGTGGGCTTCATGGGGATGGAGAAAGTCACAAAGTGGTGGTCGGACACGGTGAGCGGGGTAACAGAGAGTGCCGAGATGCCACAGGATCTTGTGAAGACAAGGTCAAGTTGGTTCCCGGCCCGGTGAGTTGGTGGAGAGGGGGACAGTGTAAGGTCAAATGCGGAAAAGAAGTCTATGAATTCAGATGAATGCAGCTTTCCCGGGTGGATGTTGAAGTCACCAAGGACGACGAGTGGTGTGCCATCATCAGGGGAGCAGCTCAGGAGGGCATCCATTTCATCCAAAAAGTCACCAAGAGGACCGGGTGGGCGATAGATCACTATGATGTTGAGTTTGAAGGGAAGGGTGACAGAGACGGCGTGAAATTCAAGCGTAGATCGGGGTAGGTGGTCGAGAGGAAGGACCTGGTAGGACCATGTGGGTGAGATGAGGAGCCCAGTTCCTCCTCCTCGCCCTGTTCGTCTTGGGGAGTGTGAAAACGAGTAGGCAGTTGAAAGGGCAGCTGGAGTGGCAGTGTTTTCAGGGGTAATCCAGGTCTCTGTGAGGGCCAGGAAGTGGAGAGTCTGCAGGGAGGCATAGGCTGAGATGGTGTCCGCCTTCTTGACTGCAGACTGGCAGTTCCACAGCCCCCTAGTACTTCAAGTTCCTTACCGGTGGAGAGTGGTGGGTAGCAGAGATTGGATGGGTTACGGCCTCGAGTGAAGGATCTTCGGTAAAATCTCCAGTGTGATGTCCTGACTGGGATAAGACACATGGCTGCGAGGGGGGGGGGGGGGGTTGAGATGTTATACCTACCTCAATGGGCTTCCTCGATGGACTCCCGCAGATAGACTCCCTAGTCTTTGTTCAGATGTCTTGACTCCCGCAGATAGACTCCCTAGTCTTTGTTCAGATGTCTTGACTCCCGCAGATAGACTCCCTAGTCTTTGTTCAGATGTCTTGACTCCCGCAGATATACTCCCTAGTCTTTGTTCAGATGTCTTGACTCCCGCAGATAGACTCCCTAGTCTTTGTTCAGATGTCTTCGTTCTGATGGCCCGACGCTGCAGCTGACGCTGAAGTGACAGCCTTTTAAGTGCTCAATTTACCGCAAGTACTGACTGTGGCTCCTCCTTCCCTCTAATCAAGTCTATTCACTACAGGTGAGCTGGCTCAAAACAAGCTGATTGCTCACTTAGCACAGACAGCTTCACAAGAATTTCAACAACAAGCTATCAATACTAGACTAAATGTTACCACTAGCTTTACTCACACAATGCCTAAACTCAAATCTACAATTAGTTTCTGACTTACCAACAAGAGACAAAGCAGCTTCCTTCCTTTCTCCAGACAAAATGAGAGCAATTGCAAACAATGCTAGTCTGAGTCTGTCGCTCAACACAGGTCTTAGAAAGAAACTTAACTAACCTGTGTTTTTGCACTTTCCTACTGTCAGGGAAATAGATCATGTATGCTGGACTGCTTTTATCATAACCAATAAAAACACCTTTTTCACATCTTGGATCCAGCTTTCTTTTATCTTGTCTATAGGCAAAACACTCTGAACCAAACCTTTGCATCCTGGATAGATTGGGCCGTCGCCCTGTTAACATCTGAACTGGTGTCTGTTTGGTGCGTTTGTTAAAACACCTGTTCCTGATTATGGCTGCTGTCTGCACTGCATAAGGCCATAAACCTTTAGGTAACTCACTCTCTATCAGCATGCACCGTGCCATGTCAAAAAGTGTACACCATTTTGGTGGGGAGTATATGGTGCAGAAGTCTCATGTCTAATACCATTCTTAACCAACAGAGTTTTGTAATGCTTTGCCGTAAACTCAGTGCCATTGTCAGATCTAAGACGCTGAATTTTACCATATGGGGCCGTATCTGCAAGAAACCTCTCTGTTGCTTGTAGTGTGTCACTTTTATTTTTAAGGGCATATACAAACACTGCACTGGAAAAATCATCAGTGAATGACAAGACATATTTGTACCCCTCTCTGGACTCTGGGTGAATTGGACCTGCCAAATCTGTGTGCACTAGCTCTAGAGGTCTTTTAGCTCTCACATCAGGCTTTCTGTTTCTGGTTTGCGTAAACTTGCCTTGGGTGCACACTTCACAAGTTGGAGGTTTGCTTATTGGTCCTTCAATTTTCATGCCATCAACAACACCTTCCAACCTTTGCACATCATCAAAATTACAGTGCCCCAGTATCTCATGCCATGTCTTTAAATCATAACATCCCTTCACTCGGTCATCACATTCATCAGGTACTGTATGCAAGTAATATAGTCTATCATGTACATGAATGGGAAATTTTGTACCGTTTTTGTGCACCAGAATGTCCTCACCTTTCTTGAAAGTCACGCTTGCTCCGCTGGCAACCGCTGCTTGCACCGAGAATATGTCTTGCGGGTAAGAGGGAATGTACAGCGCCCGTCTCAATATTGTTTTGAGGTGGTGTCCGCGGCTGTCGATCAAGCAGACCTCAGCATCACCTCGGCGCTCTGCTACTCCCTTGCATCTTGTGCCGTCAGGTAGCTCCATGCAATGAGTCCCGGCCTGGAACTCGTCATCGAACCTCTTGAACTTGGAGATGTCGGTGACTATATGCAAGGTTGCCCCGCAGTCGACCATCAGGCCCCTCACGTCGACACCCTGGCTGTTTGGCTGGGATCCTGCCGCCCCATCGGTCACCAGGAATACGTACTCGTCGGTCACTTCCTCGGTGGTTCTCCATGTTGCGTCCTGGCGCCGCCTCCTTCTGCAGGTCGTGTCGCGGTGTGTGCTGCTTTTGCAGTGGCTGCACCACAGTTTGCGCTGGCAAGCGCGGGCAATGTGTCCTTTCAGGCCGCACCTGTAGCACACCACGTCCGCTGCAGCCTGTTCAGTTGGGCTTGCACTGGCAGGTCTCGCAGGCCTCTGTCGTGCCCGCACCGCCATTACATTGTCCTCTGCGGCTGAAGCACGCATCTTTTCAATGTCCTCGTAGCTTCGAAGCTTGGTTTTGAATTCAGCAAACGTTATTTTCTCATCCGATTGCGTTATATGGATGGCAAACTGTTTAAAAGTCTCAGGGAGCCCCTTTAGAACCATAGCCACCAGCAGCCCGTCACTTAAAGTCTCTTCAGCATTTCGTAATGCCGTGATAGCAGTTTCCGCACGAATAACATATTCCGTCACACTCTCGCTGCTTGATTTTTGAAGCGAGGTTAACTCAGTATACAGACTTATTACTCGTGGCTTTCCTTTACCTGCATAATAGTCTCTCAAAATCTTTAGCGCTGCACGCCCATCGTCGGCTGCTTCTCGCATCACTAGTGATAAACTTTTATCGTCCAAGAACTGGATTAATTCAGCATATGCCTCAGCATTTGAGTCCGCTTCTTCCGCTGTCTCCACACCTTCGGGCTCCACAGTAATAATTTCTTTCAGGCCTTGCAGCCGGAGGTGGCCCAAAAACTTAATCTCCCAAAGTTCGTAATTCTTTTCATCCCCGTCAAACAAAAGCCGCGACCAGCGACCGCTCTGTTCT
The DNA here is from genome assembly GCA_029853015.1 of Chelidonichthys spinosus. NCBI lineage: Eukaryota > Metazoa > Chordata > Actinopteri > Perciformes > Triglidae > Chelidonichthys > Chelidonichthys spinosus. Next base: position 7,210,868 of record CM056831.1, read on the forward strand.
GGGGATCTTCTAGCATTAGGCCTACTCATAGCGCTACTTCAGTACGCTAAAAAACAAAGAAAAACTTTTAGACTTAGACTGGGCCCATAACCTGTTGACAGAGTAGACGCAGCGACATTACTGACTTGCAACACACAGCAGCAGCTGTGCTCACTCAAGGTGATTTATTGAACACCCAATCACGATACATGTACACACCCACATTAATAATCATGTGTCAGTTCAATCAACTCAATAGAGTCAAAACTATCAATCAATAAAGAAAACAAAAACGCATTCTCTCATTTGCGACCTTAACAAGACAAAAACATAATGCACATTGAGAGCACACCGTTAACACAAACGAAAGTGATTTTTGGTTAAAATAAGTAAAACAAAGTTGATTTTTTTTAGTAGCTTTATTAATTCAGTATTTATTCAAAACGGGCATAATTTAAACACAATCAACAAATTTGATTTGCCAACTGACAAATAGATGAGCAACAGAACAAAGCAGGTATTTGACACAATTTAACACAGGCAGCAATGACTTTGATCATTGTCATTAAAAAAAAAAGAACATAATCTGCAGTGAAAAAGTGATTTAATAATCCACTGCTATGAATGAAAAAATGCCTTAAAGCCTCAATAACCAACACAGGTGGCTCTACAAATGTGATTGCTTTATTATGAATTATGAAAGTTTTTTTTTCCATTAACGGTATGTTGTGCAATTAGATTTTATGAAATCAAGAGGATGTATAGCCCGATAGCACATGCGTCCTACCTTTTTTTTTCTTCTTTTCCCCCCCACAAATCCCTCAATGGTTTCCCTTCGGAATTTGTGTAAATTTTTTCCAATGCAACAATGACGTCTGAAATCTCGCTCACTTCAACCGTTAAGGGAGTAGAAAATGAAAATGGAAGTGATTTTGGACACAGCTCATGTCTCACATTCCCCACCACTGTCCTGAGTCCTGGACATGTGTTCATGAAATGGTTGCTGCGTCCGACCCATCAAATGCTGATGAATTTTCAAAAGGCACGAAGAAACGCTGAATTCGAATAAGCTACACGCAGCTCGAGCTTGGCTGGGGGCTACTTTCTTTAGGATAATCATTAATTTGGATAGTAAATAAAAGAAAGCAAAGTTGTTGTTTTTTTTGCATCAGGTCGAGCTGGGCTCCCTCAGAGGTAAGCGGCTTATCGGTCTTGCAATTAAAGGGATTTTCTTTCTCATGGCTACATTATTTAGCACAGTTAATAAGCACATTTTTAGAGTGCCGTGCAGAAGTGACTTTAGTAGCAAGAAGGTGTGGATAATTCAGTGGGCTCTGATTTTCGAAGTCTGTTTCGAGGACTTCAGTGATCAACCCATCTACTACTCCCAAACCTCACCACCCGCCCTAAATCAATATTAGTCTCATTCAACAAGTTAAAGCCCCTGTTCAAGGATTTAATGGGTAATGGAATTGGTTACTCTTGACAGCTCCTCCTGTGTGTTGGCTTGCTGTGTAATGAATCCTGGGAATACAGCAGAAGGGCAAGGTATTTACCCTAGTTGCAAGCCAACTGCCGTCCATCCTGCAAGCCGCTCTGCTGCCACTCTGAAGCCCCAGTAATGAGCTGACAGGTGCAATGTTTACACTCGGATTGCCACTCGAGTTTGAGGGGCTGATTCTCGGTTTAGTCTCTTTTGACATTAATGATGTAAGCCAAAATGTCTCACCTTTCCATGATTGTCACATATTTCTGGAAAGGCTCCTCGCACACTTTGATACACAAAAATCCAAACGATGCTGCATGCTTTTCTGTTTTTGTGAAGAACATTTGACGCCACGTTGGGCAGGATTTATGATGGAATACCGCTTTCTTATCAGTGTGAATGTCACTGATGGGTGACTGTTGGCTATGTGTACCTCTACCAGGCAGCAGAAAATTACTAAAAATACATAAATATTTTAAGATATTTTTGGGTCATGGTTTCAAATCCAACATCTCGAGTTGCCCCCAGCTATTTTTAAACCTACATACAATGATAATGAAGGGAAAACAATGGGGCTCCTGGAAATACCCTCACAATGTTTATTTTAAATGTTGGGAACCATTCTGTTTCCCTCCAAACACAAGATGCATTTAAGTTCCACACTTGTGTTTCTTCAAAGCACCAAATCCTGTTCTCACATATTTAATTTCAATAACTACTGAAAACATTACATTTAACTGACGTAAGAACATATTCTTAGCTGTCCAGCTTAATTTACTAACTTAATAGAAACATAAGTTAATGCTAATGAAAAAAGCTATTTTGCTGAATTACCCAGCCACTAACTTTTTTGTTTCTCAAAATGAACTGGTTCAGTTGAAAACACACCATTTAGAACTTCATATTGTTTGCCACACTGACTTTTTAAATTTTTTTTTAAACATCATCATAAAGCATTATTTCTCAAAGTTAGCAACTACGCATATGCTACTATGTTGTGAGCTGGGATTCCCCTCCTTGATTATACTTATATTATAGGCTATTACAGAAACAAGGAAGAAAATAAACCTCTCACTTTTCTCTCTCAATTGCACCAAAAGGGGATGCTTTATTACAGAAGGGAGAAGTGATTCTAGCAGCGTTAGGCTGCTTTGCTACATGTAAATGCAGAGTATTTCTTTTAAGTAGATGAGTTATAATGTGAAAAAGTTATGACACATTATCCAAATTCAGTCCTCAACCTTTTTTAACCCCTCCCATTTTGGATAGGCTTGACCATTAACTTGAACAGAGTACACATTAGGCTTAATATCCTTCATTATCCATTTTGTTGCCTTTTCTGTGGTCAGTTCAGGCAGTGGTTAACCCACAGGAAGAAATCACCTGAAAAGTCTGTGTCTTCAAGCCTCCTCAGCTGCTAGCCTCCACTTGCTTTTGTGCCACAAAATGGTTCCGTGGCTGATGAGTGGGCTAATGCTGCTCATTAGAGAGGTGACCTTTCCGGAAATTGCCACTGTGCACTCCTCACCACTGTCTGATTACTTGAGTAACTGTGGCTAAAATCAAATACCCCAGTCCTTCTCACAAGAAACTCCAGTTTAATGGTTTACAGGAACATGCCAATGTGTGACAGCAAATACTAGCTTTACCAATGTTTCTCATGTGTGTTTGTGCGTTGAAACAGACCTACATCCTAAATGATCACTTTAGGTTTGCCATGCAACCTTCAAATCCTGCTTGTTCAGGATTTGGCAGTGAATTTCGAACAAAAAAAAAGTGCATTATTTAAATGTGGATTCACTTCAGGATTTTTTCTCTCACTTAACAAAGTGAGGGAAGTGCTTTTGAACATTTTAACCATTTCCCCTTGAATTGCTCCAATGATTTCTTTTTTTAAAAACATATTTTGATGCCGATCTGAATCCAGTTGAACCATTTCTGTACCATTTTGCACCAATCTTAGAGGAAAAAAGCATTTCCCTCTTAAATTGGTACAGCCTGCTCTTTTTTTATGTTTTCTACTTTGTTTGATGGTCTGTTTTTATTTTCAATTAAATTTGATGGGCAATTAGGCTATAGTCCATGGAATAGCAGCCAAACCATTTATGTAGTGACACTTTTCATTTCATATACTACTGTATAAAAGGGGAAGATGTGTGTTCTGTGTGTGTGGCCTGGATGCCAAGGTCACAAAGTAAAATTCTATGTATGGAAATATTGTTCTGATATTTTTTTTCTATTGTAGGTGAAGGGATTTGCTTTCGCCTACAGTGAATGCTGCTGGTAACTGGCTCTGTTTAGTAAGCACATACAAAGGACAAATGGAACGTCAATAAAATCCAGATTTATAGAGGTCCTCACAGGAACGTTGATGCTGGTGAGGATTCATTCATCACAGACCAACCGCTTTTCTTTGGGATGAAATCTGAAGGGTGAACTGCATCTACTATAGAGAGTAAGTAGTGGTATAAAGGGACACTCTCTTTGGTTTGGGTGGAAGCTGAACAGATTTAGGGGAAGTCGTCCATGCTTCTATCGCTTTCTCTTAACACTGCAAAAACTGTTGCTACTCTCACTTAGGAGTACCTTGAAACTCAATTGCAGAAGCAAATGCTGCCATGTTTTTGTAAAATATTTAATTAATAATTTCACAATTCTTAGTTTTTAATCGCTGTACATACACAATTATTCAATGGAATTGCATTGCTAGGCTACACGTTTACATCAATTCAATTCAATGTTATGTCAAATCACAACAGAAGTCATCTCAGGACACTTAACATATTGAGCAGGACTAGAATATGCTGATGAGTTAATACATTTTCAAAGTCCCAACGTCACCCAGGGGCAAGTGTTACAGCGACAGTGGCCAGAAAAAACTGCCTTAATAGGCTTTTAGGCAGAAATCTCATGCAGCCCAGGTCCTTGGGTTCCAACTGCATCTGGTATTTGTAGTAGTGTAGTAGCAGCATTAGCATTAGTGGTAGTATTAACAGTATAAGTAATATTAATATTAGTAGTAGCATTAACAGTAGTGGTGGTATTAATAGAAGCAGTAGTATCAACAGTAGTAGTCCATGGCAGCAGGCACAGCCACGCCTAGATGGATCCATCCCAACCATGTTGCCATAGACCAAAAAGCAGTAGTAGTTGAGCAGTCACACAGCGGGCAGGTGGAGCAACAATATGATGTTTCCAACATCGGTCAGGACTTCAGCGGAATCTGCTGGACCAGCAAACATAGCCACACTCCCAACAGTAATCCCGGGAGAAGTGAAGTTAGTAACAGTAGAGATGCCGATTTTAGTCAATTTCTTTAATCAATATTCAGCCACCTTAAAAATACAAGCGGCAAGAGTCAAACAAGACCACAGCATCAGTGCAGTCTGGATCAGGTTCCACCACGGTCTAGGGAGACCTGAGGTGAGAAAGCAGAGAGAGGCTCAGTGTGTCACTAATTCCCCGGCAGTCTAGGCCTATAGCAGCTTAACTAAGAACTGGCTCAGGTTTGCCCTGACTATAAGCGGTGTCAAAGAGAAAGGTTTTAAGCCTATTCTTAAATGTGGTAACAGTGTCTGCCTCGGGAACCAGAACCGGAAGACGGTTCCACAGAGGAGGAGCTTGATGACTGAAAGCTCTGGCCCCTGTTCGAATTTTGGAGACTTTAGGAACTACAAGTAACCCTTTATTCTGAGAGCGTAGTGCTTTAGCAGGACAGTAGGGTTTAATGAGCTCTTTAAGATATGATGGTGCCTGACTATTAAGAGCCTTGCAAGTGAGGAGAAGATTTTAAATTCTAGTCTGGATTTTACTGGGAGCCAGTGCAGAGAAAATAGTCTACATGAGAAATGTGATCCCTTCTTCTAGTTTTAGTTAGAACATGCGCTGCAGCATTCTGGACCAGCTGGAGAGTTACTGGAACAGCCTAATCGTAAGGAATTACAATGGTCCAGCCTTTACTTCCTGTCAGGAGATCTCTTTCAGGAGGATGAGGTCTATCGACCGGGTCCTTTGAAGGCTGCAAAGACAGAACTGAAATAAAACGTTCTGGTCTACAGAGGATTTCCTGTCTCTTAACAAGAAAGAGCATGTAAGATGAAACCAATGTCACATGACATAAAATTCACAATATTTAATTAAAAAGTGATGTATTATTATTATTTTAACTGTGGAGGATATCCTTTACTGCCGGCGCAGTTGGTACATGAAAGTGTATTTTGCCACATCTCTTCCTGCTGATCCACTGGCAGTTGCCATGTTGATGAAAATCGAATCATCACTGGCGTGCAATGAATCTTGGGGAAGGTTGGATCAGTTGGATCTTCTGGATCTAGGAAAAGCAGGCCACTTTTCTCGGCTGTTAGAAGGAATTTTCAAAATAGGTTGCTGTGATGCATTTCATCTTCAAAGCCTACAATGGATTGGGGGACACAGCTGAACACTGCAACAATGGAAAAACAATATTCTGACAACCTAAGACCATGTTTTCACCTGTTCTTGTTGAATTACAGGCTTCTTTCTTTCAGTTGCCCGATCAGATCGTCCTGAAAATGCAAACATTTTGGTTTTAAACCAAGATGATGAAAGAGACAGGTTGGCAACACTACTTGCTTGAAAGTCGCATTAAATAAGGGTTTCATAATGAAAATCTGAGGGAAACGGTAGCTGCAGTACCTGGCAGCTTTCTCTATAATCACACAAGGCTCCCAGTTCCAGGTGGCATTTCTGGCAACACACCATGCTTTCCTGGAGGTGCCAAGACAAAATGATATTTATTTCTATATTCTTTGCTAATAATTTTTACCACACAAACTATAAACGAGTAATACAATGTGAGTGGGATGCCCATGAATGTACATAATACTGTTGGAATGCATTTATTGTGTATTGTCCCCTATTACAAGAGTAGTATATTTTAATACTATTGGAATGTATTTATTGTGACTCCCCCATAAATTATTGAAAAAACATTTGCTTATTTAGGCATATTTGCATGGTCACTGAATGATAGCTTGTTTAAATTCTTGTGAAGCTGTTCATACTGAGTGGGCAATTACCTAGTTGTATTTCATTCTTACTGACCGCCAGAGGTGGTGCTTAAGCACTGGATGCTTCCATCTCACGCATGTGCAGGTCGAGAAAGTACCAACAAAGTCACCTGGGTGACCCGTATAGATCTATATCTTCCAGGGTGACCAAAGACTCCTCCTATCTTCTCGCGATAGCGGACTGATGTAGCAGGTCAAGCACATGAATTGTTTGTTACTTATATTGTTCTGAATCAGCTCGTTGCTTGTAGCCTCGTAACCCAAGGGTTGGTGCTGCGATTGCATTTGTCCACCAGAGGCTGCAACTTGCTGTCTTGAATTACAGAATACAACGAGGACGTTCTGCACACTGCGGCCAGTGGTGTTTTCGCCGTGCCGGCTCGCATGGTCGGTATCTCTGTCCTTAATGTTCTGTCCACATTACGACCTGGTGAGTGCATGTTTTTTCGTCAAAGCTCTACCACCGGGTGTTTTTCGCCTGGTTGTCGTTGGGCGTGGGAGAGTTTGAACGGTATAACCTGCAGTTAGCGTGCTCGTTTTCCTCGCTTCCCCACTTTACTATATTGTATGTGCTGCTGTGTTGCACGTGCTTTAGGTGTCACGCCGGTGTGGTAATGTCTCGTCTTGGGTTTTTGTCTTGTCATTTCCTTATTTTGAAAATAACTCCCTTCCCGTTTCAGGTCACTTGCCCTTCCTCATGTGTTCCCTGGTCTGATGTCATCCCTGATCCCTGATTGTTGTCACCTGTTGCTCGTTATCCCTCTGTGTATTTCAGTCTGCGTCTCCCCTTGTCTCGTGCCAGTTTGTCCTTCGTCCACGTCATGCCAAGATCCTCCAGAAGTATTTGCCTTTGTCAAGTTAAGTTTGTGTTTTTGCCTTCTTTGTTCATTTTGTTTATAGTTTAATTCCTGAGCCTGTTTTTCCTCCCGTTGGAGCTGTCTTTTGTTTGTTCATTTTTATTTTAGAAATAAAAGCCTTTATTACTGCCACTGCACTGCATCTGAGTCCTCCCTCCATGCCCAAGCCTGACAATAGGTGCTCTCGCCTGAGCCGACTGTATTGTATTAATTTGCCATAGTGCCAGCAGTTGCCTATATTCCATGCAGATTTGCGTTCGAGTCTGCTTGTTCTGATATTGCCTTTTGCAGATGTTTTTTCGTTACCACTCTACCAGCGGGTGTTTTTTTGCCTGGCTGTCTTTGTGTGTGTTAGGGTGTGAATGCTTTAGGCCATGGTTGCGTGGCTGCTATCTTCACTTTCCCCGCTGCATTAGCCTGTTTATTTATTATGCGTGCTGCTTTTTTGCACCATGCTATAGGCGCTCTTGCCTGAGCCATCTGCATTATATTGATTTGCCATAGTGCCAGCAGTAGCCTATATTCAACGCAAATTTGCGTTGGAGTTTTGTTATTGTTTTTGGCAGCCATGTTGGGCTCTCATAACTGTGTTTCTTGTATGGCCTCCCTCCAGGCAGAAGATGGTCATGACCAGTGTCCTGCATGTCTCGAACACCTGAGGGACGCAGTGTCAGATAATGGGTGCAACAACTGTAGTTTTATGCCTCTTGCAATCAGGCTTAGTACCGCCCTCTGAGCCTTACATTGCAGAGCTCCATAGATGTTGGCCGGACTCAAGAGCTCTCTCACACCAGGCTAGTGATAGCAGAGCTCTTTGGGCCATGAATAATGCTCATAGTTATGGCCTAGACCGGTTAGCTACGGATGAGCCATCTATTGCATCCCTCATTGTCTCCCCTGATGAGGCCCTGAGGCCGGATGCACACTGTCCCCGGCCCCAGGGCCGAATTACAGATGACCTACTGACGAGGAGCTATAACATTGCTGCCTGTATGGGCCGCCTCAGGAATTTGCTTTCTCACATCATCCTGGCCCTGTCCTGTGGCTGGTGCAGTCCCCCCCTGTCGGAGTTGTGTCGTAGTGTGTGTGTCCACACTATCCAAGGGTTACACGCTCCAATTCCAACGCCGGCCACCGGGATCAAACTTAATGTGTTCAAAGATCCCGACAAATCCCTGGTTCTGAAACAGGAAGTCGCCACCCATTTTGGGAAGGGCGGCATCAAGGTTGTAGAACCTCAAGCACAGCTAGATGGGTTCTACACTACATACACTCAACAAAAATATAAACGCAACACTTTTGTTTTTGCTCCCATTTTTCATGAGATGGACTTAAAGATCTAAAATGCATTCCAGATACACAATATTACCATTTCTCTCAAACATTGTTCACAAATCAGTCTAAATGTGTGATAGTGAGCACTTCTGCTTTGCTGAGATAATCCATCCCACCTCACAGGTGTGCCACATCAAGATGCTGATCTGACATCATGATTAGTGCACAGGTGTATCTTATACTGCCCACAATAAAAGGCCACTCTGAAATGTGCAGTTTTGTCTCACAGCAAAATGCCACAGATGCCACAAGCATTGAGGGAGCGTGCAATTGGCATGCTGACAGCAGGAATGTCAACCAGATCTGTTACTCGTGCATTGAATGTTCATTTCTCCACCATAAGCCGTCTCCAAAGGCGTTTCAGAGAATATGGCAGTACATCCAACCGGCCTCACAACCGCAGACCACGTGTAACCACAACAGCCCAGGACCTCCACATCCAGCAGGTTCACCTCCAAGATTGTCTGAGACCAGCCACTCAGACAGCTGCTGAAACAATTGGTTTGCATAACCAAACAATTTCTGCACAAACTGTCGGAAACCGTCTCAGGGAAGCTCAACTGCATGCTCGTCGTCCTCATCGGGGTCTTGACCTGACTCCAGCTCGTCGCCGTAACAGACTTGAGTGGGCAAATGCTCATATTCGATGGCGTCTGGCACGTTGGGAGGTGTTCTCTTCACGGATGAATCTCGGTTTACATTGTTCAGGGCAGATGGCAGACAGCGTGTGTGGCGTCGTGTGGGTGAGCGCTTTGCTGATGTCAATGTTGTGGATCGAGTGGCCCATGGTGGTGTTGGGGTTATGGTATGGGCAGGCATCTGTTATGGACGAAGAGCACAGGTGAATTTTATTGATGGCTTTTTGAATTGTGACGGGCCGAGGTTGTACATGACGTGGTGACGTGTCCACTCACGTGACCGCCAGGTCATGCCCCGCTCACGTGATCACCTGGTTAAGACTGATGTCATAACTGTCATGGCGGGGCCGGCAGCAGCAGCAGCAGTAGCGAAGCAGTGTGTGACCGGAGAAAAGTGAGCGCGATCCGAGCCGCTAAAGCGGTCTAGCAGGAGGAAAAGTGAAAGTGACGAGCGGTAGTTAATCCCGTGCGTTCGACTCCGAGCCTGTACCGATCAGCGATCTCCCGTGTGGTCCCGCTGGAGCTGGCCTGAATTGACTGACTGACTCAGTCTGACTCTGACTGGTGCGCTTTACCGACTCCCCCCTCTGGTGCGTGTGAGTAACTGCCGATTGATTTTTGTTGGATTATTTTTGCTTTGGTTTTTTCCCTCTTTTTTATGACTGCTTTGGGTTTTTTCTGACATTTTCTGTTTTTCTGAAGATCGGATTTTTTGTTGAAGAAACTGAGAAAGAGACTCGTTAAAAGAACTGTTAATTGTTTGTGAACATTGAAATATATTTTGGTACAAAAGCAAACAAAAGAAACCTTGGTTGTGTCCTGTTTGTCCTTGTGCTTGTGCTGGGTTCAGTGTTTGAAGGTGTTTTTTAATGAAGGGTACATATTCGAAAGTGAGTTATTGAAAGTGTGTATCCTTTGTGTGGGTTAGTGACACAGACTTTATTGTCAGGACTTTGACGCCTGACTGGCACCCCAGCATTAATTAAACCTAAAAAGTTGCACTAAGAAACCGTCACATAAAAAATGGCACCCCAGATGGGACTCACATCTTCTGTCCCCAGCTAAACAAGGAAATCAAGTGTGGAACAAACAAAGGAAACAATAAAGCCAAAAACAAATAAACAAAACAAACAAAAACACAAGGACTGGAACAAAGGAACAAAGAACACAAAATGGCGGACAGTCAGAGCTTGGACCCTGTCATCCAAAGGAACCCCAGTGAGCCAGGAACTCGGTATTCCCTACTGGAGATGGATCTGGAACTGGATCTGGGCCTGGGAGGAGACTCCATGCTCCATCAGCCATTGATTCCCCTGCCGGAGGTGAACCTAGACCTAGGAAGGAAAGAGGTACCTGAGCTGCTGGCAGAGGTGAACAAGTGCCACCAGGAGGAGCTAAGGAGCTGCCTGGAACAGAGTAAAAGGGACATTGAAAAGGTGAACCAGGAACAATTGAAGGACCTGGAGGACAAACTGGACAAGCAATTTGAATATCTAAATAATCAGTTCAATTCAACCATAAATTGGCGCCTCAAGCAATATCACACAGAACTCGTGAAAGATTTCAGGCATGTGCTCTCCCCATTGGTATCTACCATGCAACACCTAGAGGAGGAGGTGACACACTGCGCAGCCAGTATTCACACTTTAACAGGGGAAGTGTCAAGCATTCGTAACAGTTCCACATCCATGCACCCCCCTGTACTTGTCCATGCATCTGTACAGACCCTCCTTGATGAACATCCCCTGTTTCACTGCCCAACCAGCCCGTGCAAGGCTACAGTCAACAATGTTCCCCAGTGTTACTGACGCAGAGCTTATATCCCCTGTGCATGCTGAAATACCCCCTGTGGCCAAAGTTATATTTCGTGGACACAGCCCTATCAACCTGCATTTCCCCATGTTTGGGAGAATAGATGACACACAGGACCCTCTACTTTACCTGGAAAAATGCAAGGATTTCTTGGCACTCCACCCACTTACTGATGCAGAAGTCATCGCTACTCTCCGTAACGTGTATGGCGTCATTTCAGTGCCAAAATCCGCGAGCATAAAAACCATATTCAGCGCGCATAAAGACCACTCTCTGCGCGCTCGCCGTCACTCTCTGCGCGCTCGGCATCACTCTCTGCGCGCTCGCGGTCTCTGTGCACACGCTCGCTGTCACTCTCTGTGCCTTCTACGCGCTCGACTTTGCTGAGTTTTGGCACTCTGGGGGCGGGCATTGAATAGACGGCCCCGCAACCCCCCCTCCTTTCTGATTGGTCACTTTAAACGCCTACTACTGTCTCCAGGTCAGAGCCAATCCGAGGCAGAGTAGGGCGGGTCATCATTGCGGTTGGCGGCAGCATTTGATGGGATTGCGGATGAGATGTCAGAAAAACAAGAGGTAAGTTGAGGAACAAACAGATATTTAAATTATGAATTTATTGAACAGCTTGCGAGTAATTGTGATGGAGATCCGCAATCTCTCATCTCAATTCCGCCATCAAATGCTGCCGCCAACCGCAATGATGACCTGCCCTACTCTGCATCGGATTGGCTCTGACCTGGAGACAGTAGTAGGCGTTTAAAGTGACCAATCAGAAAGGAGGGGGGTTGCGGGGCCGTCTATTCAATGCCCGCCCCCAGAGTGCCAAAACTCAGCAATGTCGAGCGCGTAGAAGGCACAGAGAGTGACAGCGAGCGTGTGCACAGAGACCGCGAGCGCGCAGAGAGTGACGGCGAGCGCGCAGAGAGTGACGGCGAGCGCGCAGAGAGTGGTCTTTATGCGCGCTGAATATGGTTTTTATGCTCGCGGATTTTGGCACTGAAATGACGCCATAAACGTGCTCCATGGCACAGCCCGTGACTGGTGGGATGTGGCCCGTTTGGAGGTTGCTACCTGGAAAGAGTTTGAGAAGAGGTTTACATCGGCTTTCCTATCAGAGGATTATCAGGATGAGTTGGCTGAGAGAGTCAGAACACGCGTACAAGGAGAGGATGAAAGCATAAGGGATTTTGCATACATGTACAGATCACTATGCACGCGTTGGAATCCAGACATTACCGAGCAGGAAGTGGTAAAGTTGACCCTAAAAAATATCAACCCCACAATGGCCAGCCAGCTGAGGGGCAGCCGCATAACCACCATGGAAGCTCTTGTTCGGCTTGGTCAACAGCTGGAGAAGGACAGAGAAAATCAGCGTCATTATGAACAGCGGAAGAAATCAATGCAGAGACCAGTGAGGTCAAGTTTCCAAAGCAAACACCAGTACCGGCAAGTCAAAATTCAAGAAGTAATCACCCTGCCCCTACACTTAACACACTCACTCACCCTGGTCAGAACCCCCTTTTCGCCTCACCTGCCTCACCTCTTCCCCGACAGCTTGTGATTCCAGTTGCAGTGGGCTTCTGGAGAGGAACGGCCATCTTGGACACCGGATCCTCATACACCCTCATAAATGACACACTCTGGAAGGGATTGAAAGGACATGATGCAGTGTTACAACCATGACTACAGGGTCCCCTCTATCTGGCTGATGGCACAGGGAGATATCCTATTGGTTGGAGCGAATTACAGTTCAACATTCAGCAACAGACAATGACCGTACCTGTGGTGGTCCTCCCTACATCCGGTCTGGCGCTTCCTGTGGTTCTTGGGCTCGACTTTGTTTCCATCTCCGGCCTGCAGTTTGATGTGTCTGAAAATGCATATTGGTTCAAGTCTTCTATGAAGAGGAGATATCACTTCCTGAAAGAACAGAGACCGGAACGCAACACAGTTTCATCACAAGTTGCTTATTACTCAGCTGTTCCACCTGTACTGCCACTCCCCTCCACTGCACGTCCTCTGGTTGCTGGTCTGGAGGCTATCATTCAGTCCACTCATCTGGATGAAGAAGGAAAACAAAAATTGACCAACCAGATCGAAACAAATGCAGAGGTTTGTACAAAAAGAGGGGGAAAACCGAATGTGCTTGCTCACAAAATCACACTGTCACACGACATGCCAGTAAAGCAGAAGCCATATCGTTGCTCACCTGCCAAGCTACAAGAACTGAAGGCTCATGTAGAGGAGATGCTGGAGGAGGGGGTCATTGTGCCTTCAACATCCCCCTATGCTGCACCCGTGGTCCACCAAATACCACCAAATCCTGCTTTTGTGTGGATTATAGGAAACTGAATACTGCCACAAAAACAGACGCCTACCCAATACCCAACATTAAGGAAATCCTGGAGTCCCTGGCTGGTTCATCCATTTTCACGACCCTTGACCTTAACAGTGGGTACTGGCAGGTGCCGATGGAGGAACGCAGCAAGGAGAAAACTGCCTTCATCTGCCCCTTGGGGTTATACCAATTTGAGGTGATGCCCTTTGGGCTGAAGAACGCCCCTGCAACCTTTCAGAGGCTTATGGAGGTGGTTTTGGCCAAACACCTTGGGAAAATCTGTATGGTATACCTGGACGATATCATTATTCATTCAGCATCATTGGACCAACATTTTCATGACATTCAAGCGGTACTGGACAGCCTGAGAGAAGCTGGACTCACCATCAACATGAAGAAATGTCAGTTTTGCAGGACCACTCTCAAATTCCTCGGACATGTTGTCTCCGTCTCAGGGGTTCAGGTGGATGAGGAGAAGACCCGGGCAGTGCAGTCCTTCCCCACTCCCCGAAATCTGAAAGAGCTTCAGAGGTTCTTGGGACTAGCCGGCTGGTACCACCGGTTTGTACCCCATTTTTCCTCCACCGCCGAGCCCCTGAATGCTCTGAAGAGGAAAGGTGTTAAATACACATGGACTCCCACCTGTCAAGCTGCTTTCAACACACTGAAGCAACATCTTGCCTCTCCTCCCATCCTTGGCCACCCAGACTTCACTCTTCCCTTCATCGTCTACACAGACGCCAGCGATGTTGGGTTGGGTGCGGTACTGGCTCAGCCCACAGGGGATGGCAGCGAGCAAGTGATTGCGTTCGCCAGCCGCACCCTGAACTCGGCTGAGAGGAATTATTCCACCACAGAACAAGAGTGTATGGCTGTCGTCTGGGCCTTGGAGAAATGGCGTTACTACCTGGAGGGCAGACAGTTCACAGTGGTCACTGATCATTCATCCCTGGTCTGGGTTTTCCAAACACAGAAACCCAGTACCAGGCTCATACGCTGGGCACTACGGCTACAGGAGTTTTCTTTCACAGTGGAGTATCGCAAGGGGAAATATAATATTGTACCTGACGCTTTATCCAGAGCTCCAGTGAATGAGACCGACAGCCTGCTCCCCACCTGCGCTGCGGTTCAGCCCGCAAAGAGGGAGACGTCTGAGGATCTCCAGATCTCAGACGAAGACATCTGGAAAGCTCAGAAAAACAACACCGAAGTACAGAAACTTTACGAGTCCATCCTGGAAGCTACTGATCAGCCAACCCCCTCTGATACCAAATTCACCATTCTTGAGGACAAGGTATAACGTATTGTGCAGCTGCCACATAAGACCCTGTGTCAGATCTACATACCACTACCTCTCCGTGAACAGTTGCTCCGGCTCTTCCACGACCACCCACTAGCAGGACACCTGGGATGATACAAGACTTACAAGAGGTTACAGGCTTTGGCGTACTGGCCAAAAATGAGCTTGGACGTCAAAACTTACATCCAGTGTTGTCAGACCTGCCAAATTCAGACACCGGAGAACCGGAGACGCCCTGGAAAACTGCAACAAACAACGGTCACACAATGTCATGGGAGATGCTGGGGGTCAACCTTGTGGGGCCTTTTCCCCGCAGCTCGTCCGGCAATCTCTCTCTACTCGTGTTTGTTGATTATTACTCACGCTGGGTCGAGCAATTCCCTCTCCGCCGAGCTACTGCTGAGACAGTTTCCCAGGTCCTCCACAAAGAAATCCTCACCCGGTGGGGTGTACCCGATTATGTCCTGTCGGATCAGGGATCACAGTTCATCACTTCTGTCTTCAGCGAAACCTGTAGAAGATGGAACCTCAAACATAAAAAAACCACTCCATATCACCCCCAGACCAACCTCACAGAGCGAGTGAACAGGAACCTGAAGGCCATGATTGCCTCATATGTGGAGGACAAACATAAAACCTGGGACAAGTACTTACCAGAGTTTCATTTTGCCCTCAACACTGCAGTCCATGAGTCCATCGGATTGACCCCAGCCGAGCTCAATGTTGGCCGGACGCTCAAGGGGCCGCTGGACACAGAGCTGAAGCCTCAGACCTGCACTCCTGATGAGCCAGCCTATCAACAAATGGCACACATACATGACCTCCAGAAACATGTCACACAGAGCATACAGAAAGCTAAAACCCGCCAGAAACTCAATTATGACCGATACAGAAGAGAGCAAGTGTTTGAAGAGAAAGACAGAGTCTGGTTGAAAACTCACTCCTACTCCAAGGCTGACAAGTCGTTCACGGCCAAGCTTGCTCCGCGCTGGAAGGGACCCTACCGCATGACCCGGAGGACAGGGCCGCTCAATTACGAGATCGTCCTGGAGGACTCAGGTGAGGATCTCCAGGTTGCCAATGTGGTGCAGCTCAAGCCGTGCTATCCTACCGCGAACGAGCTGGACAAACAGCAGCGCCGTCGCGTCATGGAGCTCTTTGCCGAGGAGTCCGACGACGATGAGTTCCATGGGTTCCCGAAGACCGACGGCGGAGATTAGGCCGTGTTAGCAGCGCCTGTTCAGGCTTCTCTCATGGGGGAGGGGATGTGACGGGCCGAGGTTGTACATGACGTGCTGACGTGTCCACTCACGTGACCGCCAGGTCATGCCTCGCTCACGTGATCACCTGGTTAAGACTGACGTCATAACTGTCATGGCGGGACCGAGTGTGTGACCGGAGAAAAGTGAGCGCGATCCGATCCGCTAAAGCGGTCTAGCAGGAGGAAAAGTGAAAGTGACGAGCGGTAGTTAATCCCGTGCGTTCGACTCCGAGCCTGTACCGATCAGCGATCTCCCGTGTGGTCCCGCTGGAGCTGGCCTGAATTGACTTTTGACTGACTGACTCAGTCTGACTCTGACTGGTGCGCTTTACCGACTCCCCCCTCTGGTGCGTGTGAGTAACTGCCGATTGATTTTTGTTGGATTATTTTTGCTTTGGTTTTTTCCCTCTTTTTTATGACTGCTTTGGGTTTTTTCTGACATTTTTGGTTTTCCTGAAGATCGGATTTTTTGTTGAAGAAACTGAGAAAGAGACTCGTTAAAAGAACTGTTTATTGTTTGTGAACATTGAAATATATTTTGGTACAAAAGCAAACAAAAGAAACCTTGGTTGTGTCCTGTTTGTCCTTGTGCTTGTGCTGGGTTCAGTGTTTGAAGGTTTTTTTTAATGAAGGGTACATATTCGAAAGTGAGTTATTGAAAGTGTGTATCCTTTGTGTGGGTTAGTGACACAGACTTTATTGTCAGGACTTTGACGCCTGACTGGCACCCCAGCATTAATTAAACCTAAAAAGTTGCACTAAGAAACCGTCACAGAATGCACAAAGATACCGTGATGAGATCCTGAGGCCCATTGTTTTGCCATACATCATGAACATCACCTCATGTTTCAGCAAGATAATGCACGGCCCCATGTTGCAAGGATCAGTACACAATTCTTGGAAGCTGAAAATGTCCCAGTTCTTGCATGGCCAGCATACTCACCGGACATGTCACCCATTGAGCATGTTTGGGATGTGCTTGACCGGCGTATACGACAGCGTGTACCAGTTCCCACTAATATCCAGCAACTTCGCACAGCCATTGAAGAGGAGTGGACCAACATTCCACAGGCCACAATTGACAATCTGATAAACTCTATG
This sequence comes from Chelidonichthys spinosus, assembly GCA_029853015.1. NCBI lineage: Eukaryota > Metazoa > Chordata > Actinopteri > Perciformes > Triglidae > Chelidonichthys > Chelidonichthys spinosus. Next base: position 7,228,023 of record CM056831.1, read on the forward strand.
CGAAGAAGATGTGTTTCACTGCATGAGGCAAATGGTGGTCATACCAGATACTGACTGGTTCTGGGTCCCCAGACCCCCAATAAAGCAAAAAAATGCACATTTCAGGGTGGCCTTTTATTGTGGACAGTCTAAGGCACGCCTGTGCACTAATCATGATGTCAGATCAGCATCTTGATGTGGCACACCTGTGAGGTGGGATGGATTATCTCAGCAAAGCAGAAGTGCTCACTATCACACATTTAGACTGATTTGTGAACAATGTTTGAGAGAAATGGTAATATTGTCTATCTGGAATGAATTTTAGATCTTTAAGTCCATCTCATGAAAAATGGGAGCAAAAACAAAAGTGTTGTGTTTATATTTTTGTTGAGTGTATTTTCTGGTGCCGAAGAAGGACGGCAGGTTTAGCCCCATCCTTGACTTGCGTTGGTTTAACCGGTTCCTCGAGGTTCTTCCCTTCCACATGCTGCGTGTGGCAGACGTCATCCAGAGTGTCACTCGGGGGGACTGGGTTGTGTCAATAGACCTCAAAGACGAGTACTTTCATGTCCTGATTAGCCGACATCACAGGCTGTTCCTCTGCTTTGCCTTTCTCTGCAAGCTTTACCAATTCAGGGTTTTTCTGTTCGGGCTGTCCTTGGCCCCACGTATATTTACACGATGTTCAGCAGCAGCCCTATCTCCGTTACAGGCCAGAGGTATGACATGGCAGGTCATGCCATACCTGGACGATTGGTTGATCATTTCCCCAACCCTGGAGCAGGCAGTCAGGGACACAGCTGTTCTCCTCAACCATGTGAACCAGGTGGGGCTCATGCCTGGCTAGACAGCCTGCTTTATGCATTTCCTCCAATTCCCCTTTTACGGGCAATGCTGGAATGCGGCTTGGCACAGTCTACTGCTGGTAGCTCCACAAAGGTCATAGTTCCCGGTGTTGCTAAAACTCCTCAATGGAGTGCCATGGTGCCTACCTGAGAGACCAGACCTTCTGTCTCAGGTGGGCGGACGCATTTGGCACCCGAACCCAGGTTGCCTGCCACTGTATGTTGTAGCGCCCGCCCCCTACTGCTACACACCAATCCATTAAAACACACCTCCATTCATGGCTTTCTCCGTCATCCACCCACATTCATCTCCTACTCCAATGGAAATAATCCACCGATCCCCGGCAGTTTTGAATGAATTTAAAATGAGTGCTCCAGGACATCTCACACGACATCTTGCCATTCCTCACCACCCTGATCAACTCCTCCCTCACCTCAGGTGTCATTCCAGCGGATTTTAAGACCGCTATCGTGAAGCCTCTCCTTAAAAAACCCACCCTAGACGCTACTGACATCCAAAGCTACAGACCTGTATCTCTTCTTTCATTCCTCTCTAAAACCTTGGAACGTGCCGCCTACAACCAACTGTCATCCTATCTCTCGCGGAACAACCTCCTAGACCCTAATCAATCAGGATTCAGGACTGCTCACTCCACTGAGACGGCCCTCCTCACAGTGACCGAGTCCCTGCGAGACGCCAGAGCCTCGTCCCACTCCTCCGTTCTCATTCTCCTCGACCTATCTGCTGCATTCGACACAGTCAACCACCAAATCCTCCTCTCCACTCTGGCTGAACTTGGCATAACTGACTGTGCTCTCACCTGGTTTACATCATACCTGACAAACCGCACCTTCCAGGTCACATGGAATGGCTCTATGTCCAAACCCTGCTCTCTGGACACGGGCGTCCCTCAAGGCTCAGTATTAGGACCGCTTCTGTTCTCACTATACACCAGATCACTAGGTTCTGTTATCACATCGCATGGATTCTCCTACCATTGCTACGCAGATGACACCCAGCTGTTCCTCTCTTTTCCCCCGTCCTCTGACGCTCACATTGCAACTCGCATCTCGAACTGTCTGGCTGACATCTCTGTCTGGACAACTGCACATCACCTCAAGCTTAACCTGAATAAAACCGAACTCCTCTTCATCCCAGGGAAAGACTGCCCTCGCATGGACCTGTCGGTCACTGTCGAGGGCATCACAGTATTACCTTCCTCAACTGCGAGGAACCTGGGTGTAATCCTCGATGACCAACTATCCTGCACCCCCAACATCACTGCTGTGGCCCGATCCTGCAGATTCGCCCTCTACAATATCCGCAGGATTCGGACCTTCCTCACAAAGGATGCAACGCAGCTCTTGGTCCAAGCACTGGTCATCTCCCGCCTTGACTACTGCAACTCTCTCCTGGCCGGACTCCCGGCCTCTGCGATTAAACCATTACAGCGTATCCAGAATGCCGCAGCATGCCTTATCTTCAATCTACCCAAATTCTCCCACGTGACCCCCCTCCTCCGTGACCTCCACTGGCTCCCTGTTGCAGCACGCATCCAATTCAAGACGATGACACTGGCCTTCAGGGCCATCAATGGAACGGCACCCTTCTACCTTCAAACACTGGTCAAACCTCATGCCCCGAAGCGAGCACTTCGCTCCTCTACTTCAGCTGGCCGGCTGGTACCACCATCGCTGAAATCAAACAAATGTCGCTCAGCAAAGTCCAGACTCTTCTCCGTTCTGGCGCCTCAGTGGTGGAACGAACTCCCGACCAATGTCAGGACAGCAGAGTCATCTGCCATCTTCCGAAAAAGGCTCAAGACTCACCTGTTCAGACTTCACCTTGACTCTACATAGCATGACCCACTAGCACCCTCCCTCGACCCCCCCCCCCCAAAAAAAAAAAAAAAAAAAAAACCTTACCTATAGCACTCTGATCTTAGCACTGTTGCTTTTGAAGTACTACTTTACTCAGATGAGGACCTAACACTTGTTCTATTTTTAGCTCTTACTGCATCGGCAATGATACGTCGTGGTTTCTTTGTTTCCTTCTTTTGACAAATGTACTTATTGTAAGTCGCTTTGGACAAAAGCGTCTGCTAAATGACCTAAATGTAAATGTAAATGTAAATGAGTGCAAGTCACCGGTGAAAAGAGAAGAGTGACAAGGAGAGTGACAGCGGCATTAAGCGCGTTTTGAAGTCTGCGATATAGCCGTCTTGGGTCTGAAATCCTCGTCGCGGGAGTTCCGTCAGCGCGATTGCGATTGCCTGGTGGATCTTACTTCCCTGTCGGATCAGCTGTCTCAGGAGTCGGGAGATGCCGGTTCCCGTGCAGCAAAGTCCGACTCTGGCTGACTGACTAACTAACTGACTGGACTTCGGTACCGTGAGTACCTGGTGGCATTTTTGTTTTGTGTATGTTGTTTTGCTACACCGCGACGAGAGACGCTGGTTATTTTGAGTTTATTTCCTTATTTTGTGTTGGAGCCCGCGGTAAAACCCGGAGCGGAGTTTTGAGTTGTTGTTTTGTTGTGGCGCATGTGCTGGACTGAACTGTGGTAATGTGGAATATTGGAACGGATTTTTCCCCAAATGGAATGAACTGTGGTCTTGTGGAATACTGGAACGTTTTTTTCCCAAATGGACTGCACTGGGATTAACAGACACATTCTAACAGACACATTCTCCTTTTTGCACTGTGGACAATAATGGTAAAAATGCATATTTTGGGAAATCGCATTGCTGGGTTGGCTGATGGCTTTTGTGGTTGATTGCTGTATTTGATCTGCCTGATTATTATTTTGTGGGGGTTAACTAAACTATTTTTGTTCTGTTTTATTTTACTTTGTCAGACTTGACTCTGACTGGCACCCCAACATTAAATCTAGTCAAACCCGCTACAAAAATGGCACCCCAGATGTGTGGATTCACTAAAACCCTGGATTTGTAAAAAAAAAAAAAAAAAAAAAAAAAAAAAAAAAAAAATGCCACCCTCTTCAACTTAACCCTTTTTGGGAATGGATTTCTTTTCCCCGACACCTGTTGAAATGGCCTCAGCAAAGCAAGACAGCAGTCAAACTCAGCCATCTGCAGAGAAAAGGACTGCATATTCCTTATTAGATATGGATCTATGTGTTACATTGAACCCAAATCTGTCTCAACCTCTCATTCCTCTGGCAGTGGCATCTCAAGATGAAGTTGAAAATCAGGATGGTTGTTCATCTTTATGGACGACTGAATTAATGGAGGAACCAGTCGACACTGATAAAACAATAAAAGCAACGTTGGAGGAACAATTTCAAATTCTAATGGAAACACAAAAACAACACAAGGAGGAGCTTGAAAAAACAGTTACAACTTTATTTAAAGATGTCACAGCAACATATGCACAACGCTTTCAGTACTTACATGAAACTCTGGACAAACAATCAACATTTCTGTCGAGAGAGTTGGCAGCAAACCTTAACTGGCGCTTAAAACACCATCATACAGAGGTTTTAAAGGACATCAAAGAGTTCATGACCCCAGTCGCACACTCAGTTCTTCACCTGCAGGATGATATGGGGAAATTGTCCCAAAATATGGATTCCATGTCCCAGGAATTGGGTACAATGAAACAAACCTTTAATGTATCTGTACTAGCACCAGTCCCTGTTCAAGCAGCAAAAACAAATGTTCGGTTGGAGGAGGCTCAGAGGCAGCGCCTCCAATCTACTGTTCTGACGGATAAGGCAGGTGTGCTTCAGTCTCCTGGGGATTCTCCTGTTCTGTCTGAGGCCAGGGCACGGTTAACAGGAAAATGTCCTGTAAAACTGCAGTTTCCATCATTTGGGAAGATGGAGGATGAACCAGATCCCCTTTTGTACTTGGAGAAATGTAATGATTTTCTTGCTTTAAATCCGCTGATGGATGAGGAGTTGATGGCAACCTTGAGAAATGTTCTACATGGAACAGCGAGAGACTGGTGGGATGTGGTACGTTTAAGCACGCATACCTGGTCAGACTTTCAAGAGAAGTTCCGTGCTGCCTTTCTGTCAGAAGATTATGAAGATGAACTGGCAGAGAGAGTGAGGACAAGAGTTCAAGGCGAAGGTGAAAGTATTAGAGATTTTGCCTTCAGGTATCGCTCCTTGTGTCAGAGATGGAAGCCTGAAATTCAGGAAGACGCAGTCTTAAAGCTGATTTTCAGAAACATCAATCCCCATATGCAAGCCAGCTCCGAGGCAGAGTAACGACAGTGGATGAACTGGTGAGGCTCGGACAACAATTGGAAAAAGACAGGGCGAGTCAGACTAACTATGAACAACGGACAAAAAAGATTGTGAAACAAAAAGAGAAAGAGAAAGTGGAGATGTTTACTGCTAATGACCCACCACCGCAGAAAGACAACATTCCCCCTGTGGTTTACTGTTGGAGATGTAAAGGCAGCCATGCTCCATACTCATGCCCAAATTATTATCAGTTCAAGAAATCAAAGCCCCCTGGTCAATCCTACCCACAACAATCCCACCCTCAGCAGCCCCCCCCCCTCGACCCTCTCACCCGCAACAATCCTACCCACTACAATCCCAACCTCAGCAGTCCCATCCACGACCCTCTCGCCCGCAACAATCCTACCCACAGCACTCCCACCCTCAACAATCCCATCCGCAGCAACATCACCCTCAGCCACATCATTCTCAGGGACCCCACCATCGTCAAAACCACTCTAATCAAACCTACCCACAGCCATTTGACTCTTCAAATCCCCAGAACCATTCTTCAGTGAATGCTGTGACCCATTCAGCTCAATCCCCGTCATGTGTCACCTCACATCTCTTTGTGCAGGGCCTGAAAAAGTTCAGCATCCCCGGAGGAAGCACTGATACAGCCCTCCCGCGACAGCTGAAAGTGCCCTTGACTGTAAGGAACTGGACAGGAAAGCTGTTGTTGATACAGGTTCCACATATACTCTGCTAAATGAACATGTCTGGAACAATGTCAAAACTGCAGATGATAAACTTACCCCATGGACTGGTGACCCTCTTTACCTTGCTGATGGTCAACCCAGGAAACCCCTTGGGTGGGTAGAGCTTGAAATGAGCCTGCAGGATAAAACCTGGTTGGTAACTATGGTGGTCCTAGACTCCAGGACTCTGGCTTTTCCTGCCCTACTTGGTTTGGACATCGTGTTTTTTACTGGTATGCAGCTTGATGTAGCAGGGGGGATGTACTGGTTCCGGGATAATGTGGAAAAGAAATTCTACTTTTGTGCAGAGTCCTCTCTTTCTGGGGAGGGGGAGACTGACAACTCTATTGCCTTCTTTTCTGTGGAGGCTCCATCGGCCACTGCACTGTTCCCTACACAGACTCCTTTGGAAGACTCAGACTTGATGCTGAGGGCAGTTCGAGAGTCTCACCTGGAGGAGCACATGAAACCTCAGTTACACCACCTGTTACTTAACAATGTTGATGTGTGTACAACCAAAATAGGACGTACTGAGATATTGAAGCATCAAATCTTTCTCACCAATCCTGTACCAATTCGACAGAAACCCTATTGAGTTTCCCCTCCTAAACAAAAGGTGATGAAGGAACTCATTGAGAACATGCTACAAGATGACGTCATTGAACCTTCTTGTTCTGCATGGGCCTCGCCTGTGGTCCTGATTCCCAAAAAAGAAGGGAAACCAAGGTTTTGTGTTGATTACCGAAAAGTGAATGATAATACAGTCACTGATGCTTATCCCATTCCCACAATCCAGGAGATATTGGATAGTCTCTCAGGTGCTGTTGCTTTCTCTTCACTAGACCTAAATAGTGGCTACTGGCAAGTGGAGATGGATCTAGGGGTGAGGGAAATCACAGCCTTTATATGCCCTCATGGACTGTTCCAATTTAAAGTCATGCCTTTTGGACTTAGGAATGCCCCTGCCACCTTCCAGAGGCTCATGGAGCGAACACTTGGAGAGCTGAAGGGAATCATCTGTTTTGTCTACTTAGATGACATTATCATCTTCTCTTCATCCTGGGAACAGCATTCTTATGATGTCCAAGCTGTCCTGGACAAACTCCGAAACGCAGGCCTCTCGGTGAACATGAAAAAAAGTAAACTGTTCAGAACCTCTTTGAAATTCCTGGGCCATATTGTCTCTGCTACAGGAGTCCATGTCGACCCAGACAAGATTGAGGCTGTGCAGAACTCCCCTGCACCCACCAACCTGAAAGCCCTACAAAGGTTCCTGGGCATGGCTGGGTGGTATCACAGATTCGTCCCCAACTTTTCCCAGATTTCTGAACCACTCAATGCCCTAAAGAAAAAAGGAGCAAAATTCCAATGGTCACCTGCATGCCAAACAGCATTTATTACCCTGAAAAATCACCTGGTTAAACCACCTGTCCTGGGCCATCCAAACTTTAATGCTCCCTTTGTGGTATACACCGACGCCAGTGAGATTGGACTTGGGGCGGTGCTTGTCCAGAAATCCAATTATGGAACCGAGGAAGTCCTTGCCTTTGCCAGCCGCAGTCTAAACCCTGCAGAGAAAAACTATGCTGCCACTGAGCTAGAATGTTTGGCAGTGGTGTGGGCAGTTGAGAAGTGGAGAACTTAGCTGGAAGGTAGACTATTCACTGTGGTTACAGATCATGCCTCTCTTATATGGGTGTTCAAAACCATCAAACCCAGCACACGACTCATCAGGTGGGCACTCCGGCTTCAAGAATTCTCCTTCACTGTTGAATACAGAAAGGGAAAGTACAACACTGTACCGGATGCCCTCTCTTGAGCTCCTACAGAATCCATCCATACAACCGTACCTGTGTGTGCTACCATCACATCTGCCCCTCCAAAACCATCAAAAGAGCTTCCTATCTCAATTGAGGCCCTGTGGAAGGCACAACAGGAAGATCCAGAATGTCAGCTTCTATATCAAAAGGTAGTAGAAACTGGACAAGTCATTTATTCAAACCTCTCCTACATCATCCTGGATGATCTCCTCTACCGTCTCGTCACCCTCCCATACAAAACCATCTACCAACTCTACATACCTCCTAGCTTCCGCTCACAGTTACTTCCACCAAGATCCCCTCTCTGGACATCTTGGCAGGCACAAAACCTACCGAAGACTACAACATCTTGTCTACTGGCCAAAGCTGAGCTGGGATGTCAGAGAACATGTAAAAAACTGCTACACATGTCAACATTACAAACCAGAAAACAAAAAACTTGCAGGAAAACTCCAACAAACCCAAACTCACCGCCCCTGGGAAATGCTGGGAGTGGATTTGATGGGCCCTTTTCCCAAAAGCTCCAAACAAAACGTTTATCTCCTTGTGTTTTATTATTTCTCCCGGTGGGTTGAACTGTTCCCCATCCGAAATGCCACTGCGGAAATCATCTCTCAGGTCATGGTCAAAGACATCTTGACTAGGTGGGGCATTCCTGACTACATCCTGTCGGACCAGGGAACACTGTTTGTTTCATCCATTTTCCAAACTGTATGCAGGACCTGGAATGTGGGACACAAGTTAACATCTGCGTACCATCCACAAACTAACCTTACAGAGAGAGTGAACCGTACCCTAAAATCAATGATAGCATCCTATGTTGGTGACAATCATAAACATTGGGACAAGAACCTGTCTGAGTTCCGGTTCGCGATTAACTCTGCAGTCCAGGAGTCAACAGGCGTTTCTCCTGCAGAGCTTAATCTCGGTCGCTCCCTCATAGGACCTCTTGATGCAATGTTGCAACCTCAGGAAACTGCTCCTGACACCCCTCCATACACCAAAATCACACAGCTAAAAGATCTCTGTTCCTTTGTTGAAAAAAATCTGGACTCTGCTCGTCAATGGCAGAAAAGAAACTATGACAAACACCGACGTGACCTTGAGTTTCAGGAACAGGACAGAGTCTGGTTGAGAGCCCATCCTCTCTCCAAGGCTGAAAAATCATTTGCCGCCAAATTAGCCCCAAAATGGCAAGGGCCGTATCGGGTAGTGGAACAAGTTGGGCCTGTGAATTATAAAGTTGTTTTAGAAAATTCAGGCCAAGACTTAAAAGTTGTCCACATTTCCCGTCTCAAACCTTGCTAACCGACTGCTCAGGACCTACAGGAACAGGAGAAAAAACACTTTCTTGAAATATTGAATGAGGAGTCGGATGAAGAGGACTTCCTTGGGTTCGCAGACACCTCCTGCTCTAACTCTAATGGAGGATGGATGAAAGGATCTGCAGAGAAACCACAAAATTCTGACAATACCTCTGACTCCGACAATGACTGTGGTTACAAACCCAACATCCATTAAACAGTAACATCCATTAAACAATAAACTAGGATGTGATTCTGTGTAAACACCCACAATAGGACAACTAATGCGCCTTACCTTTGGTCGGCTTCTGCTAAGGGGGGAGGAGTGTAGCGCCCGCCCCCTACTGCTACACACCAATCCATTAAAACACACCTCCATTCATGGCTTTCTCCGTCATCCACCCACATTCATCTCCTACTCCAATGGAAATAATCCACCGATCCCCGGCAGTTTTGAATGAATTTAAAATGAGTGCAAGTCACCGGTGAAAAGAGAAGAGTGACAAGGAGAGTGACAGCGGCATTAAGCGCGTTTTGAAGTCCGCGATATAGCCGTCTTGGGTCTGAAATCCTCGTCGCGGGAGTTCCGTCAGCACGATTGCGATTGCCTGGTGGATCTTACTTCCCTGTCGGATCAGCTGTCTCAGGAGTCGGGAGATGCCGGTTCCCGTGCAGCAAAGTCCGACTCTGGCTGACTGACTAACTAACTGACTGGACTTCGGTACCGTGAGTACCTGGTGGCATTTTTGTTTTGTGTATGTTGTTTTGCTACACCGCGACGAGAGACGCTGGTTATTTTGAGTTTATTTCCTTATTTTGTGTTGGAGCCCGCGGTAAAACCCGGAGCGGAGTTTTGAGTTGTTGTTTTGTTGTGGCGCATGTGCTGGACTGAACTGTGGTAATGTGGAATATTGGAACGGATTTTTCCCCAAATGGAATGAACTGTGGTCTTGTGGAATACGAGAGCGTTTTTTTCCCAAATGGACTGCACTGGGATTAACAGACACATTCTAACAGACACATTCTCCTTTTTGCACTGTGGACAATAATGGTAAAAATGCATATTTTGGGAAATCGCATTGCTGGGTTGGCTGATGGCTTTTGTGGTTGATTGCTGTGTTTGATCTGCCTGATTATTATTTTGTGGGGGTTAACTAAACTATTTTTGTTCTGTTTTATTTTACTTTGTCAGACTTGACTCTGACTGGCACCCCAACATTAAATCTAGTCAAACCCGCTACAATGTGTGGCCCCTGATTGCCAGGACCCAGGGCCGGTTTTTGCTATGGGCAATGTGGGCGACCGCCCAGGGCGCAATCTATGTGAGGGCGCACGAGCGAGCGCCCTCCAAAAAAAATAAATAAAAAAATAAAAAATAAATAAAAAAATAAAAAATAAATAAAAAAATAAAAAATAAATAAAAAAATAAAAAATAAATAAAAAAACTGTCGCCATATCTCTATACTACCGCCGCTCATTTACATGTCAAAGTTGGTGGAGTGGGCGCTTGGGCGCCCTCACGTCAACTTGCTGCTGAGAGTCAGAGTCATACAGGTTATGTGTGTGTGTCAGAAGAGGCAAGAGGGAGGGGGGCGGGGGATAGACTGATCCTAGGCCACCACACAACACAGACTGCTGCCAAATAAATTGTATTTCATTCCTAAAATTAACATAGACCCATATACAATCACACCGGCCGCGGAAGCGCCGCGAATAGGCGCGGCCGCCCCGCGCCGTGAAGCGATCGTTTCGGCGTCTGCTCTATTTTTTGCGCGTGCCGCGAGCGATCGTGTCAATTCTGGCAGGAAATCACACAAAGAAACACGAGACAATCCGGTCAATTTTCAAAATTAAAGCAATTTTCAAAATAAAATACCGCAATTGACAAATGCGATATTTAACTCGCACTGAGAAACAGGAAGAGAAAATACATTTAATAAATGTGAGTAGATAAACAAATATGTGTATTTCAACTGTATATCTACACTGTCTACTACCATACACACTCTCTCTGTCTGTCTGTGTGTGTGTGTCTCTCTCTCTCTCTCTCTGAACGGATAAATAGAAGAAGTGTACAAACATTTTGGTTACAGAAACATGGCATATTTATTTTATGAGGTTATGATAAAAAAATAGCTCTGAATGAACAACAGATGAGCAGAAGCGCTTGTCGACCGTCGCAGAGAATTACCGTCTGGTCTGAACAGGGGGGCAGGGGGGGTCCATTTGTGTGTATGTGTCTGTGGGGGGGGGGGGGGGGGCGCTGGAGGTGAGGTTCGCCCAGGGCGTCATGAAACCTAGGACCGCCACTGCCAGGACCCACTTTTGACATCTTGTGACCAGTCAGTGATTCAAACCATTATGAGCTCTAGGGCACCCTCCACAAGGTTGCTGTATGCCAACAGGTGGAAGTGGTTTACACAGTGGTGGAAGTCGCAGGGCGAACTCCCCAAGACTTGCTCGGTGGCTGAGCTATTACGCTTCCTGCAGTCTGTGTTGGACGACGGAAGAGCTGCTTCCACGCTACGGTTTTATGTGCCTGTTATCTCAGCCACACGTGCCAGGGTGGATAGTCAGACGGTGGGGTCCCACTACCTGGTCAGGCAGTTTTTAATGGGAGCCCAGAGGCTTCGACCGCCTCGGCTCCCAAAGGTGCTATCATGGGATTTGCAACTCGTCCTGAGGGCCTTATGTCTACCCCCATATGAGCCACTGAATCAGGCTGATCTGAGGTCACTGTATGAAATCGGCATTCCTTCTTGCCATTTCATCTGCAAAACGGGTGGGGGAACTACAAGCCTTGGCCGCGTTTCCCAGATTTGATCGTTCTTAAGGACTTAAGAAGGCTCTTAAGAAGGGTTCGGCTAAGAAGGAGCGCTAAGATACTGGTGTCTCCCAGACGCGTTCTTAACTGCCTTCTTAGGATCAAGCCAAAAAAGCTTCTTAAGAAGCTCTTAGTGGGAGCTGTCCACTGCGGTGGTGCTGAAACTGAATCAATCGATGCCAGGCTAATCGATCACCCACCTCTTTATCAGCGCATAAGTCACACATAGCGCCCCGTGGTCCCCCCGACACAGGTGCAATTAGGCTACACATGTATCGGGTGCGGGTGGGTGTGTGTGTGTGGGGGGGGGGGGGTTGAGTGTGTGGAGTATCCAAGTAGTAATCAAGCCCATTAGCGCATATATACCCCCGTGGATATAGGCACACACATGTGAATGGAAGAAAGCAGCAGCAAGCGAACCAAGCGGGCACCGGCGTTCACCACGGAGGAGATGGGCGTGTTAGTGGACGAGGTCTGGCAGCACCGGGAAATTTTATTCGGGGGAACGAGGGTGCCATCCACCACACCAATCACCCGGGGGATCCCAGCCACTGCGTGGAACCCTTGGTGGACTTGGCGGACCTCGTCTCGTGTGGTGGGCATCTTTATGTGGGTCCGGGCATGACGCAGGAGAATCGGTGTCACAGCTGCCACACTCCGTGACACCGATGCCTTGCTGAGGCCGGTGCCGTCCCCCACCACCTCCAGGAAGCTCCCCACTGCGTAAAAACGCAGCGCAGCCAGGAGCTGCACCTCCAGGCTGAGGGCAAAGTTGCAGCGGGTTGCTCTCTGGATGTGTGGAGACACCAGAGTGATCAGCCGTTGGATCTCCGCACGGGGCAGCCGGTACTTTGTCTGGACAGCCCGGTCTGACAGCACGTCCAGTGACGCACGTAAGCATTTATATAAACTGTCTGGCTTCGCGCAAGGTGACGCTGTTGGTTCGCAGCGAGAATGTGCTGTATTGCATGCAGCCATGGTTTCTCACACGCACAGACTTTGGCAATGCCTTTATATAGAGTAGCAGGTGGAGCCTCTCTGGATGAGGTTCAGCTGAGTTCACATCTCAGCTGAACCTCAGCTTACATCTGTTTCCTTGATATCTGTGAAATGCCACAGGGTTGTTGATGTGTTTTTATGTGTAGTACTATAAACTCATATATGAAGATGTGTGTGGAAAACTTAAACTTGTAATTCAATGAAAAGTTTTTTTTTTTATTTATTTTTTTTAGCGAATTACAACATTGAGCATTGTTTGTTTATCATTTTGAAAAGTGGAGAATATAAATTTCCCTGACGCGGCTTGATCACTGATCATTTTGTCGCTAAGAAGGCTGTTAAGAGTGGGTCAGCTCGATCTTACGTTTCCTTCTTAGTGAAAGATCTTCTTAGGCTAAGAGCGACTCTGGGAAACACATCCTTCTTTCACAGCGTTCTTAAGAGCCCTCCAAAGACGATCTTAGCACTTAAGAGCTTCTTAACGAATCTGGGAAACGCGGCCCTTGTCGGTAAGCCAGAAATGTCTGCGCTGGCATGCAGATGGGTCAGGAGTTGTTCTCTGCCAAAATTAATCCTTCCTACCCAAACGCTTGTCTCCCCTTCATGTGAACCAATTGATCAAGTTGGCTGCTTTCCATCGCCTAGGCTCACGAGGGGATGCAGAACCAATGTCAGACCAGCTGTGCCCAGTGCATGCACTTAAGGCATATGTGGTGGCGACAACCAGTTTACGTAATACGGATTATCTTTTTGTCTGTTACGGAGGCTGCAGTACAGGGGCTGTGCTGTCTAAACAACGACTATCACACTTGTTGTTGATGTGATCTTGGGCGGATATAGAGCACAAGGGCTCCTTGTGCCTTCAGGGGTTAAGTGCCACTCTACCAGGAGTATGGCTACATCATGGGCTGCCTTAAAAGGAGCTCCTCTTCAGGACATTTGCTCTGCTGCTTCCTGGTCTTCAGCATGTACCCTTGCTCGGTTCTAAAGGGTAAATGTTGCTGTCCCTCATCCTGTGGCGATGGCTGTCTTGTCGACAGCTTCGGGCCAGTAGGTGGGTGAGTTCTCCTCGTGACCTTTCTGGTATAAGTCATCCAGTGCTTAAGCACCGCCCTGGTGGACAGTAAGAATGAAATAGAACGAGAGTTACGTATGTAACTACAGTTCTATGAATTCTGGATGACTGCCAGTGTTCTGTGTCACTCGGTTCTCTCAGATTTTGCGAGAAGATCCAGTTGGAACAGAGCCTTTGGTGACCCCGGATGATATAGATGTTCATGGGTCACCCAGGTGTCACAGGTGACTTTGTTGGTATAATTACAGATTCACAAACGGATGGCAGTTATCAGAAAACATCACAAATGCTGAATAATGAGAGATTGTGTAAAGTGCTAACAACCAGTTGCAAGGCAGAGTGTTGTAAATGCAGCAGAGATGATGATAGTGCTAAAGGAAACTTTTTTGCCATTCTGAAATATTAATGTTAAGCTCTAGGTGAAAGCTGGATGTATATGTTTATGGAAACACAAGTCTCACGTCTTCCGCTATAAGATGTGCAAACTAAATAACTTACGTATAACATTGCAGGAATAGGGCTACCAAAAGCCCATGCCCATGGACATTTATATTCAGGTTCATGAGGTTCGTCATCAATGTTCGTTCTTTTTTGTTTTTTTTTTCCATAGTGTAGTTACATCCAACTATGTAAACCATGTTTACAAAGAGCCTTAGAGTGTTTTTAAATATCTAAACATGGTGAAAATACATTCAGTTAAACCACTTGCACATTAGAAGCTGTGAAATATGTTACATTCACCCGTCTACTTTCCATATGTCCAGGCCATAATTGGCATTCCTGAATATTGTTCTTCCATCAGGCTCAACAGACTGTGTGTGAAAAATATTATTGTTCCAAGAATAAAAACAGCAGATTATAACCAGTGTAGACGTATACAGGACTGCAGGACTTAAAGCTGCACTAACAATGTCCATATACTGTATGAAGAATGGATTAAATCATTTAGTGTTAAAGAGATTTCTCATAGTGATTAGTCCACAGAGAATTATCACCCAATTTTGAAGTGAAAGTTTTGGCATATTTTATATTTTTGATTAACTTTAATGTAGTTTTGAAATGATGATTTAATGGTTTCTGATGCAGAATGCTATATATACATACTAATCTGGACACCAGATTACTGCTTTAAAGAGAATATTTTCTGGAAACAGGAGAAAACTGTTAATTTGTATTAACTGTATGCATGTTTAATTTCTGTAATACAGACATGTGAGAGGCAACTCACCGTCAAAACAGCACCTTGTTGTTAAATTAATGTTGTGTTGAGTAACTGTCAGCACGTGGGTTGAAGGCAATGTTTTACTCATTGTGAATCAAGATTTATGTTGTTGTATCCGGATAAAAGAGTAACCGATCACAGTTGTGATGACATATGATGTTATTTCAGCCTACAGCGAATCTCCTTTCTGAGTGGAAGCTCATCCCTTTTTAATGCGTTCTATTCCAAGAAGGGCTCGTGGGGTGAATGCCTCTCAGACGACCTTCCCCAGCTGATGAATTCCTCCACAAAAACACCTGGTGGTATTGCCACAGTGCTCTGAACAGTCCTATTGAAGTCATGTTCTGTCAGGTGCAAGTTAATTTATCATCTTTGTGTGTGTGTGTGTGTGTGTGTGTGTGTGTGTGTGTGTGTATGTATGTGTATGTATATATATATATATATATATATATATATATATATATATATATATATATATATATATATATATATAAATATAAAAACTACTAATATAAAAGCATGTGGGATGTAGCAAACCCATAACAGACTTCTTACAATGGCTCTGAAATGTAAGCTTGCTCAGACGCCTATGAAATGGAATTTCCCAGTCTGACACCCTGATAGACACACTGTCAGAAGCTTTCCCAGGTAAATATGCCACAGTAAGCCATTCTGATATGGCATGCATGGCGTTGATGCGGTGCGTGCATCCACATAGTTTGTTGTTATCAGTGTACCGAGGTGGTAGATGGAGCTTGGCAGAGTGTAATGGAACCCCCACTGTACCCCTCATCCCAGGGGTTGAGGTCTGTCTGATACTATTAATAATGACATCCTGCTCTCAAGCCAATTAATCAGCAGCGGCAACAGAAAAAGATGCATTTCATTGAAACATGGGAGGAGGAGAGGAGTCGTTTATTTGCCCAAATGCACTAAGAGTTTCAATATGGACCTGGTAATGCAGATGGGGAGGAAACAGTCCTACGGTGCTGCTGTTGGAAAGTTACAACTAAGACAACAGAAAGTATGGCAGAAGTAGTAATATGCTCTTCCAGTATGGAGGTGTTAGAAATGAGTCTGTAACTGTGTATATTGTAGATATATGACTTATTATTTTCAGTGATTCTCTCTCAAGTTTTTCTTAAAATAATTGATTTGTCTATAAAAGACCCAAGATTGGTGCTGATTGGTCAGCTGTGCTTATGTAATTTTGATCTGTGTTCACATTTCACATGTATGTTTGGGGGGCATTTCTATTTGACAAACATTTCAGTTGTTGTTGACCGATTATTAACACGTGAAAACATGTTCCCTTGCTATTTTTAGGTAAAGTAAATATTCAATATTCATCAAAAATAGCTTTGAAGTTGCTAAATCAAAATTTCCAACAGTAAAACAAGGGTGAGTGGTAAAGGTTCTGTGCAAACTAACTAGCAGCATTCATATATCCTTTTATACAGCTAACATCTGCTACATCCCAAATTATGATATGTGAAGGTCAGTCGAGCTAAAGGGTACTCACCAGAACACCCTCTGCTTTTCGTAAACCTTTATTCTATTTGCCCTAGTGGAAAAACACATTAACAAAAAGAAACAATTAAGAAAATAAATGAGCTTGTTGGCTTCGTGCCTGTATTGTATAAGATGTGTGAAAACATTCTGTATTTGGTACCTCTGGTAAAGTTTCCTCTAGTTAATAATTGGTTTGGTAATGGAGAATCACGACTCGCCTAATTGCTGAGTTGATGCAAGAAAGTTCAACTTTCGTTCATGTGCAGGATCCTTATTTATGTTTGCCAACCCCGTATCTTTACTTTTGAACCGATTCAGAGCCATAAAAACTCTAATCATAGCACAACTTAAATGGCCATTAAGTGTTCTGTGACCTTTTTTTATTGACCTCTCCGGCAACCAACATGAGTCACCGTTATAAACAGAATGAATCTCTTCCTCTGAGATCATCACATCCTGAACAGTCACCCTGTAATTGACAGAAACGGCAAAATCACATTTTCACAACAGAGCAAGCCAGCAAGAAAGATGAAAAAGTAAGAATGAGGCTTTAAAATCCTTTTTTTCAAATTAAATGAACAGTCTGTGTGTGTGTGTGTGTGTGTGTGTGTGTGTGTGAGTGAGTGCCTTGAAATCCCACTGGGCACAGAGTTGATTTCTATTTTTTTGGAAGCCAGAAATCACAGCACCTGGTCATCGTTGAGTCATTGGTATTGATCAACAACCCCATTACCTGAACCCCTTCAACGTATATCACGAACATTTGGTCCAACGGAGCAGTAAAAATCGTTGTTATCGCCACTTAAAGGAGTTTCCACTCGTCTGAAAGGGGACTTTTACTGGCAACAAAGCTTGCAAATTAAATAACCTCACTAAGATTATGTTTTCGAGAAAATGAAGATCTCAAACGAGGACTCAGTCTCTGTGGAGAGATGGTGAACACCTTTGATGATTCTCGTGTGAACTGCATGAATTGGGTTTTCTTTCTTTCTTCACTTTCTGCGAAGTGTGTAGCAAAATCCAGCCTGTCATCACCCCCCACCCTTACACAGTATTATTAAAGACCCCCCGTCCTGTTGAAGAAGAGATGATGATGATGATGATGATGATGATGATGATGATGATGATGATGATGATGATGGCTGTGATAATTTGAGTCGATTCTTTATACTAACAGTTATTGTAAAAAGGGAACATGACAGCCGTTTTTTCCCATTTATTTTCTTCTTCTTGGCCACTGACGAACTAGTCATGCATATTGTCACATTTAACATCATGTCTGTCATGTATTATGGCTTGAGTATTTTTTTAAGACATGACACCCGATGCCTGATTGGGTTTTTTTTTTCTTTTTCATCTGCTGTAAAGTCCTTTCGATATGAGTCTGGCTTATATTCCCTTTGCTCTGTGTGTAGGAGCTCAGGCTCAAATAGGGGTAATATATGCATGCCTCCGAAACAATCAGTCTTGTTTATCCAGAGCCCTTGAACCTCCAGGATCAGAAAGTTTTTGCGATGAATTCTGATTTACTAAATCCCTGTCCAATTTAGTGCCTCAACTCTGCACAAACATCAAAACAAACTCTCCCCCTTTTTCGAGGCGCCAGCTGTTAGATTTGGGCGAGAATAACATAAAGAAAGGGTTGGATGATAGAGACATGGAGGATTCACAATTTGTTTATTAATGTCTCTTTCCTTCTCCCCATCCCTCCTCTTCATTTCCTCTTTCCCTGAAAAAAATCTGCACTGCAGTCCTCTCTAACCGGGACATATAAATAAACATTTGATAGAGATCATGCCGGGTGCCTTAGCAGGTGGATTCATATGGATGTTTCCTTGGCTGTGTCTCCTGACACATTCGGGAGTTACATTTTGTGTTCCCGAAATTCTCTTTCCCCCGAATGTCTGTGAAGTTGTTCTAAGGAGACGAAGCAGGGCGGGTTGAGAGCATGGATGCATTATTTGTATCTCAGGTGCTCGTTGGAGTACGTTCACTTGGCTGGAGTCACAGCTTTGCCCAAAGTGTATCTCAGTTTATGGTGCATCTGTCCTCTTTCAGCCTCGATGAAAGGAGACGGGAAAATGGAATGAAAAGACTCAGATTTAGTCCTCGGGAAGTGATTAATTGCTCAAAGCCACACTTGCTGTTTTGACATCTGCTTACTTGTTATTGTCTCTAATTAAAACGATAAACAATTAGTGATGCAAATCGGATTTGGGGGAGATATGCAAAAAAAATAAATAAAAAATAGCTTGACATGTAGCCTGATCATGCTCTTCATATACTGCAGGAAAAGATTAATTATTCTCCACACAGGAAATGTTTGTTTTATAGTTGTTTTATAATATCTCATTTTTAGTTCAACATAAACACGGTTGGTTGTCAAGTGCATTAAGAACAAAAAGTTTCCTTAAAGTGGTAACTCCTCTGTACTGTCTGTTTGCCATTTGTTTCGACCAATCATTCACTGAAACTCTTCTAACTTCATCATGTATTTCGGGTTCAAAGGGTTATCTGAGAAGAATAGCTTGAATGTCTGCTCCGAGATCATTGGAGCCCTGCGAAGAGTCCTGAGTTCCCTTCTGGAGAAACAGGTGGCCAAAAAAGCTAAAAAATAATAAATAAATAAAAAACAACCAACCCGAAGGTGTTATGTCCAGTGAATTTATGGTAATGCCCTCTGGCCGGCGTTAAGATGTGCCCTTTAGTTGGACAAACAGCTCCACAAAGACCTTCATTCCTTCTGCTATAGGGATAATAGAAGTTGACTGCCAACGCAACCAGTGAACGGAAGTGACCATATTTGGACTGTCAGGTGCGGATCTACCGGGGTGGCATAGGGTGGAAAATGCCACCCTAAAATAAAGCCTTGCCACCCCTGCTGCCACCCCAGTTGGCAGCAACAAATTCAAAGAAAAGTTATGTCCAATTTGACATTTACAAGCACGAATTTTCAATGTCCGACTGCAGTGAATGCAGCACGAGATTACGTCAAAGCAGCAAGACGCTGCTTTGTTTGAAAAATTGAGTGGTGCGATTCGCGAAGTGAGGGAAGGTGCGTGTCCATAGGCAGCGGTGTTCCCCCGGGCCCCATCCATTGTGAAAAGCCGTGCAATGCATTCTGGTAGCGTCGCGGCGAATGTCGAGAGATGGCGCGCGAGTTGGCCGCTCCTCATTTGCATAAAGTTGAAGTCAAATCTACTTTATGCTAATCAGAGGCGCCGGGCTCGACTCGCCGCCTCGGGAACGCTGGCGAAAATCTTCTAACTGAATGTTGTCGATCTAAAATAAAGACAGATTCACCTTTAGGTGAACTATTTTCGTAAAATAAGAGAAAGTTTCAAACGAGCCGCCGTGTTGGTCTGCGTGAACTCCGGAGCAGAGAGGACAGCTGTGAAAGCGATCGTCCAATCAGGTGCAGCCATGAACTGTACGCGTGATTGTATGAAGGAGAGCGCCTGTCAATCATCCTCTAGTGGCCGCCCACCAAGCGTGCAATACTGGGAAGTGGTGCGTCCACTCGCGTTTAAAATCGCCACTGTGGACACGTACCTGGAGCCAGGAGTCGCAAGGAAAGGAGGAGATGAGGTGGAAGGAGAGAGAAAAGAGGTGGAAGGAAAGAGAGAAGAGGTGGAAGGAGAGAGAGAAGATGAATATGAGGTGGAAGGAGAGAGAGAAGGGCAACAGAAGGTGACACAGATAGAATACAAGGGCAAGGTGACCAGGGACAGGAGGAGGTGGGAGAACACCACAGCGGTCAAGATATGGAGGAGGGAGAGCATAAATGTAATGTAAATGGCAGCCTGTGCGCTTATGTAGTGTGTACATACTATTTCTCATCAAACTGTGATAACTGTGAGTAAATTCAGTATATATACACGTCTGCCATATGTTGCCACCCCTCAAAAATTCCTGCCCCCCTCTCGCCACCCCATACATATTCTTCTAGATCGGCCCCTGTGGACTGTGGAGGAGCGACGGGGGGATCTGCCAAACACAAGCGGCAGAGCGCCATCCTGACTGGATCTGAATCCATCTGGTTTCTGGTGTGAAGCTGTTAACAATGTTAGCTTCCATAATAAGAGGTAAAGTTTACAGCTAAGTGTTGAAGTCATCTAAGTAGCTAATTGCAGTGGTTGCTTAGCAACAGTAGCAACGCCTTAGTGACCTCGCAAATGTAAAGAAAAGTGATAAAACATCGTATTAAATGTCATCCTAAAGGGGAACGTTTTATGTTTGTGAGATAATGTCTGTTAAACATTTCTGGCAGTCCATTTCATTGTTTTTAAGATATTTCAGTCCTTAATAGCGGTAGACAGACTGACCAACCGTCAGATCAATGTTGCCATCTCTAAAGCCGTCCCCCTAAAAAGACCTTGTGTACTCTGTTGGGGATGTAGCAGGAGCAGATTTGGTTATCAACAGTCAATATGATTATCGATATTAATAATTATATTTAATATATTATCATGATATAATCATGAATAAACGGGGCACCACCCTGGGATCAGGGAAAAGATAACCTAAAACTGTATTCGGTCTCAATATAAAGGTCTTATACTCACATGCCAATCATCGTGATCATTGGCATAGAAGTACAAAACCAATCGAACAATTAAAAAGGCGTGAAATTCGAGCACTAGCCTTCACAACCTGCTGTTATCCAGTGATATATACGCAACAAGTACAAGAGACTGCTAGTTATTATATAATAAGATTTATTAAAATCAGTAATAATGATCACAATCAATAACACTGCAATTAACAAAGCCTTATTACCTAACTACCTAACACACAAAGCTAAGCTAACAAAGGAAGAGACACACGTGGAGTGTGTGTGTATGTGTGTGCGTGTGTGCATGTGTGTAGAGAGAGAGAGAGCGAGAGAGAGAGAGAGAGAGAGAGAGAGCGAGAGAGAGAGAGATATGGCCGGGCGCGACCACCAGACGAAGCTATCCCTCACAGCGTTCAGGGGCGGAGCCACTGACGCCAGATGGAGTAGCGAGAGAGGGAGAGAGAGAGAGGGATGGCCGGGTGCAGCCACCAGATGGAGCTATTCCTCACAGCGTTCAGGGGCGGAGCCACTGACGTCAGATGGGATCGCGAGAGAGAGAGCGAGCGAGAGATGGCCGGGTACAGCCACCGGATGGAGCTATGTCCTATGTCCTGAGCCGGAAACAGCTGGCGGAGGACACGTGTGGGGCGGCGTATGTGTGCGTGTATGTGTTAGCGGGACACAAACAAAGAAATGGGGAGAATGCGCGCAATATTCTAAGGCTCAGGAGGCATGTTACTATCACACGGGAGCGCGGTCTTTTAACTGATAGTAGACGCTTACTGAGTCCGCGAATATGGTTGAGGTTAGTCAAAAACACCGTTACAGAAATCAACCCAGCGGCGTGGGTACACAATCAGCATTCAAATACAACAGCACGGAAAGCAACGGACTCGGCGGTCCGTGATCAAAACTTAAAACACGTTAACAAGAATTACAAGCATATCCTACACTATCATACTTATGTCTCTGCCCAGACTCTTAGCCTCTTACTGGTGTTGTTGTGTAGGTTGCGAGTCCGTCCTGGCGATGACGCCGTTCCTTAACGCAGCGGTAGTTCGTGGGTCCCGGCGTCAGCGGGGGACTTGATGAGTCGGCTTAGTCCAGACGAGAGCGGAGCGTGTTTCCTCTCGTTGATCAAACTCGAATAAAGAAAACAGTTAGTGTTTCTTCCTTCCGCGGGTAACGATATAATCGCAGCTTGGCGATTTAGTCAGCTTACTTCAGGCAGGAGCTGGTAGCTGGAATGCAGGAACCGGTTTTGTTCCTCTTCTGCAGGCGAACACAGAGATAATCGCGTGGTCGTGGCGATCTCTCAGGATCAGGAAAACGGGGAGAAGACTGTGGCCTAGGACAAAGGAAACGCTGCAGACGTTATAAATTGGTCTCCTGTTGCAGCGGTATGCTGCGGTGGAGGAGACCACCTCCTGTTGTAACGCGTGTTACGGTGGAGAGAGCTGGAAGCGCGTTCTTAAGATGGCGTCGGTTTATATAGCTCACGGCTGCTCCCGAGGAACCCCTGGGGTACCTGTGGTTGTCAGCCCATAGGGCACCAGTTGTGTGACGTTGCACTTCGCACCCAGGCGAGAAGTGAAACTGAAATGGTGGTTGTAGTTTTTTTTTGTAGGCTTTTGTACGCCGCATTGTGTAGTCCTAATGGTGAGGTCCCAACAACTTCCAGTCATTGTGTATAGGATTAAGATTAAAATGTTAATATTTAGCACACAAGCTGTGATGTAAACTCTACTAATGCTCTCTTTAACTGCACTTTTCCCTGCAAGAACTTTTCAACAAGCTCCACTTCATTCGTTTGGTGCTCGGTTTGATCTTTTGCCAGACATGCATGTCGGAGGTTTTGGATTCGATTCAACAGCCTTTTTGATCTGAAGATGATAATGGCTTTATATAGACAAGGAAAATCAGGAGCAGCGTTCAATTCTTCCCCCCATGATGTTAGTGTTTTCTTTTATCATCCAGGCACAATTTTGCATATTTCCCATTTCTCTTTTTTTCCCTCCTTTCACCTTCCACTATCAAGATACAACATTCGACACATTGGAGACTGAAGAGAAAAACATGCCTCTAAGATGAGAAGGCTGTGAAGTGATATACTGCATATTGGTCTATACAAACCTCTCAAATTACGCTTTTTAATCACACGTCCACACCGGCATCGGGTGCTGGATCTCATTGCAATGACGAAGCATTACATTAGGATTCGGTTACGTGGGATATTTCATCACTGCATTTTCCCGTGGCTGTCCAGAGGCACTCTCTACCGCCGAGTTTATCCTAACAGCTTGAGAGTAGATGACCCACCAGATGTTTGTAATCTCACATCGAGAAGCTTGTAACTGTGGTCGCAATCAGATAAGGGAACATAGGAAGGGATTATAAATGGTGACAGTGGGGAAAAGGCTATAGATTCCACCATATTTGCCGTTAGAATGCGACTTCCTCTCTCACCCCCATCGCAGGCCACTCAGCTATATATATATATATATATATATATATATATATATATATATATACCACTGTTTATTTTTCCAGCGAATGAAACACCCCTGCATGATTGTGTTCGTGCAGCTGTGAATAAAGTGAGCGGATTTTCGAGCTTGCACACGAGGCACGAGCTCATTTCTTCTTGCTCGTTTGTAAAGCCCCATTGAGAGTGTATGCTTGTGTGGGCAGGTTAATGATATCAGCTTGAGAGTAGTTTTTAATCACAAACAGACTAATGAGATAGGTTGGGGTAGAGCTGCTCCAGCGATAAACAGCATTGCAAGTGGCGCCTTACCCCCCTCTATGTATCTCTCTGCTTTCTTCACCGTCTAAATCCGAGAATGAAGAGATTTAGGAGCAACCGAGTGACGAATGAGCACACAATTGTGTGGATTAAAAGGTATCCGTCATATTTACAGGAGTGAACAGCAGGACATATTCACCCCGTGGCGAGGCACCAGCAGTTTACTGACAGCGGAGGAGCAACACTGCGAACCGATCCTGGTGGGGAAAGTGGAATAAAAACAACATTGGTAATATGTCTTGACTGCTGTGACAGAGAGGGTTTTTTGTATTTACATGCATAAATAAAAATTAATAATGGGCCTTAACAGGATTTAAGTGTGAACAGAAACAAATTAAGCGCTTTAAAGGAACATTGTCATTTATTAATAGAATTATTCATAGTAAATCAACAAAATGAAGAAGATCCATTTTCGTACTGTTTTGGACCTCTGCAGCCTTGCATTGCTATCGGGAACAGAAGAGACGTTTTTTTTAACTCCTCAGTACTGAAACATGTTTCACTCCATTAGAGAGTGGAAATTGGAGCCATGGAAGTGTAAAGAATTGGACATCAGTCCCCCAAGGCCCCCGAGGTATATCAAGAAATGTTGGCTTGCCATGCTGTCCCAGTTAAGAGCATGGTCTGTCTGTGGAGATGGCTTCGCCAGAGTACATTACTGCAACATGTAACTCCGCAGCAGCTGAGTCCAGCAGTTATATATTTGTTCCTGTAACATATGAGTTTGAATGGTAGCTGCTCCTGATGAAAAGGCTCACACTTTCCAATCCGGTAGTCCTATTTAAAGAGATAATCCGTGACATTTTCATATAAATAAATTATCTTTTTCGCTACCAACGTCGGAGATGATGCTCCCGGCTTTTTATTGCATCTGGTGATTGTGGTTGGGAGACTAGATTACTGTACACTGCAACACCAAAGAATTTAATTGGATGACGCCATGAAGGGAAGTTTAGTCCATAGGGTCAATACAGGTGAAAGGATTTCAATTAAAACATTAAAAAAATAATACAGGAGGCATGTTTTGTTTCATCATTTCATTATTCATATAGAAGACACCCACAAGGTGATTGTAATCTCTTAATGTTAATCATTTCTATACTTCTTTCTTCTTTTGGTTTTCAGCTGTTTTCTTACTTATTATTTATGGTGTATTTGATGGAGGGACGGATACGGTGTACAAACTGAGAACAGCTATCCAACGCATGTGTCAAAGTGCTTATAGCAGATGCTAATTTGCAACACCCATCTCGAGAGGGGCTTTTGTGGGGAAAAAAAGAGATTAAAACAATGAGGTAAAAGAAGTTAAACAGTACAGCGAGATACAATAAAGCACATGTTAAAAAGAAGATAAAAGAGGTTAAAACATGAGCTAAAAAGAAGGTAAACTGAGTACAGTGAGATACAATAAAATGCATTAGTAGTAACATAGCTTCTAGACACGTTTGTACACGCGTGTTGCTGAATTAACCAGGATTTGGTAACTTGGTAAAAATGTTGAAGTTTGCAGCAAATTTCAAGTGATCCGCAAGTTCCAGGACTTTGCTCCTTTTTGATTTGCCATGGGTGCTATGAGAAAAAAAGAAACCACTAGTTTAATTCCAAACTCCATTATAGGGACTGATATGGTTAACGGGAAGTGGAAGATTTCAGGGATGCAAGGATGTAAACTTTGCCTCCGGATGTGCGCAATCACTCCCGCTGCTGTAGAGACATGCACCATCACAGATTAACGCTTGGAGCGTAGCCTTTAATTCCCGAGCAGACACGGAAAGAAGCACCTCTTCCAGGAACAGACGCTGCAACAGCAGACAATAAGAGGGAAAAACACATGAGACAGTACTGGCTACATGGATTGAGAGACCAATCATCTTATTTCCAGTGCACCCTCTCCCAACAATGACCATTTGACACATATTGAATAAGGAAATTCATTTTTTTTTTTTTAAAGCAACAAATTATAAACTCATGAATAAGAGCACGGATCTGCAGATTATCACTTTACATTCATCCCGGGTTGGTTTTTGTTTTTGCGTTGCGTCACAGAGGATAAGCTGCTCAGATCTGCTGGTGGGTGTTTTTCAGTAGGCGTGGTGTGAGTCCTGCTCTCGGATTGTGGACATTTGGTTTGGAGCAGATTATGGGTCTCTGTCTGTACTGTTGGCCTTGTGAGGATAACCACACCAGCGCAGATCCCCCCACAAACTGGTGTGGAACTGGGTAATGTGAAGGGCCCTGGGCTGTGTGTGTGTGTGTGTGTGTGGTGGAGCAGCAGAGAGAGAGCATTCGTTTTAATCATATTATGTCGGATCATTAGATGGACCCATTTACACAGTGCTTTCATGAGGTGTACGGGACCAAATCCTATTGGATATCGGCCTAATCTACTGCAAATCTCTGCAGCATCCAGTTGCAGCTTTGGGTGGGGGACTCCGCGTCCCTCGGCACAGGCCTGGGTATGAACATACGTGCCGCATTAATTTGGCTCGATTTAGGATTGAGAACAAATTGCCACTCTACATTCCCAAATCCAGGCGTGATTGAGAAATAATGAGCGGCTCAGCCCACGTAAATGGTTCACGAGATTATCCCCCTCTGAATTATACAGCTCACCTTTTTTTCTTGGCCAGCAAGTCGGATGGTTTCATAACGCATAGAATTATCATGGACATACAGGCCTAGATAAAGCCCGGCGTGAGTCAGATAGGACTGTCCTCATCAGTCGGAGGTCCTCTGTATTGATGTCAATCCAACCATTTTGTGATCAACTTTGGAGAATATTTTCTGTCTGCATAATTTTCAGCCTGGTACACATATTGCAATAGGAACGACGAAAACCCTCATTCTCAGTCAACCCCTGTCTAACATGTTCACAGATTATCCCTTACCAGCATTTCATGCTATGATAGCACTAATGGCAAAAATAGAAGCATGATCCTCATCGTTTAAAAGGGGATCAGGATGAAGGTCCTGCCGATATGACCTTTCATAGTGGGCTCTGAGGGCCGGAGCCAATACAGTCACAATTCTGGAGTCGGCCCAAGAGATGACTGAAAATGGATGACGGTCAGCGCAATTACAAGATTGTAGCCCCCCTATATTCATAATTGTAAGTGAACCAGTCATATGGTGTTTGAAATCCTCTGGCAATGTTTCACAATATGCAAAATTCTTTGATCATATGAACGCATAACATATCACACAATGTTCCAGTCCTGCGGTTTGATGTGATGTGAAGTTGTCTGCTGTATGAATCATGTCACATTGTACAGACCGCAACCAGTGAGGCAAATCGCATCCGCCTTTTGCAATTACATGTTGTGTTTGTGATACCTTATCTCCATGCTAACTCCCTGAGACCCCCCCCCACACACACACACACACACACACAAACACACACACAGATACATGCTACTTCCACATTCATCATAGGCTCGCTGCTCCAGCAGGGGGGCAGAAACAGCAGCCCTGATGACGAAGCTGGTGAAGCTTCCGGAGAAAGAAACACTCTCCCATTTCCCTCCCGGACAGGAGGATGATGGGTTCTCCTTGAACACACAGGACCACCCTCATCGAGGAGAGGAGACACACCAACCGTACCCGCCTCTGTGCATCGTTAGAATCCTCTAATCCCTTCCATCTTCCCTCAGGAAAGGTCATTGTGGTGGCACCAAATATCACAAGCATGCCATGTTTTCTGACCCTGACTCAGCTGCTCATGGGAAGCCGAGGCAGTTTCCACGGTGCAGAGATGCACTCCCGCTGCAGTGATGTGCACTTGAGGCTCGAGACCTCCTGTACTACAGAGTGTGATGTGGGTAGCTGGTCCGCCAGAGAGGCTTAAATATTCCACATCATGTCCCATGCCTCGCGTGTAAACCTTCAAAATTTGGTTGGTAATAATTGTGTCCCATCAGCAGTTAAAGCTTATGATGCAGCTATTTCATCCTGCTATAGCATCCTGCTATAGAACACACACTAGTTCACATATATGTGAACTAGTGTGTGTTGTCTGCTTGTGGACCTTGGTGTTACAGCGGGGCATAGACTGCATCAGTTGCCTTAAAGGGTAAAGCCTACACAAAATGCAATGGCAGTTATGTATTGTAACTCTGGAACTGGATTCTATGAGCATCGCCGTCTAAGCTCTGGACCCCTCTGCTTCCACCTGCTCCAACGGAAGAAATTCAGGCATGATAAATCGTCATACAGCTCAGTCGAGTAGGTGGTTCTATTCAGAAACACTTTTTGTTATATTACTTGAAATCCTTGTAACATACTGATAGCATTTAATAAATACAACGCTCTCACATTGAAAAAAATAAAAAAAAAATTCATACAGACACATGTGGCCATGGCAGGACTGTAAAAATCCCGTCCAATCAGTCAGGCTGGAGAAAATAATTGGAAGGCCTGCCTGTCAGTGTTTACTTCCTGATTGCATGCACTGTGCCAATCTCAAGTGTTATGGGAATATGTATGGAGATAGTAGATGTCTTATGCAGAAATATTTATTGATGCTCGATGATCATCGTGATAATCAAGGTTTGAGAAGTAAAACAGTGCAGTGCCAACCCCCATTCTGCCTCCTGTCTCTCCTGGGAAAGCATACAATTCTAAGTTATCTTGAGGAAACTGCCAAGGAGTCTGTATAATGTCTAGGTCAAAGGTAAGAATTTTGTGTTTGACCCTGAGAGACACGCTAGTGTCTTGTTTGTGAATTTGCCTCGCCTGGAAAAGAAGACACTTAATAACTGACATTAAATGTGAACCTATTCATAAGATGACATGTATTAATCTTACACTGAGGGAATCAGGGAAAGAGAAAATTCCCTCACACTGAGCACTTGTTCAGCGTTCTGGGGAAGCGGCTTTCAACAAAGGTCTGAACGAATGTGGATATTTTGTCAGTTCGGCAATGCGTCTCTGTTGTTTTTCCTAATGTCCTACTCTGCTGTTAAAGAGCTATGACTGTCTTCTTGGAATTTTGAGTTCTGATGCTTAACTAATGTTGTCATTAGCCACTTAAACTTCCACTTTTAAGCTTGTATTAATCCCTGATTTGTGTCCCTTACGGGGCTGTACGGTGGCGTAGTGGGTAGCACGGTCGCCTCACAGCGAAAGAGTCCTGGTGTGGGTTCCTTCTGTGTGTCTTTGCATGTTCTCCCCGTGTTAGTGTGGGTTCTCTCTGGGTTCTCCAGCTTCCTCCTACAGTCCAAAGACATGCAGGATGGACCTGTCTGTCTCTACATGTAAGCCCTGTAATAGACTGGTTACCTGTCTGTCTCTACATGTCGGCCCTGTGATAGACTGGTTACCTGTCTGTCTCTACATGTAAGCCCTGTAATAGACTGGTTACCTGTCTGTCTCTTCATGCCGCCCCTGTGATAGACTGGTTACCTGTCTGTCTCTACATGTCAGCCCTGTGATAGACTGGTTACCTGTCTGTCTCTACATGCCGCCCCTGTGATAGACTGGTTACCTGTCTGTCTCTACATGTCGGCCCTGTGATAGACTGGTTACCTGTCTGTCTCTACATGTCAGCCCTGTGATAGACTGGTTACCTGTCTGTCTCTACATGCCGCCCCTGTGATAGACTGGTTACCTGTCTGTCTCTACATGTCAGCCCTGTGATAGACTGGTTACCTGTCTGTCTCTACATGCCGCCCCTGTGATAGACTGGTTACCTGTCTGTTTCTACATGTCAGCCCTGTGATAGACTGGTTACCTGTCTGTCTCTACATGTAGGCCCTGTGATAGACTGGTTACCTGTCTGTCTCTACATGTCGGCCCTGTGATAGACTGGTTACCTGTCTGTCTCTACATGTCAGCCCTGTGATAGACTGGTTACCTGTCTGTCTCTACATGTCGGCCCTGTGATAGACTGGTTACCTGTCTGTCTCTACATGTCAGCCCTGTGATAGACTGGCGACCTGTCCAGGGTGAACCCTGCCTTCCCCCAATGTCAGCTGGGATCGGCTCCGGCCCCCCCGTGACCCTGAATACAGATACACAGTAGACGATGGATGGATGTGCTCCTTACCATCTACATTATTAAGTGTTGTTTCCTTAATGCTGATAGCAAGGCCATCATTTTCCTATATTTCAATATGAAGCCAGTTCCGTGCAAATATTTTTGGAAAATGTTTTCAAATAAAGATCTGTCATCACCAGACTGCCCTTTTCTGCCCATTTGTTCATATTTATGAGAATGGTATAATTCAATCAATCATCTTCTGTCAGCAATTGAGCCAAAACAGTGAATTTGTGATTCTAATAACTGGCTTAAAAGGAGACAGCATTTCTAAAGAGACATTTTGGAATTTACACTGCATGAATTATTAAAACGTTTTTTTTTTTACTTGTATTGTTTTAATGGATGACTCAGTCGGCTTAACTCATTTAACTTTAATGAGAATAATTATACTTTCCCGTCCCCTTGGTTTATTTTCATGCGGTAATTCCAAAAGCTGCAAATCTTTCACAGCCTCAAAACACATCAAACACTAATTTGATTGGCTGATCTGTTATTGTTCAAGGCGTCTTTCAACATACAAATTATGGGCTGTGTGTGCTGCTGGAGAAAGGTGAGCAGGAGGAGGAGAGGTGCAGAGTGACAGGAATCAATAGACAGTGGAGTGAGATTTGATAGAAAGAGTGCGATATTCCAGGGGTTTAGTATGCAGAACGGAAGGCAAACACTTTTAGCCCTTCTGTTGAAGTCTGGGGCTCCTCTGCAGTGAGCGATCTAAACTTTCTCTATAAGCCTTCGCCTAGAGCCATGAACTCAAATATTTCAGGCACATTCACTGAAGCGAAGGGGAAAAAATGCCTTATTACTTATGATCAAAGGTTGGTGTTTTCTGTAGGAGACATGGTGCGTCTGCTAGAATTTGCATTAGGAGTTTAAGGCGGGTCATTTCCAGTGACTACAGAGACTTCCTGAAACAGAAGAGGATTGTTCTTTGTTTTCCCTTTTTAAACTCCTTTTATGAAGGCTGTTAAGATGAACAGAGCCACGTGGAATCTTAAATATGACTATTGGGAACAAAAAGTTTAACCTGAAGTCACATGATCTTGTAACCTGCGGCATTAAAAATCACCTTTTTATTTTATATGTAACAATTTTTGTTACATATTTGACTGCTGGACACAGTGCTGTCAAATCAAGGCATTTCTGGACTTCTGTGAATACATAAAATTTATATTAATTTGTTAAAACAAGGGACATTTGTAAAGGTTAGTTCCACTTGCAATGACCAGAGGGATTATGGGTTTTGTGTTGGGGTCTAACAAAAGAACTGGCATGCT
This sequence comes from Chelidonichthys spinosus, assembly GCA_029853015.1. Taxonomy (NCBI): domain Eukaryota; kingdom Metazoa; phylum Chordata; class Actinopteri; order Perciformes; family Triglidae; genus Chelidonichthys; species Chelidonichthys spinosus. Next base: position 7,259,228 of record CM056831.1, read on the forward strand.
CAACTCAAATGTCATTGGAGGTTACTGGGTCCCGGCCCCAAAATCACACGGCAGATAATGAATTCGTCAGCAAGCGAATGTAATACATCTAATTATTAATAGAAAATGCATGTAGTATGATCTAAAAAAATGTGTTATAAGAAAGAAATACGTATGGTTATGTTATTGCAACAACTAGGTTAGTGCTTCATTGAACACACACAATGAAATAATAATGACATGCATGTGTGTACATAAGTAGATACAGTACACCAAAGGCAGGACCTCCAAACATAAATGCATATGCATCAGTCATACCCATCTGTATTCATATAAAACATAGGAACGTGAGTTAGGGGCAGGAACAAAAAAATATTTGTATTTAAATAAATGAATATTTACACATTCATAAAAGTAAAAATGATGAAGGAAGATGGGCAAATGCAGCAACACAGGATTCATAGGAAAGCATTCAAGCTGCATGAGACCAATTTTGTCAACAATAAAACTGTGTTTTTATTTCCTCACCATCAACCCGGCACCCTAGACTGTCCTCTATATCAGCAAACAGGTAACCATGACAAGGAGCCATAACCGTAACAAGTTAGTGGCTCCAACCCAAACCAAGGCATTTGTCTGACATCAAATACCACATTTTAATCCAAACCATGCTCTTTCCCTTACTCTGATACCTAACCAAACCCACAGTTTTGTCACATCGTAAAAAACACCTTTCTTTTTCAAGCTGTGATTTCGGAACAGTTTTGGCAGGTGCTAACAAATTATGTCACCCTGATGATGTGTCAGATCAGAAGAAGCTTACATGCCGTTCGGGAAGGGGATGACAAATTACCAATTTTGTGGTTTATTAACTTGAACGATGGAGCTTGCTCGTCAGGCACGTAGCCTGTGTATATACATGGTTATAGATATCTAAATTATGGATAATTTTATGTCAGTTTTCACGAGTTTGTCCCCACCAATCTCCACCCCCTCACCCTTCAGCCAATCACATCCGCAGCCATCAGCTCGCTGGTGTTAACCAAAGAGAAAGACACCACACGCTCTAGTCAAGATAATAAAGGAATAACATTTGAGTTGAGCGTTAATAATTTACATAATTATTTCATACTGGATTAGTTCATTTTTAAAGATATTTCTCTACTTATATTATTATTTCATCATGTTATGCATTTAATAAGAGCTATTTTGGAGTCTCAGCAGATGGTCTGTGCACTCTGGGATTATTACTACATGGTACTACAAAGCCCCCCCCCCCTCCAAAAAAAAACAAAAACAAATATAATATATATATTTTCTTTAATTTCTGGAAATTTGAAAATGGAAAGTGGATGTGATTGCATTGTTGGTTCTTCTATCCGAAAATACTCACATGTATGCCCATAGCTGTTGAACGATATATTTTAAAGATTATTCTCACTGTTGAGAGTATATTTTCTTCATTTTCTTGTCTCTCCTGATTTGAAAAGCGATGATTGACATGGATGTCAGCTGCAGAGTGCAGAACGACAGTAAAATAAATAAAAATTATTTTCCTTTACCAGAGTTTCTTCCATATCCAGCAGATATTTTGATTCCAAGATGCCTATCTGTGTTGCATCTGGACCCTTGCTGCAGATGGAATGTCCATAATTAGCTTAATTTCCCTTCGTCAGTGTAAAAGGAGGGTAAAAGTGTTGTCGTAAAACAGAGACCAAGAAATAGACTCTGACTGAGCGATGGGTTTCAGTTGCAGCGCCGTCTGATGAGAAAGTTCTTGACGTCCAGCAGGCGCCTGCGGGCTGAGGTCATCCTGGTTCTAGGCACAGTTAAATGGAGCTGTGGCCCCGGCATGGCCCTGCTGTCAGACCTTACAGCCTCAACTTTGGGGGCTTGTAAAGAGGCCATGGCTGATGGATTTTTAGTCTCCTTGGGCGTTCAGCTGGAAGAAAATTGCAGTGATCCCATGGTGTGAGAGTGTGTTAGTGTGTGTGTGGGGAAGGGAGACACACTTATCAGCTTTGAAGCTCCAGAAATAAGGACGTACAGTATGTACCTCCTTCTGGCTTGGTTGGAAATCCAGCCCATTGGGCGTATTTACATGGTGGGAGGCCATGGAGAAGCGTGTCAATGCCACTGAAGTAGGGATTCCAAGTGGTAGATGAGAGTACCTGAGGAGAGAGGAATCTAGGGGAGAATTGTTTAAACTTAACAGACCAAAGATAGCACGGTATAAAAAATTAGCTTTGTCAATGTGGGTGCTTGCTGCCACCTGGGTTTATCACACGTAAACACGCAGCACAGTCATCATTTCACTGTGAGACAACTTATCTTTGGAGGGACGGAGACAGCGTGTTGCGACAGACATTGGCCATGGTTCAACGCTGTGTTTTCTTGCCCTTTAGAATTCTGCCATGGCGACACAGTGGCTTAGCTTTTGGAAACTGCACATCTGTTTGTCTGAACACAGATGTACACTGGTGAATCTCCCGTGAATACATCATCGTAAATACATTGTCCTAAATACATCGTCCCAAATACATCGTCCTAAATACATCGTCCTAAATACATCGTTGTCAATACATCATCGCAAATACATCATCGAAGGGAAATAGAAAGCCTGAATAAAGAAAAATACGGTATGAAACAAATACATTTTTAAAAATGTCCATTCATTCTTTTTTGTGCAGGGAGACCACATGATTTATGATCATCCTATTTAGGCTGATTAGGTTGTATTTTACTAAGGGATGTTCAGTAAAGATGACGTGTTTCATACGTGATACAATCAAAATATTGGTTTCTTTACTAAATGTAAAATGATTCCAGTATGTTCTACTGTCACGCCTAGACATGGCCGTCATGGGTCATCTATTAGAAGTGGACACAGACGTGGACCTGCATATAGTTTCATTGATACGTATCGGGTATCTTTTTCAGTGGAAGTTTTCAATGTGTCGTTCTGATGAAGTTAGATGCTATTGGCGCCCAGGTAGCCAACACTCCTTTCTACATCCCACCCGGGCACACATTTGAAAGGCCCATACCGACCCCAACACAGTGTTAGAGTTAGCAGCTGCCACACCACCAGACTTCAAAAGCTTCTCCTTTTCCTCAGGCTGTGTGAATTTTATTTTAAAAGGACATGTAACAAGTGTATGTTGACAGGCCGTCGATGACACATGCAAAAGAGACACTAGAGGGATAGAGCAGTTTGTAGCTTAGTAGCACTGGCCAAGGTTTCATTTGACACATTTTTGTGAGACTGCGTTGCACTTGCATGCTTGATTCACAGCTACTAAAAAGTCTCTATTTTCAATATACAGTGCCTTGCAAAGGTGTTCACCCTCCCTTCTTTTCCTATTTTGTTACATTACAACCTGTAATAATTTTTTTTTTAATCTGAATTATATGTGATGGGTCTGCACAAAATAGCCTAAGTTGATGAAATGAATTGAGAAAAATATATATTAAAAAATATTAAAAAGAAAAACTAAAGAAAAAGAAAATTGGCATGTGCATATGTATTCACCCCCTTTGCTTTAAAGCCCCTAAAAAGTTCTGGTGCAACCAATTACCTTTAGAAGTCACATAATTAGTGAAATTAAGTCCACCTGCTGCAATGGACTGGCGACCTGTCCAGGGTGTACCCCGCCTTCACCTAATTGCAGCTGAGATCAGCTCCAGCCCCCCTGCGACACTGAATACAGGATAAGAGGTAGACGATGGATGGATGGATAGATAGATAGAAGACCACCTGTGTGCGATCGAAGTGTCACATGATCTGTTAGTATAAACATACCTTTTCTGAAAGGCCCCAGAGGCTGCAACACCACTAAGCAAGGGGCATCACACCATGAAGACCAAGGCTCTCCAAACAAGTCAGGGACGAAGTTGTTGAGCATACAAATCAGGGTTTTGGTTATAAAAAAATATCCAAATATTTCATGATCCCCTGGAGCACCATCAAATCCATCATCATCAAATGGAAAGTACACGGTACCACAACAAACCTGCCAAGAGAGGGCCTTGCTGGTGGCAAGGAGGGCATTAATCAGAGAGGCTGCAGAGTTCCACAGCAGACACTGAAGTATCTGTCCATAGCACCACAATAAGCCATATTCCATAGAGCTGGTCTTTATGGAAGAATGTCCAGACAAAAAGCCATTACTTAGTGATAAAAATAGGAAGGCATGTTTTGAGTTTGCCAAAAGCATGTGGGAGACTCCCCGAATGTTTGTAGGAAAGTGCTCTGGGTAGATGAGACTAAAATAGAACTTTTCAGCCACCAATGAAAACACATCTCATCACCCCCAAGAATACCATCCCCAACAGAGAAACATAGTGGTGCCAGCATCATGTGGTCGGGATGTTTTTCAGCAAGCAGGGACTGGGAAACTGGTCCAAGTTGAGGGAAAGTTGGATGGTGCTAAATACAGGGATATTCTTGAGAAAAACCTGTTGTCTCCCTGTGATTTGAGACTGGGATGGAGGTTCATCTTCCAGCAGGAAAATCACCCTAAGCAGACTGCTAGTGAGTGATTTAAGGGGAAACATTTAAACATGTTGGATGGCCTAGTCATAGCCCAGACCTCAATCCAATTGAGAATCTGTGGTTAGACTTGAAGATTGGTCCAGGTGAAACCATCCAACATGAAGGAGCTGGACCAGTTTTGCCTTGAGGAATGGGCAAAATCTCAGTGGCAAGATGTTGCAAGCTCATAGAGACTTATCCAAAGTGACTTGCAGCTGTAATTGCCGCAAAAGGTGGCTCTACAAAGTAGAGAGGTGAATAGTTATGCACTCTGAAGTTTTCTGTTATTTTGTCCGATTTGTTGTTTGCTTCACAATAAAAATCTTCAGTTGTAGGCATGGTCTGTAAATGAAATGATGCAAACCCTCAAACACTCCATTTTGATTCCAGTTTGTAAGGCAACAAAACACAAAAAAGGGGAGGGCGAATACTTTTGCAAGGCAATGTGTATATATAGATATAAAATACAATAGAAAGCAATTATACTGGAAAGTTCACAGAGCTACATGAAATCCAGGAATCTGCTGAGAGAATAAAGAGACTTGGTAAGAACAAAGTTGAGAGGCCTTGAAATCTAATGATATACGTGAATGTAGAGAGAAAAAAATATATACAGTGAATGAGATGTGATGCACTTGTAAGGGCGGATCCTTGTATCGTGCCAAACGTTATTAATGCCAGGAGGAACTCTTGCTTCCTCTCAGCGTGAGTCCCTCTTTCAAAGTCTCAAATCCGCAGGCCTTGTGTTTGCCAGCATGGAAATTCTTCTGATGATCAAGCTAATTTAAAAGTGTGCTCTTGAAGTCAAGACACTTCATAATATTTTCATCAGAGAAGCGCTTTTTAAGTCATAATCCAGGACAAGGCCCTCTATTACAGAACACGGTGGTTTCCTTCCACTGCACCAGATACAGTTTTCTGTTTGCAACCTTATCGACAGTGATTTCTGTTTTTAAGTGCAGAACTTTGATATGAACAGAAGGATTTACTACATGGAAGCGTGAGTAGTGATGGCCACCATAGCTGAATCACTGACAGGAGAATATTATGCCAGCAGCAGTGATTCAATGCTTTACTTTGTGAAGGGACACTTCCAGACCAGATGTTAAAGGGATACTTCACCCATTCACATGTATTGTTAGAAACCCGTAGTATTTTTGAATGGTTGTGCATCATTCCCTCATTTTCCCCAAAGACGAGAGATCTGTATTTCTATCCTGAGCCTCCAATGATGCAAATATTATCATTTTGCGTCATCGGAGGCTGCTTTGGTTAGAGGGGGTGAGGCTACAACACTAGTTCCTCATTTCAACCTACCTTTAGTGGGCGGGACCCACTGAGGCTACAGACCTATTACAGATCAGTTGGTGTGATCTCACTTGCAGAAACTCAAAGCAAGTCCACCATCTTGCTTGGAAGCTTGCGCCTGTGGAGCTGTGCATTGTGGGATTTGTTGTCTTCCAGCCACATGCACCAAAATGTCACTGTCTGCCTTTTCTCAGTCAAGAAGGCACCACATTTCAAATGTATTTTACATTTCGACTACATATATGACCCACTTTCAATACAGATTTATGTTTCCACCGATAAAGTATCCCTTTAATTCAGCACTTGCTTTGGAGAGAAAAATCAGGAATCTAGGAAAAGGGATGTTGGTAATTTAAAGTGTACTGTAGGCCTCTATTGATCAATCAGGAAAACATGTGACAAAACCAGACATTTCTGTTTGCCTTATTGGAACAAAATAATATAAATTGGGCAGTACAAGCATAAGTGTAATAATTGCAAATGTTTAGACCCATAGATAAAAACATAGAGTCATTAATGATAAAGATTTTTTACCATTCCTCTCCTGCTAAATAACTATCCCAAAAGCTAATTGAATATAAAAAAAACTGAGGTAATGGGCTGGCATCAACAATTCACCATAGAAATATATTTTGAATCCATAATGAAGTAACTGCAGTAACTGGCATTTTCCGCAGTATGTTTGAAAAAATGTTTTTTTTTTTTTTTATTTATTTATTTTATTTTATTTTATTCATACAATACATTTGAAACGTATTGGAAATCATGTCAACAGACTGTGCAAAATAGAGTTTTTACTCAAGGTCAACTTACTAACCTCTCTCATTTGTGTTCATGCGCAAAATGTGTTCATTCAACTTCGGTTATACGAGAAGTACTTGAACTCTGCAGTCGAGGTGCAGTTGTAAAATAGAGGTCCCTGTGCACGGAAGGCATTCTAACAGTTTAACATATGAATGGGTCTCTGATAGGGAGTGCTTTTTTTATGATTTCCAGAGCAGATACACAGGAGAGGCTTGAGTGAGTCAGGTACAATAACTTGCATCCTCCCAGCCTGCAGCTGCTCTTGGATCAGCAGAGAGTAGTCGGACTCAATTGGAGGGCCATGTTGATTCCTACTCAAGATCAATATCTTCTCAGGTCCCCTTCAGTCCTCCTACTTTCCAGGGTTAATCGAAAACAACAGAAAGCACTGGGGATTTGTGAAGACCCGGGCTTCTAATCCTGTCACTTTGGGCCGAGATAAATTGAGGGCTGTAGACAAGATCTTGACCTAATTTGATACAGAATATAAATCCCTGCATTACCCTGGTGTGTGGATGGGCATCCATGGACCCACCACGGGCAACTCAGCCCGGCAGGACTGTATAACATAGTGACATTTCAAAGCTTAAATTACTTTTGTATTCAAAAGTTTCATGTTGTATTTTTCATACCAAGCAAAGGGAAGCAGTGCTTAATATGAAGCCTCGAGGGTCTCTTCTGCTCTCAACGTCAAGGTTCAGATGTGAGGAGTCACTTTTTGAATATTTCCACAGCATTTTCATACACTGTTTAATAATTGACTCCAAATGATATGAAATGTGGCAACTGTTTGCAATATGCATAACTAGATCTAATCATATGCCTGATTCTGTTCAGGTGCCTGGGGCTTTTCATTTCAGCAGTCACTTAAGACTTGTAAATATACATCATAGACCGATGTTGACCTTGTTCTAAAATGCATATTGATGCATAATCATTGATTTTGTTTGATCTTTCAGAAAGCCTTTGGAGATGTACCACAAACAGAGTTTGTAACTAATAAAGATCAAACAGAGGCCTGGTAATTCAATCTCAATATGACTCCTTGACCAATATGTGATCACAGTTAAGATGGCTAGTTATAACATTTTTCAAGTACAGGTGAGCAGTTTAACATGCATATTGGTATAATAGATGTTTCCCCTTTATTTCAGCTCTTTATTTCCCTGAAAGTGAGCTCCACACAGGTCGTGCCTCAAGCACTGCGATGCCAGCCAGGAGGAAACAAACACAATCTGGACACCTGAGGCTTGATGAAGCCAGATTTGACAAAGTGATCGGTCATCACGGTCCCAACAATCCTAAAAAACAATGAACATGCCACTCTAGGCCCACCATCTGTTTGGGAGGAGGGATGATTGGCACCGTCTGTGGTTAGTGAGACATAATCTGTGCTGCTGTTATTGCCAAATTCAAATATATTTTGGTACTCATTTCGTTTTGCTGACAGAATCTTACAATGCAGTTTGTTCTAATGAAGCTTTTGAAACGGTACACCAGCAATGGAACTGTGAGTATGACGTACAAGAAGTCCAGGAATTGGGTACTAGGGTTGAAACAAATGATTACCTCGTTTTCATTCTGCATTAATCTTTTGATTCTCTTATTATTATTATGATTATTTAGTCAATAAAGTAACATATTTAAATAACCCAATATCTTGAAATATGTTTGCTCTTCTCCAACCAACCATTCAGTTTTATTTCTTTAACAGTTCAAAACTAATAAATATTGAAGTTGCAATACTTTAAAAAAAAAAAGCAGCAAACCCCTCACGTTTAAGATGTGGGAGTCCACATGCTCTGTATTTGAAAATACCACACCATATCCAAATACATAAGAAATAAGAACCTTTATTCATAATATATTCATACTTGTACACAAGTAAAATAAAATGCATATCTATGGTTCCATCGCAATCTCCATAAACAAATTGACAGCATTCTTTCAGGAAATGCTGCCCATAAACCCTTTCTGTCATGAAAATAGAACTTAAATGAGGGGGAGGTAAAACATTTGTTTTAATGAACATAAAAAACAGAACATTACTCAACAAATGCATCACTTTGAATAAATAATAGGGGAAGATCGCTTATCTTCATTAAACTGACCCAACATTCTTTGTATGTGCTTGGATTTCCTGTATTCCTTTTTTTTTTTTTGTCTTCATTTTTTCCCCTCCAGCTTCCGGTTGGTCTGTTTAATCAGTAAAAGCTTTTGAGAGGGAAAGGGGGAGGAGTCTCCGAAGTGTAGCTTTGACACAGTACACTTAAGTACATAGAGAACAAACAATGTTGGGCACCAATTCATTATATACATGAGATCTGTAGTGTTCTGTAAAGGCATCCATTTTGTTAAATGTACTTTAACGTCTTCATCATCACTGTTTGTCCTTGCCCATGTTGGGGTCGACGCGACTCCACGCTTTTCAGTCACTGTCTTTTGTCGACGTCGCCACATCTTCTGTTATCATTGTCATGAGCATCAACAATCTTGAGTCCTGTGTTCAGAGTGCGATCAGGAGTCCTAAGACATGGCTAGAGATATCCAAATCGTGGGAATGAAGAGAAAGCGCAGCACTTGCAAAGTGGAGGCCCGACCTTTGATGCAGTGGGCGTCTGATTTGGGCTTTTTGGAACACTTCTTTTTCTTTTTGTTTGATGCTGTAGATGATTCCAGACTGTCTATGAGCTCAGGGTTAAGATTTTCCAAAGACTTGTCCAGGGTGTTGGACAAGGTTCCTAGTGGTCCGTCATTCTGCTTATTCTGGGTCTCGTTTTTCGTCCGTTCCGGTTCCTTATATTTAGTCTTGGACATGTTCTCCTTTTCCTTCAGTGGGTTGTTGGTGATTTGACGGCTCTTGCCAGACAGGATGGAGGACTTGTCATTATCTCCAAGGCAACACCGGGGAATGGTGTCTCCGAGAGGATTTTCGGTGGAAGAGAATTTCCCAGACTGTCCCTTAGAGCTGAAGAGATTGGTCTGGATTTGAGGCGTTTCCACGCACCCCTCCAAATCTTCACTTTTCAGCCGTTTCAGGTCCTTTCCTGCCAGGAACTCTGGGACATTGCACTCCAACTCGGAGCTGGAACCTTTGAAACGTTTGAACCAGTCCCACAAGGTCCTCGCACGGCAGTCACAGATCCACTGGTTCCCATTTAAACGCAAATACTGGAGAGACACCAGTGCGTCCATGGTCTCTCCCGTCAAGACGGTAAGATTGTTGAAGAACAAGAAAAGGGATTTTAGCTTAGCAAGGTCAGTAAAAGCCCTCGGTTGGACAAAGATTACCCGGTTCTGGTGTAGCAGCAGCCGGTCCAGATTGATTAAGCCTCGAAACATGTTGTCTGTTACTATCTTGATCTTGTTGTTGTGCAGATAGAGATACGTGAGGTTGGCAAGGTCTAGAAAGGTGTCATCATGCAGGGTTAGAATGTTATTGTCCTGCAGGTAAAGGTATTGTAGGGAGAACATTCCTCGGAAAACCCCAACGGGTAGCTCTGACAGGCCACACCTGTGCAGGTGGAGGGTGTGCAGCTTTGTTAAGCCCCGGAAGGCCGTAGGGCTGATGGTGCGGAGGTTGCTGTTGTCGCCAATGTCCAGCTCCTCCAGTTTCTCCAAGCCGTAAAAGGCCCCAGCCTCTATGTAGCTGATGTTGTTGGAGTAGAGCCACAGAACAGTGAGATTGTGGCAAGAGCTGAAGCTGGTGGACCTCACCACCGTTAGCTTGTTGCTCTGGAGGAATATCCGCTGGCTCCGCACCGGGATCTCAGTGGGGATGGAGAACAGTCCTTGTTGCTGGCAGGCCACAGTGGGCTTGGGCTCGCTGTAGCACGCACACTTGGCAGGGCAGCTTACAGTTTGAGGCACAAGGTTCAGCCACATCACCAGGAACAGGAGTCGCCCACCTATGGAGACAGAGAAACAGGCATCAGTTAGTCAATGCGGTACATTAATATTCAAAACAATAAATCTCTAGAAATAGATGGATTTGGGTCAGGATGTAATATGCATTAACTCTTCAAAAACAGTGCATTCTAATCAGACAACATCATTCGACAATCAGTCTGAAATAGAGAATGAGAGTAGTTGTGTAGGCGAGATATGTCGTTTTTGATATTTTATGCAATTCTTTTTAAAATCCATTCCTGAAAATATATTTTTGAAAACATTAAGGATGAATGAGACATATTCAATATGTACAATGTAAGGTGGTGATACTGCAAACCCCATAACCGACAAAATCCAAAACATTGGTGCACTGTTCAGCACATTACTACAGAATAGGGAAACCTCTCCATAGACAATTTTTTAAAATTTTATTTGTATGTTTCTTTCTTGGATCTTGGGACACTTCTCTCTGCTTCCTCTGCTACATAACTAATGGTGTATCACCGTTCCTGAGGTTGACATTTAGCCTGACGCTGGGAGATAAGCTTTCATGCCGGGCTAAGAGATTGATGCCTGGGAGGTGGAAAGAGGGCTACAGAGGCCCCACAAGAGTTTCCACTGTGCAGCCATGACTGAAGTATTTTTTCCCTAAGTGCAGCATGAAGATGAGAAGAGGTGTGGTAGCACTCAGGGAGAGCCTTGTTAAGATCCTTGGATGCGTTTTCCCCATTTCAAAATAAGGCGTATTCCACATTTGCTTTTTAAAATTATTTCTGCTTGTCCTCTGCCATGGAATGGCTCGCGAACGGACTGCCACATGTGAATGATTCCTTCTGACATCACACTGTTGCAAGTACAGCTACGGTAAAAAAAAAAGAAGTGCATCGCCCCCTACTTCATGGTGGGATGATGGTGTCAAAGTGTAAAAGATGTGTCCAGGAGCAGCATAGCAGGCGCTCCTCCAGATCTACGAATCCTCTTCAGCTCCTGTCCTTGCTGAGGATTCCCAATCTCTGCTCCCATGCACATGTGAGGAATCCCAGGCTTGAGGGTTTGACAGGTAGCGAGGCTCTGGAAAATGCATGAGCCTTACTCAGCGCTCCCTCCATCCCCTACTCTCCCTCCTCTCATTCCCCTGCAATGTGTTATGGCGCAGCTCATCTCTGGCCCTTGTTAAACGGAGCTCTGGTGTGGCCTGACAGCAGCCCTCTGCTGCACTTTCCTTCCAATCTCCGTGCTCAGCCGTCAGACTGCCACCGGAAAGCTGTCAAGACTTTCAACTCTTTCTGCATCGCAGCACTTTTCCCTCACTATTGCCTAACAATAGCCATATTTTATCGCACAGCATGCTTCGTGTATCTCCTCCGCCTGTCTTCATTTTGTTCACCCCCCCTACTGCTGTCTATTCATTAACAGGCTATTTCCACCCACGTGTTGCATGTCAAAGACCGGTACCCTCGGTTCTCGGCATAATACGTCTCGTCTTCGTTAGCATCTGTTGAATGGCAGCGCGAGGCCCCAGCAATGTCATCAACTTCTCAATTATTTTTACCTCACTAACAGCATCTTGACATCTGCATCACCAGATGTTGCAAACACAGACCCGGCAGCCCTAGGTCACACTTCCATTGTCACATTTCCTCTGCACGACTTCACAGTTCTTCGCACCTTCCACTCTAGAGATTTGCATCTGTGTACAGCTCATGTAAGAATTGCATTCGCGCCATTGATCGGACAACAATGTTCCATCTTCCCCCCCAGCTTTTTTTTCATTTTCATCACTTCCTTTCCTATCTTGACTCCAAATCGAAACGGTTGCAAAGATTACACAAAAAGGGACTAATGTTTATCTGTTTGTCCTCACAGCTGGGGTTGACACAAACTTAAATATCTTAAAATACAGCAACAAGGTTGTAGGTGAAAAAAAGAAGAAAAGAAAATCCATTCCTTATCGTCTTGTGCCAGCTTTGGTTTCAACACTTAATCTTCCCCTATCTGCTGTGTCACAACATGGCTCGGAGCACTGCCTTCCTGTTTGAGACCATGCCAGTGGCCTCTCTCTTCTGAGAGCTATATTATTGTACAGTAGCAATCATCACTCTGTTTAAGAGCAGACAAGCCTCTTTGTTTCCTTCCCACTGACACTGGGGCTCCTTTGGCTTTGAGTTAAGTGTATCACATCACCCCCACCCCTCCTCCCTACCCTGCAAGACGAGCACTTCTATTTACAATGGAAGCCTGACAAAAATATGGCAGGTTAAAGAATTATGGGCGACCGGTATTGCATTGTATACAGTTTCCCCGCTTTAATTGAATTGTCTTTCAAAATCAACCCTTTAAAGCCAGGTGATGCTGCCGAGGACATTCTGGTCTGGACATTAAAATGGGCTCATATTGGTCTTCTACTGAAAAAAATTGGACATTGGCCTCCCGGTGTACCTCACTTGGATCATGATGGTGAAGCTTTAATTTAGCCAGCTTCAGGCACGAAACCGTTTGTGTCCCTCCTTAATAACTCATCTTAAAGAATAGCATTGATATGGATTTCAGTAGAGTTCTTGTCCCATGGCAAGAGAAAAAAAAATTGGCATGAAAGTAAATAAAGTAGATAAATAAAATCAGCTAACTGCAACTGCGGTGGAAAAACACTGCTATCGGTTTCAGCAGCTCGAGGACATTCAGTAGCAAAGCAGAAAGATGCCCACAGGACTGGTACAAGTGGGCACAGACAGCTTTGTTTACTTAGCGTGTGAGTGCACCACTTCACCGGATTCCTCGCTCATTTGCATGTGTCCCTAGCATGTTTGAGGCTCAGAGCAAACTCTCGGCACTCCTTTTTTTTAATCTTATTGTGAAAATAAAACATGCACTTAAACCCTTCCTTGTGCTGGGGAAACCCGCTTTGAACACAGAGGGCATGTTGGGACGGTGCATTCAGCGGGCCTCTCCGATTCATCACGGTGGCTTTATTTTGAAGGGCCGGGGATTGGGCAGGGACGGCTAACATGACAGTCTTATCCCCTCAGCCCAGAGGGGAAGTGATGTCTCTGTCAGAGATGAATCACAGTGGTTCTCCAGAGGGACCTCCTGGCCTCTTTCTCAAATCATACATTATTGTGTTGCTCAGAGGCGGGCCTGCATTTATTATAGTCATGATCCTTTCGCTAAGGTCATGTATCTTGTGTGAATCCATCCATGCATACATAAATGGTTTTGATATCATGTTGAAAGGCACAACTTGGAGGAACTGACAGCGGAATGAATTTAACAATTTCAGCACAGCCAATGTTGAACTGAGATTGATAAAAGGCAACACAAACTCTCAAATATGAACTTTGACAATAATATTTTTATACTAAGAAAATAATTGTTCTTTAGAAATACCTACTCATGTGTTCTTTTTAACTTTGACACTACACTTTATGATGTTCTGGCAGTCAGATTTCTATTTTTCAATTTTCCAAGTGTAGCATATCCACCTCCGTTTCATGACTGGGACACCATTTTTGTATCACTTATTATCATACTGTTTTTTATGTTTTTAATTAGTTTATTTCTGTTTTCTCTCTCAAGGCTACTCTCCCTTCTGGGGCTGATTTTTCACAAATAAAAAACAATATCATGAGTTCAACCTGACTTTCTGACCATGCCTTTTTAAAATGCATAAAGGAAGGAATAAAATAATTTTCTTAACCACTCCCAGAACATCCTAAATGTTATCAAAGCCAAGGCCTACATGGAGATCAGGTAGACACTCCATTGTAGCAACTGATCCACAGACGGTAACAATACTACTTTTCCTGAGCGATTCATCAAGAATTCCCTTTTTGGTCCGATGGGGTTTGAGTGATTCTGTCACGTGATACATTTTTGAAAAAGTGCTTCTTTTGAAAGGTGACAATCATAGAGTAGCCTGCAGACACACTGGCTCTGCAGACCAAGAGAATATTCCATTTAAGTTCGCTTTGAACATCTTCTCCCATATAACACTGTGAAAAAGTTTTATTAAAGAGAATAAATGGACTTCGCTTCCCCTGCATTGCAGAGGAAGTGGTCGGTAGGGCATATCCGTATGGAGACCAGTTGTGATCCTAAGGCCCTTTTATGACTCCCACATTCACCCTGACACAGTGTTCAAAAGAGCTACTTCTTTTACAGTTTTCAACACAATTATTCTTACTTCAAGGCCATGTAATATTTCTTCACCTCTACATTCCAGTGCTTTTTCAACCTTGATACCATCTACTTTTACTTCCTATAGGTGTCTAAGGACGAGTGCACTGAATACAGAAGTACCACAAGCTTGTCTATTAGCAGCAAAAGAGCATTTCTCCACACCAATCAACAAGCAAATGTACCACTGCTAATCTCTGTCTCTCTGTCTGCCTGCCTGTGTCTGCTCATCGCACTCACTCTGTTTCTAAACAATTGACAAACATGTTGAACGAGGATATCATTTAAAAACACAATCACAAACAGCAGTGACACAAGGCCACGTCTAATAAATCTAGTGGATGGATTTTGAAATTCCATTATGTGGTCGGGGAATTGGGGGATTCAAACTCTGCAGGGACAGAGGGGAGGAAAGTCAAACGCACGGGATGCATATTTAATCACTCACCAGGTTGAGATCATTTATATCACATATCATTTATAGCAGATTATCAGCATTTCTTCTTGCCAGATTCACCAGGCCATGGAACTCGACGGCACATCCTGTGTAAACATCCCATATGGTGATATACGCGGGTGCCAAAAGGAAGCGCCGGCGCTTCCAACTCTTGTGTGAACGTAGTGTTCGATACTTAGTCACAGAGTTCACAGGCATTTGCTTTTATGTAATGTATGATATAAAGTGTATTATTGGGAAAAAAGTTGTGCCAGTGTTTCTGTATCTCAATGGAAACATGAGTCATCTTCCACCCACATCCTAACAGAATGTACACACACACCCACACGCAAAAACAAACACACAAAGACAGATTTGTGTTTGGCCCGTACAACATTGATGAGCCAGATGCCATGATCTTAAATAAAGATGCAAGCATCAGATCAAACCGGTTATGTAGGACACGATGGACCAGAGAGTGGAGCTGGAGTCCCTGGGCTAACCGTGGGGTGTTGTGGGGGCGTCGGTGGAGACTTCAATATGCAGACGAGGACACAATTATAAGACAGAGGGGGACAGATGAGGTCCTGTTTGACACACATCTGACACTTGCCCAAGCAGATGGTTTATGAATAACTGAGGGAGCAGGAGGTCGACTGGCAGGAGGAAACCATGGGCAACAGTGTGTGTTTGGAAAAAGGTTGTCTAAATAGATCTGCATCCATATATGTAAGCATGTGTGTATATGACAGTGGTGGATGCAGGTTGCCCCCCCCCCCCCCCCCCCCCCCCAAAGGGCACCAACTGTATTAGGTGGGGCACCAGTGCACATAAAGGGCCCTAGTTTTGTAGACCAGGCGCAGTCAACTCTCAGCGCACCTGCGCCACGCCGACAGGGTGTGTCCGCCTGGACTTTGCAAGTTTCGTGCACCGCGCAGGCTCTGACGTCAGATGTGACGGGACAATCTATATAGATATAAATTCACGTGTTGATTCAATTAGTTGCATAAAATAGTGTTTGTTGTGAGTATTTATTGCATTTAAATGTGCCTGGAACTGTGGAAACCTGCCTGTGAGGTCTCGGTGACGTATGCGCACTGCGCGCCATCAGCCAAACTTCCACTCCGCCAGCTGTGATTCGCCTTGAATGAATGGACTTTATTTACACCTTGCGCCCAGAGTAGACCAGCTTGGAGCTGGCGAGCTTTTAGCGCAGTCTCGGCGATGCTTTTTGCCATGAAACTTCTGATACGCCAAGCTGAATCTGTGACGCCTCCCCCTGCTGCGCCGCCACACCCATCTTGGCGCAGGCGATCCACCAAACTGCCAAACTGACCGTGCGCAAGGCTGCGCGGATCGAAACTTGCATTGCGCCGGCTCCGCCACCCTGCGCCGCCCTGCGTTGCGCCACAAACTAGGGCCCAATGTTTCCTAGCATGTAGTGCACAGCTATATGGCACATCATGTTTTCTCTATTTTAAGGCCACCCTAGAGGATACTTTATCATGTTTTCTCAATCTAACGGCACCCATTAGTGCCCTACATCGTTTTGTGCATCCAAGAGGCCCATTTATCCCATTTTCTCTACTGCAAGGACATCCTAGAGGGGATTGTATCTTGTTTTCTCCACTGGGAGGGCACCCGAGAGGACACTTTATCATGTTTCATTGACCACAGGGGCAAACAAATGGGCACCCACTTACTGCTAGGACACCCCAGAGGCCATTTTATCTGGTTGTGTCCATTTGAAAGTCACCCTAGAGGACATTTTGATCATGTTTTCTCCACTGGAAGGGCACCCGGGAGGGCGCTTTATCATTATCACCTTCTGAGAGAGGAAGGCAGAGGGGCTGGCGATAACCTGACAGTGAGAGAATGAGCTTTAGATGGCTGTCGGATCGAATCCCTTTTCGACTGCCAAACAATTGGAAGCAGAGTGAAAGTGAGGAGTTCTCCCTTTCAACAACTGACATCAAATTACCATCGACCCTTGAGTGATGTACTGACCTCCCAGCTGCTCAAATCCTCACTCTGCAGGATATTGGTAAACACTGTGTTGTGCTCAACATTTACAAACTGTTGTTGCTGTCCATATGATGGTAGATGATAGCAATTTGAAGTTGTTGTTCTGTAATCATTCTTTCATTTTATGCCGTGTTATATTAAACTTGACATTTTAACCCTGATTCAACAGTTAGTAGGTCGTTATATAATATGTACACACTGTATGATCTTATAACACATTGTTAGAGATGGAATGACCTAATAATAAAGGTTTGAGTGACGCTATAAATTCGAATTAGCTCCAATTTAATCATCTGTAACATAACTATCCAGCTTGCAGGTTAATTCCACAGTAATAATAACTGACATTCTGCCTACATATGTGGTGCTTTCCTTTTCACACTTTTGACACGGCTAATAGTTTTTGAGAACGATTCAGGTTGCTGCTTTCTGTATTTTACATTGTGGTTTTGCTTTAGAGTCTTACCCGCCTATCACGTTCGCAGTAGGGGACTGCAGAAGCTCCGTGAACGATTTATCACACAACTAGTACAGCAAATCATCACCAAGCAGGGGTGGTCTCACTAAAGGATGGTTCATGGTCATGTCTTTCAAACCCAATGCCAGTTCGTATTGCAGGCTTTTCCCGATTTGAAATCCTCTAGCGTTGTCACCTTGAAAAAAACGTTTTCTCACACTTGCCAAAACTCCTCCAGAACCACAGAAAACATTGTTCAACTGTTTTTCACAGGCTGTGTTGTACTTTTTCAGAATTATTAAACAGTCTATGATAGATACAATTTGTTAAGTGTCCCCCCCTGGTAAAAAATACTGACTCCTATATTGGAAGCAAACCTACAACTATCAATAAACTTGGTTGCTGAAAGGATACTGCTTTTTCTATTAAATATAGCTGAAATAGAGTTAGGTACGCTTACATACTTACTACAGAGATAAATTGTGGTGGCAAAGCGCCATTAGAATAGGGGGGTGAGGGGGGGATATGGCACATTCCTCACATTGTATCGTAATGGTTGGCAGCCAACCAGGTCGCCCTCCGTGCCGTTACAGCTCACTGTGAAATGTTCCACAGAAGGCGTTGGGAGTCAAGTCGACCCGTGAGGTTTTGCAGAATGGCACAAATGCAGCTTGGTTCCCGCCTCCACATGTCACAGACATGGGCAATTTTCACATGAATCCATGTGAAATGCATAATTCAAGTATCGTAAACTGAAAATAATGCAGGCAATCCGCCGAGGGTTTCCAGATGCACTCTGGAGGCCACGGATGCCCTACTTTGGGGTTTTTGTACCGTGCGCGGCTGCCAGTAGTGCAGTCAAGCATTTTTGCTTAACAGAGTGTATAGGGCTTTATCTTATCTACACTTGGCTGGAGAGAAAATAAATGAGGGTATGGTAGCTGCAACAGTACACGCCCCGTGTTTCTTTGGCGTTGCTCAGCTCCCGGGCAGATTTGAGCACAGGTGTTAACACCATTTTAGGATGCATCCTTTGTTGTTGTTGTTTAAAACCAGCCGTTCTCCTCAAGTACTTCAGATGATTTGTGTGCAAATCTATCCTGCAAAGAAATACAGAAAAATGGAAAAACGGCATTATGTCAGTTGGGAGTTTAACTGAGGCGTAAGCTGTGTTTGTTCTGTCCTTGATGTCTTATGTAGGCTAGTTCCATATTTGCAAGATACGTAGGTTACTACAATTAACTACAAATAATACAATAGTGTTTTACTGTGGTACAGACATTTTCCTTCTGTCAATTAAGGCCGGTCAACGTTTCACCCACTCCTCGAGGAGAATTCCGACCTGGTCGACGACCCCAAACCTCCCACCCGTGTTTGTGCCCCCCAGTCTCCCCCCGCCTTCAACTCGTCTACTCTCCGTTTTCATCTCTGGTCCCAGCAACCAATCGCCAAACCTGTCGGAAACTGATAAAAGCCGCTTTGTGAATATGTCAGCGGCGATTGTGACTGAATCTGAGAGGTCCCCCCTGGTACCTCTCTGTTGTAATGTTAACCTGTGTGATAGTTAGCCAAGCTGTGGCTCAGTGGGTATCGCAGGTCGTCCTTCAACCGAAAGGTTGGTGGTTTGATCTCCGGCTCCTCTCCTCAGCATGTTTGAGCATCCGTGAGCAAGACACTGAAACCCAAATTGCTCTCTGACTGCTTCTAAGCAGCTGACTGCCTCTGAAAAATGGGTTAAATCAAAGGATCAAATTTCATGTATCTACCGTTTGTATGTGACGATTGTAATACGTTTTTTATGTCTTTTGTACGTCTGTAAAAAAGGTGCCACTTGTTCAGTGGCTGGAATGTGTGCTGTAAGTTTGTTGTGTTTGGTTTTTATTGAATACATCCATCATTCTGGTGCCACACACAGTGTTTGGCTGTCGAGTGAAGAATCGGTCTTATGGGTGGTTGCTTGTTTCCAACAGGTAAGGTTGGTGCAGCCAGACAGCAGAAAACATGATGGGTTAGGAAGCTGTTTTGTTTTATGGTTTAGCACCGACCACAGCTACTCCCTTTTTGTTATCTCACCTCATTTAGCTCCTTTTCTGTTGTTTGTATGGAGCAGCCGTTTTGCAAATCTTCGATTTAGATTTTAGGTGGTATACTGAAAAATAGTGGGCGTTGTTTGCCTCACTACTGTATATTTGATTCCCTGACGCCTAGACAACTTCAGTGTAACAACTGTTATAGTGTAGTGATGGTTAATTGTGACGAAAGACAATTTTGATCATATTCAGTTCTATTTATTCCATTTGAATATGATTATGTTAGTTCACAAAATGCGTTGTTTGATGCAATATTATGTTGCATTAGAGTCAGCGTGTGATGTGGGTACACTGTTTTTCCAGGGCTGTGTCTGAAATCACTCACTTTATAGTGAGTTTGTCATTTTGTAATGCTGTACGAATATATATGGGGAATTATTCTACCCTCTATAGTGGACTCAAAGTATCCCAGAATGCATCTGGGATAAGTAGCATACAACCACTGCACTCCATTTAGCACTATATACTAAACTTATTATTTTATATACATAAAGCATAATCATTAGGGGAAATAGACATATTGCTTCGACATTGCTAACAGGAACATATACTGCTCTTTTTTTTGTTCTTACCTTTCACAATAAAAGCCTGAGCTGTATATTTACCATGGGACTTAAATTCACCCGCAGCATTCCAATAAGATGCAACAAAACCAAATAACTTCAAACTTGTATTTATTACAAAAAAATGTAAATGTATTACATATGGTCCACCAGCTGCGGTTAATCTGCCGTGTTTTAAGTTACTACTTCTTCTTGTTTGCACTGTAAAATGAGCAAATGAGGCCTAATGAATCACTGCTGTGTTATCTAAAAAGGATAATGGCACTGCCAAATGCTGGGTGATAGCTTTAGATAATGCTAACACCTCCTCGTGTGAAGTGTCAGCTGGAGAGGGAGACAGCGGCAGCCGCACCCACAGGCAACCTTTTGCATGCGAAGATGAGAAAACACATTGAGGTGGTATGAGCAGAGAACACGCTGTGATAGGTGGTTACTTGATTTGATGGCATCACTGCCATGTCTTTGCTATAGGCACCGTCGAGCTCTCAAAGAACGGTCGATTTTGTTTTCCAGGCCTGGGAGTGGAGTGGGTACGAACATTATCCACTCCATGTCTTTCTGACAGCTTCATTACGACAGAATTCCTGTGTTTGGCAGTGGGCCGCTCTCAGACTGGCACTCGTCGAGGAGAAACTAGGTCCTGATGAAGTGTTTGTGTGGGTTAAAATTGGGGGGGGGGGGGGGGGGGTAAATCAAACAAGCGCTTAATCCTAGGCCAGTCTAGACCGAACCAAAGCCATTGTGTGAGTCATGCATTTAGTTTGTTTGGAAAATTGCCGTGTAGGAAAATGTTGCTGTAGGGGGGAAACCAAAACAGACTTCTAAATGGCCAACACCTTTGCTGCTTTGTTCTCGACATGGACACTCTACTTAACCTTGCAGAGCCCCAGTGCTCAGGATAGAAATGATTGTGAGCACACTCATTAGTCATTCCAAGGTTATGCATAGGTGAACGTACCATACAGCGTGGAGAGGGATAAGTGGGTAGATTTCCTGTTAATGTGAAAAGGCGATGAATGATACAAGTGGATCGGCCGCCGGAGGAGAGAGACAGCGCAAATGTGCCTGAGAATTCTTCAAGAGAAACCATTATTGACACCCTTTTTACTGCCATAATGTGTCATATAACCTTTCTCAGTCTTCTCCATTTTCGCAATATTGCACTCTGCCGGATCGAGCCGGCTGACTTCGCAGGCCGTCTGCAAATGTGTCATCTGCAATCAGCTCAGATGGACTGATGCTGGACGAGCACAGACAGACGTGGCTTCAAAGGATCAGCAAACATCACTGAAGTCCTCTTCACTGAAGGGGAGGGATGGCATACTGTGCCCGTATGTCACGGCACGCTAACACATTCGCTTCTACACAGATTCACTTCTAAAGATTTGAGCATCTGCTGCCCCAGTGTTCACGAATTCAAATACACAAGCACATTATTCCTGACCTTTTGAAATTAATCTCAATCCTTTTGATAAGACTAGATGACACCCCTATCCTAAAATGGAGAAAGTAGAAAAGATGAGCCGTCACTAAATAGGTCAACGAGCTATTTAAAGCTGCTATAACCAATATGTTTGTATTGATGATGGATCAAATCACTTCACGACTACTTGGAAGTAATTGCGTGTTGCGACAAACCCGGCACAAAAACTCCCCTCAGCTGTTTTAAAGGTAAGGTAGGGAATGTACTTTACAAACCTTTTTTGTTATATTTGTTAAAATGTCCATTGCATCCCAACTACAATAGATAAATGACATGCTCTACCTTAAAAAAAAAATAACTCTGATATCTCTGGCTATTGCAAGGCTGAGCCAGTCTCTCAAGATCTTTGGTCTTCCCTACCCCTTGTGTACTATGTATGTCTGACTTCCTGTATTTCCCCCTACTTTCTTCAGTGTATCAGATGTGTTGTCATGTCTGCCCGCCTGTGTCTTGTTGTCTGATTAATTTCTAGTGTATTTAGTCTGTATCTTTCCCTTTGTCCATGTTCCTTCCTTGTCTCGCATTTGTTGCTTGTTGGATTTCCCCCCTGGATACTTACATGTCATACCCGTTTGTCCTCAGTATTCACCCTTTGGTAGCTCTCATGGAAACACTGCATTGTTAGCTGCAAGCCACCGGCTCAGCCATCACCATGTTAGAAATAGTTGAGAGGCAATATACATTACTTATCAATCATGTATTAGCATGTTTAACATAAAAGAGTATTTAGCAGTTAAAGATAATTATTTTGTTTTAGATGGAGAACAAATGAGTACTACACTTGGCAAGTGTTTTTATAACATCAGTTAGTGGCAGGTCAAATTAAGAAGACAACCAAATGTATGTATGTAATGTCAATGTTCTTTTTCATTTTTTCATTCTGGTTTTCATTCTGGTTATTTTGAGGATGAATACCGATTTCAGCCTTGGATCATTTCTAGTTAGTTCATTCAGTAACAGGAGTTTGTAGTTTTTGCACTTTTCATATTTACTTGGGTCTTAAATCCTTTTTGTCACCACTCTGACTGTGTGGTAACAATTAAAAAACGTTTAGTTCAAGGCTTTTATTTTGAAAAATGACAATGACGTAGGCGGAGCATCCTTGGAGCTGGCTGGCCATCTGTCTCTTGGATAATTGATAAAGAAAACAAGAAACAAAGAAATGCATATTCATTGAAACATGGCGTGCCAAAGCATGATGGTTGAATAGTGCAGACGTCAGTTAGTGTTGCCATTATTTTTCACATTAAAAAATGGAAGACAGCATGAAATGAAAGATGAATGAGGCAGATCGCTTGCATGAGGTGGGCAGGTGGCACCCACTTTGCGGTGACTGACCGGCTTGTTGTCGCTCTTGTGTGCAGGTGGTATTTACACGGTCTATTTCATCACATCAATGTGTCAACATGTTTAATCTCAACTCAAATTTGCCGCACATTCAACCGCTCCATCTCGTATACGACACATGCTCTCGAGCAACATCTCATATGGTTGCCATTAGTTATCCATTATCTCAAACAATGACTATTTAATTCCCTTTTTTTTTGCTCCCAGTGACTTATCAGTCATGTAGTGGATTCAATACAAGAGGCACAACGTGTCCACAAGTATCGCTAAGAAAATCGCCAGAAGATAGAAGAAGATAGATAGAAAAGACATCCTGACACTAGTTGGGGATTAAAAAACAAAAAGAATCAAATGAATAAATTAGGTAGGTCATTGTGCAAGTGTTAACTAAATCACTCCAGCTCTCTTGTAGATTTATCTATTTTGGATGTGTAGGCAGCCCTGGAGGCACGTTGACCTGAAAAAGACAAACCTCTCCCTTCCTTTCATCTTTTTGAGTCAGTTCCTGCAAGCAAATGTATCAGGGCCGATAACACAAGGCCTACTTCTGCTGTGCTGCCCTCAAACAAGAGCAGTGTCCTCATCAGTGTTTTGCTCCCATCACATTGGATTTCGTACAGGTCTTTTTTCCCCAAAATAGTGCTGTCAAGGGGATATGTTGGGATTTGTTGCGCAATGGAAACTATTGAAAAACTGGTAAATATTTGTGGAGGCTACAATGCTCTCTGTGAGATAAAAGAGAGGTGGATTTTTGACATTAGTGAGTTATAGGATCTCATATCTTCCCCCGCCTCTGCATACGGCTGATTCATTCTCCATCCCAGACCTTCCGCTTAAACCCAAAGAATGTGAAAACTGCAGCTTTGAAACTCAATTTGGCCAGCCCCTGTTGACTCATATATACCATTCTTTACTGTATATGTTCCAGTAAAGTGCAGAGGAGAATAGAGACCTTCACGCGCACAAGGAAATATTCATCCTCCGCTATGCTTTTGAGAGAAATGACAACCATTGCAGCATCTTCGTTGAAACTGAAACACCGCTGGAGTGGAGTTACAGAATAGGGTGAAAACAATCTTTATTTGTAGAGCAAAAAAGATCACAAACAGAATGAGGTAAAAGAAAACCCACGGTGATACTGAGAAAAGGGAGGGAAAGCCAAATAGGGACATGCCAGAGTAAGTCATCCCTCTCATGTCAAGGTTACAGCGCTGCTTGTCAAGAAAGGTGAGCGAGTGTTCTGAACTGGAATTTTATCGACCATTGAATAGTTTTCAGAAGATTATGGCTTTTTTTCCCATTATAAAACCTTAGTAGGCAAAGCACTGTCTGAGAATCCACCACCGAGCAAGGCAGCATTATCTCTCGGCAAAGGGATCAGACACAAACTGACTGCAGGATCTCTGCAGTGCCCACAGCAAGGTCAGCGACTTAGGGAGCTCTGCATCTCCTATTTGGAAATCCTTTTTTTAATTTTTATTATTTTAGTTTCAGTGAGTAAGAGTTGAGAGAATGCAATAATGGAACTTTACCGAAGATATTCTTCACGGGACATTCTCAAGTCTTCCTGACCTTGCCCCCCAACAAAAGGAATAGCAACAGCAGCGGCCTGGTTGGTTTAATAAGCTCACTTCAGAGAGGGGTCTTAGTGAGCCCTCCCTCCTTTGGATAAAAGGAGAAAGACTTGTGCATTATTTACCACCCACCTCAGTACCGCCGCGCCCTGCACAGACAAAGAGGCCTACTGCAGGAAAATAGATTTTTTTTCTGCAGGGGAGCTCAGATAAGAAGGACGGAGGGAGGAAAGGATAGAAAACAAAAAGGAGGGGACGGAAACTGAAAAACATTCCCACCCAGTCGAGCCCATAATCAGTTAAGTTTCTTTGCACAAGCCTGTCTGCTATCTGCGCCTCCTCTTCCCTGTTGGCCTGATAAGGGCAGTTCTTTACATCAGATGCCTCCACGGATCAGTCACCTTTTTCACTGGAAAGGTCGAACTCTGGCCCAAAGCTCAGCTCATGCTGGGAAGTCATCATCGCTGCCCTTTATCTCCCAAGTGAAGGATGATCCAAGGCTGAGTGCCTCGTCAGCCTGCCCCCAATACGCCCTCTAACCCCTTCAACATCACCCTCGCGCCTCCTAGAGCTGCATCCAGAGAGATAGGGGAGTCGTTGGCATGTCGGTGCCGGTTTCACAACGTCTCACGGCAGAACAGCCTTTTCACACGACTGCCGTAAAGATCCATCTCCCAACACCCCCTGACTTCTAGACAAGTGAACCACGAGATGGGAAGAAGGGATAAACACGTCTGCATATGACAACCACCGGAGACCCCACCTCCCCGCAATCTGCACGCATCACTTTCCCCGGACTCCAACACAGGTGTTTGCATGTGCGAAGGTGTCCATGAGTGCGTGTGTGCATCGGCGTCATTGCCTTCAGCACTGTAAGTGATGCGCTGGCGCAATTTGCGCGTCACTGTACTGTGGGACGACCCCAACTGACAAGACTCCCTGCTTTGCTGCCTGGGTAATGAGTCATTCCAGCCCTGGAGAAAAACAATCTGGTATTTTTAAACTGCATCCTTCAGCTGTTCCTTTTCTCCCTGGAGCTCCGGCTTGTAAGCTCTTGGTGGCTCGTAAAATGAATGCCATTTGTAGTGCTCGCGCTAATGGGCCTGATATGTCTGAATAATACAAATGCATTACAGTGCTTTTAATGGTGCTTTCGGTCCACCCATGCCCTCTTGATTAAGACTTAATGCTCTGCACAATGCGACCAAATACCATATACGTGTGAATTAAAACCTAGGCAGGAGACTGGTGCAATTAGTGTGTGGAAAGTATAGTGCTTAGTGCTGAAAAGGAGGGGAGCACTAACAGTATAACTAAAGTGTGAGAAAGCATGTTTCCCAAGCATCTCAATTCCTAGAGTCAAACAGCGTGGGACAAGCATGTCGTGTAAGTGTTGATTCGATGAACAAATGTGGGCAAAATGCAATGAAAAAAACAAAGGCAAAAGAGATTCTTTCTCTAAATTACATCAACACTCTTAGAGGATCACAAGGAATCTCAGCCCTCTTTAAATGTTGCAGCTAACTGAGTAGATGGGAAAACAATCCATCCAACCCAGAGTGCCACATGCATTAAGTGTTGAAAAAGCATTTGGATTCTCATGTTTAAATGTGCACCTCATGCCAGATGTTCCAGTGCCACCAAAATCATCTTTCACCATTGTTTTTAATGTAGGGGTCAAAAGATTTTTAGCTACTTTGCTTCCATAACATGACTTCTTGCATTCTAGTGTCAAACACACATTTAGTTATTTATTCTACCTAACACATTTTAACATAAATAACTGGTAAAACAAAACATAATTTTCTTAAAGTAAGTATTTAACTGGTGTTTAAATGTTTCAAGGTGATATCTATCAGGTTCTTTTTACAATTTTCACCTGTAGTGTCTTGCCAAATGTAGTTTTGAAATTTCTCAAAATTTGTTCTGACCAGAAATCTTCTCTTCAGTAGCACTTAGGCTACATAAACCAAACTTCCCAATTTTAGACAGAGGTGATTGTTCATATATTTTCCATAGCCTGATTTATACACATTGTTTTACTGAAAACATGGCAACATTTGTACTGTTGACGGTATTTTACCAGTATTTTTGTAATAATAGAGTGGTAAAAAACACTCTTGACTCTAACATTTCCAGTTTTATTTCTGTTCTGGATATCTATATGAATAAACAAATTCAATAAGATCACCAACATTTGCAGGTTTTAACATCGCATTTCATAAAATAATTGTGTTAATGTAGGCAATCAACTGGCAATGTTTAATGGTATATTTTAGTTACATTATTCCTGCACCTATAGTGGTGTATTATAATGTTAAATCGACTGAAATATAAAATAATATTAATTAATACAGACTTTGTACAATGTAAGCAGCATTTTAATGTTAGCTGCTTTAGGTCAAGTTATTTACATATTGATTGGTAGTTTAATCTATAACCTAGTGACACTAGAAATGACAAACCGTAACTAACCATTTTTTTTTTCTTTTCAAATTAAGAAGAAACATGTTCTCACTTATATGTGGTACGTAAGTATTACCTTTCAAACTGGAAATATCTAAAAATATTTCTTGGGTACAGTACTAACTGTAAAATTCACTTTTAATGCAAAACAAATGTGAATGTGACTTCCATGAACCGCTTCCACATTTTTAAAGAGGTTTGTTTTGTGTTCCACATACGCTGGCCTTTACTAATACCTCTAACATTACTTACTTGAATACATCATGGGGACTAGTTGTAAGAAGCCATCAAGTCTTTCGCGGTTACGTTTCTACTTAACATTCGTTGATTGATTGTTTCTGTTCAGTTATTTGGCAGAATGTGTACTCCTCTGTCTATGTGATGCTTTTGTATTAGCTGCTGGTTTGTACATGTGCCTATTCACATTATGCAAATATGTTTGCTGGCTGCATGTGGCCCTGACAAGAAGCAAGAAAGAAAATGACAGTGCGGGATGAAATCCCTCCTGCTCTTGTGCGAAAAGCTCTCAAGGCGTCTGCATTCTGCTGAGAGAGGCGCTAGCGTTGTGCCGCATCACCTGAGCAGCCATCACCTGACAGCAGGGGTTTCAATCATTCTGCTGAGCTTGTAACCCCCGTCCCCGCCGCCACCTACCCCCTTACTCCGAGCACAGCAGCTCACCACTGTCATGCTAATTTACTAGTCCATAATGATCAGCACACATGTTTTAGATGTTCCTCATAGACCACATCATGGGCTGGCAATTAACGTTGGGGATGGTTTGAAACAGGAATACTTTCGTCGTCTACTGGGCAAACCCCACTCGAAGGTCATAAAACAACAGTGTGTGGTGTGCACTTTTTTCCAAAGAGGAAAAATAGCTTCTGGGCACAAAGCAGTGAGAGTTAGCTGCTGTACGTGTAGTAGCTTCACAGGTCCACCAGTGCCTTTTCTACAGGGCATCCAGAAATAGCTGTGCAGCTACTGAAGTGGTTAACAATAGATTATGTTTGCTCCTCCACTTTTGTTGGCTATATCTATGGTAAACCGCCTCCGGTGAAGTAGAATACTCAATACAATGGAGGCTCTGTGTCTGCTCTGAGCAACAAATCACACTCCCGGAGATGATCATTAGTTTCACCAGCCGGCAGAAAGCAAGACAAGAGCATTGTGCAGCGAGGAATCGAGCACCAATTTGGTCATCAAATAAGTGGAAGATATCAGAGAGTATTATGTTTTGTATATGTTACCCAACAGAAGGCCCAGATAGGCTAGTCTCTCATCACCTTCCCACTGTGTCAAATAATCCCACTTGGTTGGTGTTCCGAAGCTTCAAAGAATGACGCTTTCATGCCAGTGTCTTTTTGAAATAATCTGTCTTCACAGGAAGTCAGGTTTAGGCAACAAAACGACAGGAAATGAGCGTGGTTGATGTTAATTTCACTGATTAACGACTCACACAAATAACATCAAACTTTTACTTTTAGTTTTGTATGCGGGATGCGAACAGCAGTCTCGGAAGCCCTGTGTTTATTAGGCCCATCATTTCCCTTCTGCCTAGGTGTGTCCGAAAGACACGCTACACATGGTAAATGAGTGTCGGTGTAAGGTGCCAGCAGCACCCACTAAGCTGCCTTATTTGACACCTTGGCAGTGACGGCGGGTTGAGGCTCCACATGGGCTGACGGAAACAACGCACTGTGCACTTTTGGAACTCATCCGGAAGCTTATGGAGGTTCTACACTTTTTTCTTTCCACGAACATGACATGCCATTTATGATTAATGCCATTACCGGCTGGGCCAAGATAAGAGCTCAATTAGCTGTGTGGGCAAGGACCTTGAATCTATCTCCAATGACTAATCCCATGGCTTTCGTTATGATTAGCAAGAGCAGAGTTTTAATCTTGGCTTCCGAGTGCCTGGCTGGCGTTGGGCCCCGAACACAACCCATTCATTAGCAGTTTAAAAAATGCACCTCTGCTGTAAGCGGCACAATTCGGCCCAGCGTGACGCCGGCTGCATGGATGTTACCCAATCTACCAATCTCTGTCGTTCATGGGCTTTGGCAGTGGCAGTGGCAACGCTCATTGGCAGAGAATTAAATTCAGTCTTTTAAGTGAAATGGATTCATCCACCTTGTTAATATTTTAGCAAGAGGGGTCTCTTGAGAGTTATCATCTAAGCCCACTCCCTCTCCCGAGGGGTTGTCCTGCCTCCGTGCTTGAACCGATGCTGGTTTCCTTCAAATATATTTCCAACAGCAGCAGCAGCAGCATTGCCCAGGGAGTTTTCGCTGAAGCCCATAATCTCCACAGAACTCTGGAACTGTCAAACGACTGTGGATCTCGGAGTACTACAGCACAAAGAAGTCCCCTAACGAAGCGCTTAATAATTCACCAGCGGTCCACTGAGAACAGTCAAGGACAATCCTTTCAATCTTAGCGCTTTAATTTGGTGGGGAACCTTTAAGCGAGGCATTATGTGTATTAAATATTTAGCAAATAAAAAAAAGCAATGCGTGGAGAAAACCATGCAAAGAACAAGGGGAGGTGTGGGGGATGCTACTGTGTGCGTGGTGGGATGGGAACTCTGTGCATAGAACACGATATAGTGGTGTTTATCCCTGCTGATAGAAGGCGCAAAGTATGGAAGATCTACTGTGGTTCGTTCCTACAGTAAAAAACCCATCTTGCATGATGCTGCACTTTGTAGCCTTGCACTCTGTGGGGGGAAAAAAACGTAGTGAGCCATCTGTTCGCCGATCCGCGGCAACAAACAACAGACAGACTGACGCGGCAGACAGACCGGCAGACAGACCGGCAGACACTGCACCCGCACCAGCAAAGATTTGTGGTAAAACGGGAGAGGCAGATAACACGGACGCAGGGCAGCTAAATGTGGGATGAAAGCAGTCATCAGCTGCTGGGTTTGATCAGGAGGCCTGAGCTGACGCCGCACACCGAGGCGTGACGCAAATAGAGGCGGACACTGCAAAGGAGCCGCCGTGCAACGAGAGAGACTCTTGATAGTGAGGGGGAGAGCAGGGGGAGAGGGAGAGCAAGGGTTCTGGCAAGAGACAGGAAGCCATACAATGAGAGCTGCGACACCATATAAAAGCTTGAGAGAGAGAGAGAGAAAGGTGTACTTAAGAGACAGCCTGCAAGAGTAGACTTGACAGTGTGTGGAGGGGATGCAGAGCCAGCGAGAGAGAGAGGGAGAGGGAGGGGAAGAAAAGGAGGGAAAGATTTGGGGATGCAATCCTTGTTTAATCCGAGACGCTAGAAGTCGACACAACTTGCCTCAATCCGAATGGTACATAGTCAGATGAATGTTGTTCTCGGATTAAGATTAATGTGGGCGGCTCGCCGCACGCAAGCCAACACCAGAACAAATCTGAGCAAACGTGCGACTTCACGGCCTGACACACGCGTATGCCACTTGTGAAGCAAAATCACGCAATCTGAAGTGTTAAAGGACGGGGGGAAAGGAAAGAGGAGATATGAATGCCCAAAATCTGCTATGGGCATGCAAGAGAGGCTTAAGCTTGCCCCCTAGTGTTCATTCTGGTCCCTGATGGCAGCAGAACACACTGCAAAAGCAATCTCCATCTAAACAAGGTATTATGTCTGTTATTACATCCTAAAATCTCATTTTCTTTGAACAAGCACAACAAAAGTCTGCCAGGGTGGTATTAGTATTTGACTTGTTTTCAGCACATATTGTTTCAAGACCTTTTTTCTTTTTTTTCTAAATCATTTTCCTGATTGCAGAGCAGTAATCTGCCCTTTTCCAGTTTCAAGATATCGTTCGTTTGAATAGATCTTCTTAAACACAGACAGCGCGCATCAGGAACACGTGGACTCACTGGGGTTTTCATTAATTACTCTATTTGGCACGAGAATACATTCATGACACATATTCCACACTAAAAAAAGAATTGGCAGTTTTACCCACATTCGTCCACCTTCACCACATTGTCTTCCAACAGGCAGCACATAGATATAGATAAATATGGAAATGGGAATCCCTTGTTTGAATATTTTCTGTTTCTGGGTTTACAAGCGTGTTGATGAATAATACAGAGGTCTGGCATCAAAGGCCAAGCAAAAAGTATGTCCTACAGGAGAAAAAAACTACAAAATACAGTGAGAAGTAGACAGCTTCATAACTAATGGGGTATACGCCTGTGAATCGACATCAAAGTCTGTGCTACATTAATAGAAAGATTCATTATTTGAAAGATAAAAAAGAATGTGATCCATTAACAAGACCTTCATCCGCTCGGCTCTGGAAACTCTCCATTTTGTATTGCCAGCAGCATATTTGATTTAATAATGTGCAATGATTCAACACTGAAATGCCAACGTCCCAAATGGCCAAATGAAGAAAACACAAAAGACACATGCAGCTTGGAGAGGCAAAATGACATGACACTATTTAAAAAGAAATGTTTGAAAATAACACTAAATTAGAAGTTTGACCAAAACAACATTTCAACACTATGTCCTCCTCTTCATAATCATCATCATCATCTTTAGTGCAGAGAAATGCTTGATGTGCTGTTTGTTGATTTCCATTTTTGTCCACCTTTTCAAGCTGCCAAGGCAACATCTGTCTAAGCATGTGTAAAGGCATATTCACTGTGAGACATGTTGCCCTTGTATCCCTGCTGTACACCGGAGATGTTCTGAAATGTGTTTTTTGTCTCTTACATCGCTTTGTTTCCAGCTCAGCTTTGCAGTTTGACAGCTCAAATCCCCGTAGCCGGCGGTATAAAAGCCAAATCACAGCAAAGTGACTGTAGCAGCTTAGCTGTCATTGGCTTAACATGGTTATCAACGGCGTCTGTAAAAATATCAGTGGACAGTGTCAATAGCTCCGGTGAGGTAAATTCCTTTAATCAACACCTTGTCAGGATGGATTTAGGTGAGGTGATTACATTTGCAGGCAAGGGGACAAAACCCTGATCAATAATCCAGTAGTGGACATGGATGTTATTCATTTCCTCAACGCAATGACTTGCATGAAACAACGAGCACAACGGCAGGAAACAAATCATCAAAACAATGAGATAAGTAACTTTCAGAAGTACTTTCATTCTTGCTTCATCTGTCAATTTCTTTTTTGATTCATCCGACATGTCTAATAAATAGCGGAAAATGTCCGACACAAGTTCCCAGAAATAAAATCAATAGAATACTTTAGTTGTCGATTGGAAAATGTCCAAAATTCAAAGATAAACTGGTTAGAAATGGAAAAAGCTTTGTCTCTTACACACCCCAATAGCAGTGAGCCGTAGAAGGCCTTGCTCAGTGTCTTTCCCAAGGACACTTCCACATGTGGACAATACGAGCTGGGGATCAAACTGTCAACTAGAGTGACGTATCGCTACGCAATACTCAAACATCTCCTGTTAATCGATGCCTGCCGTTAAAGCTTTTTTTAGCCCAGATCTAGAAAAACACAGTTAGCCTGTAGAACATAGATGATTTAATTTTCTGTCGCTAAACTAATCAATGAATTGACCACGAATCAACAGTTGACCAATGTGCACCACAATAGTCTTCTTTCTATTAAAACCACCACATGGTGTACTGTTCTTGCTGTGTTACTGTGATATTGAAGTTCCCTGGCTCTGCAGTCTGGGAATCCTGCACTAGAAACCCCGACCTTCTACGATGCTGGCTCCCAGTCAAAACTCTGGCGCCTCAAGGGCCAACTCTCGGATGGGGCAGGAAACGCCTACATGCAGAAAACAGTCCATGTAAAAACAAGCTACTTGTTTTGGTTGTATGATTTCACAATTAAAAATTCTATTATGCAAAGTCGCGTTAGGCCAAATAGCAGGCTGAAAAACATTTTCGTTAACGATTCCACAAGAGAAGCAGTGCCATAAAAACAGGAAGACAGACGACCATGGCAACGGCATACAGCAGGCAGCCTCGGTAGCATAATGTGATAGACGGCCATGAATTAGTAAATCCTAATCAAATGCTGCTCGCAGATTTTCTACCTCCACTCTTTAACTTTTTAGTCTCGTCTTCTCATTGTGATTTAACAGGGCAGAGAAAAACATGGCTGACAATCCCCTGATACTTAGACCTATTATCTAAGCATTTCTGCTTCCCTTAGTGGAACAAATTGGTTGTCTTAACCACGACTCCCTTTCACAGTGCAGGATACAACAGGCGAAAGGGGCACGGGGAAGAAAAGCACACGTTCCTAATAAAAGAAAAGAATCTCTTTCGATGGATTTTTTTCCACAGTATGTTTTTTCACTCCAGTGCTTGTTCCTCCGCTAGAGCCGGCGGGTCAACACAGAAACGTACATGGAGGTTATGATCTTACGTCTCCGCAGAAGATCAGTCCAACCAAAGGATCCTATATGAACAAGATAAGCACCTGCCCTATTTAACTGAAGCAGCTTATTGCTAGGGGCTGTAAAGGCTGCCCTCTGATACAGCCGGCAGAGCTTAGCAGTGAAAATGCACAGCCATTACCTCGCTGCGAGGAAAGACTTTGTGAATTACACTATTTATTTATTTTTAACCCCCCCCCACACACACACACACACACCAAACTGAATATCGCAGCACAAAGCAGGGATAAGCAAACAGCGGGAAAATCTGCTTGTACTTTTAAATGTACTATCATGCCTGTTTGTGTTGTTTTGTGTGCACATGAAGGGGATTCACTTCTCTGAGAAACTGGCACGATTGATGCTCTCTGCACGCTGACCAGCCAGACATTATTGGCCGCGGAGTGGAGCCAATAGATCGGGGTGAAAAAAGATTCCAGATCAAAAGCAAACATCGATGGACTGTTGTCACCTCAGCTAATGCCATTATTCAAACCCCAGTATTTCCTTTTCTGCCAATAGGATCTGGAAGCAAGTGCAGTCTGTTGTATCCTGCCCTCAAGACTAATATCCTTCCAGGAGAAGTTATCTGATGGGACATTACACTTGAATCGACATTTTGAAGATCAGGGCCGAGGTCACTATTCGGAGTCGGCTTCTTAAAGGAGCTTAGACTTTTCTTGTGAGCGGTGAGACTAGACACACTCTCCAAAACGCAGTCGATAAAGTATCTGCTCATCAGGAGAGCGTGACAGCCAGAAAGATGAGACCACATCAATCATGTGGATTCCGATAGCGGCTCCGTGGCTCGGATAAAATGGGGATGCGCAGACGGGAGGCTCCTTAAATAGGCACCAAAGGAAGCCAACTGGTGAGCGTCTCCATCTCTTTTATTTGGAGAGAGGTCACGAGGTCATTACACCCTCAAGAACTTTTTGGGCCCTTGATTGGGAACCAAACACTTTCTGAATGCAAAGAAAAAGGAGCTCCTCTTCCTTTTCCACTTCATGTTATCACTTACACTTAAATCAAACGCCGTTCACGTTCTCGGATGAAATGGAAGACGAGACCAGTTTGCTCCCTCAGCCATTTCATTGTCAAATCTCATTCCTGCCATGAAAAACTTTGCAGAGATGCAAAACGGGAACGCGTGATGAACCCAAATGAGCTCCGGCACCAGGCTCCCCGGGGCGACATCAGAGCAGGCGTGTCACAGCAGCAGCAGCAGCAGCAGCAGCTGTTGTGTTCTGGCACCTGTTGACTACGGATGTCACCCCAAATCTCAACACGTGTCCGTGAGCTACCTAGAAGCACGCCACCTTTATTTTGCTATGGGAATCCGGGAAAGTTGTTTCCAGGCGTCGTGCCGGTGGTAGGAGCGTATTCCGACGGAGGTCTCATGCCGACTTCTGACCTACTTTCTCTTTCAGAGCTGTATTTTGACATGTTCTGTCTCACATCGAAGCCTGCAGTTAAACATTGCCATTTGGTATTTTATACAAGTCAAGTCAAATCTCTTCACAGGGAAAATTTACTTTCCAAATACCGCCCCACTGTTCTGTGACACATTTTGTTCAACTTAATACAAAAAGGAAAAGTATTTTGAGGTGAACAAAAATGTATTTTAGGGAAGGATTTTGGTATTTAATGGATGTCACTTCTTCTCTTCTTCTTGTGACTCCAACAGCAGTGTAGAAAGTTTGCTGGGGAAAAGTAAGCCTGTGTCCAGCACGCCAGGCTATTTAGACGATGATGAAAATAATAGTTAGTTGGTCTACGTCATTTCTATCACAATATACCCCAGCAATTCCGCAGCCTCCAATTTAAGGTAGTTTGATTTTGATTGATTTTACTTATTCAAATTGGTTAGTTTTTTAATGATGGAAAAAGTTTTTCTCCCTGTGAAGCTGGTGCTATAAGGGTCAATCCCACTAGTCTCCAGTTTGGCAGCAGAGTGCAGGTACACCAATCAGAGCAAAATTAAAACAGTCTGTCCGACACACACACACACACACACACACACACACACACACACACAGTAAAGTGTACGTTGCATGTCCTCAGTCCAAAACTCAAAAATGCATTGAAAAAAGATAATCATCAATCAATCAATGGTAATCATTTCCACAATTTAACATATGTTAATCTAATGATACATCCTGCTTTCATCCCTTTATGTTGTCAGTTAACCTTGTAAGTTGAATTTAAATACATACCAAAAAAAAGAGATGGTACAGCCCTCATGGCTCAGTTCAATCCACTTTGCTCGACAAAAAGTATATTAGATTTAAATATGCCTAGGCTTCTCATTTTATTTTATTTTTTAATGCAATAATCTAACGCAACCTGAAGTCCCCATCCCAACACTACTAGCCGTATACATTGGTTTCCTGCTAAATTAAGTGGTCTGGGGGTTGAATTGCTATTACAGGCTCATTATGACATGCAACACTAACTAATACTGGAGAAATATAGCTCGCAATTACTTTTCCAAATTAATTTATTTCAACTCATTTTGTGTCTTGCCCCAGTTGATTTCTTTTTGTCTAGATCCCAGGAATGAGTTTGCTGAGTGCATTGTCTCATTAAACCAGACAAGAGGAGCAAAACCACATGAGAGCAAAATGTCCCTTTTGCAGTGTATCTCAACAAGCGTGGCCATATAGGCTTTGGGAATCCACCTGCCTGAGAGAGAGGAACAGAGACAGAGGCAGAGAGAGAGAGAGAGAGAGAGAGAGAGAGAGAGAGAGAGAGACAACATCAGTCACTTTCATCTGTTTTCATCACCTCTTCTCAGACAGATAACCCATTTGAGCACCTCCTCAGGTATTCACTGTGCTACAGTGTGCAGCTAATGACACAAATATACTACGCGCACCCCTCCATTTATCTTCTGACTACCATCATTTCTAAGTCAATTAGCCCAGTCAATATGCTGTGTCAGTTATTACCTGCAATTTACCATAGGCAAATGACTCCTCTGCAGTGCAGACACCTCTATCAGGTTGACACCGAGGTAAAGGCAGTCGGAGGGGGGGAATCACGATGACAGATTGACGGCACCGAGTGGAAACAGCCTTGGCTCGGTGATTCATGAGCGCTTCAGTGGGGACGTTATATGAAAAACAGGAATATTGTGTAGGCGGCATCATTATATGAAAATAGTGAATTCTAAAGTTGAAGGAAAGACCCCGATGCAAAGTAGCGAGTGAGAGAGATGAGAACTCAGAGGGCGGCATTAGTATGCATGCTTCCCCTCGCCTCCTGTCTTTCTCAGTTCCCACAGTTCTCTACTACAGTCTGATATTCTGTGCCATCACCAGCCCCTGCTACACCGCCTTCCGAGATCCTTTATTCCCCGTCTCATCTTAAACATGGCCATGTCGGTGACAGCGACGTTGCATGGGAGGGGGGGCTGAAATCTTCTTCGGAGCAGCTCAGGAAACAGTTGTGACACTCGATCTCTGTAATGCTATGCTGCCAGCTGGCTCCACCGAGGAGGAAGGTGCATGCTCCCGCCAAGGGGACACGGTTGAGATTTACTACTAGTTTTGAGATACAAGAAACTTTCAAGGAAACACGAGGCCCATGAAATATGGAACCGGGGCGAGAGAGGGAGAAGGTTCAGTCTGGATGCATGTTTTGTTGTGCAGTCAGTCCAGAATACACATTTCCATTTCCTTGCTCATCTGAGGAGCGTATCGGAAGCCGGTGCCGATTTATACAGACTTCATTTCAAACCCCTATTTGTTATTCAGGACAATTTGGACACTTGCTTTAGCTTTTTTTTTTATATTTATTTCCACACCACATTTGAGAGGCAGCTTTGCCTCATCAGAAGCTAATTTATTTTAACAAACTGAGAGGCGAACAGCTGCTAGTCTGGAGATTTTGTTGCCGACGTGGAAAGCAGTCATTAACGCAGTCGCTTGGAGTGTTTGCGGAGCCCACTTTGCGTACCAATGATAAGGCGCTGCCACCTGGGATTCGAGAGAGTTCGCCCTTGTAAATATTGAAATTCAGTGTCATCAGGTTTACCGTCTGATGCTGTCGCCAAAAATCCAAATAATAGTTTCTCTAAACAAGTATGAAGATATAGCTCCGATTCCAGATATAGCTCCGATTCCATGCAAATATTAACCCATTCTAGCTGAATATCAATGCACCTGACAGTACTGATTGAATTATTAAACTTGCAACGAACATATCATCCAGATATCCATGCATCCATCCATCCATCCATCCATCCATCCATCCATCTTCTTCACTTTTCAGCCCAGAGGCGTAGATATATAATCCCTCCGGCATGTTCTGGCTCTAACTAACCTGCATGATTTCAAAACATCTTCTCTGTAATCAGCCAGCATCCACACGAGTCCCTTAGTACTGAACATCAGCAAATAGATGGTGCAGTTAATGAGAGAGATGTTTACTTACTTTTGAATCAGGTTTTCAACCTGGGTGTCTTCTTATTTTTTTTTTTTTATTTTATCTTCCTTCCTTCTCTCCTTCCTTTGTATGTCTGATATCTTAGGTTCATTTCAGTTGCATTGCGTTTTAATTTGGGCTGGCATCCTTGAAATTAGAGGAAGATAAAAGGGAAACTGGAGCTATGTTAATATCTCTTTGAAGATGGAGT